>OY992890.1:6918725-7203725 GCA_963921405.1 Cepaea hortensis
ATTTCCTCACTCTCAGACAACGGGGGAAGATTGTCTGACAACAGCGCCTATCTAAAGACTTTGCCATCTCCACTAGACTGCCCACGCTTCCCACACGATTATGAAACCCGACACGGCACAATCGGAAGCCGCTCCATACTTGACGTGTCAAACAGTTGAGCGGACATTATACAGGTATTCATGGTCTGATGTACCTATCGGAGAGATATGACGCGGTTCTATTTGGGTCGTATATGCCGATATAAGCTGATATAATATAAAACCAGTGAGGTATGTGTGACCATGTGAACAATTTGAGTTCATAAAGCCTGACGATGGGCTGAGGCAGAAAATAATACTAATAATAATAATAATGATAATTAATAATAATAATAATAATAATAATAATAATAATAATAATAATAATAAATACGAGAAGTCAGCCTTTATCGTGTCTAACTTTTTTTTTTATTTTTCAAGAGTAACACCTTGTTAGTTAGTTAGTTAGTTAGTTAGTTAGTTAGTTAGTTAGTTAGTTAGTTAGGTAGTCGACAGATCATCCTCATTGCACATCAAACTATTTAGTCCATAAGTGCTCGGATCTCCTCCTCAGCAAATCCCGCAGCGTGTAGCGGCTAACGACACCAGTTCTGTGTTGGTTTATTACTCTTCTTTGGCTTCCTGCGTAGTTTTCTTGTTTGGCCACACCTCTTTTAACTTGCTGCTCTCGCAGCCTGACTATGGTTGTAGACTCCCAGTCCTCGCTTGGTTCTCGTAAACGACTTACTTCTCGTAGAGCATTCAGAATGTCTGCCTGGTCCATGGCTAGTCCGCCTTTCACAGTAGACCTACCTGCAAGCTTGTCAGCCAGCTCCGTGTACGCCCACATGCCCTGGTACGAAGATGAAACTAATCTTTGCCAGACGAGACTGCGCCAAAGACAGCAGCCACTCTCTTCGGACCTATCCCATCTACATCCTCCTGATCATACTCATTGAGTCACTAATGGCACAAGCCTGATTGAATGTATGTGTCTCGAGCCATATTATTGCTTTATTTACTGCCATGACTTCCATAGTCAGGCTGCATGTAGTCAAAGCAAAAGCGCCAGACTCTTCCTTCACAGTTTTCCCTCCGGTCTGAACCTTAAGGGCTCGTGAACTTCTCACTCCTCGGATGACCGACCCATCCGTGTAAATGACACCATCCTCTAAAGAATTCTCGAAGATCAGAACCTGTACTTCCGCCTCCACAGCAGCTGGAGTTTCTTGTCTGCATTTCTTGTTTCGTTGGATGCACACTGAAAAGTAGGTACAGAACTCTGTTGGCAGTTGTACCCACTCTTCACCAGGTTCTAAGTCCTGAAGTGAACACACCTGCTGAAGAATGTCTTCGGCTTGATCCATCCACGACTTTCCTCTTTTTAACCTGCTACCCTTTACCTTCGTAATGTCGCTATGCAGTGGATGTTGTGTGTTTGCGTTGACTCTGAGATAGATACGTGCTTTGCAAATTTGTATTCTGTCCCTCATGGTTGGCAAATCAAGAAAGCAGTGCATCGCACGCATGCTATATCTCTTGTACATCCAAGAATGATGCGCATGGCTTCGTTCTGTATCCTTTCCATCCTTTCTATGTGCTTATGGCTGAGAGTCAGGATCGCCATCGCATATCCCAGATCAGAATGAACCAGCCCCTCGTAAAGAAGACATAGATGGCGCTGCTCAGTTTGCCGCCGCCATCATCCGCATCGCTGTCAAACCCCTCTTGGCGTTTGTTATCACCTGGTCTACGTGCTCAGTATAAGCAAGGCTTCGATCAAACCGTATCCCCAAGTAATTCATTGCCTGCGTTCTTTCCACCGTCTCTGAACCCAGATTTACAGTAGGAAGAGTAGCACCTGCCTGTATTTATTCCGGTTTGTTATATCCTGCTTCAATTAATACACAATTACACAGGTATTGTTTGACGCTCATAGAAGTAGGAGTAAGAATTGGAGAACAGAGGACGCACTAGATAAACAACAATATTGATTGCTATAATTAATGACCGGGGTTCGATTCTGTCACCTTCAAATGACGACAACCCTCCCTACAGCAACAAGTGTACTTGGACGCATGACCAACTAGACAACGTAGAAAAAAAAAAGTGTCTTCATTGACCAGGTCTATAATCTACATGAACCCACATCTATGGAACATGGACATAATTCTTATTCAACCATTTACATAGCACCATTACAAAATTAACGTTGTGCATATCCTTTACAGGACATCAGCATCTTTCCATTGGCCAATGGTCGACGTTTGGTCGACGTTTGGTGCAGGAGAGCCTGGCATATGATACCACAACATCTAGCTTAAGAATGGAGGTGGAGGCGGTCAGTGCGGCTTTCCGCTGGATGGAGAATACGATACACACACACATCGTGATTGTAACTGACTCAGAAAGCATGTTGAGTAGGGTGAAGACAGGCAAGCTTCGTGCAGAGAGGCTTGCTTCGCTTCGGAAGTCACGGGTGACAAGCATCGTCTGGATATTTTCTCCGGGGCATGCTGGTGTGCTGGGGAATGAACAGGCGGACAGATTGGCTGGCTCGGCAAAACTTGATGGAGTATTGATGCATGACAAAGCAGATGTGATTGCGACCTTGTGGGAGCATGTGTACACCTCGGAGTAGCAAATGGATCACCATGGTCTGGCAATAATGCGACAGCGAGGGGTGACGAGGGGATCTGGCCGATGATCAACGCTCAGAGGAAAGGCGAGACGGACATATAATCAGATTGCTACTGGAACTATTAGTGTTTGAACTCTTCGCTGGCTGCTGATGATGGGGACGGAGCGCTTATGGGAATGGCCCGAATGCTGTGATGTCGGTTCCTAAATCAATCAATCAATCATCAATCAGCATTTTTCAGCTGACTGTTGATTTCTTGGCAAGTTTACGCTCAGTAGTTTTCCATTGCTTTCTGATTGACCGGCTCCATACTCTCATAAGTCACTGGCACGACTCGAACCGCTGCCAATTCTCTTCTATATTCTTCTATTATTTCGTGCTGCAGTCGTGACCTCTTGTAGGATGATATACCGGCATTCTGAAGACATTTCATTGCAAGTGTTTACAGCTACATGATTTATGGTATATTTACGTCTGCCATGAGCAAAATATGTAGATGCATTTATTTAACTTCACAATGTACCAATGAATACTTTTGTGTGCAGTATGCAATGTGTTTACATGTTTCCTCACCTACATTAACTATTGAGGTATACGTGGCATTCCAAGCAATAATGCGCTTGCACTGAAACTCCCCGTGCTCTGATGGCCGGCAGAAGGGTTGAGCCCCTATACCGGTCAGCTGGACACCAACGTTGAATCCTCGTTCAGAAAGCTGTGTTGTTGTTGTTGTTGTTTTCTTTTTAACTTGCATGTCAGTGCTGCCTTTTGTCTGTCACTGACAGTATTGTATGACACTTGTATAATAGCATTCCTGATCGTTGTTCACTTTTGTCAGTGGTTGACAGGGTAGCGTGGCCGTCTGGTGTAACTCCATTGCTTACCGGCGGCCAGTTGGGTTGGTCATTGGCAAGTGTGCTGACCGAGTCACGTGACTCATGAGACAGCGATGTCTGCAAGGCTTTTGACCATTGCTCCGTGTGTGGAACGTGTTTGTAAGTCATTGTTTGATCTGTAATCATCTGACATCATTGTTTATTTTTTTCTTCATTATGCGCAGCTTTATCTAATTATCCTCGTTTTTTATTTGGAGCTTAAGACATCACCATTAGCAATCAAACTCTCTCTCTCTCTCTCTCTCTCTCTCTCTCTCTCTCTCTCTCTCTCTCTCTCTCTCTCTCTCTGTCTGTCTCTCTCTCTCTCTGTCTCTCTCTCTCTCTCTCTCTCTCTCTCTCTCTCTCTCTCTCTCTCTGTGTCTCTCTGTCTTTCTCTAACTATCTATCTCTTTGTCTTTCTCTCTTTGTCTCTCTATGAGAAAGAAATAAAGCACATACAATGAGGGACCTCAGCATATACCGCACTCTTAGATACAAAGTTCAATATGTCATACAAAGAGACAGGAACAATTATTTTAAGAACTTAGTAAAACAAATAGTAAGGATATATGGGAGTCAATTAATACCTTGACAACAAACAAATACAACTTCTCAAATTCATTACCTCCCCCGATGTGTCTCCACCTTGCCGTGGTGGGGGAGCTTGCGCGTCCCATGTGCTTGCCGATGGATGAAAACTACATATCGGACAGCTTATGGGATAGGGGCCAGACTAAGAGAGACACAACCTGCTGCTCTGCAGGTAGACTGAGGATAGCAGTGAAAAGTTTAAATCAGGCATACGAAGGCAGAAATTCTTGGTCCGGTCAAAACCCTAAGGCTCTCTGTCGAGGATTTAGGCTGAACACCTCTAAGCCACAAACCCTCGGATGTTAGAGTCGAGCCGATACCCACCTACCAAAAAAATAGAGGTGAGATACTGAGCACGCTACATGCCCAGTTCTGATACTTGTTCGAAGGCTCTCAGCTGGGGGATAGGAGGGATTCCCGGATGAGAGGGCCTGGCCGTTTCTCGTTCACTGCTGCGCGGAGGTTGAGCCGGCAGCACATGTAGCCTACCTCGTGAGCGAGTACTAAAAGGCAGAAAAGTGTCTCAGTCGAATGAAATAGTTACGAAAACTGTCTGTATCCCTCATAGAGAGTGTAGACAAAGGTGGAAAAACGTCTAAATAACACGAAATGGAACGCACGGCTAGCGAATCCATTGCGTGGTCCGAAGTCAAAAGCAAAATCTTACCGGGTGGATGTTGCCTGCAGTCTGACCGTTCCTGGTGTGTGCATGAGCGACCAGTGGCAAGCGAGATGCCCAACACTTGGAAGTGAGGAACTAAAGCAGCCATGAGCAGGACGTGGCAACTCCTCGGGTGAGCCCAGTCTCAGAGCAATATGTGCTGGCTCTGCAATTATGGAAGCCTCCTTGGATAGTGAGGGAATGCCCATGGTCTACCCCTGTCTTCCCTTGAGGGTTGACCATGATGTCACTGACCGTTCTATCTTGACCAGCTGAGATGTGGGCGACATCACAACAATAGGTCTAACGTACCCGAGGAAGGCTAACCTCACTAAACAAAATGCCCGCTGAAGCCGGAAGTGCCGTCCTACGGGTGGCGAACTAAAAATTGGCACTACGCATTTACGTCCGAGTGAAATGTCTCGTCCGAATGTCTCACGTGCTAGGAACAGCTCTGACTACCTAGTTTCCGAATGCCTCTCTTGTTCGGAATAGCTCTGACTAGGTAGTTTTCTGAATGTCTGTCGTGCCTGGAACAGCTCTGACGGGCGCAACGACAAACACATGTCCGAAAACTCGCTGAGTGGATACCGTCTGCAGACCTGTCTGGTTTGTGCGGGAGCGGCCCGGGGCGAACGAAATGCCCAATATATTGAAGTGAGGAATTAAAGCAACCATGAGCAGGACGTGACGATTCCCTCGGTGAGCCCAGCACTAGAGCGTTATGTGTCGGCTCTGCAATTATGGAAGCCACCCAGGATGGCGGAAAATGCTATGGACTGTCCCTGCCTTCCTTTGAGGGACGACCGCGAAGTTTTCGACTGTTTCAACTTGACCAGCTGGGAGGTGGACGGTACCACAAAAGTGAGAGTCTCCCAGGAATGCTAACCTGGTCAAAAATGCACGCAAAAGCCGGATGTGTTGACCTAAGGGTTTTCGACCCAAGGGTGAATAACGCACATCTCAATCACATCTGAAAAAACACTCCGGATGAACGCAAAGAAGAAGAAGAAGAAGAAGAAGAAACTCATTGCCATCAAATCATATTACATGTCAGCAATTCAGTATTTTTTTTTTTTTCAAACTGACATAGATCAGTTGAATGCTTCAATATGAAATTCTCCTTGCAACTTATCTTTACTGTCATCATTTTGCGAGAATAGATACTCCCGGGATATTTTTTTTCGACATACCGCTACTGACAATCACAGAAGTATTTATTTTCCTCAGTAACTAAACAAAAACAAAAACATAAAAAAATTTTAAAAAACACTTATCAGGATTGGATGGAATCAGCAATCGGATTTCCCGTTGTGCTGCGCCAGTGATCTGAGTGTCAATAACCTATGTATATAATCAGCGTCTCGCCAAAGACCACTTTCTATCAGCTCTTAAAATCGCTAAAGTGTATCCTCTCCTTACATCTGACTCATTTGACGATGGTCCCCTGAACAATTGTGGATCCATTTCCTTACTATCATCACTATCTAAACCACTAGAAAAGCATATTCATAAAGCAACATTACGGTATTTAGTTCGCTATAAGCTTATAGCTGACAGTCAATCAGGATTTCGATCAACTGATTCTAGCCATACGGCTCTAACAAACATGATAGAAATTTGGCAAAACAATATAAACAACAACAGTGTATGTGGAGCTATTTTTTATCGATTTCGGAAAAGCATTGTATATTCTAGACCATGCTATTTTAAATTGACTGTCATGTCTTTTTGTTTGCACGAATCTGGCCTATGTAGATTAATCATGATGACGTTTGCAAACTTTAACAAGCGACTACTTTGTGTATTAAACAACACGTGAAACGCACTATCTCTATCAACCACATAATCGGTTTCGACAACGTATCGTGCAATCGAGGACGCAGGAAATTTGGGGTGTGCGGGTCTTCTCAAGCTCAGATCGCCTGTGTGTAGTGTCTTGTCAATCCAGTTCTGTATGTGTTCAATCACCCTATTGTAGATATGCCGCTCTATTCATGGGAATCTGATGGAATCAGAGAAAGAGAGAGAGAGAGAGAGAGAGAGAGAGAGAGAGAGATAGAGAGAGAGAGAGAGAGAGAGAGAGAGAGAGAGAGAGAGAGAGAGTTTGATTGCTAATGGTGATGGAATCTGATGGAATCTGATGGAATCTGATGGCGATGGGAATCTGGGAAGGCCCACACATCACAAACTTCCCGCGTTCTCGATTTCACGGCGCGTTTTGGAAACCGATCATGTCATTGATAGACAGAGGGTTTCACGTGTTGTTTAATACACAAAATAGTCGCTCGTTAAAGTTTGCAGAAGCAATCATGATTAATCTACACAGGCCAATTTTGTGCAAACAGAAAGACATGATAGTCAGTTTAAAATTAACTTGGTAGACAATTGTTATTTCTGTGCGAATACGTGTATATTTCAGCATGAAGGATTTATCTAGTTATTTTACTCTATGTTGTGTGAAACCTGACGTATGTACCTTACTAGATGTAGCGACATATGCCAGACAATAAATCATGCGATCTATTGTTTGTGTCTGCGTTATTCAAACATGCTATTTTAATTAAAAAACTAGAAACAATGAAAGCTGGCTCTAATGTAGTGATTCTAATAACATCTTTTCTGTCGAATAGAAAGCATGTAGTGTCACACAATAAATCTCTGTTTCAAACCACTACCTTCAATACTGGAGTACCGCAACGCTCTATTCTTGGCCCTCTATTATTTGCCATCCATATTAACGATCTACCTTTATATCTTTCGTCGTCTCACGATCTATTTGCGGACGACTATACAACCTATACAAACAATGGAAACTGCAATGTGCTGGAGTTGTCATCGCAACACGAATTAAATACTGCAGTTATGTGAAGCAATGCAAACCGTATGCAAATTAACACCAATAAAACAAAATTTGTGTTATTAACAACCAAACAAAGACTTCAGCCTCTAAATTCGCATGGATCACTTCAAGATCACTTCAATAACATACCAGTAGAAAGTGTAATTGAGCAGAAAGCATTAGTCCTCATAACTGATAGAAACTGTTATCTGCCAGAATGTGATTTACATTATTCTCAGCTCGCAGACCAACAAAACAGTCCAGCAGAATAACCGGAGCAACTTTAATAAATTTCAAACGACTTGAGGCAGGCTGACATTTCTTGCAATGCGATATTTATTTGCATAGAATAGCTTGTGACGTCATAAATAATAATATTCACCGTTCCCATGTTGATGGGAGGGCCGGTGATATGTGAATAAGCATAGGCACAATACTAATCATATATACAGTTAATTAATCGAAAGCCAAGATAATGCTTAGCTTTATAATATAGATAATGCTTAAAATGCATCCTTGCAGCTTATCATAACAGCAACTACTTACAAGAACTCCTGTTTTTTGACACTTGCTAACCTTGAGCCATTCCTTCGAATTTTAGTTTAAATATTCATGGCCTATCGTCAGTCCTGACTTTGGAGTGTGCCTTGTTCATATATCTTTCATAAATGGTGGTTCACTTCTACCAGATCCATCTTCTAGACGATTTATGATAATAATTTGCCTCTGACAATTTTAAGCCGCCTTCTCGTTGTCAGCCGCAGAGCTAACTAGCGGTTGCTAACGTATCGCGCAGTGACGTTTTTCACATAGTGACGTCACTTGGCGACCCTTGCCGTCTGCTTCTTTGAGATTAACTCTTTTGGGTTCTTTCTCACTTATAAATTATGTAGCTCATTCTGAAGTGCTACATGGCATAATTCCCATGTCAAGAGCTCGTTAAACAAACAGCGAGAAAAGTCTACCAGCTCGCCAAAATTAACAATGTCCTTGATGAAGCTACAAGGATGATATTCTATACATCTCACATGCAGACATATTTTGAATATTACTCTACAAACTGGGACGGTTGTTATAATTCAATTTCCAAGCGGTTTTATTCACTCCAGAAATTCCAATTCCAATTTCAGGTACGAGTACCCCCTTTCAGCCGTCGAGTGTTCCACTTGGCTATGTAGGGGTGTTTATGGTGTAGCTTGTAGTTTGTCTTTCGTACTTTGGGCTGCTTGTTGTTAGCTTCCCGGCTTCTGATGGTTTGGCTGAGTTCGTTACTTTCTTGATGAGGTTTTTCATGTCTGGACAAAGTCGCGTACTTGTTGAGGCCCGGAGTAATTGTGGTTCTACCCCGTCTTATGGTGCTGTTTCCTTCAGGGAGCTTTACCAGTTGTCGTCTTTTCTGGTGTTCCTCCTGTTTTCCCGTTTCGGCTTGGATTCGAATCTTCTCGGTGTTCGCCAGTTCGAGCTTTGTGTGGAGTGCCATTGTTCTTGGTTTAGGCTGCCGTTTTCATCCAGTTATCTTTCTTCATTTGTTGTTTCTTCTTTTGTCTGGGTCTTTGCATTTTCTGGTTCGGGTGTTCTTCGTCTATCTTCGTGTCGTGCGTGTCTTCTCAGATGGTCTGCTACGTGGACCAGTCGTCCATTGTGCTTATATGCCATCATCCCCGGCCACACTTCGTCGCCGCTGTCGCTGTGGAATTCTCTCTCCTCGTCTCTTAGTCCTTCTTCGGTCTGAGACTTTGCATCTTCTGCTTCTGGTGTTTCGGTCTTGGACTTGAGTAGTTCTATCTGTGCTCTTTCTTCTTGTATCTGTTTGAGAGTTTCTTCTGTCTTGACTCTTTCTTCGTGGGTTTTTTGATAGATTTTCGTCTCTTTCAGCCTTTATATCAACCTTTCGAGCGACAACCTGTTCAATCTCTACTGAACTTGTTTGAATTCGTCCAGGATGCACTGTACGGCTGTTATCTGTGTTTCTTGCGTCTTGTATTTTTCTTCATCCATGCTGTTGAACTTTGACCACAGGTCTTTCAGTTTGCTTTCAAGTTACGCTTTGTCGCTTGCTGTGAGTCGATTGGTGGCCTCGTACTGCCTCCTAGCCTCTTAATAGGGCAGGTTAATTTTGATGGCGATCCTCATGGCTTCCCTGCTGTCTTGGATGCAGGGACAGCCGAGGTACATGGCGCCGTGGTTGCCGAGGCAGTTGGCGCATTCTCTGTTAGTGTTAGGCCTCTTTAAGTCCTTGTCGATCTTTGCTTGCTGGCACTGACTGTATGGAAGAGATCCAGAGCAGTATCTGCAAACCTCAACCTCTCTCTTGCAGGTGGCACGGGTGTGCCAAAACCTCTGGCACTTAGAGCACTGCAGCACTCTGGGTATGTAGTGCTCTGGAACGTGGTTTCTCTTGTCCCATCTAATGTATTGAGGGATCACTCGGTCCTCCGATGTTACCATGACGACTGTGGCGGGGATGTTGTTCTTTCCGATGATCCTCTCGGCAATGGTGATCTTGAGTTTCTTGTTCTCCCTTGTCAGCATCTCCCTCATCTGGTCGTTGGTGAGATGGGTCTTGACTCGTTTGACGATCCATCGTTTCATCATGCTGTGTCGGGTTGCCTGTATTGTTATGCCGTGGTGAAGCTTGATGTCTTCTCTCCTTGTGCAATTTTCTGCATAAGTGCTGTAGTCTTTGGGTTTTTGTTGATGGAGACCACTACTCCATCAGATGTTTTGCGTAGCTGGTAGATGATGTTTCTTTCCAGCTCGTCTTCCAGCAGCTTGATTATCGTGTCTGTTGGTAGCGCCGACAGTTTGGCTTCTCAAACGCTCGTCTGTTTTAGCAGAAATTTGCCGATGAAGTCCTCAATTGTAGTTTCCTCCGATGTTGAGATCTTTGGTAAACTGGGCTGTTTCGTCTTGGTGCTGTTGAAAACTTCACGGCTGCTGCTGGCTTCAGTTAAAGTTGTGGTTTCTAATGTCGGCTGAGCTGCGGGTGTAGCTTCATCTTGTGTAGAAGTGGTAGCTTCATTTAATGTTTTCCCAGCTTCTGGCGATGTGCTGCGGCTAGCAGACACGTTGTCTTCTTTCATCATCTTGATAGTGTTGGCGGCTTCCACGCTGCTAAATTTAAACGTCGGGTGTCTAGTGGAGATTTTCTTGCGACGTTCCATTTTCTAACACGCGGCCGGCTTCCGATAAGACGACTTGCTCTCGGTAAGGCGTCGAGTCAACGGTTATGATGTATGAGTGTGTGAAAGTGACAAAATGTTTTTTTTTAAACACGTAACTGATAGTCCTGCCAGTCTCTCTAGCCTAGGGGTTACACCACTTTCTCCGTAATCCCGTTTATCACGCAGAGTCTCGTAGCGGACGAGAGCTGGAAGCGGTTCGACTCCCGCTGGTGATTTGCGGGATAACTGAGCCGGCCGCTCAGAAAGCAATGGCAAACTACTGAGCGTAATCTTGCCAAGAAATCAACAGACAGCTGAAAGATGCTGATGTTGACAGCGATTTCCTGTAAATGTTATGCAAATTAAAAAAAAAAAAAAAATACTGATAGTCCCAGCCTACATAAACGCCTTCAATTACTACCACTCCGCAAACGCCTCCTTTTCAATAAGGGCAAACTAATTCACAAAATCCTACATCGGAATGGCTCAAATTACCTTTGGCCATTGGTTACATATAATACTAGACACAGCAAACGACTAAACAGAATACACATCCCAAAGAATGAGATGCAATCCCTAAGGACGTTTCATATTGTAAACATAGTTCTGTCAACTCCTGCGACGTCACCGATGTCAAATAGCATTGGCTACTGACTTTCCCTTGGTCAACATCGGTGACATGGAGAGGGGGAACTTGCTATTGGGCAACAGCTGGTTGTCCGCATTCCATTGTCCAGGCTTATTCCCTGGAGAGGTCACTTCAGCACCGTGCAACATCGGTGACACAACACGGGAAGCAGCATTTACTGGTTATAAGTCTAAATGCTCGCCAGGGGTTGCTTCCGACGGTGGGAGAGATCATTGTATATCAATAGACAGCTACCGCCAGCCTAAGAGGGGCATCCCCCAGTCAGTAAGGTGCTGTCTCGCCACGGTTCATCTGCTCCTTAGGGTGTGTAGAGCTTAGGGGCAAAATCCTGACACATGGACCACAATATATACACCTGGCAACAAGAACAAAGCAATACCACCGGCCCTAGGGCTGGGTGCATGGAAGGTAAGAACCATGACCTCTAGCATCTCAGACGATCGAAATAAGACTGTCGATGCCCGTAAAACAGCAGTGATAAATAACGAACTACTGCAAGAGATCAAAATCTCATAATCTGGAAAAATCAGGGAGATGGACTTCACTTTTTACTAGCATGACAAGTCGTGCGGAGAGATCAGGGAGCATGGAGTTGGCATTGTTATTAGAAACAAACGTCATCATACCACAAAGTGATGGCACTGAAAGAATACTGAAGCTCTAACTCCAGACAAAGGCAAGCCACTTAGTATTATAAGCGTTTACGTCCCAACACTAACCGCAGCATAAGAGACTAAAGATACGTTTTATGACGATCTAAGAAAAGTGGTCAGTGAAGCAACAGAGAAGCAACATCTTTTTATATTGGGGAATTTCAATGCCAGGGTTGGCTCCGACCACAAATCTTGGCTTTCATATCTAGGACATTTTGGTGTCTGGAAGATCAATGACAATGGACAACATCTAATGGAATTCTGCAGTTATCATTATTTGTGCGTGACTAACACCTTCGGCACAAAACCACAACATAAGGTGTGATGGAGGCACCCCAGATAAAAAAAACTGGCACCAACTCGACCAGGTGCTCACTAAACGCAGCAATCTCCGCAATGTACGGTTAACTCGCACCTATCAAAGTGCTGATAGTGACACCGATCCAACACTCGTGTCCAGCAAGTTGAAGATAAAGCCTAAGAGAATTTACAGAAACATAACAGAAAGAAGACAACGCGTCGTCATCAGGTGCACTCGAAACAAAGAGGATGGCAATAAATTCACACAGGCTATGCCTGCGATATCCTCTACAACACAGCACTGTCAACATTTGACGAGAAGCAAAGTCTGAAGAGATGCTCCCAGTCCTGGAGATAAAGAGACATACATTCTCACTGTATAAAACATCACCATCAGAGAAAACATTGCAGGTACTGCGAACGGCCAGAAATAAAATACAACAGACCGCAAAAAATATGCGAACAGGTACTAGCTACAGCTTTCTGCACAAATTCAAACTTGTGCAGACACTGGAAATATAAGAGGATTGTACGTGAGTATCAAGCAAGCTGTCGGTTCATCCAAAAATAAGATGGCCCCTTTACGATCAACTGGGGGCGGGGGGGGGGGGGTCATCATAAAAGATCGAGCGAAACAAATGGATCGCTGGGTAGAACACTACTCAGAGCTATACTCAACGGAGAATACTGACGAAGAAGCCATTCAACCACCATGCAACGAACCGTGCCTCACAGAAACCAGCGAAGAACTAAAAAAATGTTTTGCGTATCCTTTTACAGGACTTAGCTGTCAACAGCAGCATCTTTCAGCTGTCTGTTGATCTCTTGGCAAGATTACGCTCAGTAGTTTGCCATTGCTTTCTGAGCGGCCGGCTCAGTATCCGCAAGTCACGAGCGGGGGTCGAACCACCTCAGTTCTCACTCCGCTGCGAGACTCTGCGTGATAAACGGGATTACAGAGAGAAAGTGTTGTAACCCAACAGCCAGAGAGACCGGCAGCGAAGAACTAGACGCTCTCAAATCCAGCAAGGCACCAGGAAAAGATGGCATTCCACCTGAAATATTAAAATGTGGCAAAGAATCCTAGAACTGCATGCAATACTTCAGCTCTGCTTGAAAGATAAATCAGTACCGCAAGATATGAGGGGCGCAAACATTGTTACCATTTACAAAATCAAAGGTGACAGAAGCGATTGCAATAACTATAGCGGCATTTTCCTTCTCAACATACAGGCATAATAATAATAATAATAATAATAATAATAATAATAATAATAATAATAATAATAATTACAATAACAATAATAAAACCATATTATAATTGCCAGTCACCTTCACGTAGAAAAATATGTTCCCTAAAACTAATAATAATTGCCACATCATGTATTAATATTAGTGAGTCATGTAGTATTGTTTTTTTTTTTTCACTTTTCCCTTGCAATTATAATGCATCTGTTTTATATTGTTGTTGTTTTTATTTAGTCTCAAGTGATGTTTGGATAAAATAATGTATGAATGCGTTTAATAGAAGTGCAGAAAAATAGACGGGCCTGCATGCCCAATTCTTAACCCTTTGAAAATAAAGTTTGTTCGTTCTTTCGTTTGTTCTCTGTCTCTCTGTCTGTCTATCTCTACGAATGTCTGCCTCTCCATCTGTATGTCTCTCTCTCCCTCTGTGTATGTGTGTGTGTGTGTGTGTGTGTGTGTGTGTGTGTGTGTGTGTGTGTGTGTGTGTGAACACATTTACTGATTTATAATTACATCATAAAGTTATTGTACCTTAATATAGCCATGTAATATGTGAGTGTTTATGTTGTTGTGACTTCCTGTGTCTTTTACTGATGAAGATCTACGTCACAACTTCCTGTGTTTATCGTAACTGTATTTAATAAAGCTGCGCTAAACCTCAAGTTTGTATATTGTTTCTATCATATGTCAAATGCACGTATGTGAAATTTGAACATATTATATTTCTCCGTGGTAGATGTGTCTATGTGAAATTTGAACATATTATATTTCTCCGTGGTAGATGTGTCTATGTGAAATTTGAACATATTATATTTCTCCGTGGTAGATGTGTCTATGTGAAATTTGAACATATTATATTTCTCCGTGGTAGATGTGTCTATGTGAAATTTGAACATATTATATTTCTCCGTGGTAGATGTGTCTATGTGAAATTTGAACATATTATATTTCTCCGTGGTAGATGTGTCTATGTGAAATTTGAACATATTATATTTCTCCGTGGTAGATGTGTCTATGTGAAATTTGAACATATTATATTTCTCCGTGGTAGATGTGTCTATGTGAAATTTGAACATATTATATTTCTCCGTGGTAGATGTGTCTATGTGAAATTTGAACATATTATATTTCTCCGTGGTAGATGTGTCTATGTGAAATTTGAACATATTATATTTCTCCGTGGTAGATGTGTCTATGTGAAATTTGAACATATTATATTTCTCCGTGGTAGATGTGTCTATGTGAAATTTGAACATATTATATTTCTCCGTGGTAGATGTGTCTATGTGAAATTTGAACATATTATATTTCTCCGTGGTAGATGTGTCTATGTGAAATTTGAACATATTATATTTCTCCGTGGTAGATGTGTCTATGTGAAATTTGAACATATTATATTTCTCCGTGGTAGATGTGTCTATGTGAAATTTGAACATATTATATTTCTCCGTGCTGGATGTGTCTAAGCGGTTAGCGGGGTATGGGTATCCCCTATCAAAGGAGATGTAAGACGCCTCCTTTCCTCTGTTAGTCTACGGGACACCCTTGGGCAAGGTGGAGTACCCGTTTAGCCCCCCGATCAGGGTTACGTGAAGCCATGGAAGCAGGTGGTGGATGGAGTTTGAGAGCAGCCGACAGATTGTTGTTGGTTATGGTCTGCAATCTGCAGCGATAGGCAGATGATCTCATCACTAGAGACAATGGCTTTGGCCACGGACAAGTGCAGTCACTGCCCAGAAGGAAAGCAATGGCAAACTACCTTCTGCAAAGTTAGCTAAGAAACCATAACAACCATGAAAGAAAACATAGTAAGAAAGAGGTACGGTGGAGAGACCCCCAGGCCAGGCAGATCAGATAACAATGGGGAACAGTGTGCAACAGGGGCCAGCACTAGTAATCGTGATGACGGAGTTAATCCCGACTGCGTTACCAAGGAAATCCCCTGTGTCAGACTAAGAAACAGGGTGAGAGTAGGGTCGTGGAATGTGAGAAGTCTGTATGAGGGAAAGCTTAAAGTAGTATGTGATGAGACTCAGAGGTTAAATATTCAAATTTTAGGAATTAGTGAATATCGCTGGAGAGGCAAGATATATTTTACAAATGAAAATGGAAGTCTTTTAATATATTGTGGTAGAGACGTCGGGGGCCAGAGCGGAGTGGCATTTTGTTTAGATAAAACAACCGCAAAGACTGTAATGGGATATAACCAAGTTAGTGATAGAATCCTCACTATTAGACTAAAAGACCGTCCAAAAAAACACAACTCTCATACAGATATATGCACCTAATTCAACAGCAGAAGAGGACACCACTGAAGAATTTTACGGCACACAGTAAGGCACATTAAATAAGATTGGTCATAACAATAATAATGGGAGATTATACTGCAAAAGTAGGTACAGGAAGACCTGAAAATGAGACACGTTTAAGGAGAATTTGGATTAGGAAATAGAAATGATGCAGGTGACAAATTAATTGGATTTTGCACAAAAAAATGAGTTAACAATAGTCAACACACTTTTTAAACAATACCCAAGAAGATTCTTCACATGGGAGTTCCCGGACAGTATTACCAAAAACCAGATATATTATATTTTAATGCAAAGAAGATGGAGATCAAGCATGACATCAGAAAAAACCCTACCAAGTTCAAACTGTGTTACAGATCATCAGTTATTAGAAGCAGATTTGAAATTAAAACTCAAAAAGCTTGTCCGAGGACCAAGGCCACTTCGTTTTGATCTCACAAAAATACCAGATGTAGACAACGTGGAAGTGAGGAATCGTTTTGGGGTCTTGATGTCTGTACAAGAGGAAATGACAGTACAAAGTACATATATTTTGATAACTGCAGCCATAGATTTAATTCCGACCAGAATTAGCATCATAAGCCATGGATATATACGTTAGAATTAATAAAACATCGAAGGACACTTAGAGAACAGATAAACCGATAACATTGGGATGAAGTATAAATCTTTAATACAGAAATAAGAAAGAACACAAGAATTGACAAAAACTAATATATACACGATTGTTTGTATTAAAATAGAGCAATATCAAAGAATGGAAGAGATAACGAAATGTTCAAAGAAATGAAGTTATTGACAAGAAATATTCAACCTCAATTAAATGTTATCTGTAAAATATTGGGAAATACCTTAACAGAATCTAGACAAATTCTAAAAAGATGGCAGGAATACTACAATGGAATGTATGATGGGGATATGAATAATATACATGAAACAATGACAGCAGAGACAGAACCTGAACCCTCATTAGATTAAATTGCATGGGCAATAAAGAACCTGAAGAATGGTAAATCATCTAGATGTGATGAGATACCAGCTGAACTAATTAAAGAGAGGGGGGGGGAGGGAAGAAAGCATATAAATCTATCACGCATTATGTAAAAAGATATGAAAATATGGTATATGGCCAAATGATTGGAAGAGAATTATTTTCATTCCATTCCCCCCCCCCCCTCATTCCCCCGCGCCCCCCCCCCCCCATAAAAAAACGGCAACATGAAATTATGCACCAACTATAGAAATGTTGCCCTGATCAGTCATGCAAGTAAAAGTCTACTAACAATTATAATGGGAAGACTTCGTGAGAAAATGGAAGAAGAGATTAACGCTGGACTTAGACACGGAAGAGGAACAAGCGATCGCATTCTCAACATGTGTTTAATAATAGACCAGTGCAGAGAATTTAATGTAAACATATTCTCATGTTTTGTGGATTATTCAAAGGCATTTAACTGTGTACAACATCAGAAACTTTGGGAAATCATGAGGAATATGGGCTTTCCATAACATGTAGTACAACTCATAAAAATGCTCTATCTAGACCGACAAGCAGCAGTTAGAATAGATGGCGAGACATCAGATTGGTTTGAAATCAAGAAAGGAGTCCGTCAGGGATGTGTGCTGTCCCCCTGTTTGTCTAACCTGTACGCCGAAAATATAATGAGAAATGTCAGAGATGGCATAACCAGGGAGCAATGTGATGCCCTAAATATCGGTGGTCATGACATACCAGAGATTCGATATGTTGATGATACATTATTGCTATCCACATTACAGAATGGTATAGAAAACCTAATAGCCTCAACCCAAAGAAACAGTGAAAATCACAACTCATATCTAAACATAGTAATAACAAAGATAATGCACACAGATAAAACTACTATGGAGAAAGAAATATATGTTAATGATGCAAGATTGGGGGGTGGTAGAAAATTTTGAATATCTTGGATCATTGATTACCAACAATGGTGACACAATGAAACAAATTAAACGACTACTATCAATTGCTCTGCCATCTCACTCGATCACCAGAGTCGTGGATCAGCTCAGTGTTCCTGTCTCGACCATGCCACGTGGCCAAGCCATCCAGGTATTTACTTCTCGGTCTTCCCCTTGGTCTCTTCCCTTCGATCTTGCCAGTCGTAACCAAGTTCTCTAAGTCATTTATTCTCATAACATGCCCAGTAAAATTTTGCCTATCTACGTATAATGACTCTGATCAGTTTACGGACTTCATTTGTTTCTTGAAGGACTTGTTCAATGGTTTTTCTGTCTGTGGAATTCTTTGCATTTTCCTCAGAAACTACATTTTCACAGCCATCAAAAGTTTTTCAGCTTGACTGCTTATTGTCCACGCTTCACATCCATACAAAAGTACAGGTTCTATGTAGCAGTTCAACACTCTTTTTCTTAAGAAATTCAAAGCATTGTTTTCCCATAGTGAATTTAAATAACGAAGACACAAACAATAGATTGCACGATTTATTGCCTGGCATATTTCGCTGCATCTCGTCAGGTACATACTGCAGAATTCACACAACATAATGTAAATTAACTAAATAAATCCTTCAAGCTGAAATATACACATGTTCGCACAGTAATGTCAATTGTCTACCACGGTAATTTTAAGCTGACTAACATATCTTTCTGTTTGCACAAATCTGGCTTGCGTTGATTGATCATTATTGCTTCTGCAAACTTTAACAAGCGATTATATTGTGTGTTAAACAACACGCGAAAGGCAATGTCTCTGTCAATCACATGGCCGCTTTCGAGAATGTGCCCAGAAATTGAAGACGCCGGGAGCTTCTGATGTGTTGGCACCACTAGGCTCGCATCGCCTGAGTGTCGTATCTTGTCGACCCATTGAGGTATGTGTTCTAACACTCTTATGTTCACCTGTCGCTCTGTTCTGCTGATGTAGAAAGCCTGGCATCTGCATGTGAATTGGTAAATACAATTGTTTGTGGCGTACAGAGGAACAGGCTCTTTTACTGCTGGTGTGGGTATCGGTTTGATTCTATATCTAATGACTGGAGTTGCAGCACAGAATGTTCGGCCTGCTGCTGTAGTAGGCCGGTCTTGTAGACGTTGCATTACGTCATCCCCTCGAAAGGTTAGCTGGATGAATACCTTGAGTTTAGGGACTGTAGTAGCGCCACTGCCAACAGCCCAAACCAAAACCAAATGAAACTACAGTAACGAATCTCAAGGTATTCCACCGAGCTAACCTTTCGAGGGGATGAGGTAATGCAACGTCTACAAGACCGGCTTACTACAGCAGTAGGCCAAACATCCTGTGCTGCAACCCCAGTCATTAGATATAGAGCCACACCGATTCCCACACCAGCAGTAAAAGAGCCTCTTCCCCTGTAAGCCAAAAACAATTGGTATTTACCATTCACGTGTAGATGCCAGGCTTTCTACATCGGCAGAACAGAGCGACAACTGAACAAAAGAGTGTCAGAACTCACACCTCAATGGGTCGACAAGATACGACACACAGGCGATGCGAGCCTAGTGGTGCGACACACAGGAAGCTCTCCACGTCTTCAGTTGCTAGGCACATTCTCAAAAGTGGCCATGTGATTGACAGAAACATTGCCTTTCGCATAGGGCTTTCATGTTCTGCCATCTCACTCGATCACCAGAGTCGTGGATCAGCTCCGTGTTCCTGTCTCGACCATGCCACGTGGCCAAACCATCCAAGTATTTACTTCTCGGTCAGTAGTTATCAATGTTGCTTTGCCCTAGTATTCAGACATGGTCGATCTCATTTACAAAAAAAAAAAATAGAAGGAGGGGCTGTAGGAGCCATGAGGAGCGGTCATATTTTAGTAAGCTCAAAGAAGGGGAGTGAGGGAACATAATTTATGCATAATCGATTGGTGTGCGCAGGCTGTTACGGGTTGATGTATTCGTATCTTTGGTAAGATCGGCGAACATCTGTGAGCAAAAAGTCGATATTGCCATCAGGTGTATATTAGTGTCGGGGTCGAGGGAGGTCGCTGGCGCCATCTGTTGTTTTTAATTACGGGTGGTGTCGGAATAAAATAATAAGAGCAAAGAACGAGGTCTGGTGTGGGTTGGTAAGTGGTGAAAGATGCGGTGGGGGTCGCAGTTGGTCATAGTGGGATATCACCATTGTGTAACTGGGGTGTCTATTGGGTTCCCTACCAGGCGACAGATTCGAATCTCACTGTGTAGTTGGTGTGTGTGCGGGGTGATGGTCGAGTATGTAACGGGGCTAGGTTATATCATTGGTGGTTCAAATCACGCTGCGAGTCGATAAGGGTGTCCACCCTAGGCGGAGCTTTCTAAGAGTATATTAAGACGTAAATGTATAACAATGGTGTCTAGTTGCTGCCATAGCGCTTGACAGGTTCGAGTCCTACTGTGTGGTGGGACAGTGTGGCAGTGGCCGAGTATGTAACGGAGCCAGGTGGTGTCATGGGTGGTTCAAATAATGCGTCTGGTTGATAACTATACCCAAAATAGGCGCCAGAGAAGCGAATCCCGCTGTGTGAGTAATCTGTTAAAGTAACATCGGTGTCACGTATTTCGTATCTTTGTTAAGGTTGGTTTACAACAACTGTGACCAAAATATCAATATTGTCCGCAGGTGTATGGTAGCAAAAATAGTGTGTATTGTAAATTAGTTGTGCTGGCGACAGTTGGTACTATTAATCATATCACCAGTATATGTTAACAAAGAAGAGCTCGCTTGAATCGACCGAGGCGGGAGAGGTTACCTGACCCGTGATTTACTCTGTAATGTGTCAGGGTCTTAAACCTGGCTCGTTATACCTAACACATGTGAGACAAGTACAAGTACAACATGATTGGACTTGAGACACAACGAAACGAAGTTCAATGGATTTATTTACAAGTCACATGCAATACGATCTAGTTTGGCATGTGATGATCATTACAATACATATACAATACATCAATACACTTACAGACAACCCACAGCGTTACAGTCTATCTCACAAGATGTACAAGCACTCGACTTTCGGGCACAGAACTACACAAAGCCTTTCTCTACCCACACGTCCTGTCTGGTCCGAGTACCCAAGCTGTCTGTCTGTTTCTCGCAAAGCGCTTGCCCTCTGTGGATTGGCTTCACGAGGACTGCGTGCGTCTTGCTTTGTCCTTGCCTGACCGCTGGCTATCGCGTCAGCCAGCAACCTGCGGACAGGTAACTAATACTCGCCTGGCGGGCGTAACGATGTTACTGCATCCCGGTTGGGGACTATTCGCCTGGCGGGCGTAACGATGTTCCTGCATCTCGGTTGGAGACATTCGAGATTCTGAAACGCACCATCGAGGCTTCTTCATGAAAGATCTCATCTTTCATGTATACTCTCTATATACATACCGGGTTAATATTTTAACCATGTCAGAATCGACCTTTCTGTTGTTATATACATTGGTATAGAAATACATAAGAATACATATATTGGCATAGAAATACATAAGAAATGCAAGTTGTATTTTAAGACATATGGTGTTCAATCTTTACTACTTGCCAAGTTTCATCCTCTCGATGGATGATCATCTGAGTTGCAATATTGACCCAGTCAGATCGGTAGCACCAGCTTTCAAAGCAACTACCTCGCAACCTCTAAAAAAAAGTAATAATATGCTTTTTGTGACAAAAAACATCGGGTAAGACTGTAATACGGCTTTATATAAGCCGTATTCAACGCTCGAGCTCCGACCTCATTTGGCCGGGAGCTCTTCCGTCGGTCTACAACGTCGGTAACCCTATACCATGCCCAGTTGATGACTTCTTGGAGTGTTAACAATCTGGCAATACCATGGCTATTTATATACAACACATATTCGAATACATTTCAATTTACCGCCCTTGGTGTAATAATGTAATAACAATTAAATGAAAGGGACATAATTTCAAAAAATCTTAAATTTAATATATTACAATTATTCTTCTATTTCTCAGCGTCATCGCTTGATGCTTTTCCATACTAGCGAAAAAATGTCGATAGTATGAATAAGTTAATCAAGATATGATTCTAAGATTACACTAGTTGAAAAAATATTAATACACAATTCGTGTATTCGAAATTGATGATTCCTAAATATTTTAGAAGCGTCATAAATTTTTAAGGTTTTGTTTGTCGTCTGCTAATTTTGGTCTAAATTTATAAATTATCCGGAAGTACACACGAACAGCTGATGTTTAAAATTCTATAACACACTTGTTCCGGTCTGATGTAGCCATTCGGAATGTAACTGTTCTGATAGTTCATGTGTTCGTTGTTTCGCTGGAAACCTTCTGGATTTCGATTGACTGCAGTGGTGTAAATGTCAAAGTTCAGTTCACTCTTTCATACACGGATTAAAATATCACTGGATATGTTCCACTCGCAGATACCACTGATAAATTGGATAGTTCGCTTGAGGTAAGTTCAGAGCGAATGTGGCACTGTTTTTGTTTTGTAATATATATACAATTAATATTGTTCGCTTTCTACCACACGCTACACAATTATTCAAGACACTTACTACAGTAATAATAAAATAAGAAAACTATATATAGTGGGAATGAACCCTATCACATCACATAGTAGACATACACAGCTTTTGTGGGAAAAAAACTTCACTGATGGCTGTGTTGGTCTGAGTGTATTTAACACACTGCACTCAGACATTAGTGCTTACTGGGTCGGTCGGACAACGGGACAAAAGATCGGCAATCGTGCTGGTTCTGCCTACGATATGTCGAACTTCAAAGCTGTAATCTTGAAGCTTAAGAGACCAGCGCGCTATCATTTGGTTGGTAGGTACTCCTGAAGTGATACATTTTAATGGGCTATTGTCGGACTCTACAATAAACTGACGTCCCAGGAGGAATCTGGAAAATTTAGTTATACCCACCACTAGAGAAGGGCTTCCAACTGTGGTGTCGACCAAGCGCGTTCTCTTGGTTTCAATTTTCTAGAGACGTAGTATACAGGATGTAGAATGTTATCATGTTCCTGTAACAGAACTGCTCCAATCGCCACGGAGATCGCGTCTGTGCGTAATCTGAAAGGAATATGTAAATTTGGCAATTTGAGAATGGGATTCTTTAAACTATTCTCAGAAAAATAAGATAACACTTTCTGGAATGCAAATTTTAGGCATTCATTGTTTACAATCTTTTCAGGTTGATCTTTCGTTAGTAGGTTAGTAAATTTTTCCGTAAGTTCAGCAAAATCAGGTATGAACTGCCTATAATAATTTAATAGTCCTAACACACTTCTGACTTGCTTTTTCGTAGTCGGAAGTGAGAGTTTCAGTATTTTGGACACGATGTTATCGTCTGTCGTGACAAAGCCATTAGATATTTTGTACCCCAAGAAGGAGATTTCTTGATAGGCTATGTCTACGTTTGTAGGCTTTACCGTCAGTCCGTGCTGTCTGATCCGTTCAAATGTCTGCTGTAATGTCTTTATGTGGTCTGTCATTGTCTTTGTGTGAACACAAATGTCGTCCATGTAACAGATAATGTTTGGTATGTCCACTAGTAAAAGTCGTGTCATACGTACGAATGTCGCTGGGGCATTGACCAGCCCAAATGGAAGTTTGCACCGTTCGTACAGTCCCCAAGGTGTGGCAAATGCTGTCAGATGTTTGCTCTGCTCGTGTACCGTTATTTGCCAATAACCTTTCATCATATCTAACTTCGTAAAGAATCTAGAGTCTGTCAGTTCTGTCAGTAGATCTTCAGAGTTGGACATTGGTTCTAGATCTAGAAGTGTTATTTTATTTAATTTTCTATAGTCGACACAGAGTCTTATCGTGTTGTCCTTTTTGCGTACCATGACCATTGGAGATGAAAAATGTGATTGGGATCGTCTAATGATGTTGTTTTTCTCTAAGCTAATGATTTCCTGATGTAAGTTTTCTTTGTAATGCACTGGAATGGTGTAAGGTCTGCATTTTATTGGTGTGTTTGAAGTGAGCGTGATGTGATGTTGTACTAATTCTGTTTGTCCTGGGTTGTTGGAGAAGATGGTGTTGTACTGTTGTATGAGATGTTTGCAGCTGTCTGTTTCTGCTTGAGTTAAGTTTGGGTTTATTTTGATTTCTTTCAAGCAGTTTGTCGTGTCTAATGCAGGTGTTGGAATTTCGTCACTATCTTCGTCATCTTCATGATCTATTATCACTGTACAAGCTGTTGTATCGTCCTGTTCGTTGTCTCTGTTGTAGTATGGTCTTAGCATATTGATGTGGAATATTTTGTGTTTGTCTTTTATTTGAATCTCATAGTCTACAGCTGAAATCTGTCTTATTACTTTAAATGGTCCATGCCAAGACTCAGTCAATACATGTCTGTCACTAGGTAAGAGAAGAAGTACGAACTGTCCAGGTTTCAACGTTATTGTCCTGTTACCTTTGTCTGCATATTGTCTATATGTAGCACCAGATAATTTTAGTGCTTCTTTTGCAATTGTACAAGATTTAATGATCCTTTCACGCAATGATGTAACATATACGTATGATGATATGGGTTTAAGTAAAGGAGTGGCTTCAGTTAACATTTGATGATAGATACTCAATGGGCTACGTGGTTTGGCACCATAGATAAGTTCAAAAGGAGAGAATCCAGTACTAGAATGTGGCACTTCGCGATAAGCAAAAAGTATAGCATGCAAATATATGTCCCAGTTGTTGGGATGTTCTTGCGTGACTTTAGCAAGCATATGCTTTAAATCACCGTTAAACTTCTCTATGATTCCAGTTGAGTGAGGGTGATATGGAGAATTGAAACACTGTTTCACACCTAACATTTCGGTGAAAGCTTGAGTAGATGCGTCAATGAACTGACTTCCCCTATCTTATAGGATAGTGTCTGGAAATCCTATCCGTGAAAATATATGGAAGAAAACTTCCATTATATCATTGGCAGTTATGTTCTTTAACGGAATCGCTTCAGGCCAGCGGCTACATAAATCAATAATGGTAATAATATATTTATTCCCTCTGGTTGTTATCTGATTAAGAGGGCCCACTATGTCGACAGATATTTTCTCAAAAGGTCGACTGGCTAAGTCGGTAATTTGTAATTTTGCCTGTGGGTGTTTACCTTTCTTCACTAGTTTTTGGCAGATGTCACAACTTCTGCAATATTGCTTAATGTCATTGCAGAAACTGGGCCAATAAAACTGTGTTAGTAATCTTGATCTGGTCTTAGAGTATGCCATATGCCCTGCAACAGGTATATCATGGGCAAGATGTAAGGCTTGCTTACGGTATTCAATTGGCAAAACAGTTTGCTCTGTTGTGCTGTCACCCCTGGTATAGTACCTCGTGAGGATGCAATTTTTCAAAGCAAAATGTCATCTTGCATTTTTGGTTACCTTTGGCTTTTGGCCGATCAGATTAAAATATTTAGACAATGAAGAATCAGCCTTTTGGGCTGTTACAAATGTCTCCTTCATGGTTTTAGGAGGTAGTACTACTGGGCTAAGCATTTCTATAGCCTCAGTTTGGTTAATTTCATCTTGCACTCTAGCAGTAGATCTGGTTACTGCGTTCACACATTCAATGATATCAGATGGTGATGAAACAGTTTGATCAATGATGTCATGAGATCTTAGTGCTACATTAGCTACCATACATTCATTTGGTGGTACAACATTATCAATGATGACATGTGATGGTGATGATGTTATGTTCTCATCAATGCACACAGATGTTATATCATGAGGCATATCATTCACCTCTGGTAAATTTCCAATGATAATATCACACACAGGGTTAGTTAATGCTGCGCATTTTACTTCCCCAGTGAGGAAAGGTGTTTGAATATATGCCCATGCTAATGGGTACTTTTCAATATTTCCAGAGAATGTTCTGCATGTTACATGCCTGCCTGTATAGTCTGTAGGCATTATGAACTTTCACTTTAGTCCAATAAGTGAACTGCCGGTGTCCCGAAGGACTGTAGCAGGCTTGCCATTCACATATCCCTGGTGGATGTTTATTCTGCTTTTGGAATCTATTACCAAATTAGCTTCTTCATTGGCAAAAGGAATGGAGTGGCCGCATGTCAAAATGCCATCTTCATAAAAGATATTACAAACAGTACATTTATTTGCGTTAAACATGTCAAAATCCTGTGCTGAGTTCACAGGGTGTTTCTCTGATTGTTCTTCATCTGATGATGAACTATCAAATAAGGCGGCATTTGCTTTCTTGGTCATTTGCCTTCCTTTACAAGCATGATGCCAATGCCCGTACGCCTTACAGAGGAAACATTTACGTGCATTTTTGAAGGATTTACGTTCCTTATCTTGGCTATTTATGATGTTCTGTAGACATGTAAGATATGCTGGATTCTTGTCACACATCTCACCTTGGTGGTGTGAAAAGTTACAATATCTACAATGATTGTATTTCTCAGAAGTAGGCTTATATGGTTTTTGCCTATTATAGGGTTCTGATCGAGGTTGTTCATAGTTAGCCGATACTACAAAGTTTGTATCAGTAGCTTCACTAGTAAAACAATGTTTATTGGCTGTATAATAAGCCGAACCACGTCTCTCAATCTGATCTACTCTCGTACATTCATTCTCTTGCAAAAATTTTGAAAATGCTGATGGAAGGGATGAGATGACTTTATCCCTGATGATAAGATCTTCTAATTTCTGATAATCTTTATCTATTTTAGCTGCTGAAGTCCATTTTGTAAATATGTCTCGGACTAAGCAGAGGTAGTCAGAGAACGTTTGAGTCGGTTTTGGACTCAACTTGCTGAATTGTTCTCTGTAACCTGCCTCATCTAGCATAAAATGTGCCATAATCTTTGATTTTAGATAATGGTAATCTTTTCTGAAGTCTTTGGGGATAGTCTCTATGACGTTCAGAGGCTCCCCTGACAAACTCCTCATATAAATAATATTCCATTCAGAAAGTGGGATCTGGTAATGGTCCATTAAGGTTTCAAAATTCTGGGTGAAGGCTGCAATGCAGTCAACTGAGGTATAATTTCTTACAATACCTTGATACTTTTTGTACTGGTTTTCTTTCTCCAGTCTTTGAGATTTTTTAGACTCTTTGTCTATGGCAGTATCAGTTTCAAGTTGTTTAATTTTTAGTTGTAACTCGAGCTCTTCTCTTTTACTTTGAGCCGAGATTTCCGCCTTCCTCAATTCATTATCTAACTCTGCCTGCTTTGTTTTTGCAAATAATTCTAGCTCTGCCTGTTTTAATGCTGCCTCTTGCTGTTTGGCAGCTCTTTCAGTCTCTGTCTGCTTTAATGCTCTTTCAGCCGCTCTTTCTTCGCGTTCGTTAGCTTTTTCCTGTACTAGTAGGTATTCAGAGTATTTTCTTTCACTCCACTTTGTTAACTCATCACCAGTTAACTTTAACTTTAAACCCATCTCGATGAAGTCGTTTAATGAAGACATGATGGAAAATGTAAATGCAAAGGAGTTGTCAGACACACAATTAGTTACACGGTGTTAGTAATGTGAAAAATTTACAATTTTTGTTCAACTTACAATTTGTGCCCAAATTTTCATCCGAAAGTATATAGAAAGAAAAATATACTCAAGTGTACTGGATGCGGTGGAGAACGGTTCAAACCGGGGCTTAGGAACTGTAGGGCCGCTACTTCAAAACACAAATGACCTCTACGGGCAAG
This sequence comes from Cepaea hortensis, assembly GCA_963921405.1. Taxonomy (NCBI): domain Eukaryota; kingdom Metazoa; phylum Mollusca; class Gastropoda; order Stylommatophora; family Helicidae; genus Cepaea; species Cepaea hortensis. Next base: position 6,946,339 of record OY992890.1, read on the forward strand.
GGTTTCAGATGGCACAGAAAACCTGCTTTGTTTTTGGAGGAAATAAATTAGCGTCTATCTGATGTGGTGTGTATGCTTGTCACTAAGTTTTGATTAGGTTTGTATGGCGTTCAGTGTCATTGTAGGTCGTAATGTCGTCAGTCAACAATTTTTTTTTCCAAAACCACAATTCACTTTCTTTCCGAAACTTTCTGCTTTCCACAACTAACTTCACAAAAACAATCTAAATATATCTCAACACACTACAACACTGATGACACATCACTTACATCAAGATGACATTCAGTAAATACATAGACATCAAGTTTACAAGATGGCGACAAGGTTACAATGGCGACGATTTCACAATGTCGACAAGGTCAAAATGGCGACAAGTTACACAATCACTGATGTTTTACACGTTTACAAGATCAAACAAATGTATGTACTTTACGTTCACATCTAGCCTCCATATTCAAACAAATGTAATACTATATAAGGATGAGCCTTCACGATCACATTTAAATGTATTTTAAAGCTGGACAAAAGTCCTCACGTTCACAAATGTAGGTTCAAATCTTAATTAATTTAAAGCCGGACGATGCCACCACGTTCACACATGTCAGGGTCTTAAACCTGGCTCGTTATACCTAACACATGTGAGACAAGTACAAGTACAACATTATTGGACTTGAGACACAACGACACGAAGTTCAATGGATTTATTTACAAGTCACATGCAATACGATCTAGTTTAGCATGTGATGATCATTACAATACATATACAATACATCAATACACTTACAGACAACCCACAGCTTTACAGTCTATCTCACAAGATGTACAAGCACTCGACTTTCGGGCACAGAACTACACAAAGCCTTTCTCTACCCACACGTCCTGTTTGGTCCGAGTACCCAAGCTGTCTGTCTGTTTCTCGCAAAGCGCTTGCCCTCTGTGGATTAACTTCACGAGGACTGAGTGCGTCTTGCTTTGTCCTTGCCTGACCGCTGGCTATCGCGTCAGCCAGCAACCTGCGGACAGGTAACTAATACTCGCCTGGCGGGCGTAACGATGTTACTGCATCCCCGTTGGGGACTATTCGCCTGGCGGGCGTAACGATGTTCCTGCATCTCGGTTGGAGACATTCGAGATTCTGACACGCTCCCCCGGGGCTTCTTCATGAAAGATCTCATCTTTCATGTATACTCTCTATATACATACCGGGTTAATATTTTAACCATGTCAGAATCGACCTTTCTGTTGTTATATACATTGGTATAGAAATACATAAGAATACATATATTGGCATAGAAATACATAAGAAATGCAAGTTGTATTTTAAGACATGTGGTGTTCAATCTTTACCACTTGCCAAGTTTCATCCTCTCGATGGATGATCATCTGAGTTGCAATATTGACCCAGTCAGATCGGTAGCACCAGCTTTCAAAGCAACTACCTCGCAACCTCTAAAAAAAGTAATAATATGCTTTTTGTGACAAAAAACATCGGGTAAGACAGTAATACGGCTTTATATAAGCCGTATTCAACGCTCGAGCTCCGACCTCATTTGGCCGGGAGCTCTTCCGTCGGTCTACAACGTCGGTAACCCTATACCATGCCCAGTTGATGACTTCTTGGAGTGTTAACAATCTGGCAATACCATGGCTATTTATATACAACACATATTCGAATACATTTCAATTTACCGCCCTTGGTGTAATAATGTAATAACAATTAAATGAAAGGGACATAATTTCAAAAAATCTTAAATTTAATATATTACAATTATTCTTCTATTTCTCAGCGTCATCGCTTGATGCTTTTCCATACTAGCGAAAAAATGTCGATAGTATGAATAAGTTAATCAAGATATGATTCTAAGATTACACTAGTTGAAAAAATATTAATACACAATTCGTGTATTCGAAATTGATGATTCCTAAATATTTTAGAAGCGTCATAAATTTTTAAGGTTTTGTTTGTCGTCTGCTAATTTTGGTCTAAATTTATAAATTATCTGGAAGTACACACGAACAGCTGATGTTTAAAATTCTATAACACACTTGTTCCGGTCTGATGTAGCCATTCGGAATGTAACTGTTCTGATAGTTCATGTGTTCGTTGTTTCGCTGGAAAACTTCTGGATTTCGATTAACTGCAGTGGTGTAAATGTCAAAGTTCAGTTCACTCTTTCATACACGGATTAAAATATCACTGGATATGTTCCACTCGCAGATACCACTGATAAATTGGATAGTTCGCTTGAGGTAAGTTCAGAGCGAATGTGGCACTGTTTTTGTTTCGTAATATATATACAATTAATATTGTTCGCTTTCTACCACACGCTACACAATTATTCAAGACACTTACTACAGTAATAATAAAATAAGAAAACTATATATAGTGGGAATGAACCCTATCACATCACATAGTAGACATACACAGCTTTTGTGGGGAAAAAAACTTCTCTGATGGCTGTGTTGGTCTGAGTGTATTTAACACACTGCACTCAGACATTAGTGCTTACTGGGTCGGTCGGACAACGGGACAAAAGATCGGCAATCGTGTTGGTTCTGCCTACGATATGTCGAACTTCAAAGCTGTAATCTTGAAGCTTAAGAGACCAGTGCGCTATCATTTGGTTGGTAGGTACTCCTGAAGTGATACATTTTAATGGGCTATTGTCGGACTCTACAATAAACTGACGTCCCAGGAGGAATCTGGAAAATTTAGTTATACCCACCACTAGAGAAGGGCTTCCAACTTTGGTGTCGACCAAGCGCGTTCTCTTGGTTTCAATTTTCTAGAGACGTAGTATACAGGATGTAGAATGTTATCATGTTCCTGTAACAGAACTGCTCCAATCGCCACGGAGCTCGCGTCTGCGCGTAATCTGAAAGGAATATGTAAATTTGGCAATTTGAGAATGGGATTATTTAAACTATTCTCAGAAAAATAAGATAACACTTTCTGGAATGCAAATTTTAGGCATTCATTGTTTACAATCTTTTCAGGTCGATCTTTCGTTAGTAGGTTAGTAAATTTTTCCGTAAGTTCAGCAAAATCAGGTATGAACTGCCTATAATAATTTAATAGTCCTAACACACTTCTGACTTGCTTTTTCGTAGTCGGAAGTGAGAGTTTCAGTATTTTGGACACGATGTTATCGTCTGTCGTGACAAAGCCATTAGATATTTTGTACCCCAAGAAGGAGATTTCCTGATAGGCTATGTCTACGTTTGTAGGCTTTACCGTCAGTCCGTGCTGTCTGATCCGTTCAAATGTCTGCTGTAATGTCTTTATGTGGTCTGTCATTGTCTTTGTGTGAACACAAATGTCGTCCATGTAACAGATAATGTTTGGTATGTCCACTAGTAAAAGTCGTGTCATACGTACGAATGTCGCTGGGGCATTGACCAGCCCAAATGGAAGTTTGCACCGTTCGTACAGTCCCCAAGGTGTGGCAAATGCTGTCAGATGTCTGCTCTGCTCGTGTACCGTTATTTGCCAATAACCTTTCGTCATATCTAACTTCGTAAAGAATCTAGAGTCTATCAGTTCTGTCAGTAGATCTTCAGAGTTGGACATTGGTTCTAGATCTAGAAGTGTTATTTTATTTAATTTTCTATAGTCGACACAGAGTCTTATCGTGTTGTCCTTTTTGCGTACCATGACCATTGGAGATGAAAAATGTGATTGGGATCGTCTAATGATGTTGTTTTTCTCTAAGCTAATGATTTCCTGATGTAAGTTTTCTTTGTAATGCACTGGAATGGTGTACGGTCTGCATTTTATGGGTGTGTTTGAAGTGAGCGTGATGTGATGTTGTACTAATTCTGTTTGTCCTGGGTTGTTGGAGAAGATGGTGTTGTACTGTTGTATGAGATGTTTGCAGCTGTCTGTTTCTGCTTGAGTTAAGTTTGGGTTTATTTTGATTTCTTTCAAGCAGTTTGTCGTGTCTAATGCATGTGTTGGAATTTCGTCACTATCTTCGTCATCTTCATGATCTATTATCACTGTACAAGCTGTTGTATCGTCCTGTTCGTTGTCTCTGTTGTAGTATGGTCTTAGCATATTGATGTGGAATATTTTGTGTTTGTCTTTTATTTGAATCTCATAGTCTACAGCTGAAATCTGTCTTATTACTTTAAATGGTCATTGCCAAGACTCAGTCAATAAATGTCTGTCACTAGGTAAGAGAAGAAGTACGTCCTGTCCAGGTGTCAACGTTATTATCCTGTTACCTTTGTCTGCATATTGTCTATATGTAGCACCAGATAATTTTAGTGCTTCTTTTGCAATTGTACAAGATTTAATGATCCTTTCACGCAATGATGTAACATATACGTATGATGATATGGGTTTAAGTAAAGGAGTGGCTTCAGTTAACATTTGATGATAGATACTCAATGGGCCACGTGGTTTGGCACCATAGATAAGTTCAAAAGGAGAGAATCCAGTACTAGAATGTGGCACTTCGCGATAAGCAAAAAGTATAGCAGGCAAATATATGTCCCAGTTGTTTGGATGTTCTTGCGTGACTTTAGCAAGCATATGCTTTAAATCACCGTTAAACTTCTCTATGATTCCAGTTGAGTGTGGGTGATAGGGAGAATTGAAACACTGTTTCACACCTAACATTTTGGTGAAAGCTTGAGTAGATGCGGCAATGAACTGACTTCCCCTATCTGATAGGATCCATCCATCCATCATGTGCCATGCCGGTAAGCGTGGGCGGTCATGTTCTGCCATCTCACTCGATCAACAGAGTCGTGGATCAGTTCCGTGTTTCTGTCTCGACCATGCCACAAGGCCAAGCCATCCAGATACTTGTTTCTAGGTCTTCCCCTTGGTCTGTTCCCCTCGATCTTACCAGTTGTCACCAAGTTCTCCAAATCATTTCTTCTCATAACATGCCCAAAAAATTGTGACTGTCTACGTCTAATGTCTCTGACCAGTTTACGATCTTCATTTGTTTCTTGAAGGACTTGTTCATTGGTCTTTCTGGCTGTCCATGGTATTCTTTGCATTTTCCTCAGAAACCACATTTCTACAGCCATCAGATGTTTTTCAGCCTGGCTGCTCATTGTCCAAGCTTCACATCCATATAAAAGTACAGGTTCTATGTAGCATCTCAACACTCTTTTTCTCGTTTCAATTGACATCTTTTTATTGGTCAGTATGTTTTTCATCTTGCTAAAGGCTACTTTTGCCATGGCGATTCTTGTTCTAATCTCTTCAAGGCATCTCCCATCAGATGTTATTACTGTTCCGAGGTAATTGTACCTATTCTGATAGGATAGTGTCTGGAAATCCTATCCGTGAAAATATATGGAAGAAAACTTCCATTATATCATTGGCAGTTATGTTCTTTAACGGAATCGCTTCAGGCCAGCGGCTACATAAATCAATAATGGTAATAATATATTTATTCCCTCTGGTTGTTATCTGATTAAGAGGGCCCACTATGTCGACAGATATTTTCTCAAAAGGTCGACTGGCTAAGTCGGTAATTTGTAATTTTGCCTGTGGGTGTTTACCTTTCTTCACTAGTTGTTGGCAGATGTCACAACTTCTGCAATATTGCTTAATGTCATTGCAGAAACTGGGCCAATAAAACTGTGTTAGTAATCTTGATCTGGTCTTAGAGTATGCCATATGCCCTGCAAGAGGTATATCATGGGCAAGATGTAAGGCTTGCTTACGGTATTCAATTGGCAAAACAGTTTGCTCTGTTGTGCTGTCACCCCTGGTATAGTACCTCGTGAGGATGCAATTTTTCAAAGCAAAATGCCATCTTGCATTTTTGGTTACCTTTGGCTTTTGGCCGATCAGATTAAAATATTTAGACAATGAAGAATCAGCCTTTTGGGCTGTTACAAAAGTCTCCTTCATGGTTTTAGGAGGTAGTACTACTGGGCTAAGCATTTCTATAGCCTCAGTTTGGTTAATTTCATCTTGCACTCTAGCAGTAGATCTGGTTACTGCGTTCACACATTCAATGATATCAGATGGTGATGAAACAGTTTGATCAATGATGTCATGAGATCTTAGTGCTACATTAGCTACCATACATTCATTTGGTGGTACAACATTATCAATGATGACATGTGATGGTGATGATGTTATGTTCTCATCAATGCACACAGATGTTATATCATGAGGCATATCATTCACCTCTGGTAAATTTCCAATGATAATATCACACACAGGGTTAGTTAATGCTGCGCATTTTACTTTCCCAGTGAGGAAAGGTGTTTGAATATATGCCCATCCTAATGGGTACTTTTCAATATTTCCAGAGAATGTTCTGCATGTTACATGCCTGCCTGTATAATCTGTAGGCATTATGAACTTTCTCTTTAGTCCAATAAGTGAACTGCCGGTGTCCCGAAGGACTGTAGCAGGCTTGCCATTCACATATCCCTGGTGGATGTTTATTCTGCTTTTGGAATCTATTACCAAATTAGCTTCTTCATTGGCAATAGGAATGGAGTGGCCGCATGTCAAAATGCCATCTTCATAAAAGGTATTACAAACAGTACATTTATTTGCGTTAAACATGTCAAAAGCCTGTGCTGAGTTCACAGAGTGTTTCTCTGATTGTTCTTCATCTGATGATGAACTATCAAATAAGGCGGCATTTGCTTTCTTGGTCATTTGCCTTCCTTTACAAGCATGACGCCAATGCCCGTACGCCTTACAGAGGAAACATTTACGTGCATTTTTGAAGGATTTACGTTCCTTATCTTGGCTATTTATGATGTTCTGTAGATATGTAAGATATGCTGGGTTCTTGTCACACATCTCACCTTGGTGGTGTGAAAAGTTACAATGTCTACAATTATTGTATTTCTCAGAAGTAGGCTTATATGGTTTTTGCCTATTATAGGGTACTGATCGAGGTTTGTCATAGTTAGCCGATGCTACAAAGTTTGTATTAGTAGTTTCACTAGTAAAACAATGTTTATTGGCTGTATAATAAGCCGAACCACGTCTCTCAATCTGATCTACACTCGTACATTCATTCTCTTGCAAAAATTTTGAAAATGCTGATGGAAGGGATGAGATGACTTTATCCCTGATGATAAGATCTTCTAATTTCTGATAATCTTTATCTATTTTAGCTGCTGAAGTCCATTTTGTAAATATGTCTCGGACTAAGCAGAGGTAGTCAGAGAACGTTTGAGTCGGTTTTGGACTCAACTTGCTGAATTGTTCTCTGTAACCTGCCTCATCTAGCATAAAATGTGCCATAATCTTTGATTTTAGATAATGGTAATCTTTTCTGAGGTCTTTGGGGATAGTCTCTATGACGTTCAGAGGCTCCCCTGACAAACTCCTCATATAAATAATATTCCATTCAGAAAGTGGGATCTGGTAATGGTCCATTAAGGTTTCAAAATTCTGGGTGAAGGCTGCAATGCAGTCACCTGAGGTATAATTTCTTACAATACCTTGATACATTTTGTACTGGTTTTCTTTCTCCAGTCTTTGAGATTTCTTAGACTCTTTGTCTATGGCAGTATCAGTTTCAAGTTGTTTAATTTTTAGTTGTAACTCGAGCTCTTCTCTTTTACTTTGAGCCGAGTTTTCCGCCTTCCTCAATTCATTATCTAACTCTGCCTGCTTTGTTTTTGCAGATAATTCTAGCTCTGCCTGTTTTAATGCTGCCTCTTGCTGTTTGGCAGCTCTTTCAGTCTCTGCCTGCTTTAATGCTCTTTCAGTCGCTCTTTCTTCGCGTTCGTTAGCTTTTTCCTGTACTAGGAGGTATTCAGAGTATTTTCATTCACTCCACTTTGTTAACTCCTCACCAGTTAACTTTAACTTTAAACCCATCTCGATGAAGTCGTTTAATGAAGACATGATGGAAAATGTAAATGCAAAGGAGTTGTCAGACACACAATTAGTTACACGGTGTTAGTAATGTGAAAAATTTACAATTTTTGTTCAACTTACAATTTGTGCCCAAATTTGCATCCGAAAGTATATAGAAAGAAAAATATACTCAAGTGTACTGGATGCGGTGGAGAACGGTTCAAACCAGGGCTTAGGAACTGTAGGGTCGCTACTTCAAAACACAAATGACCTCTACGGGCAAGGGTTTCAGATGGCACAGAAAACCTGCTTTGTTTTTTGAGGAAATAAATTAGCGTCTATCTGATGTGGCGTGTATGCTTGTCACTAAGTTTTGATTAGGTTTGTATGGCGTTGAGTGTAATTGTAGGTCGTAATGTCGTCAGTCAACAATTTTTTTTTTTCCAAAACCACAAGTCACTTTCTTTCCGAAACTTTCTGCTTTCCACAACTAACTTCACAAAGACAATCTAAATATATCTCAACACACTACAACACTGATGACACATCACTTACATCAAGATGACATTCAGTAAGGACATAGACATCAAGTTTACAAGATGGCGACAAGGTTACAATGGCGACGATTTCACAATGTCGACAAGGTCAAAATGGCGACAAGTTACTAAATCACTGATGTTTTACACGTTTACAAGATCAAACAAATGTATGTACTTTACGTTCACATCTAGCCTCCATATTCAAACAAATGTAATACTATATGAGGATGAGCCTTCACGATCACATTTAAATGTACATTAAAGCTGGACAAAAGTCCTCACGTTCACAAATCTAGGTTCAAATCTTAATTAATTTAAAGCCGGACGATGCCACCACGTTCACACGTGTCAGGGTCTTAAACCTGGCTCGTTATACCTAACACATGTGAGACAAGTACAAGTACAACATGACTGGACTTGAGACACAACGACACGAAGATTAATGGATTTATTTACAAGTCACATGCAATACGATCTAGTTTGGCATGTGATGATCATTACAATACATATACAATACATCAATACACTTACAGACAACACACAGTTTTACAGTCTATCTCACAAGATGTACAAGCACTCGACTTTCGGGCACAGAACTACACAAAGCCTTTCTCTACCCACACGTCCTGTCTGGTCCGAGTACCCAAGCAGTCTGTCTGTTTCTCGCAAAGCGCTTGCCCTCTGTGGATTGGCTTCACGAGGACTGCGTGCGTCATGCTTTGTCCTTGCCTGACCGCTGGCTATTGCGTCAGCCAGCAACCTGCGGACAGGTAACTAATAATCGCCTGGCGGGCGTTACGATGTTACTGCATCTCGGTTGGAGACATTCGAGATTCTGACAAATGCCCATAGTGCCAGTTTTCCTATAGCGGTTATTAGTGATCTGTAGAGACCTGTCGTGGTTTATGTTTTCCCCCGATTCAAACTTCATGTCTCTACTCTTATGTATTACTGTGTTAGAAATAAAAAATCTCACACGATAGACATATACTACAATAATGTATACAGAAAGAATCAACAGGCATAGGCACAATATAGAAATATACTAAATACACAGTATGTTAATAAAGACAATTACATTATTACAAGTTAAGTTACATAACAAAGCGAATAAAGTGAAATAAATATCGAAACAGTTCAAAGCTACCAAGGAATATCACACGTGTGAAGTTATGTCCGCAACAAACAGAAATGGGAGTGCGTATTGATATGCGTGTGAGTAACATTGGTGTCACGTGTTTCTTATCTTTGTTAAGGTTGGTTTACAACATCTGTGACCAAAATGTCAGTATTGTTCAGAGGTGTATATTTAAAGAAATAATGTGTATTGGGGATTAGGTGTGCTGGCGACAGTTGGTAGTATTAATTATATCACCATTATATGTTAACAAAGGAGAACTCAAGTGAATCGTGTGTCGACCAATTCGGGAGAGATTGCCTGACGCGCAATTTACTCTGTTATGCCAATAACTCCAGTTTTCCTATTGCGGTTACTAGTGATCTGTAGAAACCTGTAGTGGTTTATGCACTATCGTCACACAGTATAAAGTAAAACGTTAAAAAAGTCAAGATGGCGGCTAGTACTAGTAGTGCTGATTATGGCTTAGTGATATTCGTTGTTAAGGGGTGGGCGAGTGGCGGAGTGTGTAGATAAAGGCTTCCGAGCCACTTTCATCATACACTTTAAGATCGTTAAAGGAAATCCTTAACAAAAATAATAAAATAAAAAAGTAAAGATGGCCCTCCATGTCGTCGTGGGTGTCGGACTTGAATCAGATCGAACATTATGGTGACGTAAGGCCATAACAATTAAACAAAATGGCTGCTATGTGTTCTATATTACGGCCAAAATATGTGCAGGCCGCCAGCCTTTGAGATTAGTCTGCTTGTGGCTTCCGGCTGAAGCTTGACTTGTAAAACAGACAAACCGATTTGTGGCGTACAACCAATTAGGGTGTTGGACTTGGAATTGATCCACATCTTATGTTAGACAAGCACTGATTGGCTGGCAACTATACTGTGGGCGGGGTTTACTTTATGTAATATATAACAAACTCACCACCTCTCACTCATTTTGTAGTTTACACAAGAACGACGAACGACCGAGTCTTCAGTTTTGTGGTTATTCAACTGCTATTTGCCTTCAAGTGTAGAAAGTTTGCCAGGCACCTGTTTGTCTCAGTATCCACGGACTATCAACCATATACGGACATACCGATTTAGTGGATCTGTCTCCCAGTTTTTGGTTATTCACAGCTGACTTGTAAGAATTATCAACCAGTTTCTTACCCAGATCCACCCCAAGTGTAAGCAACAGCATTATTCTGCCTTAGTTTACAACGGCATCTGCAAAGATTTCATCACCGATTGAAACAAAGACTGGTACAACTTGTTCGGGTTTGATACCGCATACTAAACTAGTGAACATTACATCTTATTGTTTGGATATTTGGCATCCTAAACTAGTCAACGTCGAGGTATCTACCATTATTGCAAGTTATAAACTAATTATATTCAACACCATATACAGAGGCTCAGTGTGAACAGGTTTCAAGTTGAGTGTTGATTATCTCACTATCAACTCGCTAGACTAAACAAAACGAAAACGCCTATCCAGCTAGCAACACACAACCCAAGGATGAAGCGGGTTCTCTACACACGCTACAAGATGATGTTAGACAAGTATACAACGACAACTGGAGTAGTATCAAAACACACCACAAGATCAACACATATATGTCTGTCTATACATTTTTTATTGGTCCACAGACACAACACCTTAAAGACTGGACAGAGACCTTGTACAAGATCTTTAACACTCAAAAGAGCATATTCAAAATCAACTTTAGTTATCACGTAGTCCTTATGCACATCGAAACACAAGCTCTTCGCTTCTACCACGCATCTTCCAATAACGCTTCTGTCTTAGAAATTCCACAACTAATCCGAAACAGACAAAACTGACAACACCGTTTTCAGCAACATTGCGTAAGAGTCCAGCGGCTACCAATAGTGATGTGACAAGTAGGAAGAAGAAGAAGACTAAACAAAACGAAAACGCCTATCCAGCTAGCAACACACAACCCAAGGATGAAGCGGGTTCTCTACACACGCTACCAGATGATGTTAGACAAACATACAACGACAAATGGAGTAGTATCAAAACACATCACAAGATCAACACATATATGTCTGTCTATAAATTTTTTATTAGTTCACAGACACAACACACTAAAGACTGGACAGAGACCTTGTACAAGATCTTTAACACTCAAAAGAGCATATTCAAAATCAATTTTAGTTATCCCGTAGTCCTTAGGCACATCAAAACGCAAGCTCTTCACTTCTACCACGCATCTTCCAATAACGCTTCTGTCTTAGAAATTCCACAACTAATCCGAAACAGACAAAATTTTGACGAGTTTATCAAAACAGTACACGGACACGACATTCTTACATACGCTATGCAACAACGTCCAAATACCAAATACACTATAGACGATTCCAGCTATAAGTTTAAAAACTTATAGCTGGAATCGTCTCTGCAGTGTATTTGGTATTTATCTCTATCATATACCAGAATTCTGTCTCGTTTAATAAATAACCACCGGTTTATGACCAACGTTCGACACCGTTGTACATGGTGTGTATATGATCATATTAGCTATAACATCACCTATTGATCAGCCATATTGTGTACTGATATTATGCTTCATTTTATTTTTGTAAAATTTACTGGAAATACTGTAAAATAAACAATTATATGTATTATAATTGCGTTCACTTGTTGGTTTTTAGTGTTAACGGGACATAAGGGTGTCATGGGGTGAGCGAGTGTTACATGTTGATCGGAAAGTCAAGAAATATCTCAAACAAACTAGGAAAAGTTGTTACCCAAATGGGAAAATTTTTTGGTAAATACAGAAATATGTCGATCAAACTTATAAATATTTCTGCCAAACTTGTAAGTATCTTCACCAAACTTATGAACAGTAGGAAACTTTGTTAACCAAATGTGAAAAAATATCGACCAAACTTATAAAAATCTCCGCCAAACGGACGAAAAGTAGGAAAATTTGTTAACCAAAGCTGAAACTATATCGGCCAAAGACAGAAATATCTCAACAAAACTTATGAAAAGTAGAAAAATGTGTTAACCAAATGGGAAATATACTGACCGGGTAAAGAAATGTCTTAACCAAACTTATAAAAAGTAGAGAAATTTTGTTAACCTAATGATAAAAATATTGGAAAGTAAAAAATAGCTCATACAAATTCATAAAAAGTAGGAAACTTTAATAACCTAATGTGAAAAATATTTGCCAAGTAAAAAAAACATATTTCAATCAAACTTAAAACAAATAAAATTAGGAAAAATTGTTAGCCAAAATTGGAAAGTTGACCAAATCTCGAAATTTCTCAACCAAATGTATAAAAAGTAGGAAACATTGTTAGTCAACTGGGAACAAGAAGGCCAAATCACGAAATATTTCACTCAAACTAATAAAATGTAGTAAACTTTGTTAAACCAATGGCAACAATATCGACCAAGTAGGAAATAATGTTACTCAAATGGGAAAAATATCGACCAAGTAGGAAATAATATTAGTCAAATGGGAAAAATGTTGGTCAAGTAAAGAAATATTTCAACTAATCGCATAAAAGGTAGGAACATTTGTTAACCAAAGGTGAAAATATATAAACCAAATACTGAAATTTCTCAACCAAACTTATGAAAAGTAGGAAAATGTGTTAAATAAAAGGGACAAAATATTGACCAAGTAAAGAAATGTCTCTTCCAATCTTATATAAGTAGGAAAATATTTTAACCATGTGTTAAAAATTATCGGCCAAACAGATATATAGTCCAACTAAACTTATAAAAATTAGGAAAATTTGTTAACCTAATGAGGAAAAAGCTTGGCAGAGTAAAGAAAACGTTACAACAAACTTATGAAAAGTAGGAAAAGGTGTTAACCAAGAAGGAAAATATGGTCTAAACTAAGAAATATGTCGACCGAAGTAAGAAAATATGTTAGCCAGATGGGGAAAAATGTTGGCCAACACAAGATACATTTCAACCAAATTTATAAATATCTCGTCTAAACTTATAAACAATAGGAAAAATGTTGCTTCTATAGTTATGTAAAACGTGTCTTGAATGTTTATCTGAAAAGACATTTCACAACACATAATCATCAACGTCAACACTTTTCCTCGTTTACATTACCGAAAGCTTCAACTTGTTGAAAGTTTATTTATTCTTTCCTTCAATGATAGTGACTTATCCCATAAGATACGTTTCATTTTCTGAAATACCTCTTTTGTTGGCTGTATTCTGTTCTTAAGTTTTTTTGTATACCTACCATCTGCGGTTATAAATGACCTCGAGTATATAAAATTATCCACTTGGTTAAGCTTTTCTCTTCTATTTTGAGCTATCTATTAGTGTTATTAATGTAAAGCTTGCCTACTGTGTCCCCTCTCCTTCCATAATTCTTACTACGCGTCACGGATTTTCAACATTTATTGTCTTTCTTATTCTTCTTAGTATAACTCTGAGTAGCATCTTAACTTTATAGACACCTGTAAAGAAGGTCGTTTGTCGTTGGTATCCTTCTTAGTAGTGACCATACTGGTTGATGATAATGTTCATTGTCTAAAAAGCGTCTAGTCGGTTAGGGTCCAGTCGATTTATCTCCATTAGGTTGGCGAATTTACCCAGTCAGCAGAAAACCGGTTGTGTTGCATGCAAAGAGAATGGTTTTAAGTGGCATGAAACGTTGAAAATTGGTTAGAAGATGTGTTCGCTAGTATTTAAGGGGTCAATAAGGCAGATGTCGTTTTAAGAAAGATCGACCTCGTAACAGACATTGTTGGTTGGTTGTAGACTTGGCGTTATTTAGGGTTGTGAAATGACAAAGTGAAATAGAGGTGGACAAAATGAGAAATGATGTTTTCACTAGACTTCTAGAAAACACTAGTATTGTTGAGAGCTGGAACAATAAAAGATTAGTGTAGCAGACATTGTGGTATGGAAAGTTGAAGATGTCAGCCCTGGGAAATGGATGTTTGCTGACGAATACTCAGGTGATATCTTCAACTTTCCATACCACAATGTCTGCTACACTAATCTTTTATTGTTCCAGCTCTCAACAATACAAGTGTTTTCTAGAAGTCTAGCGAAAACATCATTTTTCATTTGGGAGAGTTTATACATAGCTGGAGTATGAATAAACGGTTAATTTATACATAGCTGAAGTATGAATAAACGGATAATTTATACATAGCTTAAGTATGACTGTTTAAATATCAAGAATAATTTTCCAGATTGGTATTCCCAATAAAAATAATTGTGTCCCCAGGCGAGTTCAAGAATTGTTAACTTGCGTTTCTGTACACTTACTGTTTACAGGCTTCCATCTTTGTTTACATTACCGACCTACTATTTCCTGCTATTTATGTCCTCATAATTCCGGTCCAAGCTGACAGTAATATGCGTCGCCTCAGAAAGACATGATTAGGCAATTCAAACACCAGGATTCCCACTTACTCTCCTGATGAATTAACAAATAAACAAGGAAATGCTACGCACATAAAGTGCAGGAAAACCGGGTAAATGTGAAGCAGGTTGAAAAAAGAGAGGGGGAGATAGATAACGTAGATAGTGTGAGAGAAAGAGATATGAGAAAGATGTGTCGAAAGACATAACAAAGTGATAAAGACAAGTGAGAGCGAGAGGGAAGGAGGGAGAGAGAGAGAGAGAACAGAACGAACGAACGAACGAACAGACTTTATTTTCAAAGGGTAACAAATTGGGCACGCAGGCCCGTCTTACATTCGGCCCTTCCAATAACTCATCTTTCTTTCATCAACAGTGCATAGGAAAAAAACATTGTCACATGAATTTTGTAAACATAAACAATGCATATTACTATGTTGTGAGACACATCCACCACCCACCCACACATCCCCCATTCACTCAACCCCCCCCCCCACCCAACCACACACACATACAATACATTCCCCACCCATCCACCACATCCCTACACCTACACATCTCCCCACCCACACACACCTCTCACTCACCACACATTCCATCCACCTACACCCCAAGCACACATACATTCAATAACCCACACATCCCCCACTACACACATCTCCCCACCCACTCACATATCATCTACCCGTCCCATTTCCCACCAACAATCAATCACACAATATCCTCCTCCACCCACACACCTCCAACCACCCAGCCAAACACACATTCCTCAGCCACACACACATCTCCCCGTCAACTCACATATTCCGCACCTACCCACACACAAATTCCGCACTCACCCACATATTCTCCCATCTCCCCCAGCCCACTCACAGATCCCGAGCCCATACCTACAAACATCCCCCACCATCTCCTAACCTGCACACACTCACCCACCCACATAACCTCTACCCACCCACACATCCTCTACCCACCCATCCTCCAACTAAACATCCAATAACCACACACCCTTACTCATATACAATCACCCACGCACACATCCTCTACCCAACCACACATCCTCCATCCACCCATTCCCTCAGCCACACATCCCTTAAACACACACCCCTAACCATATGCACACACATCCCCACCCACACACAATCTCCCCACCCATACAAACATCCCTCACACACATCGCCACCCACCAACACATTTCCCATTCACAAACACACACCTGCCATCAACGCACAAACAACCCACACACACATCCCTAACCCATACATTCATCCCCTCACACATCCCTAGACACACGTACTTATCCCTCAACCACTAACACCCACACATCCCTTACCCACTCATCAATACATACATCTCCTATCTACCCACCCACACTCACACACCCCAACCACCCATCTAAGCACACATCCCCCACCCTCACACACATCCTTCACCCACCCGCAAACCCAAACACACCTTCACCCACCCACACAAACATCACTTATCCACATCCAGCTCCCCTCCCATACAACACCAAACCCACACACATCCCAAAGACACATCCCTCACCCACACACACATCTATCCACACATCTCCTACCCATCCACACATCCCCCAACAACAATCACCCTCACTACCCACACATACATCCTCCATCCAGCCACACACACCCCCACCCAGCCAGACATATCTCCCACCCACACACACATCTCCAAATCCATCACCCACACCAATCATGCACCCCTCCCCCAACCCACACACATCCCAACACACATTCACCCACACATCTCTCACCCACACACACTGCCCACAAATCCACCCAAGCATCCCACACCCATACACATCCCTCACCCACACACACATCCCCAAACCCACAACCACTGCCACCTGCACACATCTCCCACACACCACATATCCCCACACCCACATCTCCCCACCCACATATATACCCCCACCCACCCATAACCCACCATCAATCATCCACCAGCATATCCTCCTCCACCCACTCACCCACAACCACCTAGACAAACACACATCCCCACCCACAAACACATCTCCCCGCCAACCCATACATCTCGCTCGCACCCACACACAAATCCCCCACCCACGTAATCCCACCCCGCCCACCCACACATCCTGAGCCCACCTATACACATCACGAATCCACCCACACACACATCCCCCATCCCCCAACCTACTATTATGATCAAACTCCCACACTTTACACACACATACAGTAACGATTGTCGTGAGCATTGTCGCAAAATTGTAAAGAAAATGGAGAAAAATTGTACATATACATTTTGTAACTTAAAAATTAGTGATGCAATTCAACTCTCTCTCTCTCTCTCTCTCCCTCCTCTCTCTCTTTTCTTTCTCTCTCTCTCTCTCTCTCTCTCTCTCTCTCTCTCTCTCTCTCTCACTCACTAACACTCTCACTCACATTACAGTAATGTTATATTATACATGATGAAATCAAGTGTCATATATACAAAATGATAATGTGGAAGATGAAAATACACAAAAAATATGGAATGGCATGTTACAGGACATGCGAGCACTCAATTCTCTCTCTCTCTCTCTCTCTCTCTCTCTCTCTCTCTCTCTCTCTCTCTCTCTCTCTCTCTCTCTCTATTACACAGGCACACACACATTCCCCACACACACACACATATATCCCTCACATACACACCTATACATACATCCTCACATCTAGACAAATACATGATGCCTCACATGATCACTGAAACTAATAAGAACAAACTCCCACACTTTACACACAATTGAGACACTGACGATTGTCGTGAGAATTCTTGCAATTGCAAGAAGTGGAGAAAGAATTGTACATATACATTATGTAGCGTAAAAATTAATGATGCAATTCAACTCTCTCTTTTTTCTCTCTCTCCCTCTCTCTCTCGCTCTCTCTCTCTCTCTCTCTCTCTCTCTCTCTCTCTCTTGCGCTCTCATTCTCTCTCTCTCTCTCTCTCTCTCTCTCTCTCTCTCACTCACTCACATCACAGTAATGTTATATTATACATGATAAAATCAAGTGGCATACAAAATGTTAAGATGCGAATTTTTAAAAACAATGGAATGGCATGTTACAGAACAATCCATCCATCCATCATGTGCCATGCCGGTAAGCGTGGGCGGTCATGTTCTGCCATCTCACTCGATCACCAGAGTCGTGGATCAGCTCCGTGTTTCTGTCTTGACCATGCCACAAGGCCAAGCCATCCGGGTACTTGCTTCTAGGTCTTCCCCTTGGTCTGTTCCCCTCGATCTTACCAGTTGTCATCAAATTCTCCAATCCATTTCTTCTCATAACATGCCCAAAAAAAAATTTGACTGTCTACGTCTACTTTCTCTAATCAATTTACGATCTTCATTTGTTTCTTGAAGGACTTGTTCATTGGTCTTTCTGGCTGTCCATGGTATTCTTTGCATTTTCCTCAGAAACCACATCTCTACAGCCATCAGATGTTTTTCAGCCTGACTGCTCATTGTCCACGCTTCACATCCATACAAAAGTACAGGTTCAATGTAGCATCTCAACACTCTTTTTCTCGTTTCAATTGACATCTTTTTATTGGTCAATATGTTTTTCATCTTGCTAAAGGCTACTTTTGCCATGGCGATTCTTGTTCTAATCTCTTCAAGGCATCTCCCATCAGATGTTATTACTGTTCCGAGATAATTGTACCTGCTCACTTGTTGAAGAATATTCCCATTTACTTGTATATTACATTGTGGTATTTCGTCCTTCCTAGTGACGACCATAATCTGTGTCTTTTTACAATTTAATTCTAACCCTAGTTGTTCACTGTGTGTAACAATCGCATCTACTAAATTTTGCAGGTCCTGTTCATTGTCTGCAATCAAGACTGTATCATCTGCATATCTAATGTTATTGATGCATCGTCCCCCAATGTTGATTCCTTCCATATCTTCAATATTTCTGAAAATACTTTCACTGTACGTACAGGGAAAACAGATCTGGAGACATTACACATCCCTGTCTCACACCCCTTTTAATAGGCTGATATTGGTTTACTTCATTATCAACTCTTATGGCAGCTTGTTGTTTCCAATATATGTTTATTACAAGTCTAAGATCTTTTCCATCAATTTGTAGATCTTCAAGCATCCTGTCACAGCCTCACATTATAGGTAAACCAACATAAGTTAATATACACTGGCGAAGGGCTACAACTCCCGCCCAAGGGAAAGAAGTAAGACACTCGAAGGCCAGAGTAATCCAGAGCCTTCTCGAAGGACTAGTCAGTGAGTCCACTGTCCCGTGGACACTGATGTGGCCCGCCTATTGCGGGGTCCACGAGGAATTCGGACAGAGTTACCACCCGTGTCGGATTGCGACACGTGTGGACCGGCAGAGACAGACGGGACATCGGAGAGGCAACAGGGCCTGCCTTAGAGGGACTTAATAGTTCAGACCCATGTGTATTTAGGGTCATAGACATATGCTAGATAGTTTGCTTAGAACGTTTGTTATAATCATGTGTGATGTTAAACCTCTGTGATATGCAACTAATCAGTGCGGGCTTGTTAAACCCACTGCGCCAACGCACTGTATACCTAAGTTCAATAAATGTTTGCTATATTATATTTAACGGAGTTATTGTTGCCTGTTTGAGCCCGAGTTCAGATCCCCTAGAGATCCAACACTGTGACAGGCTTTTTGGGAGCTAAGCTCCGGTTTTGGCACAAGCTTTACGTTCAGACGGCTACTGATTGCCAAGTAAAAAAATTAAGTAAATGATATCAAATTTATTACTGAACATGTTCTAGTAACTTGCAGCTATCTAGTAGTGAACTAGTATTAGTATTAGTCCCTCTGCAGATAATCTCCCAATGATGTTAATACTATAAAATTTGACATGACTGTGACATTTGACTGTTACTAATTTTTTTTCGATTCTACAAGCAGATTGTTCCGCGAATTGTGGTGTATGTAACCTATCTTCCAACAGTGGCGAGAGAACGAGACAACATTCGCAAGTTCAGGGAATATAAGATAAGTTTCATATCATGCCCATTGCAACCCTAAGCGGTACTTATCACCATCCATCCATGTAACATTTTTGTTTTGCATTGATTTGTATGTATATTCATAACCTTGTAACCAACAAAACTTTGCATTTGTATTTGCTCATGTAAACATTAAGGGAGATAACTAAATTTTCTACTCCCCAAAATTTGTCTAAGGGATTTAACTTCAGTAAAATTACCAACAAGTAAAAGACAAGATGTCTACGTTAGAAAAATGTATCGAGTTAGGTATGAAATTAGGTTATAAAGAAGAGAAACTGTCAGAATGGGCACAGAAGACACACGCAGAGAACATTGCCCGTGAAGAAAGAGCAATAGAACGGGAAGAAAAACAGAGGCAAGTGCAGGCAGAAGAAAAGAAAATGCAATTGCAGGCAGAAGAAAAGAAAATGCAAGTGCAGGCAGAAGACAAGAAAATGCAATTGCAAGTGCAGGCTCAAGAAAAACAAATGGAGCTTGAGGCGGCGGCCAAACTAGCCCAATTGAATGCCGATACACAAATAAGACTAAAGCAAATGGAGATTGATTCCAACGTAGAAATATCTGTAAATAAACTAAGAAGCAAGGAGGAGGTACAAAAATATAACAAGTATAAAGGCCTCGTTAAAGCATTTTGCTCAGGAGATTCTATCAGTGCATACCTGGAAAATGTTGAGTGTCTAATGTCCTACCATAAGGTCGAAAAATTAGATTGGTCATTTATTTTAATGAGAAACTTAGCTCTGGAACCCTTAAAAGTAATAGAGACAGTTCCACAGGAGATGAGAAAAGATTATGATTATTTAAAGCAACGCATTCTCCAACATTTCTCATTAGATACAGCAGGCTACCAACAACAGTTCGCAAAATTATCCCCACAACCTAACCAAACCTTCATTGACTACGTGTCTACAGTTCAGGATGTTTGCACAAAGTGGATTAACTCAGCTAAAACTAACAACAACCATGACAAACTAAAAGAACTCATTATCATTGACAAAATAGTTAGTACAATCCCAACACCTTTTGCTAAGTTTTTGAAACAAATGGACTGTAAGAGTATCCAAGAAGTAGAGACCAAGGGGAACGCATTTTTCACAGCGAACAGAGATATTTTCCAATTAAACCTAAGTCAAAACGAAATAGCAGCAGTTGTAAACACTAGATACTCGAAACCAACTGAAAACAAGTTTAAACCACGCTCGAATGTCAGGAAGCCAGTTAAGTGTCAATATTGTCATCTGACACACGAAGAGTACTCGATGTGCGACAAATCACCTAATTATCCACATCATCTCCAAATGATAGTGGAGAAGCAAAAGAACAAGAGAAATGCTTATCAGAGAGCGGTCAAATGCTATTTTTGCTCCAGCTTTGGGCACTATTCACGCTTTTGTGAAGGGCGTAAATTAATGAAGCAGGCTAATGCTGCACTAGTTGAAACTTCCTCAGATGAAGATATTGAACAATTGAATGAGTGTGACAATCAGAATGAAAGTTTGAGTGAGCTAGGGAATGCAGTGCAAATTATTGACACCATTACAGACAACAAATGTAACACCTGCAGGAAATTCCAACTTGACACAACATTGTTAGGTGGCCACACGATCCCTATTTCTAATGAAATGGCCAACGCTGCCTTGTCATCTACAGGCAAGCTAAATTTCTCAACAGGGTTTGTAAACAACAAAAAGTGCACATTAATCCGCGATTCCGGCGCAACGCTATGTGGAATTAAGAAAACATTAGTCAACGATAAAGACTACACACACAAACACGTAACTTGTCGCACATTCGCAGGCACTATCGAAAAATACCCCCTTGCTCTTGTCGAAATTCGCACACCTTTCATATCAGGACTAGTATTGTGCGCAGTACTAGAAAATCCTGTCGCTGAAATTATACTTGGGAATCTGCCCAACATACGATCTTGCTCAGAAAAGGAAATCAGAGATTGGGAGCAGAAAAACGGTATCCAGAACCCAAACAGCGATTCTAAAGAGAAACACCACTCGTGCTTGTCTCAAACTGCCAAAAGCACAAGGGAGACAACCAATGTAGTAATTCAAAAAGAATTCACCGAGGTGCATAATGCAGGGGCAGTTGAATCTGTCAGTGATACGACAAACTTAAAACCTCGAACTGAGGATGCCAGCGATACACAAAGTACCAAGCCTGTAAATGTGCAACAACACATACAATACACGAATGCAATAACACGACAGACAACTCACAAAACCCACACTGACCAACTGCAGGAGTCACTAGAAATTGTATCACCAAACACTACCATCACAAATTTTGGAGAAGAACAGAAAGCAGATCCTACACTTTCACAATATTTTAGGTTAGTAGGACTTAAACCAAAATTAACTAAAAATGCGTCGTGGACATTTAGATTAAAGAACAATGTTCTGACTAGATTATACACCAGGGATCATACCACGATACAGCAAGTAGTTCTACCTCAATCACATCGTGAGAAAGTACTAAAGATAGCCCATGATTCACCTTTCGGAGGTCATATGGGTTACGAAAAGACTAGAGCCAGGGTCCTGACCCAATTTTATTGGCCGAAATTTTGCCAAGACATAAAAACCTATTGTAGATCATGTGATATATGTCAGAAACTGGTTAAAAAGGGAAAAAACCCTACAGCAGAAATTCAATCAACCACAACTGCCTCGAGGCCATTTCAAATCGTGGCAGTTGATCTAGTAGGCCCGTTAAACCACATCTCAAGCAAAGGGAATAGATAGATTTTTACTCTTATTGATCTATGTACGAGATGGCCAGAAATGATTCCATTAAAATCTATCTCCTCTAAGGATGTGACGGACGTATTGTTAAATATATTCTCCCGTTTTGGCTTCCCGGAGAAAATAATTTCAGATAGGGGAACCCAGTTCATATCGAATGCCACTCAATCGGTAACTAAGTTACTAGGCATAAAGCAATGTTTCACCAGTCCCTATCGCCCGGCCGCAAATGGTATCTGCGAAAAACTAAATGGGGACCTGAAACATATGCTATCCAAAGTGACAGCTGAAAATCCAGCCGATTGGGATATACTTCTCCCAACGGTGCTGTTCGCATATAGAGAAGTCCCACAATCAAGCACAGGGTTCTCTCCTTTCGAATTGATATATGGAGCGAACCCAAAAGGACCTCTCACGATTTACAAAGATATCATATCACAACCTGTAAATATCCAACTACCAATTTCCACCTATGATTTAGTCACTGACACCAGAGACAAAATCATACGATCTTGTATACTGGCCAGAACATCATTACAGGAGAAAGGTTTTAGGTACAGGCAGTACGCCAACAAAGGTGCAAAAACAATTGTATTAAAACCAGATCAGGATATTTTACTATTGCTACCTGACAAGAGAGATTTACTGTCAACCTCTTGGCAGGGACCATTTAAAATTGTTAGAAGAATTTCGGAAGTTGATTACGAAATTTCTTTGAATGGAAAGTTGAAAATATTCCATGTAAATATGTTAAAACCATACTATGCTAGAGAGGACAGTGACACGACTAAGCAGACTCAGCCAACTGATGACAGAAACGAAACGACAACTACCCAACTGAAGGACACCTCGACAAACGAAGCATCGTTAACGACGCACTCTTACGACAACAAAGACGACGAAGACATATTTACATTACCGACAATATGGGATAATGACAACGACGACCAATTTGACGACATATTGACAACGATTAATCTCGACGACGACGACAATGACATTGAGGACAATTTACAAACAGTAGCATCTGTAATAAATTAGACAGACGTAGACAATACTGAAATTCCAGTACCAATTATGAATGACGACGGTAGTATAAAGGACATACAAATCTCTGACACTTTGACACAACAGCAGCGACAAGACATTTTGTCTCTCCTTAACAATTATAAATATATCTTCTCTAACAAACCTGGACGGACTGACAAAATAACACATTCAATTGTGTTGACAGATCTGACACCGGTCAAATGTAGACCATATTCTATTCCTCTGCATTATAGAGCAAATTTAGACAAAGAAATTTTGGATTTAGAGAAAAATAGAATAATTCAGAAATCTATGTCCCAATATTCTCCACCGATTGTCCTGGTGAAAAAGAAGGACCAAACGATCCGTTTGTGCATAGACTATAGAAGGTTAAATACGATAACCACAACAGATGCGGAGCCAATGAACAGCTGTGAAGACCTCATGTTGAATATGTCTCAATCATCCTTATTTTCGAAGGTTGATTTAGCGAAAGGTTATTGGCAAGTACCACTACACCCGTCTTCTAGACATATAACAGCATTCGCTACACCGCTTGGTTTGTACGAATGGAGATATCTTCCATTTGGTCTCAAGAACGCTCCCGCCACATTTGTCAGGTTTACTAGGTTGTTATTGCACGGCATTAAGGACGTGAAAGCTTATATTGATGACATATGCATTCATTCTTCTAATATAACTTCTCACTTACTTACACTCCAACAAGTCTTCAACCAGATCTTTCTTTTTGGCCTTACTATCAAACCTTCCAAGGTTGAAATAGGCTATAAACAAATAGACTTCCTTGGTCATAGAATTTCTGAAGGCAAACTGTTGACAGATGATAAAATTGTTTCGAAAATTCTCAATCTAGAAGTTCCAACTACAAAGAAACAAGTTAGAAGTGTATTAGGTTTTATAAACTATTATGCTAAGTTTATACCAAACTGGGCAGAACTTACATCAGTTTTTTCTAATATGTTGACAAAAGATCATCCAGAAAAATTTTGTAAAGGTACCCTCTTAGAGGATGCAATATGCAGATTGAAATGCATTTTTTCTAATCCACCAGTATTACGATTACCAAACATAGATTTACCCTTTATTTTGACCACAGATTCGAGTGCTAGCGCAATTGGAGGATGTTTAATGCAAGAAGTGCAAGGAGTGAGACACCCAATTCTCTACGTAAGCCGTAAGCTAAAGAAGGCAGAGACCCATTACTCTACTGTGGAATTGGAGGCATTAAGTCTATTATTTTATATGCTCAGATTATCTAAGTTCCTCTTAGGTTCCCATTTCGTTGTGCTCACCGATAACTCGCCATTGTTGGTGCTGAAGCAAGGTGTTCCGAAAAACCATCGTTTACAAAGATGGTGTCTTCTTCTCCAAGATTTCGACTTCGAAATCCGCCATATCAGAGGCACCGATAACATTATAGCTGATATTTTATCTCGGCAAACGAATGCGCCATCAGAATAACATTAAGCACATTAACCATTCGCCATACCAGAAACTGTGATATTTTATCCCGTGGCATAGAACAGTGTAACTCTACACCTGCTAGAGAACTGTCATTTAAAAGCAATAACATCTCAGTGAATAGGTTACGTATAACACCCACGAACGTGAAACTTTGAGAACTATACTACCAATTACCAAAGCTCTAGGAACAATCCGAGCGAGAAACATTATGTGTGAAATGAATTCAACCAGTGAACTGACATTGATCATGAAAGCATTAAGAACACTTTATACTCGACATTGAGAACATTCCATATTTGCTGTTGCTAAGAGACTTTGCAAACAGCCGAAAGAGAACTACGTCGATTACAACACTCAAGAGACAGCCATACTGACTGTTAACATTCACGGCACGACACGCTGACAACAGGAGGACGACGCGCACATCATCGTTGGATTTAGTTACTTAGTTAATTAATTAATTTAGTATTGAATATGTATTATATTTTCATTGAGTTATGTATATAAAATATGTCAACCTGTAATTTGTACATTTTCTACCATAATATTACAGGTATTTCCATTCATAGGCGAAATACTCTTCCTATGCAAGTTTCTCTATGTAAATTATAAACCATTTTTGAGTCATCGTACAAAAAGTACGTATTATCTTAAAGGGAACATATCGCCTATTCCGTTTTTTTCTAAGGGCAATAACACTTACCTCAACTATACTTATATATTTTAACCAAATACTATGTTGAATGAAAGATGTGTGAATGACAGGGTGAATGAATTAAATGAGAGAGCGATATACTGAGCGGACAAATTGTACGCAAAACGTATTTATTTTAATTTGTCTGCGTCTTTCATGTAATTGTAGTACTTGTCTTAATTGTTAATACACGTTTAGTATTTAGGATACTACATCTAAGCACCACTGCTTGGAATGCCTGATCATGCATTACACACATTGGGGTAATTCATGATTAAGGATATCCCAACTCGTGACGCTTGGAGATAAGCCACACATGCAGCACACACTGTACACAAAACTCAAAACTGAACACTATCAATTAAAATACAGTCACTTTATTAAAAGCAGCCACTTATTAGTCAACACACTAACAAGCCAACAGGGACACATGTAGTCAGATGGGATAAAATAGCAGCGTAACTACATATTCAGCATTATACAACATACGAGAGTAAAAGTGTATTGAAATGCACACACAGAACAAGATTTGCAGGTGTACTTAATTAGCCAAGACTTTTGTCTTGTTAATCCTCTCTAATACAGAGGTTAATTATCTTGGTATCAGTAGGATACTTTGAGAAGGACGGGTTGTAGAAACAACTAGGAAACGTCACGTAACTTCGGTCAGATAAGCATTTTTAAGGACACAGGAGAGAGAGACCTCTTCAGCAAATCAGAGAAGTGGTGTATGGGAGAATACATGAGTGTTGATGCCAATATGTAGGTTACCAAGTTACTGTCCACCAAACTACAAACACCGACTTTATGTGATTCTGTGACAGAATTAGTACAGAACTAATTACCTTATAACAACCCATCAAATCAGGGGGCAGAGGGGGACTCCTGTCACAGCCTCACATTATACGGTAAACCAATATAAGTTAATATACACTGGCGAAGGGCTACAACTCCCGCCCAAGGGAAAGAAGTAAGACACTCGAAGGCCAGAGTAATCCAGAGCCTTCTCGAAGGACTGGTCAGTGAGTCCACTGTCCCGTGGACACTGATGTGGCCCGCCTATTGCGGGGTCCACGAGGAACTCGGACAGAGTTACCACCCGTGTCGGATTGCGACACGTGTGGACCGGCAGAGACAGACGGGACATCGGAGAGGCAACAGGGCCTGCCTTAGAGGGACTTAATAGTTCAGACCCATGTGTATTTAGGGTCATAGACATATGCTAGATAGTTTGCTTAGAACGTTTGTTATAATCATGTGTGATGTTAAACCTCTGTGATATGCAACTAATCAGTGCGGGCTTGTTAAACCCACTGCGCCAACTCACTGTATACCTAAGTTCAATAAATGTTTGCTATATTATATTTAACGGAGTTATTGTTGCCTGTTTGAGCCCGAGTTCAGATCCCCTAGAGATCCAACACTGTGACAATCCTTATCATGTTGACATGTCTCACTTTATCAAAAGCCTTTGTGTAGTCAATAAAGCAAAGGTGTAGATCTTTATTTACTTCTATAGAACGTTCGATTATGTTTCTCAGTATATACACAGCATTTACTGTACCCTTGCCTTCCACAAATCTACATTGTTCTTCTCCTATTTCAGGTTGTATTTTCCTCCTAACTCTTTGCATGATAATTCTTAGCAAAATCTTCGTGATGTGACTCATTATACTAATTGTTCGATGTTTATCACATTCCAAGGCTCCTGATTTCTTTGGGATTGCAATAAATACAGAATTACATAACTCCTGAGGTATATTTCCAGTATCATATATTGTATTAAGCAGACTGGTAACTTTATCTATTCCATTTTCTTCTAAAGCATTAATCATTTCTGTTGTGACGCTGTCTGAACCGGGGGTCTTGCCAGATTTCATATGGTTAAGAGCATTCTGAACCTCCGTCTTCAAAATTGCTGGTCCTTCATTATTATTTTGGACATCATACTGTTCGTCTCTGTTATCGTCATACAGGTTTTTCACGTAATCTGACCATTCATGTAATATCTGATCTTTTTCTATTATGACTCTTCCATCTTTTGTCTTTAGGCAGCCTGCTGATGTACGTGTTCTTTGATTAGTAAGCTCCTGAATTCTTTTGTGCATTAGTTTCGCATTGTTACTGTTGTGTTGTTTTTCAATTTCACTGCAATTTTTCTCAACAGAACAATCAGGTGGCATTAAACGATACCTAGTAATATGAAAGATGAGAATACGTAATAAATATGGAATAGCATGTTACATGACATGCGTGGGCTCAACTAACTCTCTCTCTCTCTCTTTACATACACCCACTCTCACACTCATTCATTCTCTTTCTCTCTCTCTCTCTCTCTCTCTCTCTCTCTCTCTCTCTCTCTCTCTCTCTCTCTCTCTCTCTTTCTCACTTACACTCATTAACTCTCTCACTTGCTTTACAGTAATTTACATGAATTCATGTTACGCATGTTAAAATCAAGTGCATCGAAATGATAATATGAAAAAAAATGAGATTACACAAAACATATGGATCAGCATGTTAGATGACATGCGTGCGCTCAACTCTCTCTCTGTCTTTCTCTCTCTCTCTCTCTCTCTCTCTCTCTCTCTCTCTCTCTCTCTCTCTCTCTCTCTCTCTCACTCTCTTTCTCTTCTCTCTCACACACATGTACATATATACACACACACATCATACCCACGCAATACACACACCTGCACACATCCATATACTTACTCACACGTACTCACATAACACCCGAATATACACTCCTTCGCATACACTGCATGCATGCACACTTACACATACAAAGATATACAATACATACACGAGCACACACACACACACACACTCATCCATACACACATACACCCATGCACATGCATATAAACTCATATAAACACATGAACGCACACCTTAACACACGCACAGACATACACACAGAGGCACACACAGATACACACATGTACACACACATATACACCCATACACACATCCAGACATGCACACACATACATCACAATTTCTCATGCACTCTCTCATTCACCCACACTCTCTCTTTTACACACTCCCTCGCTCTCACACTCACTCATTCGCGCACATACACGCATACCCACAAATTCTCTCTCACTCACTCACGCTCCCTTACTCACTCTTTTACTCGATGACTATCTAACTCACACTCACTCACTAACTTTCACACTCTATCACACAGACAGGCAGACACACAACACACCCACTATCTCAGATTCACTCATTCTCTAACTAAATCTCTCACACATATGTCCACACACTCACTCACTTTTACACTCACTCAGGCACACGCCCATGCATACTCTTTCACTCTCACTCATACTAATTCTTCCACTCACACTCTTTCTCACTCACTCTCTCATCCACTGTCTCGCTCACACACATACAGTGAAGAATGATAGTGGAAAAATGATACTAGTAGGTGACTTATGGAGGCATATAGTCGGTATGAAGTAAGTTTTGAAAGAGTTTTCGGTTGAATGTGTAGGGACTCATTGGTGTTTTCAGTTCTGGTGGAAGTCTATTCCACAAGTGAGCACCAGAATATGCGAAACAAGTTTTGTATAAGTCCAATCTAGGCTTAGGAAGCTGTAATAAATTTAAGCGCTTACTGTTCATTGCATTAGATTGCATTAACGGTAGAAGATACTCTGGGGTATTTTCAGATATAATTTTATTCACTAATTTGGCTTTGTTAAAAAGGAAGCGCTTTTGAAGTGGTAGAAGTCTTAGATAGCTGTATAGTTTATTACTTTCAACGTGCTTTATGCTAGAAACTAGACGTATAGTGCGGTTTTGAAGCGAACACAATCGTTTCATATTAGATTTAGGGCAGCCATCCCAGACTGTGGAACAATAATAGAGAGGTGATTGGATATAGGATGAATAGAATATTTTACGTGTGCTTTCATCCAAAAAGTGTTGAATTTTAGGAAGTTGGTAAACTTTTTGTGCTATTCTCTTGGTAAGGACGTGAACATGAGGGCTCCAGTTTAAATGTCTGTCAATTAAAAGACCTAATGTTTTATGTTCATTTACATTAATTATAGGTAACGTGTCCACGTGGAGCTCGAGCGGTGTCCCAGTTATGGCTAGGGTCTGTAGTTTTTGTCTGGTCGTTATTAGCATGGATTTGGTTTTGTCGATGTTAATTAACATGCGATTTTCATTGCTCCATCTACTAAGGTTGTCAAGTTCGTTTTGTAAAGAGCTCTCTAAGTCACAAAGGCTCGCTTGACTTGTGTAAATAGTGCAGTCGTCCGCAAATAGATCACCCGAAGTATTGAGGTATAAAGGAAGATCGTTAATATACACTGCAAAAAGCAGCGGACCTAGTATTGAGCCCTGAGGCACCCCAAAATTAAGTTGTGTGGGTCTTGATAGACAGTTATTGAAGGACACTACTTGTTGTCTGTCTGATAAAAATGACGTAATTAGGTTCACCATATTGGTGCTAGTCTTCATGTGTTTTAATTTTCTAATTAAAATATCATGATCTACCATATCAAAGGCCTTTTTAAAGTCTACAAATACTGCTCCACAAATGTTGCCATTGTTGATACAAAGATGCCAGTTATCGGTAATTTTTGTAAGGGCACTATGGCAAGAATATTTAGGTCGAAACCCAGATTGACTGTCAATTATTAGATCGTTGTTAATTAAATGATGTAGTGGTATTTTATGCATGTGTTTTTCTAATGGCTTTGATAGCGACGATTGTAAGGAAATAGGTCTATAATTACCCAAGACGCTAATATCAGTTGAGCCATTTTTAAGT
The DNA here is from genome assembly GCA_963921405.1 of Cepaea hortensis. Lineage (NCBI taxonomy): Eukaryota > Metazoa > Mollusca > Gastropoda > Stylommatophora > Helicidae > Cepaea > Cepaea hortensis. Next base: position 6,976,969 of record OY992890.1, read on the forward strand.
AGAGGATACACTTTAGCAACTTTAAAGGCAGATGGAAAGTAGTTTTTGGATAGGCACTGGTTATATATGAACGTTAAGGAATCACTAATAATAGGTGCAGCACACCGAAGAATTCTATTACTGATACCATCTAGGCCTTCTGAATTTGTTGCTTTGAGATTCGAGAGATATTTATATACTTCTGCAACAGACATCAAGGGAATCTCAGGGGGAATATTTCTAGAGCCCTTCCCTTCACAGAATGATGACAGTGAACTTAAATTACATACTGAGTCTGGTATTGAGGACTTTAGATTCTCTATTTCTTATTGAAAGAAGTAACTGAAATCCTCGCATGTTATAGAGTTTGGTATTGCTGACTCTAAAGCGTGTTTCTTGTTGGTTAGCAAGTTAATAGGCTTCCATATATTTGTGTTATTTGATTTATCTACAATCAAATTTTTGAAATGATCTTTCTTTATCCTACTAATTTCATATTTAACTTTATTTCTTAGTCTGCGGTAATTGATAAAATCTTAATTTTTGTGTGCTGTATCTCGTTCTCTCATGATTTCGAGAACTTCGCTAGTGACCCACGGGGACTTATGTTGATTCTTAACTCGAACTTCTTTGACTGGCACATGTTTATCAAATACATTGTAGACTGTCTTTGTCCAGTAAGCTAGTGCATCATCCGGATCAGGAAGTTGGTAAACATGGTCAAGGGCTGCATTTTGTAAGTTGTCTAAAAATAAATTTTGGTTGAGAGCTTTAAAGTTTCTAAATTTGATGCTTAAATGTTTATTTTTAGGAGTTTTGAACCCAATTTTCGACCATGTACAACATATTGGGTAATGGTCACTAACTGCACTAACAGGAACAGAACATTCGGTAATATTAAATGGACAAGTAACATATATATGATCAATTATAGTTGAGGAGGTGTCTGTAACTCTTGTTGGACGATTTATTAGTTGTTTGAAATTGTAAGATAGAATGATATCTTCCCATGTCTGGTTGGATTTAGTAATATCTATGTTAAAGTCACCTAATATCATGACGTCTCTACCTGCTGTAAACACCCTGTCCATCATTGTAGTGAAGCAGTCATACCAACTATACCCAGCACAGGGATATCGATATAGGTATCCAATGAGAAACGGTTGCTGGGTGACTGGCTTCACCTCTAACCAAACACATTCTATCTCTTCTATCTCGAGATCACTTCTACGGGAACAGTTGAGAGAATTTGAAATGTATACAGCAATACTTGTCTCTAATTTTCGATTTGCGTCTCTTCGAATTACTTTAAACCCCTTAAGAGAGATTTCAGAGTCGGTTATTTTGTCGTTGAGACGACTTTCTGTAATTCCAAACACATGGAACTGTTTGCACAGTATTACTGAAAGCTCATGTAATTTATTGAGCAAATGATAGATGTTGAGATGGCCTATATGTAGACCATCTTTGTTGAGCAACTGATCGTGATTGGCGAACATTACACAATGAAAAGATTATGTCGCTTGTGGTAGAAAGATTTCAGAGCTTTTGAAACTCTATTTAGTGGTAGTTACGACTATTAGAGGGGATAGGAAAATGTATGTGATGGAGTGACATCATTAAAGCTTGGTGCAGGGCTGCAGGATTGTATTGCATTAGCTGTTGAAGTTGACAATTCCACTGATAAGAGTGTGGATTACCGTCCACTGCTATGAGAGCTACTGGAAGTGCCTACATTAGAAGCAGGCATCGGGGGCACCGCAACATTGTTTATCAGTGTCCCCTTTGACATGCTTGGTGGAGACTGTTTTATGGGCAAGGGAGGAAACAATACACCATAGTTAGCAACATTGGGATTGAAACCTGGGTCGCTATTTACAGCCTTGAATTCCTGGGGAATAGGCAAGAGTGGTGTGGGCAGAGTGTTTTCTGAACACTGAGAGATGGCTACAGCCGGAGGTGAAGATCGGTTTACTCCTGTAACTGAAACTGGTTCTAATTGTTGTGTACGTTCAGGATATTTTATGTTCTTTGCTAGTATGCTAGTTCCTAGTTTTGAACAATGTGGTTGATCCTTATATAGTTTTTTCTTGGGAGCCCCGGACGGCGATGTGAAATACGGGGTATTATTAATGAAAGCATTGTTAGTTTCTTGACAAAATTTATGTAGAGTCAGATTGCCAGCATCGGCAGTGCGGCGGTGGAATCCATAACATGGCGGGATGATTGATGAAAAGAAAATAGATGCTTTAGGAAATTTCTTGCGCAACAACACCTCCAATGTAGCGAGTTGTGAGGTGCTTATGATGTGATTGTTCATAATATTGTTGACACCGATATGTACTGTTGTTCTTCTAATTCTATCAATCACCTTGAATTTCCGCAGTGTGGAGGTCAGTCTGTCAATGTCAGCTCATGGTCAGCTCGAGGTAGTTTCGCTATCAGAAGATGACATGCGGTCACTATAGATTCCCTTGAGCAGAGAGTCTCCAATGACGGCATGTGTTGCACTGTCATCCATTGTTATTTCACGCTGTTGACGCGCCCGTTTGATTTATTGCCACTGATCGCTGTCATCTTTCATGCGTTCCTGTTTATTATAGTCGTTGCTTGTTTGGGCTGGTTGTTGATGCTCAGTAGTGGGAGTGGCTGAGCTCTTTAACTTCTCATCTGCTGCTGGAGAGTCTACACTTGAGGCCTGGGATCTATTGCTGATACGCACATCAATGGGGTAGATGGATGGTGCGCGTTCTACAGGTTTAGTAGTGTTGCAGCCTGTGGAAACTAACTGTATGTCATTTTGCGACGAACATCCACTGGTCATACACACCTCTGTAGCACTATGAATACTTCCTATTTGTGCACTTTTGTCAAATGACTGTGCACTCTTTAGTTTTAAGGCATCGATTGTTGTTTTAAAGGTGTCCTTCTCTTCTTTAAGGAGGCGGATTTCTTTTTGAAGGCGAGCGTTTTCTTCTTTAAACACGGCAATGATATTAGTTGTGTTGTTGAAAATAAAGTCTTTTAGCCTGTCCTCCAAAGCCTGGATGAGTTCACGACAGGCGTTGTGGTTGTGTGGTTCGGCTGAGGAAAGAGTGACTAAAGATGATGTGTTAGTCTCATCAGATTGGGCTACTGAACTGTGATGTTCGTCCAGCTTGAGCTTGGGATCAGTGTCTGCAGATTTATTAGACCACACGTGTGAAGTTGGCGTTGAAGAAATCCGACGTTTGGGTGGCGTGCTGGTCAAACTTTTCCCCGTCTTGTCTTTGTTTGTATTTTCATTGCGCTTGGATAAAGTAGAGTTCCGTAAGTTGGACGCAATATTAGTAATGTATGAGGCTCCAACAGGCCCGGAGTACACACAAGTTCGCCGCCTTTCGGTAACGCGTGCTTGGCAACTAACCACGTGCTAGTCCCACATGGTTAAATCACACGTTGACGTTAATCAATAATTGGTAGGTTTCAAAACTGAATGTTTTTACCTTACATTTCACAAAGAAATCAGCATTTCACTAAATAATAGTCACATAAACTTAACATATTAATTAGTATTAGATCCAGTTTTAGAAAAAACACAATGATATACACAGCATTTCGATTGAAATAGGCAAAACTTTGATAGATTATATAAAAATTGGGAGAGCTTGTGAAATCACGTCCGTTGGTAGCCGGAAACCGGAAGAGAGAGAGAAAGAGAGAGAGAGAGAGAGAGAGAGAGAGAGAGAGAGAGAGAGAGAGAGAAGAGAGAGAGAGAGAGAGAGAGAGAGAGAGAGAGAGAGAACTCGTGTTCGACTGGCTAAGCGCCTTTCCCAAGACAACAAAAGTAGAGGACAGATAAGAACAGAAAGACAAGTGTGCAGGTTCTTGTGCAGCAAGATAAAGACACATGCAACCAACACAAAACACAAAAACCCTAGGAAACACTTTTTGCTGCCAAAAGCGAGATCATCAGACCTGCACTGGTTGATACCAACTTATTTGTTCTTCATTTACCAGGTATCTGTTATGTGGCTACTTCAATTAGCGAGTGGGACAGAGTGGGACAGGTCGGGAGAGAACATACCGGGCACTGCTCTTGCTGAGGCCTCGCTTGAGACGGATGTTGTCTGTTTAAATGATGGGACACCAACTAGGCAGGCAATGAGATTGGGGGACCCTGACACCGTCATCGACTTGGCACTTGTATCACAAGAGGCGGGATCATACATAAAATGGAGTGTCCTTAAGGATTATAGAAGCGACCACCTGCCCTGCTCAGTACTGATACCTAAGCCCAGTACATTCAGGGCTTTAGACCAAGCCATGTGAGAAAACCCGGGTCAAGGAGGTCTTTCTGGTGACTGCCGAGTCCATCAACGATGAACGGTGGTATTCGTGGATGAATTTTGTGTTGACATTATGACGGCGACATTAGTGCACAGTGTACCTGTGCGGGCTGTTGGATTGCCGAGACTCCTGTCTGTTCCACTTTTCACATTGGACAGTGGGGAGCATTTTGTGTGATATTCTCTGACACGGGAACGGAGCATAATGGGGACGACGCGTTGCCGTGAAGTTGGAACCTCGACTAACTAACTACGGTAACTAACTAACAGTCAGGGCTATAAGAGCCCGCGAAGCATTCAGTTATGATTACTCTTCGCTCTTGGGGCGCCGTCGATCACAGAGATGGTCTAAACCAGCAGGAAGACTCTTCACCCAACCACCATGGTGGACACCATAGGTGGACACAACAAGGAGTATCACCTTCGGCAAGTGAATGTCTTTTATCGATCATGTGGAGGCTTTGGTGGTGAAGGCAGGTGTAGTCTTAATGCTTTGGGGATGGCACAGGATGAAATATCTATAGTCAAATTTGTGATCTAGAGACCATCAATCGTGAAAAAAGAGTAGTTTCGTACGTACCGGCAAACAGGACGGACTGGTACAATGTAATAGTAACACAGGGTCAGAGAATGGGCAGCGTGCCGCACAGAGTTTGAGGTGCAACAACTGATCCAGAGTAATAGCCATCAAGGTGACATTGTGATCTATACTGATGGGTCAGTGTCCATGGTATTCTTTGCATTTTTCTCAGAAACCACATATCTCCAGCTATCAGATGTTTTTCAGCGTGACTGTTCACTGTCCAAGTTTCACATCCATACAAAAGAACAGGCTATATTTAGCCCCTCAACACTCTTGTTCTCGTTTCAATTGACATCCTTTTGTTGGTCTGTTTTTCATCTTGCTAAAGGCTACTTTCGCCATGGCGATAATTGTTCTAATCTCTTCAAGGCATCTCCCATCAGATTTTTATTGCTAATTGTAACAAGTTGCAGATCCTGCTCATTGTCTGCAATCAATACTGTATCATCTGCATATCTAATGTTATTGATTGTTCAATGAGTGAGAGAGTGAGTGGGTGAGTACGTGTAACTGTGTACTTGTCTGTGTGTGCGAGAAAGAGAGTGAGTTAGTGTGGTTTAGAGAGTAAATGAGTGAGTCTGAGTGAGAGGGTGAGATTATGTGAGGCAGCGTGTAGTGCTGTCGTGTAGTGTATGGGTGAATGGGTGGGTGGGTGTGTGAACTGTGTCCATATGTGTGTATTTATATGTGTATTTATATATGTGTGTGTATATGTGTGCATGTCTCAATGTGCGTATGGGTGTGTGTAAATGTGTGTGTGTGTGTGTTTATATGTGTGCGTGTGTATATATGTGTATGCATGTATGCAGTGTATGCGAGGGAGTGTGTATTTGATAGCGTAAGGGTGTGTGCCTGTCTGTGTGTGAGTGAGTTTGTGAGTGTATATTGGTGAGAAGAGAGAGAGAGAGACAACATCCTTATGTGCTGGCACAGAGAGACAACATCATCATGTGCCGATAAAATTCCACACATCATGGCGGAGTAGTATTTGCTTATCATTTTGCCTCACGATGTTTTGTATGTCTCGAACAGGCACAGACTGTACAGAAAGTAGCGTTTTGAGCTCACTTGACATGTTTGGTTTTCGATTTTCCGGATAGAGTTGCGAAAACTGAAACAAACAAAAAAAAACATACATTAAATTTATTTTATATAATTATGTATAAGAAATAAACAAGCATTTAGGTCTCCACGTTAATTTAAACAGTGACAACATTAAACATGTGGATGTACGCTCAGTATCGTTCGCAGGAAGCAGGAAGGGAAACCGCAGGAAGAAAATTATCGCCAAGGAAACGTCACGTGACCAGCCGGGGTTTCCGGGACCGGGAAAAATCAAGTGATAATTCAGCTATGAATAAACATATAATTTATACATAGCTGAGGTTTGAATAAACGAATAGTTTATACATACTCTAGGTATCAATAGACACTTCCTTTTCATTTTGTCCACCTCTATTTCACCTTGTCATTTCACAACCCCAAATAGCGCCAAGTATATAACCAACCAACAGTGTCTGTTACGAGGTCGATCTTTCTTAAAACTACATCTGCCTTCTTGACCCCTTGAATACTAGCGAACACATCTTCTAACCAATTTTCAACGTTTCATACCACTTAACACTAACATTCTCTTTGCATGCAACACAACCAGTTTTCTGCTGACTGGGTAAATTCCCCAACCTAATGGAGATAATTCGACTGGTCCCTAACCGACTAGACGCTTTTTAGACAATGAATATTATCATCAACCAGTATGGTCACTACTCAGAAGGATACCAACGACAAACGACCTTCTTTACAGATGTCTATAAAGTTAAGATGCTACTCAGAGTTATAATGAGAAGAATAAGAAAGACAATAAATGTTGAAAATCCGTGACGCGTAGTAAGAATTATGGAAGGAGTGGGGACACAGTAGGCAAGCTTTACATTAAGAACACTAATAGATAGCTCAAAATAGAAGAGAAAAGGCTTAACCAAGTGGATAATTTTATATACTTGAGGTCATTTATAACCGCAGATGGTAGGTACACAAAAAAACTTAAGTACAGAATACAGCCAAAAAAAAAAAAAGAGGTATTTCAGAAAATGAAACGTATCTTATGGGATAAGTCACTATCATTGAAGGAAAGAATAAATAAACTTTCGACAAGTTGAAGCTTTCGGTAATGTAAACGAGGAAAAGTGTTGACGTTGATGATTATGTATTGTGAAATGTCTTTTAAGATAAACATTCAAGACACGTTTGAAATAACTATAGAAGCAACATTTTCCCTATTGTTTATAATCAAATCAAATCAAATCAACTTTATTAGGGTCACAAATTGGGCGCGCAGGCCCGTCTTACATTCGGCCCTTCCAAACACTCGTCTTTCGTTCATCAAGAGCATTATACATTTACATAGGAAGATAAAATAAACATTGTGAAATGAATGTTGTAAACATAAACAAGGCTAATTACCATGTTATGAAGCCCATCTCCCACCTATCCATACATCACCCCACCCACACAACACCCCACCTACCCACACACACGCGCACCAAGGGACACATACACACCCCCACCTACCGACACACACGCACACCAAGGGACTCATACATACCCCACCAACCGATCCATCCCCCTCCCGCACATCCCCCACCCACACACACTGCCCTCACCTGATCCCCCAACCAAAACACACTCGCCACCCACAAACATTCCCCCACCAACCCACACATCCCACGCCCATCCACATACACATACTACCCCACACATCCTCTCCCCACCCACACCACCCATCCCCCAGCCACATCTCCATCGACAACATATTCCCCACTCATGCACACAATCCCCCACCAACCCACACATCGCACATCCACTCACACATTCCCAAACCTACACACACATCCCCACCAACTGACATGTCCCTACCCCCACCCCACACACACATCTCTCTAACCACCCATACATCCCCAATCCACTAACACACACCCCACCACCCACACATACAACTTCCACCCACCCACACATGCCTTAACCTAATCCCCCACCACACAATCCCCCACCCGCAAATCACATACACCTCCTATCATGCACTATTCCCAACCCACGCACCACACACACACATATCCCTCACCAACACATCCCCACTTACACACCACACACATATCCCCCACCCAGATACCACACAATATTCCCACCCACACCCACACCCACACAGATACCCTTACCCATCCACCCCACATACCCCCACTCACACAACACAAAAAATCCCCCACCCACACACACATACCTCACCCACACAATATCCCCAACCAACACACCACACACCTCTCCCCACCCACACATGCATTCCCTACCCGTCCACCAACACACACTCACTCACGCATACATCCTCCACTACGCACCCACACCCCCCCCAACCAAACATCTCTCGATCACAATACCCCTACCCCACACACATCCTCCACCCACTCACACATCCCACCCCGACACATACAACTCCCTCACCCACTTACACATCCCTAAGCCACTCACTCACACACCCCCACCCACACATTCCCCATCCAAACACACACATCTCCCACCAACACTCCCCCACATACTTCCCCCAACCACCACAATCCCCTACTCACCCATACATATACCCCACCCATACGCACATTCCCCGCACCCATCACACACATCCCCCACACCACACACTATCCTCCACCCATACCTCCACAAACATACCCTCCACCCACACATCATTCACACATCCCCCACCAACACACAGCACAAATATCTCAAACCCACACACCATACACTTCTCCCCACCCACCCTTGCATCCCCAATCCACCCAACACAATCCCCTACCCACACAACCCCGCCTCCTACACATACTTCCTCAAACCGTCCACACATCTCCACCCACATAAACACACATCCCCTGCATCCGTCCCATACACATATCCTCCACCCATACACACATCCCCCACACCCATTCCAACACCCCTACTTTCACCCCCACACATCCATCCACACATCCCACCAACACCCACAAATACCACTACCCACCAAAACCAACACACCCCAACCCATCCAAACGCATACCCCCACCCACACATCCCCCACACACACACCCACTACCCACACATATCCCCACACTCACACATATCCTCCACATACACTCACACTTCCTCACATCTAGACACATACAAAATGTCTCACGATAGTATTGAAACTAGTATGAAGAAACTCTCACACTTTACTCACACATATACACTGACACTTGTCATGAGCAGTCTCATAAAAATGTTAAACATGGAGAAAAATGTGTACATAAAATGTATGTGACGTAAAAATAGTGATGCTCTCTCTCTCTCTCTCACACACACACACACACACACACACACACACACACACTCACTCACTCTCACTCTTCCGCTCATTCATTCACTCTCCCGCTCATTCACTCTCCCGCTCACTCATTCACTTTCCCGCTCACTCATTCACTTTCCCGTTCACTCATTCACTCTCCCGCTCACTCATTCACTCTCCCGCTCACTCATCCACTCTCACGCTCACTCGTTCTGTCTGTCATTCACACTCACTGACTCTCTCACTCAAACTACAGTAATGAACATTAGTTTATATTATGCATGATAAAATCAAATGGTATTTAACTGATAATATGACAGATGAGAATACACAAACATATGGATTCGCGTGTTACATAACATGCGTGTTACATGACATGCATCTGCTCAGCTCTCTCTCTCTCTCTCTCTCTCTCTCTCTCTCTCTCTCTCTGTATTCTTTCATATACACACACTCACACGCATGCACGCGCTCACACACATACACTAACACATCAACTCTCCCACTGTCTAACTCTCTAACACACAATCCTTCACACACACACACACACACACACACACACACACTCTCTCAATCACACTCTCTCACACATACACATACACATGAACGCATGCACATGAACGCACGCACGCCTACATTCCCTCACTCACTCTCACACATACACGTACGAATGCATGCACTGGCACATTCCACCACCATTTCTCGCTCAATCACTCTCTCCACACACACGCATGCACGTGCGCACACACGCATGCACGTGCGCACACACGCATTCACTCTCTCCCTCTCTCTAACACCCACTTTCTCTCTCTCTCTCTCTCTCTCTCTCTCTCTCTCTCTCTCTCTCTCTCTCTCTCGCTCCCACACGCACACACATATATAGTGAACAATTATAGTTAAACAATTATAATGAACAAGTTTAGACGAGATATTTATAAATTTGTTTGAAATGTTTCTCGTGTTGGCCAACATTTTTCCCCATCTGGCTAACATATTTTATTGCTTCGGTCGACATATTTCTTAGTTTAGCCCATATTTTCCCCCTTGGTTAACACATTTTCCTACTTTTCATAAGTGTGGTGTAAAATTTTCTTTACTCTGCCAAGCTTTTCCCTCATTATGTTAATAAATTTTCCTAATTTTTATAAGTTTGTGTAAATATTTCTTTACTTGGTCAATATTTTTCCCCTTTTGGCTGACAAATTTTCATACTCTTTAAAAGTTTAGTTGGACTATATATCTGTTTGGCCGATAATTTTTAACACTTGGATAAAATATTTTCCTACCTTTTATAAGATTGGAAGAGACATTTCTTTACTTGGTCAATATTTTGTCCCTTTTATTTAACACAATTTCCTACTTTTCATAAGTTTGGTTGAGAAATTTCAGTATTTGGTTTATATATTTTCACCTTTGGTTAACAAATTTCCTACCTTTTATGCGATTAGTTGAAATATTTCTTTACTTGACCAATATTTTTTCCATTTGACTAATATTATTTCCTACTTGGTCGATATTGTTCCCATTTGTGTAACAAAGTTTCCAACATTTTATAAGTTTGAGTGAAATTTTCGTAATTTGGCCTTCTTTTTCCCTTTTGACTAACAATGTTTCCTACTTTTTATAAATTTGGTTGAGAAATTTCGAGATTTGGTCATCTTTTCCGATTTTAGCTAACAATTTTTCCTAATTTTCTTATTTTTAAGTTTAATTGAAAATGTGTGTTTTTTTTTTTTTTTTACTTGGCAAATAATTTTCACATTTGGTTAACAAAATTTCCTATTTTATATAAATTTGGATGAGCCATTTTTTACTTGCCAATATTTTACTCATTAGGTTAACAAAATTTCTCTACTTTTTATAAGTTTGGTTGAGACATTTCTTTACCCGGTCAGTATATTTCCCATTTGGTTAACACATTTTCCTACTTTTCATAAATTTTGTTGAGATATTTCAGTCTTTGGCCGATATAGTTTCAGCTTTAGTTAACAAATTTTTCTACTTTTCGTCCGTTTGGCGGAGATTTTTATAAGTTTGATCGACATTTTTTCACATTTGGTTATCAAAGTTTCCTACTGTTCATAAGTTTGGTGAAGATATTTACAAGTTTGACGGAAATATTTATAAGTTTGGTCGACATATTTCTGTATTTACCCAACCTTTTTCCCATTTGGGTAACATCTTTTCCTAATTTGGTTGAGATATTTCTTGACTTGCCCATCAACATGTAACACTCGCTCACCTCATGACACCCTTATATCCCGTCAACACTAAAAACCAACAAGTGAACGCAATTATAATACATATAATTGTTTATTTTACAGTATTTCCACTAAATTTTACAAAAATAAAATGAAGCATAATAGCAGTACACAAAATGGCTGATCAATAGGTTATGTTATACCTAATATGATCATATACACACCATGTACAACGGTGTCGAACGTTGACATAAACCGGTGGTTCTTTATTAAACGAGACAGAATTCAGGGATATGATAGAGATAAAAACTTATTGTTGGAATCGTCTCTGTAGTGTATTTGGTATTTGGACGTTGTTGCATAGCGTAACTAAGAATGTCGTGTCCGTGTACTGTTTTGATAAATTCGTCAAAGTTTTGTCTGTTTCGGATTAGTTGTGGAATTTCTAAGACAGAAGCGTTATTGGAAGATGCGTGGTAGAAGCAAAGAGCTTGTGTTTCGATGTGCCTAAGGACTACGTGATAACTAAAGTTGATTTTGAATATGCTCTATTAAGTGTTAAAGCTCTTGTACAAGGTCTCTGTCCAGTTTTTAGGGTGTTGTGTCTGTGGACTATTAAAAAATGTATAGACAGACATATATGTGTTGATCTTGTGATGTGTTTTGATACTACTCCAGTTGTCGTTGTATACTTGTCTAACATCATCTGGTAGCGTGTGTAGAGAACCCGCTTCATCCTTGGGTAGTGTGTTGCTAGCTGGATAGGCGTTTTCGTTTTGTTTAGTCTTCTTCTTCTTCCTACTTGTCACATCACTATTGGTAGCGGCTGGTCTCTTACGCAATGTTGCTGAAAAAGGTGTTGATGTTTCTGTTGGTATTACACTGGATGCTGATCCTGGTGTTGTGTGTTCTTTTGTAATGTGACGTTGTAGATTGCCTTTACTGTTAAAATGATGATCACAAGTTTGACACGAATACACTTTCGCCTTGGTACTGTGACTTTTCTGAATATGGCGAAAAAGATTACTCGCTTCAGTGAAACCTTTCCCACAAGTTGCACATTCGTGGTTCTGAGATGATTGCCAAGTATACATCTTTTTAGGCACTTTCGCTAGCGAGTTGATAGTGAGATAATCAACACTCGACTTGAAACCTGTTCATACTGAGCCTGTGTATATGGTGTTGGATATAATTAGTTTATAACTTGCACTAATGGTAGATAACTCGACGTTGACTAGTTTAGGATGCCAAATATCCAAACAACAAGATGTAATGTTCACTAGTTTAGTATGCGGTATCAAACCCGAACAAGTTGTACCAGTCTTTGTTTCAATCGGTGATGAAATCTTTGCAGATGCCGTTGTAAACTAAGGCAGAATAATGCTGTTGCTTACACTTGGGGTGGATCTGGGTAAGAAACTGGTTGATAATTCTTACAAGTCAGCTGTGAATAGCCAAAAACTGGGAGACAGATCCACTAAATCGGTATGTTCGTATATGGTTGATAGTCCGTGAATACTGAGACAAACAGGTGCCTGGCAAACTTTCTACACTTGAAGGCAAATAGCAGTTGAATAATCACAAAACTGAAGACTCGGTCGTTCGTCGTTCTTGTATAAAGCACAAAATGAGTGACAGGTGGTGAGTTTGTTATATATTACATAAAGTAAACCCCGCCCACAGTATAGTTGCCAGCCAATCAGTGCTTGTCTGACATAAGATGTGGATCAATTCTAAGACCAACGCTCTGATTGGTTGTACGCCACAAATTGGTTTGTGTGTTTTTCAAGTCAAGCTGCCGCCGGAAGCCACAAGCAGACTAATTTCAAAGGCTGGGGGCCTGCACATATTTTTGCCGTAACATAGAACAGATAGCAGCCATGTTGTTTAATTGTTATGGCCTTACGCCACCATAAGGTTCGATCTGATTCAAGTCCGACACCCACGACGACATGGAGGGCCATCTTTACTTTTTTTCTCTTCAAGGATTTCCTTTAACGATCTGAAAGTGTATGATACATGTGGCTCGCAAGTCTTTATCTACCCACACCGCCACTCACCACCCCTTAACAACGAATATCACTCAGCCATACCCACCACTACTAGTACTAGCCGCCATATTGAATTTGTAAAAGTTTCTTTTTATACTGTGTGACGATAGTGCATAAACTACTATAGGTTTATACAGATCACTAATAACCACAATAGAAAAACTGGAGCTATTGGCATTACAGAGTAAATTTCGCGTCAGGCAATCTCTTCTGCATTGGTCGACACACGATTCACTTGAGTTCTCCTTTGTTAACATATAATGGTGATATAATTAATAGTACCAACTGTCGCCAGCACACTTAATCCCCAATACACATTATTTCTTTTACTATACACCTCTGGACAATACTGACTTTTTGGTCACAGATGTTGTAAACCAACCTTAACAAAGATACGAAACACGTGACACCAATGTTACTCACACGCATATCAATACGCACTCCCATTTCTGTTTGTTGCGGACATAACTTCACACGCGTGATGTTCCTTAGTAGCTTTGAACTGTTTCGATATTCATTTCACTTTATTCGCTTTGTTATGTAACTTAACTTGTAATAATGTAATTGTCTTTATTAACATACTGTGTGTTTAGTATATTTCTATATTGTGCCTATGCCTGTTGCTTCTTTCTGTATACATCATGGTAGTATATGTCTATCGTGTGAGATGATTTTTTTAAATTTCTAACACAGTAATACATAATAGTAGAGACATGAAGTTTGAAACGGGGGAAAACATAAACCACGACAGGTCTCTACAGATCACTAATAACCGCTAAAGGAAAACTAGCACTATGGGCATTACAAAGTAAATCACGGGTCAGGTAACCTCTCCCGCCTCAAATTTACTGCTATCATTCTCCTAGCAGTGTCAGTTCCTCTTGTCACTATCCTGCTCTAGTATAAATCTTACTAGCTCTGTGTAGGGTAATAATATAATTACTTGCCTGAGTTTAAGCTGAGAAGAGATCATGGATGCGCGCACAGACTTCTTAGAGTCCGCTAGAGGATGGGGCATAAGGCTTGGCTTAATAGGAGAAGAGCTAGAACTATTTATTAGAGATGAAATGGATTGGTGGGACAAAGAAGATGAGCAGATGCTGAAAAGACTTGCAGAATTAGAAGAAGATATGCGTCACGAAGCTGAAGAAGATGAGATTAAGAAGAAGCAAATTGAAATACTGAACGTGGAGGAATCTACCAGCTCGGCTGAGAAAAAGCCAATCACTCAAGCTGAACCTCTGATAGAAAGTGGGGAAGCTGACCGTCACAAAGAAGAGGCATGCATTCCTTTGCAAATCCCCATGGCTCAGAAAAACAAAAACTTGGGCACAGAAAGGCAGATGCTTCCCTCCTCAATTCCGAAAAAGAAACGGAATAGGGGAAAATATACCAATAGTACAGTAAACAGTCACAAATGTGATAAATGTTTACACCGCAATGACAGCAGATTAGCTGGCTTGACAACCCAGCAAACTCAGGAAATTCCTAAGACTACCCTATGGAGAATAATCCAACAGGAGGAGGAGGACCTGGGGAAAACTATTAAAGAGATCGAAGGCGAGACATTACCCGACTCTTTTATTCCCTTCATTTCAGAGAAAGTAGGAGGGGAAATGAATTCAACTGAGACCGGAATTGATGTAAACCAGGATTCCAGTGTTTCTTTCTGTGTGGCCACACAAGATGAAATAATTATCAGTATGAATTACTTATCTCAGGTGGGAGATGACATTGAAAATGACACCCTACAACATTAACTTCCATTGGATTTCGCACAAGAAAACCAGACCAGGGAGAGAACACCTCAATTGGACTTGGCACAAGAGAGCCCGGCCATGGAGGAAACACAAGACACTGAGGAAAATTCTTACGATGTCAGTATCTTGGCGTCTTTCGAAAAGGAAACTCGAGATATACAAAGCATTCATGTAGGTTATATTACGGACTGTGATGCAGGGACGATAAACATGTTTGCTACCAACAAAGAAGAAATTACTTCTGTGCACAAGATGAAGGTAATACCTATCATCAACACAGTTGGAGCTAACAGAGGATCACAAATGATGGACTCTGCAGCGGAACAAACCAGGAGCGGTTGGTATTCTCAACACTCAGGACCTTGTTTACCTTTCACTTCAACCAATGTTGGGTGTGTTGAACAGCTGTTTATGTATACTTCTACAAGGAGTGATACAAATTCACAGTTCTTGGGAAACCACAGGATTTCTCAAAATTGGACAACTTCTACTAGCCTAATACTTTCAAACACAGATTCAAAATAGAACTTTGTTGGAGAGGAACTCACTCAGATAAAGAATTATCGAGGGAAGAAAACTCTTAAACCAGGAGGGAGTAAACAGACGCCCTACCAAGAAAGAGGCAAGTACGAGTTGAATGCACATCGTAACATTATGATGTTTAGCAAATATACTGCCAAAAGGAGGAGATTGAAGGATTTTATTATGATCTTTGGCCAACGGAGGAAAAGAAAATGGAGTAACATTACTGCGACCAATTCTTTTAAAAAAACACTGATGGCACTTCCTCTGCTTATAGGATAAGGGCCAGAAATTGAGTGGACAATAACAGTCTCTCTGCGGCGCTGTAGAATCATGTTATACATTTTGCAATTTCTCGCCCGGGAAAAAGTAAAACCTCCAGAGGACAGGACATTACCGAGCAATAGCAAGGAAGTCCAACATGAAACCAGGAGCAAAGATTTGCAAGATTTATCCTGGGATTATGGACATGGGATGTCTTTTTGGACTCACTGGACAACCCACTGCCACAAGGATATTAGGAACCCAGACTTGGAGGCAGTTCCAGAAGGGAGAGAACTTAGATATATTCTTGAATGCTGCCGAGGCGCTGTTATAGGCTTCAATGCTGAACATACTTAAATTGGGGAGCTATGTGAAGGGACGGCCCCAGCAGCATCAGAATCCCACATGTTTGAAAGGAATTAAAGTGTCCTCAAGAAAAGGATGAAAACGCAAGTAGAAATATTCTAGTTTGAGGAACCTTTGATGTCCAGATCAAACATAAGGCTCAGACAAACTGGAGCCAGGCGACTTTTCACATTAAAGGTTGCAAACTGCCTTGTTTCGTTAGAAGAGAAGGGAACGGAAAGGTGCAACCTTCCCACTTCATACCATTCAACAGGTTAACACTTTAATGGTTAACATTGTCAGATGGCAGTTGAATGCAGGCCTAACACCTACGTAAAGTCCAGACTTTGACTTTGTGGAGCCGGGACAACGTCTGTAGTTGCCACCACAAAGGAGCAATTAGGACCAGATGCTTAACACCTCACCGCAATACGGCGGCAAAGTAGGAACACATGGCTGACGCATTATTGCCAGCAACCCAGGAAGGCTGGTGTTAACAGCAGGTTGGAATGTAATGACGCAACTGCATCGCCGCCTAAGCATGTTTCATTGTTTCAGGAATGTGGCGGGGCATCGGTCAATTTGATTGACAAATGAAACTACCGTCCACAGGAAAGGAGGAGGGGTGAAAAGAATTTGGGACTTAATCCATCCAGGTAACTCATCCTACATGAAATAAAATAGGCGGAGTTAATGAATGTGGTACATAGCTAATTAGCCCACGTGGAAAGTAGCCAGGAACAGAGAGAATAAAACTACGAGCAGTGATAACAATCCTCAGACGCAAACTCACGTATAGCAAAAGGATACCTACTGGAGAAATACTATCATTTCGTTCTGTTTGACTTCTGTACGAAGTTTTATTATGGAATTTCCAAAAGTTATAACCTCAGATCTCTTAGAAGCAATGGACAGTCACCTCATATCAGGAAGTGACTTAGCCTAGGGAAGGGACCAATTTGGACTCCTTCAGTCTGACAGTGAACTGCGTCTCACAGGGGGAAGCATGACCTATGTGCTTCTTAGCCAGATGAGTTATGTATAATCTCATTATAATCATCACCATCATATTATCATCAAGAACATAATAATAAACACAGTTGTTGTATTTTAAACTCAGTTGTCTGTATAAATTCTAAATGTCTATAAATGTTTGTGTAGCTTAAATAAGTACACACATTATTATATCATTTAGTGGGGGTTCAAACACATATTGTCCAGAAGTAGGAATTTATGTCAGGGAGGTACCTTGCCTATGCAGTCATGAGTTACCAGATTAATCTGCATGTCTTAACTCCTCCTTCCTCACTTCTGGTGATACCAAGAACAGCAAAATCTATATTTTTTTCTTCAACGAGCCACTTCTTGGCTGTTTTCTTGAGTATCAGGGACGGTGTCTTAAATCAGCATAACATACATTTGTTCCACGTTTTCTCTCTGGGATCTGGGGTGGTAATTAGTCCCTTCTGACAGAGTTATGGGTTCTCAAACTGCATCCAGAACTATACACCAGTAAAAGAAAATGATTTTGGCTGAGTGGTTGCCCACCCGGAAGCTACTTCAAGCCAATTGATGACACAAGGATAAGCGTTTCATAAATATAGCAGGTATACAGATAGATCACTCTATACACATGATGAGCATTTGTTTAATATGAAAGTTAGCATATGCATTCAATATAAAAACTAAAGGTATACAATGTATGCAGTAATGATGAGTATGTAATTACTAAAATATTTCAATCATCAATTGCAGCTATATTGAGCACAAACATATTAACATGTATACATATGTTTGTGTCATTATAGACCAGAACTACAGAGCTGCCAGCATTGTGTGTCTCCTCCTGGCAGCCTGGATGTGCGGGTCTATGTTCTACTACTCCGGCCAGATCAACCCCTGGAAGAATAGTCTCCACATACTTGTCACAAACGCATCAGAGATGGCAAGACATTCACATAAAAACCGGTCTTTACGTGTCACAAATAGTTATGCTACACTGCCACCTGTTATCACAGGTCGTGCCACAAATATCACGGATACAAGCAAAATAAAAGTGGATCAAGAGCAACCGACGGCCGAAAGTAAGATCGCTGAAAGCTGTACGTTTCCGGACATTGACCCGCTTGATCCGGCTATTATGGCTTTAGCGAAAATATATCCCCACATAAGCTGCCAGCAGGGCATCCCAAACCTGGTGCATCTAGAAGGAAACACAATCAAGGTCAACCCTTCCAAGATGGCCTTTTTTAACAATACAAGAACATTTAAAGAATGCACGTACAAATCCTTGAACAGAAAACCTGGGTCAGACTTCCAGACTGTATTCTTAAACTCACGTGCATGGTTTAACGACTCGATCACTCTCAGAAACAACGAAGATAATGTGGTTGTAGAGTGTTATGATGATAAGCATGCCGTGCTCTCGCGGTCCTACTTCATATTAATTCATCTTAGGAAAGACCTGGAGAATGCACTAGCAGACAATCTAAAACAGCATATACAGACAAACGCTCCCAAAGATGTTTTGAATGTGTTGTTCATTGGCATAGACGGAAACTCCAAACAGAACTTCCAGCGGATGATGCCAAAAACTAGAAACTTTCTCTTAAACAATCTCAAGGCCATTGAACTCCATAAATATAACACAGTCGGCGGTCAGACATACACAACGGTTGTCCCCATGCTGACTGGACACCATCCCAGCGAGTTTGAGAACGGCAACTGGACGTCCAAGACACATTTTGATGCCGTTAACGATTTGTTCTTGTGGAGTGACTTCCATAAAGCTGGCTACAGAACGGGCCTTTTCTTCGATCAGACAACCGTAACAGCCTTCCACTATTTGAAGGCTGGGTGGAATAAGTCACCAGTGGACTACTACATGCGAGCCACCGTGCTGGAAATGGAGCGGGATAAACTGATGAGAAATAGTCACGGCCAGTGTATGGGAGACGTCCCGACCATCACTTCGAATCATAACCTTTTTATTCAGATGGCCTCGACCTTCAAGAACTCTAAAAGCCAGCCGTACTTTGGGTACGGGTATGTCTGCTATATAATTGTATGGTCCAGCCTGCTAGCAATCACATCATTCAGTCACGTTTATATGTAGACTTGGGCAACACCGACCTTCACATTGACTTTGATAGAACTGTAGTTCAAGTCAAGGACACCTGTACTTGCTGTAAGGGCATATGGTGCCTGACCCATATTTGTACAGACCAACCGCCACTCGTGGCTGATGTGGCCAGTATCCCGTCTGCCACCTTTCTTTCCCCAGTCATTTCCTGGTACCCATGTTATTCTGGGGACACCCAGCAGCACATTTCAATTGTAAAACTCAGCCACCATACGGGACTGGAACTGATGATCACCAGGACGGCAAGCTAGTGTCTAGCCACTGCGCCACGTCGGTTCCAGGGAACGACATTAATCAAAGGCAATCTTCCCGGAAGAAGAAGCAGCGGTCGACTAACACGACAATCGAGACCTCAGATTAACTCTGATAAAGTGTACGAGTTGCGGCTCAAAGTGTATCCCAGATGTCCAAATATCCACTTATAAAATGACACAAAGTAGTGCAGATTTACATAACGGAATTAAGACACATAAAGGACGTTGCGGCGACTAGCCTTCATCAGCAAACAAACACATTCACAAACACAACATACAGTCAAGGAGATCTCCTGTGACTACATCAGTAGGTGACGACCGGACGAGAAGAACAAAAGGATGACAAAATGAAAACAATGAAGAAAATGAGAATTGAATAAAATGTTCATACTCACCTGACAGTTCCGATCTGTAAGCAACTAAGAAAATCTCCGATAAATTCTATTTATACCCGGTGATAGGTGTTACGGTGAGAAAAGGGGGGGGGGGGGGGGGCGGAGGCAGGAGGGCAGGACGGTAATTAGTCTGGTAGGGGTATCTGAGCAATCTCAGTGGATGTACTACCGAAGCATGAGGGAGCGCGATGGTGGTACTAACCAAAAGCCCATTATGTACTCATATATGTTGTTATGAGGCGAGTCCTAAAGTCTGGGTGGACTGATATGCGTGAACGCACATACACACATATACACCGCTCAACAGACATAATGCTAGTGTATATGGGCATGTGCAAGGTATATATAAGAAGAGAGAGAGAGATAGGGAGAGAGAGAAAGAGAGAGAGAGAGAGAGAGAGAGAGAGAGAGAGAGAGGGAGAGAGAGAGAACGAACGAACGAACTTTATTTTAAAAGGGTAACTACTTGGGCACGCAGGCCCGTCTTACATTCAGCCCTTTCTATCACTCATCTTTCATTCATCAAATGTGCATGTTACATTGACATAGGACCAAAAAAAAAAACATTGTGAAATGGATTTTGTAATCATAAACAATGCATATTACGTATGGTACATTCACATGGGATTAAAAAAAAACATTGTCAAATGAAAGTTGTAAACATAAACAGTGCATATTGCAATGTTGTGAGACACATCCCCCATCCACCCTCACACCCCGCAGCCACCCACACATCCCTCAGCCACCCACACATCTCAAACCCACCACACCCCCACCCACCCACCCATACCTCCACGCACTCACACAGACTCACTCAAACATACATGCCGCCACCCACCCACTGATCCCCCACCCACACACATTTCCCCACCCACACACATTTCTCCACCCATACATACATCCCCCACCAATCCCATAACCGACACGCACACACCCACCCACATATTCTCCACCACCCACCCACACACCCGCAACCACCCAGCAAAACACACATCACAAAACCACACACACATACCCCCGTCAAACCACACATCCCGCACAAATCCACACATACATCCCGCACACGCACACACACATCAGCCAACCTACACCCACTCACCCACCCTATATCCGCCATCTCTCAACTACACATCCCCCACCTATACACACATCCCCACCCACAAACACATCTTCCCACCTGCCCACACATATCCCCCACACATAAACACCAAAAAACACACACCTCCCATCCCCACACACACCACCACCCACATATACCCCACCCACACACATCCGCAGCTCACACACATCTTCCCACAAACACACACATCCCCAAACCATACACTCACCTCTCACACACATTCACCCACTCACGTACTCATCCATCAACCACTCACACCCACACATCACCCACTCGCCCATCAACACATGCATCTCTCATCTACCCTTCCACCCACACACACCCAAACCACCCAGCCAAACACACATCCCCATCCTCACATACATACGTCATCCACCTGCACATCCCACACCTCCCCCACCTCTCACACATCTCCCCTCCCACACAAAACTCCACCCATAAAGACATCCCCCCACAGACACACATTCCCCACATGCATTCCTCATACACATTCCCACCCACACATTTCTCACCCACACACACAAACATCTCCCCACCTACCCACACATCCCCACCTACAAATATCCTCACCCCTCACACATACATCCTCCACCCACTCACATTTACCCTATCCACACTCACACACTCCCGCCCACACATGCATATCCCATTCACAGACACCCCCACACTCATCCCCCACACCAATTACACACCCATCTCCCAACCCACACAATCTCTTACACACCCATTCACCCACCCAAATACACATTCCCAACCCACACCCCCAACGCACCAACACCCACATACTTCCAATAATCCTCCCAAATATCCCCACACACACAAACATCCCTCACACACACATACATCTCCCACCGACTACACATCCCTTCACCCATCCACACATCACCCATCAACCCATCACTCATCAACCCATACACAACCCCCACATACAACACCTCCACACATACATTCCCCACACACCCACCCACACACATCCCCCCAAACATACATTCCCCACATCCCCACACACATCCCTCACATACACACCCACACAAACATCCTCACATCTACACACATACATGATCACTGAAACTAATAAGAACAAACTCCCACACTTTACGCACAGTTGAGACACTGATGATTGTCATGAGCATTCTAGCAAAAACTGTAAGAAGTGGAGAAAAAATTGTACATATACATTGTGTAGCGTAAAAATTAGTGATGGAATTCAACTCTCTCTCTTTTCTCTCTCTCTCTCTCTCTCTCTCTCTCTCTCTCTCTCTCTCTCTCTCTCTCTCTCTCTCTCTCTCTCTCTCTCTCTCTCTCCCACTCACTAACTCTCTCACTCACATCACAGTAATGTTATATTATACATGATAAAATCAAGTGGCATACAAAATGATAATATGAAAGATGAGAATACGCAACAAAAAATATGGAATGGCATGTTACAGGACAATCAAGTGACATACGAAATGATACCTCGTAATATGAAAGATGAGAATGCATATAAAATATGGAATAGCATGTTACATGACATGCGTATGCTCAACTCTCTCTCTCTCTCTCTCTCTCTCTCTCTCTCTCTCTCTCTCTCTCTCTCTCTCTCTCTCTCTCTCTCTCTGTGTAAGACGAGCCTGCGTGCCCAATTTGTTACTCTTTTAAAATAAAGTTTGTTCGTTCGTTCGTTCTCTCTTTACATACACACACTCTCACACTCATTCTCTCTCTCTCTCTCTCTCTCTCTCTCTCTCTTTCTCTCTCTCTCTCTCTCATATTCACTAACTCTCCCACTCACTCTACAATAATTTACATGTGTTAATTTTATGCATGTTAAAATCAAGTGGCATTCAAAGTGATAATTTGAAAATGAGAATACACAAAAAATATGGAACAGCATGTTAGATGACATGTGTGCGTTCCTCTCTCTCTCTCTCTCTCTCTCTCTCTCTCTCTCTCTCCTCTCTCTCTCTAACACACACGTACATACACACACACGCCCACACACAACATACACATGCAAATACACACATATACCCACGCACATAAACACACCTACACACATCCACATACTTACACACACGTACTCACATAAAAAACAAATACACAGTCCCTCGCATACACTGCATGCATGCATGCACGCATACATGCATGCATGCACACTTACACACACAAACATATACACATACATATACGAAAACACACATACATATAAACACATATAAACACATATAAAACACATGAGCGCACACCTTAACACACGTACAGACATACACACACACAGAGTTACACACAGATACACACATGCACACACATATACACCCATGGAGACATACAGACATGCACACACACATACATCCACACATATAAACACACACACATAGACACACATAGACAATCCCATCCATCCACACATATATGCTGCCTTAAATAATCACTAAACCTAATATGAATACACTCCCACACTTTTCACAGGTACATACTGTCGACTATCGTGAGCATCCTCACAAGAACAATCAAATTTAGGAAACAATGTGAAAACACGGAAAATATGGAACATGGTGATGAATATATGGTATACTTTGTGTAACGTAAAAATAAAATAGTGGTCCAATCCAGTCAGATAGTTCCTGGAATTGCCATAAACATGATGAAATAAGCAGTGCATGTTAAATTCAATTGGCAGTAAAAATGCTAATATGAAAGATGAGGATACAGGAAAAAAAATATGGCATAATGATATGCTTGCTCTCATCACTCTCTCTCTCTCTCTCTCTCTCTCTCTCTCTCTCTCTCTCTCTCTCTCTTCTCTCTCTCTCTCTCTCTCTATTTATGTTTCTTTCACGCACACTGGCACACTAACTCTCGCATTGTCTCATTCTCTCCCTCGCTCCCACTCACTATTTCTCTCTCTCTCTCTCTCATGCTTATAAGCATTCGCTCTCACACTCGCCATCACTTACACACACACACACACACACACACACACACACACAAACTCACATATGCCCTCTCACTCAATCTCTCACTCACCCTCCCACTTACACACGCTCTCTCTCTCTCTCTCTCTCTCTCTCTCTCTCTCTCTCTCTCTCACTCACTCGTTCACTTTCTAAATCACACTAAATCACACTCTTATTCGCACACACAGGCAAGCAAACAGACACACACACACTAACTCACTCTCACTCATTCAATTTCTCATGCACTCTCTAACTCACCCTCTCTCTCTCTCTCTCTCTCTCTTACACACTCACTCGCTCTCACACTCACTCACTCGTACACATACACGCATACTCACAAATTCTCTCTCACTCACTCACGCTCCCTTACTCACTCACTCACGCACTCACTGACTCACTAACTCACACTCACTCACTCACTTTCTCACTCTATCGCACAGACAGGCAGACACACAACACACCCACTCTCTCAGATTCACTCATTCTCTCTCTCAATCTCTCACACATACGTCCACACACACACTCACTCACTTTCACACTCACTCAGACACACGCGCATGCATACTCTCTCACTCTCTCTGTCTCATCACTAATTCTTCCACTCACACTCTTTCTCACTCACTCTCTCACACGCTCTCTCGCTCACACACATACAGTGAAGAATGATAGTGAAAAATAAATGTTACCAGTAGGTGACTTATGGACGCATATAGTCGGTATGAAGTAAGTATTGAAAGAGTTTTCGGTTGAATGTGTAGGGACTCATTGGAGTTTTCAGATCTGGTGGAAGGCTATTCCACAAGTGAGCACCAAAATTTGCGAAACAAGTTTTGTATAAGTCTAATCTAGGCTTAGGAACCTATAATAAATTTAAGCGTTAACTGTTCATTGCATTAGATTGAATTAACGGTAGAAGATACTCTGGGGTATTTTCAGATATAATTTTATTCACTAATTTGGCTTTGTTAAAAATGAAGCGCTTTCGAAGTGGCAGAAGTCTTAGATGGCTGTATAATTTATTACTTTCAACTTGCTTTATGCTAGAAACTAAGCGTATAGCGCGGTTTTGAAGCGAACACACTCGTTTCATATTAGATTTAGGGCAACCATCCCAGACTGTGGAAGAATAATCGAGAGGTGATTGGATATAGGATGCATAGAATATTTTTCGTGTGCTTTCATCCAAAAAGTGCTGAATTTTAGCAAGTTGGTAAACTTTTTGTGCTATTATCTTGGTAAGGTCGTGAACATTAGGGCTCCAGTTTAAATGTCTGTCAATTAAAAGACCTAATGTTTTATGTTCATTTACATTAATTATAGGTAACGTGTCCACGTGGAGCTCGAGCGGTGTCCCAGTTATGGCTAGGGTCTGTAGTTTTTGTCTGGTCATTATTAGCATGGATTTGGATTAGTCGATGTTAATTAACATGCGGTTTTCATTGCTCCATCTACTAAGGTTGTCAAGTTCATTTTGTAAAGAGCTCTCTAAGTCACTAAGGCTCTCTTGACTAGTGTAAATAGTGCAGTCGTCCGCAAATAGGTCACACGAAGTATTGAGGTATAAAGGAAGGTCGTTAATATACACTGCAAACAGCAGCGGACCTAGTATTGAGCCCTGAGGCACACCAATATTAAGTTGTGTGGGTCTTGATAGACATTTATTGAAGGACACTACTTGTTGTCTGTCAGATAAAAATGACGTAATTAGGTTCACTATATTGGTGCTAGTCTTTATTTGTTTTAATTTTCTAATTAAAATATCATGGTCTACCATATCAAAGGCTTTGTTTTAAAGTCTACAAATACTGCTCCACAAATGTTGCCATTGTTGATACAAAGATGCCAGTTATCGGTCATGTTTGTAAGGGCACTATGGCAAGAATATTTTCGAAACCCAGATTGACTGTCAATTATTAGATCGTTGTTAATTAAATGATGTAGTGTTAGTTTATCCATGTGTTTTTCTAATGGCTTTGATATCGACGACAGTACGGAAATAGGTCTAAATTACCCAAGACGTTATTATCAGTTGAGCCATTTTTAAGTAGAGGATAAACTTTAGCAACTTTAAAGACAGATGAAAAGTAGTTTTTGGACAGGCACTGGTTATATATGAACGTTAAGGACTCACTAATAATTGGTGCAGCACACCGAAGAATTCTATTACTGATACCATCTAGGCCTTCCGAATTTGTTGCTTTTAGATTCGAGAGATATTTATATACTTCTGCAACAGACATCAAGGGAATCTCAAGGGGAATATTTCTAGAGCATTTCCCTTCACAGAATGATGACAGTGTACTTAAATTACATACTTAGTCTGGTATTGAGGACTTTAGATTCTCTATTTCTGATTGAAAGAAGTAACTGAAATCCTCGCATGTTATAGTGTTCGGTATTGCTGACTCTGAAGCGTGTTTCTTGTTGGTTAGCGAGTTAATAGCCTTCCATATATTTGTGTTATTTGATTTATCTACAATCAAATTTTTGAAATGTTTGCAGTGAAACAGTCATACCAACTATACCCAGCACAAGGATTCCGATATAGGTATCCAATGAGGAACGGTTGCTGGCTGACTGGCTTCACCTATAACCAAACACATTCTATCTCGAGATTACTTCTGCGGGAACAGTTGAGAGAATTGGAAATGTATACAGCAATACCTGTCTCTAATTTTTGATTTGCGTCTCTTCGAATTACTTTAAACCCCTTAAGAGAGATTGCAGAGTCGGTTATTTTGTCGTTCAGACGAATTTCTGTGATTACAAACACATGGAACTGTTTGCACTATTACTGAAAGCTCAGGTAATTTATTGAGCAAATGATAGGTGTTGAGATGGCCTATATGTAGACCATCTTTGTTGAGCCACTGATCGTGATTGGCGAACATTACACAATGAAAAGATGATGAAGCTTGTGGTGGAAAAACTTCAGAGTTTTTGAAACTTTATTTAGTGGTAGTTAAGACTATTAGAGAGGGTAGAAAAATGTCTGTGCTGGAGTGACATCATTAAAGCTTGGTGCACGGCTGCAGGATTGTATTGCATTAGCTGTTGAAGTTGACGGTTCCAATGATAGGAATGTAGATTACCGTCCAACGAGGGACCATTGCTATGAGAGCTACTGGAAGTGCCTACATTGGAAGCAGGCATCGGGGGCTCCGAAACATTGTTTAACGGTGTCCCCTTTGACATGATTGAGGGAGACTGTTTTATGGGCAATAGAGGAAACAAAGCACCATAGTTAGCAACATTGGGATTGGAGCCTGGGTAGGCATTTACGGCATTGTATTCCTGGGGAATTAGCAAGGGTGGTGTGGGCAGAGATTGAGTGTTTTCTGAACACTGAGAGATGGCTATAGCCGGAGGTGAAGATCGGTTTATTCCTGTAACTGGTTTCTGGTTGTTCTGTACGTACAGGATATTTTATGTTCTTAGCTAGTATGCTAGTTCCTAGTGTTGAACAATGTAGTTGATCCTTATATAGTTTTTTTTCTTGGGAGCCCCGGAAGGCGATGTGAAATACGGGGTATTATTAATGAAAGCCATGTTAGTTTCTTTACAAAATTTATATAGAGTCAGATTGCCAGCATCAGCAGTGCGGCGCTGGAATCCATAACATGGTGGGATGATTGATGAAAAGAAAATAGATGCTTTAGGACATTTCTTGCGCAATAACACCTCCAATGTAGCGAGTTGTGAGGTGCTTTTGATTATTGAATTATTTGAATATTGTTGACACCAATATGGGCTGTTGTTCTTCTAATTCTGTCATTCACCTTGAATTTTCGCAGTGTAGAGGTCAGTCTGTCAATGTCAGCCCCTGGTAGCGGGTAGATCGAGGTTGTTTCGCTGTCAGAAGATGACATGCGGTCACTATAGATTCCCTTGAGCAGAGAGTCTTCAATGATGACATTAGTTACACTGTCATCTATTGTTATTTCACGCTGTTGTCGTTTTCTTGCCACTGGTCGCTGTCGTCTTTCATGCGTTCTTGTTTATTATAGTCGGTGCTTGTTTGGGCTGGTTGTTGATGCTCAATAGTGGTAGTGGCTGAGATCTTTAATTCCTCGTCTGATGCTGGAGAGTCTACACTTGAGGCCTCGAACCTATTGCTGATACGCACATCAATGGGGTAGAAGGATGGTGCGCGTTCTACAGGTTTAGTAGTGTTGCAGCCTGTGGAAACTGTCTCTATGTCATTTTGCGACGAACATCCACTGTTCATGCACACCTCTGCAGCACTATGGATACTTCCTGTTTGTGCACTTTTGTCAAATGACTTGTGCACTCTTTAGTTTTAACTCTTTCGCTACCAAGGGCCCATCTGGTGCCACGTTGGATCCGCTGTATTGACAAATTGGTACTTTTAATTGCCACAAAATGATCAGTGGTTTATTTGATACATTTCTGCTCCGTTACGGAATTTTAAGTTACAGTAAACTGAAAATTTACATGGCCTGAACATATCTTTATCATCATTGTGCGGTAAAACATTTGTATTTTATAACATTACTAGCTGACACGGCCCGGCTTCGCCCAGACTCTGGTGGGGAGCATCTCATTTAATTCATATAAGTAGTCATATAAGCTCCCGTTCCCGACTGTCTGTCTGTCTGTCTGTCTGTCTATCTATCTGTCTGTCTGTCTGTCTGTTTGTCTGACCCGGCCCAGCCCATGGTGGAGAGCATCTCATTTAAATCATATAAGTAGTCATATAAAATCCCGTTCCCGACTATCTGTATGTCTGTCTGTCTTGGGTAATGGAGGAAGGAGGAAGAGGGAGGTGGAGGAGGGAAGAGGAGGGAGGAGGAGGGAGGAGGAGGGAGGAGGAATAGGAGGGAGGAGGAGGGATTAGGAAGAGGAGGAGGAGTAGGTGGAGGAGGAGGGGGAGGGAGGGAGGAGGAAGAGGGAGAAGGAGGGAGGAGGAGATCGCAGGAGGAGGAGGAGGAGGAGAGGGAGGAGGAGGAGGGAGAGGGAGGAGGAGGAGAGAGTAGGCGGAGGGAGGAGGCGGAGGGAGCAGGAAGAGGGAGGAAGAGGGAGAGGAGGAGGGAGGAGAAGGAGGAGGGGAGTAGAGAGTGGGAGGAGGGAGGAGGCGGAGGGAGGAAGAGGGAGGAGGAAGAGGGAGAAGGAGGAGGGAGGAGAAGGAGGGAAGAGGATGAGAGGGAGGAGGAGGAAGAGGGAGGAGGAGGAATGTGAAGGAAGGAGGGAGGAGGAGGTAGGGAGGAGGAGGAGGATAGAGGAGGAGGAGGGATGAGGAGGAAGAGGGAGGAGGAGGAATGTGAAGGGAGGAGGAGGGAGGAGGTAGAGAGAGGAGGAGGAGGAGGGAGGAGAGAATGGAGGAGGAGGGATAAGGAGGAGAGGGAGGAGGAGGGGGAGGAGGGGGAGGAGGAGGGAGGAAGAAGGAGGAGGGAGGAAGACGGATGAGGGGAGGAGGGAGGGGTAGGAGGGGGAGGAGGGAGAAGGGAGGAGAAGGGAGGAGGAGGAGGGAGCAGGAGGAAGGAGGAGGGAGGAGGAGGAGGAAGAGGAGGAGGAGGAGGAGGAAGAGAGAAGAGGGAGGAGGATGAGAAGGAGGGAGGAGGAGGGAGGAAAGAGATAGGCGGAGAGAGGGAGGAGGGAGGAGGAGGAGTAGGGATGAATAGGAGGGAGGAGAAGGGAGGAGGAGGGATTAAGAGAAAGAGGGGGGAAAGGGGAGAAGGAGGAGGGAGGAGGGAGGAGGAGGAGGAAGAGGGATGAGGAGGGAGGAGGAGGGGAGAGGGGAGGATGAGGAGGAGGGAGGAGGAGGAGGGAGGGATGGTGAAGGAGGAGGAGGAAGGAGGAGGAGAAGGAGGAGGGAGGGAAGGAGGGAGGGAGAGGAGGGAGGAGAGAGGGAGGGGAGGAGGAGAACGTAGGTGGGGAGGATGAGAAGGGAGGAGGGAGAGGGAGGAGGAGGAGGAGGAGGAGGAGGAGGAGGGAGGAGGAAGGAGGGGAGGAGGAGGGAGGAGGTGGAGGGAGAGAGGAGGAGGAGGAAGAGGTAGAAGGAGGAGGGAGAAGGAGGGAGGAGGAGAAGGAGGGAATAGGAGGAGGGAGGAGGGCTTAGGAAGAGGAGGGAGGAGTAGGGTGGAGGAGGAGGGGGAGGAGAGGGAGGAGGAAGAGGGAGAAGGAGGGAGGAGGAGAGAGGAGGAGGGAGGAGGAGAAGGGAGTAAGGAGGGGGAGGAGGAGGGGAGGAGGAGGAGAGGAGAGTAGGCGGAGGGAGGAGGAGATGGGAGAGGAAGAGAGAGGAGAGGGAGGAGGAAGGAGGGAGAAGGAGGGGAGGAGGAAGGAGGAGGAGGGAGGAAGGAGAGCTAGAGAGTGGGAGGAGGGAGGAAGGCGGAGGAGGAAAGAGGGAGGAGGAAGAGCAGAAGGGAGGAGGAGGAGGAGGTAGCTAGGATGATTGATTGCCATCCCACCAGGTTATATTGTTCTCGCGGACCTCAGAGAGAAGTGTCTATGTAGAAGACCATTTCCTGGACGTACGTATTTGGGAGGGGGAGGAGGGAGGAGGGAGGGAGGAGGAAGAAGAAAAAAAAACTACGACAGTTGGCATCTCTGGAATGAAAGGAAGGCGTGTAGAAAATTTCATCTCAATCGGATGGGCCGTTCGGGGAGCGTATAAAGGGACATACATACATACATACAGAGATACGCACATCCTAATTTATATATAAGATTGTCACACTTCCAGTTTTCTGCCATTATTTTTTTCCATTTTTTGTGAAGAAGACATGGTTATATAATATGCAGAAAAAACTTCCTTTTTGGGTAATTTAATGAGCAATACTGTTTATATTCTTGAAGACATGTGGTGTTTGTTTGATTATTCAGTAAATTAAACATGATTAGCAGTAGAGGAATATAGAAAACACCTTATAAGTGCAATTTTTAAAATAATTTTTACCTCTTTAATTTCAGTTGTTATTATTAAACCTCTCATAATTGTCATAATATTTGTAACCTATCAATTAATTATCAACACTGTCATGTTCCTTGTGCAATCCTCTTTAATTTCATATATAATACAATATATCTGCTACCATTTTAACCATTTTAAAAGCATTATTGTAACACACCCCTACTACCAATTTTCTGCCATGAATTTCTGTTTGGTCAGGACCCAATTTTGTTTGGTAGCGAAAGAGTTAAGGCATGGATTGTTGTTTTAAAGGTGTCCTTCTCTTCTTTAAGGAGACGGATTTCTTTTTGAAGGCGGGCGTTTTCTTCTTTAAACACGGCATTGAATATTAGTTGTGTTGTTGGAAATAAAGTCTTTCAGCCTGTCCTCCAAAGTCTGGATGAGTTCATGACAGGCATTGTGGTTGTGCGGTTGGCTGATGAAAGAGTGACTAAAGGTGATGTTTTAGTCTGATCAGATTGGGCTAGTGAACTGTGATGTTCTTCCAGCTTGAGCTTGGGATCACTGTCTGCAGATTCATTAGACCACACGTGTGAAGTTGGCGTTGAAGAAATCCCGACGTTTAGGTGGTGTAATCGTTAATGTTTTCCCCGTCTTGTCTTTGTTTGTATTTTCATGGAGCTTGGATAAAGTAGAGTTTCTAAGTTGGCCGCCATATTAGTAATGTATGTGGCTCCAACAGGCAGGGAGTACACACAAGTTCGCCGCATTTCGGTAAAGCGTGCTTGGCGACTAACCAGGCGCTAGTCCCGCATGGTTAAATCACACGTTGACGTTAATCAATAATTGGTAGATTTCAAAATTGAACGTTCTTACCTTCCATTTCACGACAGAGAGAGAGAGAGAAGAGAGAGAGAGAGAGAGAGAGAGAGAGAGAGAGAGAGGTGGAGGGAAAGAAAGAGAGAGAGGTGGGTATTGTTCTCTCTCTCTGCCTCTCTCTATCTCTCTATCTCTCTATCTCTCTCTCCCCCCTCTCTATCTCTCTCATCAGTCTTGCTTCTCTGTGCCTCCCTATGCCATGTGTATTGCTAGTGGTCGAATCTTATACAGCCCCAATAACAAAAGCACTGGGTGATTTGATCCTTATACGTTGTATAACAATCAATCTTACTGATTCTATTTCATAGGGAACAGTATGGGTGAAGCCTCGTATTTGTAGACCGACCGACTCCGCATACCTCATGTGGTATGTCGCAGGCACTGCTCCGCTCTCTCTCTCTCTCTCTCTCTCTCTCTCTCTCTCTCTCTCTCTCTCTCTCTCTCTCTCTCTCTCTCTCTCTCTCTCTCTCTCTCTCATCTGGGTTAGATGGAATCAGCAACCGGATTCTCCATTGTGCTGCGCCAGTGATCTGTACATCATTAACCTATGTATATAATTATTGTCTCACCAAAGGCCACTTTCCATCAGCTCTCAAAATCGCTAAAGAGTACCCTCTTCTTAAATCCGGTTCATTGGACAATGGTCTCCCGAACAATTACAGACCCATTTCCTTACTATCGTCACTATCTAAGCCACTAGAAAAACACATCCATAAAGTAACATTACAGTAGTTAGTTCGCAACAAGCTTATTGTTGACAGCCAATCGGGATTTCGACCAAAATATTCTTGCCATACGGCCCTAACAAATATAATAGAACCAGAATATAAACAACAACAATCTATGTGGAATTGTGTTTATTGATTTCAAGAAAGCATTTGGTATGATAGACCATGTTATTTTAATTAAAAAACTTGAGACAATGAAAATTGGTACTAATGTAGTCACTCTAATATCATCTTTCCTATCAAACAGAAAGCAAGTAGTATCACATAATAAATCTCTGTCTCAAACCACTAACTTCAATATTGGAGTACCACAAGGCTCTATTCTTGGCCCTCTATTATTTGCCATATATATTAACGATCTACCTTTGCATCTTTCGTCATCCTGCGATCTATTTGCAGATGACTGTAGAGTGTACACAAACGCTGAAAACTGTATTTTACTGGAGTCGTCTTTACAACAAGAATTACATAATGTAGTTAGGTGGAGCTATTCAAACCGTATGCAAATTAACATCACTAAAACAAAAGCAATGTTATTAACAACCAGACAAAGACTTCAAACTCTAAGCTCACACACATCACTTCAACTTCACACCGATAACATGCCAGTAGAAAGTTAATTGAGCAAAGAACATTAGGCCTAATCATTGATAGAAACCTAACCTTTAATTCCCACGTTCAAGCGCTCATTAAACAAACAGCGAAAAAAGTCTACCAACTCGCCAAAATTAAAACCTTCCTTGATGAGGACACACGGAAACTATTCTATACTTCTCATATACAGACACACTATGACTACTGCTCTAAAATCTGGGACGGTTGTTCTAATTCAAACACCAAGCGACTTTACTCACTCCAGAAACGGGCCATGAGTCTAATTTATAGGAAACATTTATCTGACAATCCTAGCCTGTATAAACGCCTTCAGTTACTACCATTCCGCAAACGCCTGCTTTTCAATAAAGCTAAACTAATTCACAAAATCCTGCATCGGAATGCCCCAAATTACCTTTGGCCATTGTTTAAATATAATGCTAGACACAGTAAACGTTTAAATATACTACACATTCCGAAGCCTAGGATTGACTTATACAAAACAAGCTTAACGTACTCTGCAGCTCAGCTGTGGAACAATCTTCCACAAGAAATCAAAGACATCACCAATCCCTATTCATAAAATCGCAAATTATTCGAACACTATCTCAATACGGATTACTTTCCCCCTTAATAATAGAGATAATAATAATAATAACAAAACCCTAGTATAACAGCCAGTCCCCTTTTTGTAGGCCAGTATATTCCACATGGCTAATAACAAGTATCAGACCATTATCTAATATTACTGTGTCGTGTAGTTTTGATGTTCGCATTTTTTATAATGCATATCTTTTGTATTGTTGCTGTTCTTTGTTAGCCTTGAATGATGTGTGAATGAAATAATGTATGAAAGAGAGTGATAGAAGGGCGGAACGTTAGACGGGCCTGCGTGCCCAATTCTTAACCCTTTGAAAATAAAGTTTGTTCGTTCTTTCGTTCGTTCGTTCTTTCTCTCTCTGTCTCTCTCTCTGTCTCTCTCTGTCTCTCTCTCTGTCTCTCTCTGTCTGTCTGTCTCTCTCTCTCTCTCTCTCTCTCTCTCTCTCTCTCTCTCTATATATATATATATATATATATATATATATATATATATATATATATATATATATATATATATATATATATATATATATCTCCAAACAATCTTGCTTCTCTGAGCCTACCCACATCATGTGTATTACCAGGTTTTGGATACAACCCCGATAACACAAGCATTGGGCGATATGATCTTATAATACGTGGTATAACAATCAGCCTTCAATCAATCAATCATGTGCCATGCCGGAAAGCGTGGGCGGTCATGACTCGCAATTTCACTCGATCACCAGTGTCGTGGATCAGCTCAGTGTTCCTGTCTCGTCCATGCCATGTGGCCAAGCCATCCAGGTATTTTCCTCTCGGTCTTCCTCTTGGTCTGTTCCCCTCGATCTTGCCAGTTGTCACTAAGTTCTCCAACCCATTTCTTCTCATAACATGTCCAAAAAATTTTGACTGTCTACGTCTAATTTCTCTAATCAGTCTACGATGTTCATTTGTCTCCTGTAGTACTTGGTCATTGGTTTTTCTGTCTGTCCATGGTATTCTTTGCATTTTCCTCAGAAACCACATTTCTGCAGCCACCAGATGCTTTTCAGCTTGACTGCTCATTGTTCAAGTTTCACATCCATACAAAAGAACAGGCTCTATGTATCCCCTCAACACTCTTTTTCTCGTTTCAATTGACATCTTTTTATTGGTCAGAATGTTTTTCATCTTGCTAAAGGCTACTTTCGCCATGGCGATTCTTGTTCTAATCTCTTCAAGGCATCTCCCATCAGATGTTATAACTGTTCCAAGATAATTGTACCGATTCACTTGTTGAAGAATATTTCCATTTACTCGTATATTACATTACTTACCTTATTTCATAGAGAACAGTATGAGTGAATCCTCGTAGGCACATAACAGGAACAATACCCACCTCTCTCTCTCCTTCTTTCCCTCCACCTCTCTCTCTATCTCTCTCTCTCTCTCTCTCTCTCTCTCTCTCTCTCTCTCTCTCTCTCTCTCTTCTTATATATACCTTGCACATGCCCATATACACTAGCATTATGTCTGTTGAGCGGTGTATATGTGTGTATGTGCGTTCACGCATATCAGTGCACCCAGACTTTAGGACTCGCCTCATAACAACATATATGAGTACATAATGGGGTTGTGGTTAGTACCACCATCGCGGGCCTCATACTTCGTTAGTACATCCACTGAGATTGCTCAGATACCCCTACCAGACTAGTTACCGTCCTGCCCTGCTGCCTCCGCCCCCCCCTCCCCTCTTTCTTACAATGTGCTTACTGAACCGTGACACCTATCACCGGGTATAAAAAGAATAAATCGGAGATTTTCTGAGTTGCTTACAGATCGGACTTTGAGGTGAGTATGAACATTTTTTTTAAATTCTCATTTCCTTCACTGCTTTCAATTTTTCATCCTTTTGGTCTTCTCGTCCCCTCGCCACCTTCTGATGTAGTCACAGGAGATCTCCTTGACTGTAAGTTGTGTTTGTGAATGTGTTTGTTTGCTGATGAAGGCTAGTCGCCGCAACGTCCAGTATGTGCCTTAATTCTGTTATGTAAAGCTGCACTACTTTGTGTCATTTTATATTGTTTACACTTTCACAGCTTTACCGCAGTTCCACCAAATGTTATTCAATATCCACTTAGAATGGCTTCAGCAGCCAAGCTTCAACACCCCCAGTTTCTGTAAGATTTAGGGCTCCTGTTTCATTCCAGTCTACAAAGAAAATCAGTACAAAGGACTTAGTCTGAATAACAGAAAATTATAATTTTTTACGAAGTACAATGGTATACTCACATTAACATCCGCGAGTGAACCAATCTTGTGTACTTAGGTACTTTAATAACAGCAGATGGAAGGTGTATTAAAGGAGTCAAATGTAAAAAAGTACAAGCAAATCAGCATTCCACAAGATGAAGAATATTCTCTGCAATTTATCTTTGTAAAGCTAGGTGAGAAAAAGAATTGTTAAGAGCTATATTGAGGCAATCCTGATGTAGGAAGCAAGTCATGGACATTTAGCAGACAAATAATGAATTATATTGAAGCTGTAGATATGTGGTTTTATATAAGAATGAGGACACAAGGCAATGAAGACATCTCGAAAGAAGTTAACTCACACAGAGAACTGGTTAATTGTTGTCAGAAGAAGACACTCCATATTATGTGGGCATGTCATGAGAAAGAGAAAGCTTGAGTATGTCGCCGCTACAGGACGGGTGGAGGGGAAGAGGGCATAGGGAGGCCAACAGAGAAGATGCTGGACTGTTTGACAACATGGCATTGTGCAACGTCGACATTAGAATTTAAAATGTTTAATGATTGGTAGTACAGGGGGCATAAGGCTGTGGGCAGACATGATTACAAACGGCACACTGCATAAGAATGAGATTTATACAAGTCACTTTAGTAATGTGTATATTGACGTGTGGTGGAGTTGCTAATTATATGGCGATCTTGAAACGAAGAGCTACAAATGACGATTTCCAAGTATGGCCCGACGTGTTCTCTAAACAAACCCTTCTAAACGGCGTTGTTGAGTTTGTAGCTCAGGAGATCAGAAAAAAAGGATAAATTCTGCATGCAACATGAGGGAATTCATACATTACTGCTGAGTAACTACGCGAGCCAGACGACAGGAAGAATTTGAGAAAGATGTCGTTGCTATAGGCCTCCTGGTTGTGTCTTCTTATCGTTCCTCTGCAACGATGAGAGTGAATACACTAGCTACCAGCATCATCACGTGTCAGATAGTTTGCAGAGCTAGTTAGTTAGTTAGTTAGTCGACAGATCATCCTCATTGCACATCGAATCATTCAGTCCATAAGTGCTCGGATCCCCTCCTCAGTAAATCCCGTAGCGTGTAGCGGCTAACGACACCAGTTCTGTGTTGGTTTATCAATCTTCTTTGGCTTCCGGCGTAGTGTTCTTGTTTCGCCACACCTCTTTTAATGTGCTGTCCTCGCAACCTGACCATGGTTGTAGATTCTCAGTAATTATTTGGTTCTTGCGAACGTTTTACTTCTCGTAAAGCATTCAGAATGTCACTCTGGTCCATGGCGCGTCCGCTCTCAACAGTAGCCTTACCTGCGAGCTTGTTAGGCCGCTCATATCCTTGTACACCCGCATGCCCTAGAACGAAAATAAAACTAATCTGTGCCAGCCGCGACAGCTCCAGTATCTGCAACCACCCTCTTCGAATCCACCCCAACTCTATCTTCAATAAAACTAATCTTTGCCAGCCGCGACCGCTCCAGAATCTGCAACCACCCTCTTCGAATCCACCCCAACTCTATCTTCAATAAAACTAATCTTTGCCAGCCGCGACCGCTCCAGAATCTGCAACCACCCTCTTCGAATCCATCCATCCATCCATCCATCTATCTATCTATCTGTTTAACTACCTACCTACCTATTTATTTATCTGTCTATTTATTTATCTGTCTATTTATTTATCAATCTACCTATCTATCTATCCATCAGCTGTGGAACAATCTTCCACAAGAAATCAAAGACATCACCAATCCCTATTCATATAATCGCAAATTATTCGAACACTAGTTCAGTACGGATTACCTTCCCCCTTAATAATAGAAGTAATAATAATAATAAAACCCTAGTATAACAGCCAGTCCCCTTTTGGTAGGCAGTATATTCCACATAACTAATAACAAATGACGATTTGCCACACCAGTTATTACTATTACTGAGTCGTGTAGTATTGATTTTTAATTTTTCCACATGCCTTTATAATGCATATCTTTTATATTGTTTCTGTTTTCAGTTAGCCTTGAATGATGTGTGAATGGTATAATGTATGAAAGAGAGTGATAAAAGGGCCGAATGTTAGACGGGCCTGCGTGCCCAATTCTTAACCCTTTCAAAATAAAGTTTTGTTGTTGTTGTTGTTGTTGTTGTTGTTGTTGTTGTTGTTGTTGTTCTACCCAAACATGGTTGAATAGTCTATGTAGCCATGCTGATCCTACTTCTCTTGCTGCTTTAATGAGTTCAATTTTATTATAAAGAAATAATGTAGACCCAAATGCAACATTAAAGTGAATTACATTAGCCTGAAAAACGTCAACGTATTTAAGTATGTGGGTACTTTAGAAACCGTCCATGGAAGATGTAGTCAAGAAGCTAAATGCAGAATAGTTCATCTTGATATCCCCCGCAGAAGGCCAGCGCATGGGTCGTGACGATGTTATTAATGCCTTTAGAGAGATGTCGAGAGCGGGGGACTTTGACACCCGTTATTCCACATTCTTGTCCAAAATGAGAGACTTGAGAGTAAGAATTTGCAAGGTAAGACACGAGAGGCACATCGGGAGGAAGAGCAGCTTCGTTAACCGACACAAATTTGCACTATTAGGCTGGAATTGTGCCAGCGCTAAACAACGTGGCCCCATCTTGGAAAACCTGGCATACAGGAACGATATAGTTACGTTTCAGGAGACGAGACTGGGCGTTGATAAGACACGCCATATGCTGA
Source organism: Cepaea hortensis (assembly GCA_963921405.1). Classification (NCBI taxonomy): domain Eukaryota; kingdom Metazoa; phylum Mollusca; class Gastropoda; order Stylommatophora; family Helicidae; genus Cepaea; species Cepaea hortensis. Next base: position 7,015,820 of record OY992890.1, read on the forward strand.
TGCATATATTATGGGGTGGACCTGAGCATGTATGTACTTGTTCGGAGTACAAGAATGATACCTCAATAGTTAGCAGATAGAACTTCACAAGATAAAGAGTATTGTCTGCAAAATGTCTTTGCAAAGCAAGGTTAGAACAAAAGAATATAAGAGCGATATCGAGCTAGTTCTGATGTACGGAAACCAGTCATTGACAATTAGCAGACAATTGAAGATGTGTGTAGAAGCTTCGGTTTTATAGATGAATAGTGAGAACAACATGGACAGATAGAAATAGTTATGCTGTCTTCAAAGATGTTAACTGACACAGAGAACTGGCTTCTCGCATCAGAAGGAGACAGTCCACATTCTTTAGTTGAGTTATGAAAAGCTGGAAAATATGAGGTATGTTGTGACAACAGGAATGTTGGTGGGTAGAAGAGGCAAGAAGCGACCAAGCGAGAAGATGAAGTAGAGTCTGACATCATGGATGGAGAAACCTTGTTAGGAAAAGATTGCCAGTACTCGGTATTAATTGCACGCTAGAGGCGCCATGTTAACCCACATGTACATATTCAGATGTCATGCTATTTGCTGTTGCAGATTTTCTGCAGAATTGACCCACGATGACCTGAACAAGGCCAGCGCGGGAGATGACCTCTACCTGGATTTCCTGCGGGAGATGAGCGACAAGAACATCATCAACAACACCCTCATCATCTTCTTCAGCGACCACGGCGAGCGCACTGGCAAAATCCGGTAGGTGGCATTTCTGTTGCTGTAGCTGTTGTTATTGTGACTCAATCAATCAATCATGTGCCATGCCGGAAAGCGTGGGCGGTCATGACCCGCCATATCACTAGATCACCAGAGTCATGGATCAGCTCAGAGTTCCTGTCTCGTCCATGCCATGTGGCCAAGCCATCCAGGTATTTTCCACTCGATCTTCCTCTTGGTATGTCACCTTCGATCTTGCCAGTTGTCACTAAGTTCTCCAATCCATTCCTTCTCATAATATGTCCAAAAAAATTGTGACTGTCTACGTCTAATTTCTCTAATCAATATACGATTTTCATTTGTCTCCTGTAGTACTTGGTCATTGGATTTCCTGTCTGTCCATGGTATTCTTTGCATTTTCACCAGAAACCACATTTCTGCAGCCATCAGATATATTTCAGCTCGACTGCTCATTGTCCAAGTTTCACATCCATACAAAAGAACAGGCTCTATGTAACCCCTCAACACTCTTTTTCTTGTTTCAATTGACATCTTTTTATTGGTCAGAATGTTTTTCATCTTGCTAAAGGCTACTTTTTCCATCGCGATTCTTGTTCTAATCTCTTCAAGGCATCGCCCATCACATGTTATGACTGTTCCGAAATAATTGTACCGATTCACTTGTTGTAGAATATTCCCATTTACTTGTATATTACATTGTGGTACTTCGTTCTTCCTAGTGTCGACCATAACCTGTATCCTTTTACAATTTAATTCTAACCCCAGTTGCTCACTGTGTACAACAATCGCTTTTACTAATTGTTGCAGATCCTGCGCATTGTCTGCAATCAATACAGTATCATTTGCATATCGAATGTTATTGATGTTTCGTCCTCCAATGCTGATTCCATTTATATCTTCTACATTTCTGAAAATATTTTCACTGTATAAGAAAAAAAAAGATCTGTAGACATTACACATCCCTGCCTAACACCTCTCTTAATAGGCTGATATTGTCCCACTTCATTATCAATCCTTATGGCAGCTTATTGTTTCGAATATATCTTTTTTTATAAGTTTAATGTCTTTCCCATCAATTTGTAAATCTGCAAGCATATCCATCATGTTGATATGTCTAACTCTATCAAAAGCCTTTGTGTAGTCAATAAAGCAAAGATGTATATCTTTGTTTCTTTCTATAGAATGTTCAATAACTGATCGCAGCTTATACACAGCATTTACTGTACCCGTTACTTCTACAAACCCACATTATTCATCCCTTATTTCAGGTTGTATTTCTTTCTCACTCTTTGCATGATAATTCGTAGCAAAATCTTTGTGATGTGACTAATTATAATGATTGTTCTATGTTGATCACATTTCAAGACTCCTGATTTCTTTGGGATTGCAATAAATACAGGGTTACATAATTCAGAAGGTATATCTCCAGTATCATATAATGTGTTCAGCAGTCTGGTGACTTGATCTAGTCCATATTTTTCTAAAGCTTTAATCATTTCTGTTGAGATGTTATCTGTACCGGGTGTCAGAGTCTTGCATAACACAAGACTAGTAGCTCGTTTTCTGGCAAGTGTGAAGTAATATCAAACTATCAAATCACACGAAGTGAATATCCGAAAGTATTATTCACACGTTTTATTAACGCGCGGCATTTATAATCGCACAAACATCGCGCACTGACAATCCATAGCAATCATTACGGCATTAACAATATCACTACAATACATAATAATACATGCAAGCAATAAACATCTCACTTACACGTCAAACTCTTCAAGCATTCGAACCAGTCTCCCACTGTCATACAGGCTAGCTCTCAAGGCAGATTCAAACACGTCTCGCAAACCCATGCGACCTCTCCATTCGACAACCTCAACCCGTCTGCCAGTTCTGCCGTCCAACACACTACACGCTCATGTCAGCTGCTGTCCCCTGCACGGTTCACGGGGTGAACTCAATTGCTGTGCGTGGCTGCTTATCCAGGCGTCGGCAAAGACGCCGCGTTCTCTCTGCCGTGTTTCACATTACTCAGGGTTGCGTATTGTTATGGTGTCTGGCGTTGGTACAGACAACGCGTCGCAACCTCGGGTGTGAGACCTTGACACTCTCCACACCCCTTTTTCATGAAAGGATTTCCTTTCATGTACAATCTATATCTAGGTGTTATTAAACATGTCAAAGTCGAACATTATAGATTAACAATTATAATAAATATGTACAGGTGAATAGTCAACAATATGTATACACCACTTATGTTGGACTATGAAGTACAACAGTCAATTACAATCTATTTCATGGGCATTACCTCGCTGTGACCCAGCTAGTCCGGTAGGTATCGGCTAAACTGGCCCCTACCTCACAACCAAGAACAAAAATACTAAAATAATCAGGTCAAGCCGTGAGCATCTCCCTCTGAGATGACTCCTCCATCAGACCTCTATTTAGAGTTTCTAATGAAGGTCAACAGTTTTGGCAATATACTGTCCATATCTAAACGATGTTACATTGACATGTTATTTATCAAGCACACATGTTAATGGTTACAATACATACTTACATATCACCAACAATTTAGAATAATGTCCCATGGTTATTATACAGAAAATTTTGGGAACAATAATTTATCGTCGTTTACAAGACATAAATTACAATTGCAAACTCATTTCTTAGTGTCATAATTTGATCCTTATTGACAAATGTGCAGAAAAAGTCACGTTTGTAAAGAAGCAATCAAGTTACGATGCTGAGATTACATCCTAAATAAAATCGACATATACAATTCCGTATATGGAAATATTTTAAATCACATTTTAATACAACATCATACATTTATATACTTTTAATAATATGCAAAAACTCGGAAGTATACAGCTGTACTATTACATGTGTTGTGATGTCATTCAAACAAAGCTGGTCCGTTCTGGATGGATCTTCTATAAACGGAGTAGTAGTTGTTACTATCAGCTGTTGGATCATCTCTTCCGTCTTCTGCTCGGATTGTACTGTCGCAGTCATCTTTCGTACCTTGTTAAAACGTCTTGGGCACCTCGGTCTGGATACTTTAGGATTACCTCACGTTTTAGTGGCTTGGTAACTTCTTGGATCCTCTAGTGTTGTCCCGTGACACTTCTCCATAGTGTCTGGTTGTTAAAATATTTATGTATTTACAATAATAATTACATTCTTTCTCGTATCTCACAGTTATACAACACATTAGTTTACATAATACTAATTTCATTCTTTCACATATCTCACAATTATATACGCATTCATTCGCATGATAATAATAAGAATTACAATATGTACATAAGTTATATACATTGGGAGATACAATCTTCCCCATCACAATGGTGTACACAGCGTTACTGACACATTGTCACAATTGCCTGTGGTACTGAGCACTATCTACGTTGCAGTTTTATACACCCTCTGCACTGTGCTCTGGTGTCGACTGGGTATTAGGTTCGTTGTATGGACATCTCGACAAAAGGTCTGCAAGACAGTTTTGTGAACCTTTTATGTGGTTAACCTCATAGCTATAGTCCTGCAGAAGAAGGGACCATCTTGCCACCCTGCTGTTACTAGGCGTTCCTCTGGTAACAATTGTCAGCGGAGTATTATCTGTTTCAATAATGAAATGTTTGCCTAACAGAAATCTAGAAAGTTTACGTACCGAAAATACCATGGCAAGAGCCTCGAGTTCCGGTGTACTGTAATTTCGTTCGCTGGTGTTCAGTTTTCGAGAGACGTAGTATACTGGGTACAAGATTTGGTCGTGTTCTTGGAGAAGCACACCACCAATGGCTACGGAGCTCGCATCACATCTTAATCTAAAAGTAATATTCAAATTTGGCAATTTCAAAATAGGTGATTTAGAAAAATAAGAAAGAATTTTCGTAAATGCTGGCCTTAAACATTCACTGTTTACAATCACATTAGGGTGTTTATTTGTTAGTAGATCAGTGAAACATTTGGTCAATTCAGCAAAATGAGGAATACTCTGTCTATAATAGTTTAACAAACCTAACACACTTCGCAACTGTTTCTTAGTTGTCGGAAGCGACAATTTCAAAATTCTGGACATGATGTTATCGTCAGTTGATATAAAGCCATTCGAGATCTTATAGCCCAAAAATGAAATTTCCTGAAAGGCTATATCCACTTTGGAAGGTTTTACAGTCAGTCCATGATGTCTAATCCTGTCAAATGTCTGCTGTAGTGCTGTTATGTGCTCTGTCATGTCCTGGGCTGTCAGAAAAGATAGTCCTATAGTCTTGTATCAGTTGGCTGCAACTGTTAGTCTGTGTCTGTGTCAGGTTAGGATTTACCTTAATGTCTTGTAAGTTGGTCGTCGTGTCAAGACCTGGTGTTGGTATCTCGTCAGTGTCGTTGTCGTCCGTCTGGTCCACTATGGAGGTGCTTGCTGCAGTCTCTACTTGTTCGTCTTGCCTGTGGTGATAAGGTTTGAGCACGTTAATATGAAAAATCTTATGTTTGTCCCTAACTGCAATCTCATAATCTACCGTCGAAATTTGTCGTAGCACTTTGAACGGTCCTTGCCATGAGTCAGTTAGGAGATGTCTATCACTTGGCAAAAGAAGAAGCACGTCCTGTCCTGGCGTCAGTGTAATAGTTCTATTTCCTCTGTTGGCATATTGTCGGTAAATAGCTCCTGATTTTTGGAAGGCTTCTTTGGCTAATATACATGATTTCATAATTCTATCACGCAATGATGTTACATGTTCTTATGGTGAAATGGGTATAGACAAAGTTGCACTTTCAGTCAACATAGATTGGTACATTACTAATGAGGAGTGAGTGAAATTGGTATTATGGCTCCCTAACTTAGTTCTAATATGGGAACAGACTTCCCTGATGTCTTTGGAAGTTATGGTTTTAGAAGGACTCGCTTCTGGCGAAATTTAGTACCTCTTGATATTATATGGTCAAGAGGATCAATTCTGTCGACAGAGATATTTTTGAAAGGTCTGCTTGTTGACTCTGTTAATTGCAGTTCAGCTTGCGAGTGTTTCTTCACAAGCTTATGGCAGATGTCACAACTTCTGCAATACCGTTTGGTATCACTACGCAACTTAGGCCAATAGAATTGAGTAAGTAATCTTGCTCTTGTTTTAGCATCAGCTATATGCCCTGCGAAGTGTATGTCATGTGCTAGCTTTAATGCTTGATTGCGGTTTTCTGCAGGTAGCACCGTTTGTTCTGTAGTGCTAGAACCTTTGGTATAGTACCGTGTCAGAATTCCGTTTTTCAGAGCAAAATACCATTTAGCATTCTTTGCTACTCGTGGCTTTTGGCCTATAAGTTTAAAATACTTCTGCAAAGATCGATCGGCTTTCTGGGCTGTTATAACCTTCTCCCTGGTCGTTTCAGGAGATGTCACAACTGGACTTATTTGTTGTAAAGCCTCTGTTTGATCGATTCGATCTTGCATTTGGGCAGTAGATCTGGTTACTGCGTTTACTACATTACAACGATCATTCTCATCATACATTGATGTTACATTCACACAATTACATGTATATTCTGGCATAGCCAGGTTGGTATTTGTACATTCATTTACAGGTGGTAATACATCATGAATGGTGATTGGTGATGAAGGTGAAGTGGTAGTATCGATATTACAACTGACAGATGATGTATTGATGTCATGTGGTATATCATTCACTTCAGGAAGGTTTCCAATAATAATATCACAGCAAGGATGGGTTAATGCTGCGCATTTCACCTTTCCTGTAAGGAATGGTGTAGTTATATATGCCCACGCAAGTGGATATTTCTCTATGTTCCCTGAGAATGTCCTGCATGTGACATATTTACCACTATATTGTGTTGGTAAAATATAATCTCTCTTTACCCCAATGAGAGTACTTCCGCTATCACGTAAAACTGTGGCAGGTTTACCATTAACATACCCCTGGTGGATGTTCAGTCTACCTTTGGAGTTTACTACAGAATTGGCCTCCTCACTGGTAATAGGTATAGAATGGCCGCATGTTAAACTGCCATCCTCATGAAAAGAATTACAGATGGTACATCTATTAAGGTGAACCACCTCAATGGCATGTGCTGCATTTACAAAATGATGTTTCACACTTTCTTCATCTGAGGAAGAGCTATCACTCATGGCTGAATTAGTCTTTGCAATCATTTGCTTGCCTTTACAAGAGTGGCGCCAATGGCCATAAGCTTTACAAAGGAAGCATTTTGTGAGGCGTTTGTAGTTCTTCCTCTCTTTCTCTTGCTTAGAAATGTAATTATGCAAGTAAGCAGTGTACCCAGGATGTTGGTCGCACATATCATGCTCATTGTGTGCATAGTTGCAATATTTACACTGATATAATTTCTCTGCAGTTTGCTTATAAGGTCTTTGTTTGCTATTTGACCCTGCCTGATATTTGCCATATGTAGCTGCTGCTACAAAGTCTGTGCTGGTCAGACCACTAGAGAAACAATGCTTATTGGCTGCAAAATACCCAGAGCCACGACTTTCAATCTGTTGAACACTTTCACACTGACATTCCAACAAAAATTTAGAAAAGGGGGCTGGGAGAGATGCAATAATCTTATCTCTCAACATAAGGTCAACCAATTTGTCATAACTTCCATTTACTTTAGCTGCTGACAGCCATTTAGAAAAAATATTTTGAATTTCTGAGATGTAATCAGAGAACGTGTGTGTTGGCTTAGGAGACAACTTCCTAAACTGTTCTCTATAACCTGATTCATCTAGCAAAAAATGTGACATAATTTTTGCTTTAATGTAAAGATAATCTTCTTTCAGGTCATTTGGGATCGACTCTATGACTTTAAGAGGTTCCCCAGAAAGACTTCTTACATATACTATCCCCCATTCAGGTTTTGGGATTTTGTAATGATCCATAACAAATTCAAAATTTTGGGTGAATGCTGCTATGCAATCACCTGTGTTGTAACTTTTGATCAGACCTTGGTACTTCTTATGAGGTTGATCTTTGTCTGTTTCTCTATTCACTTTCTCTTTAGAACATTCAGCTTTAAGTTGTTCAATTTTCATTTGTGTTTCTTGCTCTTCTTTCTTACTTTGTGCTAAGATCTCAGCTTGCCTCACTGCAGCTTCTGACTGTGCTTGTTGAAGCTTTAGAGCAGCATCTGATTGTGCTTGTTGAAGCTTTAAAGCAGCTTCTGAGTCTGCCTCTTTATTTTTCAGAGCAGCTTCTGCTTGTGCCTGTTGAAGCTTTAAAGCAGCTTCTGAGTCTGCCTCTTTACTTTTCAGAGCAACTTCTGATTGCTTTAATGCCCTTTCGGCCGCTCTCTCATCCCTTTCGGCCGCTCTCTCATCCCTCTCACTAATTTGCTCTTGTTTCACAAGATATTCTGCATATTCACTTTTACTCCATATTCTCAATTCCTCACCAGACATATTCATTTTTAAACCCATTTCAATGAAATCGTTTAAAGAAGACATGATGAACAATAGGTATGATGGAATAAATGTAACCAAAATTACTTATGATGTTAGTAAGTTACAAATATTTATAGCACAGTTAATGTCTAAAGCCAGACTAACGAAAGTATAAAGAAAGCTGGAAAAAAAATTTTTATACTCAAGTAATCCTTGGGTACTGTGCTGTTCAGTGGTGCTCGAAATCACACTGGAACGTCTTTCGGGTTGACGCACAAAAAATTTTTGAAGTTCACCAGACTCAGGTAAAGTTGTCACAAAAACCCTGTACTTTTTAAACTAAACGAAATTAGAACGTTTGTAAATGTATGGTGTTTGTAATGTCACTGAAGTCTGTAAAGGTTTGTATGCTGTCAAGTATTATTGTTAGTCGTTACCACTTTCAACAACTTTCACGCTCACACTACCTCTACTCAATGACATTCAAGGGCACGGCCGCCATTTTGGATTTTAGGTACAAAATTTGTTGAATTTAGTGCTAAGTCTGAAGACGCCTAGGTTGGCTTCACATAATATCTTCACACTTATAATTTAATTAAATCAACTCTATTAATTCGTTACTTTACCTTAATCTATGACTTGCGCACTTCTATCGGCATGTTCACATTCGCTTCAAACTCGGACAAAAAAAATTTATACGTTCGCATTTGATTCAAAATCCCGGACGAAAGCCACCACATTCGCACTTGTCAGAGTCTTGCATAACACAAGACTAGTAGCTCGTTTTCTGGCAAGTGTGAAGTAATATCAAACTATCAAATCACACGAAGTGAATATCCGAAAGTATTATTCACACGTTTTATTAACGCGCGGCATTTATAATCGCACAAACATCGCGCACTGACAATCCATAGCTATCATTACGGCATTAACAATATCACTACAATACATAATAATACATGCAAGCAATAAACATCTCACTTACACGTCAAACTCTTCAAGCATTCGAACCAGTCTCCCACTGTCATACAGGCTAGCTCTCAAGGCAGATTCAAACACGTCTCGCAAACCCATGCGACCTCTCCATTCGACAACCTCAACCCGTCTGCCAGTTCTGCCGTCCAACACACTACACGCTCATGTCAGCTGCTGTCCCCTGCACGGTTCACGGGGTGAACTCAATTGCTGTGCGTGGCTGCTTATCCAGGCGTCGGCAAAGACGCCGCGTTCTCTCTGCCGTGTTTCACATTACTCAGGGTTGCGTATTGTTATGGTGTCTGGCGTTGGTACAGACAACGCGTCGCAACCTCGGGTGTGAGACCTTGACACCGGGGGCCTTGCCAGCTTTCATATGCTTAAGAACATTTCAAACCTCCATCTTCAAAATTGGCGGTCCTTCATTATTAAATCTAATATCATACTGTTCCTCGTTGTTATCATCATAAAGGTTTTTCACATAATCTGTCCATACATGTAGAATCTGATCTTTTTCTATTATGATTTTGTCATCTTTAGTTTTTAGACAGCCTATTGATGTTATTGTGAATACTGATTTTATTACTCCAGGGGCACACGAGTTTCCCTCCTTCAGTAAAGTGTCATGCAGATGATTTTCAGCTTTTGCTTTATTCATTAGTATTCTTTTTATTCGACTTTGGTGGTGGTCGTTGTTGTCGTAGTTTTGTTGTCTGCATTCGTGTTGTTGTTGGTTTTGTAGGAATTCGATTCGAGGAATTTGTATTTGTTATGACCTTGTTCCTGGCGACCATTTCCCTAATTTCTCAAGGCTTGAGTACAAGACGTGGATGCTGAAAGCCTCCCATCATCTCGCTGATTTGCCTTGACCTTTCAAGCTCGAATCGTAGAAGGTTAGTTGTCATTTGCGGATCTTCACCCTTGCAAAGAGCTCGTGCACTGTTCTGAGATGCACCTTGTGCGGTCTATGAAAAGGGTACTGACTGAGATATCTGTGCACAGTGAAACATATTACCTAACACAACCAAACCAAGAAGTGATGTTGAACAGTCTCACAAGGATAATGTACTAAGGAGGCAACCCAGAATCAACCCAGAATCGGTTGGGAGTATATACAGAGGAAACACTCAAGCGTCAATTATGGTTAAAGTCTTTTCAAGATATGCACAGAGGAAACACCAAGCATCAGTTGTGGTTAAAGTCTATTCGAGATATGCACATAGGAGACACTCAAGAGTAGGTGCATAATGGGACTTTTAGTCGTATACATGGGGGTAGCATACGCTGGTAGCGGTAGGGAGCTAAAACAACTCCCCCAGGGACCACGACGAACCCCGGGGGCATCCCTCTCCGAAGCCCAGCCCCCCTAGGCCCGGGGCGTACGCACACACACGAATACACGCGCACGCACGCACACGCACACACATGCACGCACACACAAACGCACGCGCACACACCCACCCACGCACACACGCACACGCACGCACACATACACACGCACGCGCGCACACGCGCGCATGCACACACGCGCACGCACATGCGCACGCACGCACACACACACACGCACGTCCTCACAGCGGTGCGCCTGTCTATAGCGCAAATTTCGTAGGGGCAACCACCATTGCGAACAACCCAAGAAGTGGGTAGCCTCTACCGGCCCCGACAAGGATGAGACAAAGCAAACTTGTGCACCGTGACCACCCAGTGCCCAGTGTCAGAACCTTCTCAAGCTTCATGATTCCGCATTCCAAAGTCACAAACTTGTGTAGTTAGCTTTACAAAACCGCTGAAAGAAAATCATATTTCATGCACTTAATTAACACACGAGTGTTGACAGAGGGAAAAGAATGCACTGTTTATTCAGAGAAAAACACTTGAGATGTCAAGTTTATTACATCCGTGTAGCGCGCATTAGTGAAATCAACTGTTGTGAGTACTGTATCATGTTCATTACTTGACCACAATGTAGTGCAGCTTTACATAACAGAATTACAACACATACAGGACGTTGCGGCGATTAGCCTTCATCAAAAAAAAAAAAAAACACAACATATAGTCCAACAGATGTCCTGTAACTACATTCACAACAGGACGAGAACAATGAAAAGATGAAAGTAATGGAAAAATGTTCATACGTACCTCAGAATTTTACATTGTTTACATTTTACTGCTCTGAGGAGTATATCAAGTTCATTATTTCCGCGAATTACTGAAAAACAGTGGAGGTTCGTTCGGTGAAATAGGGGTGGTTCCAAATTGTCCTGATCGCGTATACAAGTTATTTCGACCCTATAGCTTTTACAAATTCTGCCCGCGCCTCGTATCTTCCTTTCAGAATGAAAGATTTGTTCCAGATCTGCCTGCGCCTTGCTCCGAATATATTTTTTTCAACTGGTGGAATTTCTTTTCTTCAGCTGTAATTATGTTATACTCCATATCCGTAATTCTCCGATCATTCAGAGCCTTTGAAACAAGGTCGGCTATGCTGGAAAGCTTAGCCTACGACAAAGTGCAAATTTCATCATGTTTCTTAGCTTTCGACGTTAGTTTGCGGGACGCTAGCTTGCTCCCAGCGGACATGATTCCACAAGCTAGGGCAGCTATCTCAAACCCAACAACTAAAGGGGCGGCTATAATGGTGGTGAGAAGCCCAACACACCCCCCCCCCCCTACCCACACCAATACCAAAGCTAGCCGCCAGCATCACGCTGTCCACAGCGTCTAATGCATTAACGACACGCCGATATTATTTATACAGGGAGGCACGTTTGTCCCTTTCATCTTCCAGAGACTTCCGAAGCCGGTTAATCTTTTGAATGCGATAGGTACTGCCGTCACTAGTATCAAATGAGGGATAGAGCGACATTATTCTTTGCGCGTCAAACCTACTTCTTCAACTGAGAGATTAAATGTTCAACGCGAACGGTGCTAACCGGCCCTGTAGTGAACAAAATCCGGAAAAAAGCAGTAACGGTATTAAAGATAATTTCATCCACCGCAACCTCACCGAGATCTACTATAATGTCCGTCTCTGTCGCCCGGGCCGCCCATGTCCCGTCAGCTGCGGAAGTGATTACGAGAGCAATATGCCTGGGGAGTGTTGACGCACTCCATTTAATAGAGACCAAATGAAGGATTGGGACAAACTCAGTCTGCCCGCAGCCCCAATAGCAAACTCGAGATAGATGGTTGATTCCTTAGGAGGCTTGCGAAGAAAATCAAGGTCGGCTTTACACTCTGTGGTGGCCTTCAAGCAATATCTAGTCCCCTGGGCTTTAGCCTCAGTCACCGCTACGGCATAGAAGAGAGGCTTGATGCACTGTATTCTCAGAAACGACTGGTAGGTCACAACATGAGACTTGTTGGAGCGTATGACCGTCTTGCAGGCCTGATAACTCAATAACTCACAAACGTCTTGCCCATGTTGGTTAACCTGATAAGTATCCCATTGGGCTCGAGGTGAGTATATCCCGTGCTAAGCTCAAGCTGCAGATCACAGTTGTCGTCGTCGGGATGGTCTATTGCTGCACGAGAATAGACCCCCTGGGAAGTGAGCTGGAGGCCATATATCTTGTAATTATGACCCGGCTCCCGGCTCCCGCCACCCGATTTGTCAAGCGCCATGAGCCCCCGGAGTTCTCTCACTGGGGGTAGGCCTTTCTTCCCCAGGTACTGGTCTACTACTTGCGAGGGTTCAAAAGCCATCGCACTGCTGGGCTCGACAAGGCCCTTTCTAAGATATTGCCAACATTTGAAGCTATTTGTGAGACATTCCGAATATCCGCACCCCCTAGAGCTGCTTGTTCCTGTGCCAGAGCACTATCAGTCTGTACGAGGACGGTGACAGACTTTGGTAGTATTTCTGTCTCAAACCCCAATGCACGTCTGGTAATTGCTCTGAGCCTATTCAAAGTTAACGGCATGCCATTATCATACTGTGTAATCCTGTCTTCCCCAACATAGAGCGCGTTCCTGCGACCCAACCTAATTTTTGTATAATATATGCCCGTTATGGGTATCACACCCCACTTCAACTCCACCCTTCTATAATAGTCATCAATGGCGCTGTTTTCTATTTGGGGCCGGGCTCCCCAAGCCATCTGGCCATTCGGCATTAACATTGCGGGGATTGTCGATATCAAAGTCGTCGATGAAGCCTGTCTCTTCCTCGCTCGTTTCAGACGGCCTTTCTTCGCCACCAAAATCGGTCAGCTCAACTCTATCCATATTAGATATTGCTACGAAGTAACAACAATAGACAACTAGCCATGCCTTCAAGTGCATATGGTCGTAAGCTTAACCCCAACCGCCGTCTCCGGGAGCCGCTCGGTGTGAAAGGATTGCGACAAACGATCATCGTGACCAACAATCCATCTACTATCGGCACGAAGCAGTAGCAACTAATCCGTTTCTCAAATCTCGGCGCACACGATGTTATCGTGCCTGGGTCAGTGCGGCTGGCATTCAATGTCGCCCTCAGCTCCTCTGATGTCAACCGGTTCGTGGTTCAGAACCTCGGCCGAGGAGTATTTAAAAAACTGACCGTTAGGCTGTCCGGTAATGAAGTCTTCTCTCTTGTGGACATTGACGTCTGCAACATTTACCTGGATCTTTGGAAGAGCCGATCGGAGCGGGCGAGCGCTGAGTATCAAGGCATCGATACAAGCACCGGCATGAATGAGACCAAGGCGCGTATTGGCGCAGCGGATGCTGTTGTTCTGCCCTCCGCCAATACGCCAGGCGTGGCCATCGCGAAGCCCTTCAATAACAGGTATTACATACCACTAGACTTTGAGCTACTTGAAACGCAATCTGCTCTTAGTGATCGGCTGGAGATAGAATTGACCTTTAACGACGCTTCCCGCGTGATTCGCGCAACTGTCAAAGATGCTGGCAATTCCACGTATTCCCTAGAAAACATCTGTCTCGAGTACAAAGTAGTCAATGAACCCACGTTGGCCCGGCTAATTCAAAGCATGTATGAAAAATGTATGGTAGTGTTATACGAGCGGGTCCTACGGCATAGACGGATCCCTCAGAAAAAGGAGGATTCGATATGGAACATCAATCTGAACACGCCCTGTAAGTCTTTGAAAGGATTCTCCTATTATGGGAGGATCCCGCCAACCACAAAGATTTTGCACGACAAACAGAGTTGATTAATAACCCGCAGATCACCAAAGTTGAAGTCATCGTAGACGGAAAAGCCAATCAGCTATTTTCGCACGGCTTAGCGCGACACCAGCTCTGGGACGAAGCGAGAAAATTCTTCGCCGGCGGCCTCAAAAGACACCCTGAGACAAGCGCAGTCGCCAAAGAGCTAGGATTGTTCGATGTCAGTCGAGGCGAGTACTTGACATCAAACTTCTGCTTGTGGCTGGACTTCCGGACCTCCGACGATGACCATCTTCACGGCAGCGGCCGGCGTGTAGAGAACGGCTCTGAGGACATCACTCTCCAGATCTCGAAAGAGGTTGAAACTGCGGGGCCACTGTACTGCTACGTTTATTTGGTTATGGACGGACAGCTGAACATCGGTACCAGGAGATTCGTTAGTGCTGTTTAATAATGGATTTCCCACTTAAGCCACACTCGGCCATCATCACGGGCCCCACATCGTGTGGTAAAACAGAATTCATTCTCGACCTCCTGGAAGGCCCGTACAGGGGTGTTTTCGAGCATATTGTCATTGCTTGCCCTTCGGTACGATACAATGAGACATACCGGGCCCGGCCGTGGGTGTGGTCAGATCCCGAGGTCTTTATATTTGACCCCGGTGATCGGCTGCTCAAATGGCTAGAGTCCTTCTATAAAATGTTTCAGGGGACACCGACGTTATACATCATTGATGACTGCAGCGCAGAGGACGCTGTTGCCCAGAAGCGGACTATGTTGACTTATCTAGTTTTAGCGGTCGACAAGCCCAGCAAAGTCTGTGGGTTAAAATCCAGAAGTACAACGCCGTTGCGAAAGGCTTCAGGACGCAGACACAGTGGGTGGCGCTCTTCCATTCCAAGGATAAGGATAGCTTTGAAGACTGCCTGGATGAGAACTACGTCATCCACTATCGGGAGGAACGCGATGGGATGCGAAAGCAACTCGAAGCTAATGAGTTCTCAAAGCTGGTACTGAGGATCCAAGTTCCCATTTTCTTATAACGTGCTCAAAGCTGGTGAGGTTTGTTAGATACAGATAGTAAGCATATGTTAAGCATCAGCTAAGCACCACTTAAACATGTATGAAGCATCAGCTAAACACCACTTAAGCATGTATGAAGCAGTGCTTTGTTACTCAGTAACAGCCTCAGTTGTATTACAACTGATATGCACATATTGTGTGCTTGGATGGGCTGTGCATTCCTATATTAGAGTTAGACGTTGGGTATTTGCAAACGCTGTGATGGATTGTGACACCATACTCGACCAGCTGTTACGTGAAGAGGCAAAGCCAGCAGAGTCTGCTCCAGATACACATGTAACAATGGATACACATGCAACAACAACTGCAACAACGCCACAGTCCGGACATGCGGTGCATCGTGAAAGGCTTGCAGCACTTGCGGCTGGTGGGCGTGCCGGGCAGTATATAGGAGGTACGTACTCCAAACTTACAGTGGAACAGGTTGAGGCCTTGCCTGATCAAGAAATTGAGAAGCTATATGCGAGGCACGAGGCGAGACTTGGATCCGCAATAACAAAGACCCTAGGCACGGCTATGCTACAGATGTACGCACAAGTGGCAAGTATGTTCCTCCCCATTGCTGATAATCAAGCTTTGGTGACAGACCTGGAGGCCGACCCGTTTCTAGGGCATGCGCTAAATACGGTTACATGTGAACTCTACCATAAGTTCGGCATGTGCTTAGCACCTGCAACTGTCGCGATAGCAACTTTTAGGCACTGCCGTTTTGGACATATCTGTCCTAAGCAAGAACAAGATGGAGGAGGAGACCCCCGAAATTGCTCCACAGGAGACGGAGAAACTAGTGACGAAGGACCCCAGGAAAGTTGCGGCTGGGAAGAGAGGAGCTGCTGCTCGAAAGAGTCGTGAAGCAGAGAGGCTGTCTCTAGCTCTGCAGCAGGCTGTTCGTGATAAGAAACGAAAGTTAGCCCCCGAGCATGAGCAGGCCCTACCACCGCTGTTTCCAATGGTGCCAGTTGATTACCGCGGCTGGACTCCCTGGATTATCGGAGTGGCTGGCGTTGTCGTTGTCGTCGGTGTAATTGCTAGGCAGAAATTGCGACGGACTAAAGCACCTGCCCCGCCCTCCAGGCGACCGGAGACTAACTTATTAAAGAATAGAGATCCATTTTACATGTAATAATGGCAAGTGTTGACGAGAGAGCTATCATTGATGCTGCTTACCAAGGCGCTGCTTACGGTAGGCACCGCAAAACTGACCAAGGCGATTTTCAAAGGGGCAACTTTGCCCAAGCTCGACGCTGATATGTATGACATTGGGATGATGGTTTTAGACATGTTCATCGCCATAGGACACCGAGATTTGCTTATCAAAGAGGGCTTGATCCCCGCTGATATATTGCATAAGCCCTCCCGATAACTATGTCCTCTGTCGCAATGATGATAGGGGGAGCCGTTGTCAATGCACTCGTGTTCACGGGGGGCAACTACCTCTTTTCCAAGCTAGGGCATGCGGACGCCCATGAAGAAATGAGGCGGCACGATGAGGCTGTCGAGCGACTACAGGCGGCCCAGGCTGGGTGGATGAGAAAGAGAACCGCGCGGCTGGACTGGCTCAACAATGAGCTACAGCGCGAAGGCCACGCCGTTCACTCTTTCCAGGATGTCGACCAGGCCATGCGGGAATACAGCCTGATCTCTGGCAAACATGTCGAGCCCCTCGAGCCTGAACCTCGCCTGTCGGATTTCTACGTGCCATCCGAGCCGCAGAAAGACCGCGAGATCACTTTCATCGTTCTTGGGCTGGAAGCGACTGGTATTGTTGCTTATAAATTGCTTTAGAGATTGGCCACTGCTACAAAGTAACAAATGAAACGTCTGGAGTACATCTACTACAGCCCTCAAGGCTATTGGAAAGGCCATTTAGGAGCTAGGTGTTGCAGCTCATGTTTCAGAGGATGTTGCTCAAGTAGCAAGCTATTTTTCAGATCTATTTACCCGCCCCTCGTTATTTTCCGCGGACAACTATTGATGAAGATAGACCGAATGCCGTCCATCAGGCTGACGTGCTCTACCTACCGCACGACCGGGTTGGTCGTAAAACATTTAAGTATGCCTTGACGATTGAGGGTGTTGCCAGACGGTTTAAAGAAGCAGAGGCTTTGACTGACAAGAGCAGCGAAGGGGTGGCTTTGGCCCTTGAGCGAATTTACAAACGCGGGACACTCAAATGGCCACAGCTTCTGCAGATTGACCCGGGGAGCGAGTTTATGGGTGCCGTGAGCCAGCTGGCAGCGAAGCATAAGACACAAATACGGCGTGGAGAAGCTGGGAATCACCGTCAGCAGGCGATCGTCGAGAGGTTCAATCGCACTCTGGCAGAGAGATTGTTTGGTGCCCAATACGCCCAAGAGCTACTATTGGAAGCTCGAGGGTCCTATGAACGTTCAGCTGAATGGGTTCAGGCTCTTCCTCAGGTGGTCGCGCGCTTAACGGTGAGGTGACTCGTTTGACGGGTCGGAAGCCGGTTGATACCATTAAGGACACTTCTGTATCCCATACGCCGGCCGCTCCAGCTCACCGCGCTATCGGCCTCAAGGAACCTGTGATTCCGTCTGATGCTCCAATTCGGTATCTGTATGCAAGCTCGCCTGGGGAGCATGAGCTTGAAGGCGGCCGGCGCCGGGCGACTGATCCTTCGTGGTCACTGACTTTGCACGGCATTCACCATATCACCCAGAGAGAGGGTCAGCCCACTCTCTACTACCTGGTGGATGGGCCAGCTCGTGGATTTGTGCGCGAGGAACAGCTCGTTGTGCCTCCTGACACACAGCTACCCCCTAGCCGGATTCTAGCCCTAAGAGCTTGATGAACATGCGCTCTATTTCAAGCTCCGTGGCGATATGTCCATAGGCTCTCGTGGTAACACCATCAGTGCAAATCCATTTTTTTTTGTGTCCATGGGGTTCAGGGATGTTTTATTCATCTCATAGACCCCTATCTGGTGACCCTTGCTCCGTATGGCAATCTGTGTGTGCTTGTATTCTCGCCGGCCAAACAAGCTGTCCTTATACAGTTCATGCCTGAGGTCCTTTTTCACAACTACTCTGGAGACGCCTTTGGCTTTCTTGATGTTGGTGGCTTCTAGGATTGAGTACATCTTTGGTCTGAGGCCGATGAACTCACCTATGGGACGGCTGCAGCATTCGTCTTTGAATTTGCCGACCACCTTTTTGTTTCCTGTCGAATGGTTGGCGTGGTCTCGTGGGTAGTCCGAGAAGTCATACCAGTCAGGGCGGGCTTTCATGTCAGCGTACACATCGTCACTCTCCACCTGGAACAGTAGAGAGTCGGTGTCTGTATAACAAAGCTCGAGTCAATCACCATATTGCGGTTTGAGCTTATTGTACCAGAGACTATACATGAAGTGCTTGGACAGGTCTAGGATGGCCTGCCCGCAATAGACTGGTTTGTTCAGCTGGACTCTGGTTTTGGTGCTGTGCACAGCAATCAGTCCACCACCGAAGAGGGTGCGTGATTCGAAGTTGGGGCTGGCTATCAATCGTCTGAGTCTGTCGGTCGCTGAGGCCCGGACTAGGTCGACTCTGATACGTTTGCGGTCGTTATCCATGCTCTTCCCAAAGACTGCGTTGTTCATCAGTTTGAAGAAGTCTTTCTCGAATTCTGACTTGGCCTGGGCACGCAGGGCTATGTTCATTTCTATGTATGGCTTCATCCACGGAGATTGATTGAACTTGATCTGTGGATCTTGGTGACCTGTAGGCCTAGGGTGTGATAGAGCTTGAGGTTGCGGTAGTGAACGATGTACCGCTCCTTGTTGCGGATGTTGGGGAATAGCTTTGTTTGCTCCGTGAACTTACCCCTTAGCTCGTTCAGGAGCTTATGCTGACAGTCACTCAACCACCACTTTTGGGTGGACATAGTTTCTGGAGCTAGTGGATAATAGCTGTGGGATTCATGCAGGTGCTCCGGGTATTTCATATCCATCTCAACAAGCCAGCCCTCAGACACATCATCTGGTGTGCTCAGTACCTCCTCGAGGGTTGGGCTGGCCCATTGGAACCCGCTGGTGGGTAGGTATTGCATCATCGCCCAGCCGTACAGATTATTCGCACCGAGATACATGATCCACGTTTTCGGTGATTCGGAGGTGTAGTCTGGAGACATGGGATTGTTGGCCTTCGCATATCGCTTCGAGACCATGGCCACACCCCCTCGGAGGCCATTCTCAACGAAGAGGTGCATATCCTGGTCGGTTAGGAGCTCGAGTTGTATCTTGGTCATTTTTAGGAGGGCGTCCCACGCTAGGCCCGGCGAACTGATGTAGTTGGCTGGGTCGAGCCTATACTCTTGCATACAGGTGTCTCGGAATGCTTGGAAGACATCTGCCTGCAAGAGGACGTCTGTTTTCAGGTACGTGTCGTGGTAATCTCCGAGTGTTTTGCAGACGAGCTCCTGCCACACTTTCTGGGCGTGGGCGTAGTCGGCATTACTGATTCCTTCTCGGGTGAGCTTGCTGTAGAAGGCCTCTTTGGGTGGTGGGCAGTCTTCATTGAACCGCTCGGCGCTGTCCATGTATTCGTAGGGTATACACCCTTGCGGAGCAGGAGATGTGAGTCGCCATGATTTAATGTGGCCCTGAACTTGCCCTTCAACACGGTCCAGGGGGTGTGTTTCTGTACATTGGCCTTGCATGCCCCACATCTGCCAATTGATATTATATCACCATCACGTTCGAGACGCTCTAGGGTAGCTGGCTTGCCGCAACAGAATGGTGTCAAATCGCTTAGATTCCCAACCAGGGTGTCTAGAGAACTGTTCAGGAACTGAAGACTATCAATAAACCATAGCGACCCAATTGTGAAGGAAGAGAACTTCCCCATGTTGTTCGGTATGCAGGTGATCTTTGCATTGTCCACCTGCTCAGTCAACCACTTGCCATTATTCTTCTTGTATACGGTTCTCTTTCCCCAATCCATCTTGCCTGCCGCCTGCATGATGAAGTGAGAGTCGTACCCTCTTAGATTGTAGAAGACTGCTGGCACCTTCAGCTTGTCTTTGGAGACGCGCCATGATAGATTGCAGGTGTTGTGGGCTGCCCCTCGGTATTTGCCGGTAATGTGGCAGTGGTCTCTCACCTTGACCTCCCCCAGCGACTCTTCACAGATGTGACAGGTGGTGGTTGTGGTGAAGTCTTAGAGGTCTTTCTCAGTCATCTTCATTGGGGCTGGTCGTTGTAGGCGCTGGCGGATGGTGGCCACCTCTTGCCCCAGGTACTGGAGGAATTTGCCGGCTGCGTCCTCCCCCCGATATATGACGGGGTGTGTGGTGAGACCGTCAGAGCGCACGATGGTGTAGCCGAAGCCACATGCGGGTTGCTCGGCTAGCAGTCGTCTGTTGCTCTGGCTTGGGTCCATCGCTGCGCCATGTACAGGGACGTTCGACGTCTTGAAGTCTGCGTATATGACGTACGGCGTCCGCATCTGACTCTGGTAGGATTTGAATTTCTTGGTGTTATTTCCCTCCTCTGACATGACGCTCACTTGGCAAGCTGTGTTGATGTCTTGGCAGAGTGGCTCGTGTTGATGCCTTGGCAGAGTGGCTCGTGTTGATGCCTTGGCAGAGTGGCTCGTGTTGATGCCTTGGCAGAGTGGCTCGTGTTGATGCCTTGGCAGAGTGGCTCGTGTTGATGTCTTGGCAGAGTGGCTCGTGTTGATGCCTTGGCAGAGTGGCTCGTGTTGATGCCTTGGCAGAGTGGCTCGTGTTGATGCCTTGGCAGAGTGGCTCGTGTTGATGTCTTGGCAGAGTGGCTCGTGTTGATCCAAGAGGCTCTGGGTGGAGTATATATGGAGGCAGTTGAGACATGGATACTTCTTACCCTTGTGTTTGCTGTCTCCGTATAGCAGACGACCCGCGTCCTTGATCCAGACCTAGTGCTTGGTGTCGCCCTTACTCAGGAGTACTCGCTGCGCAGGATGGATGTGCGTGGCTTTGGGATGGGGCGCTCGATGACTGGCTCGCGGCGCGGTGGCTCAGCGGCTAGCCCTCGTGGGGGTCTGCGTGCAAGTTGTAGGGTTGTCGTGGTCTCGGCTTCAAGCTGTTCCCACTCCCGAGTGTGTTGGAACCTCGTCTTGGACCTGCCCTTGCAGCGCTGGGTACCGCTCGGCCGCTCGCATGAGCAGTTCCGAACGAACAAAATCGCGCGCATGTGTGAGTTCTCTGATCAGGGTGGCTTTGTTCCGCCGGCTGTATGGCATCCCATACTCGCGTGCTTGCTGTTGTAGTTGCGTAAGCGTATACATGATTTCCAGTACACTCTATAGGATCTATATCTCTAAAGGGTGGGAGAAAATCAAATCCGGACACAATACCGTGTCTGGTACAACGTCTCGGAGGCATCTCTCTAATTGGCTGTTGCGGCTGGGTTGGCATGGCCCTCGCGACGAATCTCCTGCTTGCGCGGCTTCACAGCTTGGTAGTATCTATTCACCGCCTTTAGCCGATCACAGCCACAGTCCAGGCATAACGACAGTTTGTTGGTCACCCTCTACCCACAACTACTACATGGCTTTGTACATGACCCCCTTCGTAGATGTGCCGCGTGAACCTTACAGTCAGGGTGTTGAGGGGTAGCTACAGGACATATAGAGGACAAGGGACAGAATAGAGTTAGGACGACTAAGAGAACGACAGAGAAGAGATAGATTACGACAGCTAAAGTATAGTCACTGTCACAGGATAAATAAACTTGTTAGTTGCGACCGATGATAACCAAACCCGACATTATTTTGCTAACACAATTGACTCTTTGATGGTGAACAAACTGAGGGAAATACGTCGGTACAGATTCTCTGCACCTGGTCGACAGTGTGTATGAGATCACGTCGCGTTGTCTACACACAGTCGACAGTTTGATGACAGGATGTTGTTCGAGAAGTGTGTACTGGCAACATTTGTCTACAAAACGGGAGTTGGCCGTTGAAAGTAATGGACAGATGTCTGCTAGAGGTCAGAAGGATTCTGTAATGGGAGAAAGGTCTCTGGCTTATAGACAACCAGGATATTTGTTGGATGAGACAAAGAACTCCCCAGATGAAAAGGAAACTTGACAGCTAATTGACTCTGGTTAGTCGGGAACCAGGAGGACAAAGCCAAATTCTGGACTGATTGGCGTCTGGACTTTCTGGTGACCCACTCAAACACCCATATAAAACCCAGTGCGGTAAACAGGTGGACGGAGTCGAGAAAAACATTCTGAAGTGTTAGGAGTGGGGATTATTCCGAGTTGTGTTATATTAGAGGGACTGGGCTGTCTAAGTAGTGATAGTTATCCGCGGACATAGATCCAATCGGGTTGCCTAGTTTCTCGAGTAACAACAGGAATAGACATATGGTAGGCAATTAATTATATCTAACTTAAGAGTATGATTAGGAATAGAGTACAGTACTGTGCGGTGATATAATGTATTATAGGTGCCGTGATATAATGTATTATGATTAGTGATAGAATGTTCTATAAGTGCGGTGTTAGAAAGTATCATAGGAGCGTCGGCACTAGTATTCTATTGTGTGGCTTCAATTAGCTTGTGTTATATATCATTTTACTCAGGAAGTTGAGGACAATGTAGTGGAATAATAATTAGAGAGATTAAGGATGGTTGAGAGGGAGAAGAGGTATGTGATATGGTAGGATCTTCCAGTAGGGCATCTGCTGGGTTTCTACCCGTTCCTTTATTCTTTCCTGGTGTTGCCATGTCTCAGATCATATGATTGAGTTATTTGGCCGTATGACAGAGATCGGATCTCTGTTATAGATCTGAGTGCTGTTATTGGCCTACACTTACCTAATTCTGGCCAGGACTGAGTTGCCCTCACCATGATGTTATCTACTCTACAGGTTCCATTTACAGTTCCCCTTGAGTGTTCCACGTGAATGTGAGATGATTTATTACGAAGAAGCAGTTCCAAGTTTTATACAATGATGGCTCATGGAAAGAAGACAGAGGTTGCTGAGAGGTTTTACACGGGGCTCAGAACCTAGTTGTTCCGCAGAAACCTGGCTTCTGCTGAGTAGAATTGTATGAACAGAAGTAATGTGTTTAATGAGTGATAAGCTTCATCACCGAAGATTAATAACTCGCATACTAAGGACATATATATATATATATATATATATATATATATATATATATATATATATATATATATATATAGAGAGAGAGAGAGAGAGAGAGAGAGAGAGAGAGATAATATATATAATCAGAGACTAATAAACAGTAGAGTTTCCCCAAGTGACATTTCAGTTAATTGGAAGACTATCAGTTTAAACAAATATTAGGAAACAGAGTAACTTCACCGTGTGGTAGAGTGAAGACCAAGATCAACAGTGTCTATCGGATTACCAGCATCCTGTTTGTTCGAGTGATTGGAGAAAGTCGTCATCTTCTGGGTGAGGTACACTGTCCGGAAAAATGGTGCTGTTGTGTGCTAAGAACTATGATGTTACAGAGTTTGCTTCTAAATCACTGGTCTACCATTAGAATACACGTCACGCATTCTACACCTTATACACACATACACACTTCTCCTACATATACTCTTTGCTTTAATAAATTTCGTGTTTTTATTTGTTGAGGCTAGAGTTGTCAAGTATGTTATGTTGGGGAAGAATGAGAGGGGGCATGATCCAGGAGTGAGCAAGAGTGAGAGGAAGGTGTCTTCAGATTGAAAGAGTGTGTGGACGGAGTCTGCTGGATATCTCCAGAATAGAGATATTGAATTAAAACAAATGTGGGTGTTGATTCTCCTCACTCCAGGGACGACACTAAAGTGGTAAAGAAGAACAAGGAACTACTACGACATTCATTCTTTACACACACGACAGTCACTGGAGTATAGACAGGGCATAAGTCAAGACATCAGAAGGTCATAAGACAGGACATAAGTCAGGACACCAGAGGGTCATAAGACAGGACATCTACAGGACAGTAGATGAAGTGAAGACAGGACGTAGTAAGGGACACTATCGTGTATTAGACAGAGTAACGGTAGGACCAGACCGGGTGATACAAGGGGACACTGTCCTGAACGGATTAGATGTCAGTGACCTATACTAGCACGGACAGTTTGCAGTACAACAAGACTATTGAGACAGCACGAGGTTCACACAACGGCACGGGGTCTAGTGCGACTAGCCCAGCGGTTGAGTTGAGAAACGCCAGACCGGACTTGGGACATTTTCAATGAGGATCTGTTTTCTTTTGAGCAAATGATTAATGTTTAGTGTTGCGAAAGTACTAGTCGAGTAGAGCGAGTATTGAAGTGTGAAACTATCGTGTGTTATTAGATTGTGAAAGGCGGCATATGTATGTTCGCATGAAACTTACCGCCTGTATTTATTGTGTGATGATATCAGGTTCGCCTGTAAATAAATGATGAAGTTTACCATACGCTTTCTGTGAGTGCGTATGAAGGAGCGTGTGCCTGTGTGTGAAGCGAGACGTTGACACTTACAGTACTCCCCCACACAGCCACGCTCACAGAGATCTGTGGAGTATAGCCGCAGCCACTTACACTTATTATTTGCAATACGCATCTTGGTATGCCCTATGGGGGGTATGGCTCTAATTAGTTGGAGTCTACCAGCTTGAGCCCCGTGTGAAGCCTTATGTGCTCGGTCTCTCGGGCGCCCCCCGGGGCTGTGCGTGCGTGTGTGCGTGATTGCATGTGTGCGCGTTTGTGCGTGCGCGTGCCTGTGTGCGCGTGCATGCGCGTGCATGCGTGTGTGCGTGCGCGCGTGCGTGTGTATGCGTGTGTGTGTGTGCGTATGTGTGCGTGTGTGTGTGTGCGTACGTGTGCGCGTCCGTGTGTGTGCGTGCAACGCCCCGGAGCCCTGGGGGGGGGGGCTGGCCCCCGGGGTTCGTCGTGGTCCCTGGGGGTGTTATTTTGGCTCCCAGCCGCTACCAGCGTGTGGTACCCGACATGTATACGGCTATAAGCCCCATTATGCACCTACACTCAAGCGTCAGTTGTGGTTAAAGTCTGTTAGAGATATGCACAGAGGAGACACTCAAGCGTCAGTTGTGGTTAAAGTCTGTTAGAGATATGCACAGAGGAGACACTCAAGCGTCAGTTGTGGTTAAAGTCTGTTAGAGATATGCACAGAGGAGACACTCAAGCGTCAGTTATGGTTATAGTCTGTTAGAGATATGCACAGAGGAGACACTCAAGCGTCAGTTATGGTTATAGTCTGTTAGAGATATGCACAGAGGAGACACTCAAGCGTCAGATATGGTTAAAGTCTGTTAGAGATATGCACAGAGGAGACGCTCAAGCGTCAGTTATGGTTATAGTCTGTTAGAGATATGTACAGAGGTGAAATTACTGACTCGTCATAGGTTGCAGTCTGGTTATGCTTTATAGAATAGAAGCACTCCAGAACTACCCACGATAGCAGTCTGGTCAGGTTAAGTACAATTGAGAAACAAGGCGCCATCTGTGGTTGGAGTCAATTCGAAATAGGCACAAAGAGGGCATTTCGGTGTCAGCTATATGCTTGAGTCCGTTCATCATGTGTACACAGGCAAACTTCGGAGTCAACAATCCATCCATCCATCCATCCATCCATCCATCCATCCATCCATCCATCCATCCATCCATCCATCGTGCGCCATGCCGATAAGCGTGGCCGGTCATTTTTTGCCATCTCACTCGATCACCAGAGTCGTGGATTAGCTCCGTGATCTATGGCTGCAATATTTTCATGATAGGTACAAAGCAGACACTGCGGAGTAGCTATGGGTGGAATCTGTGCAGGATATGTACAAAGGAGACACCCGGTAGTCACCTGCGGATGGAGTCAGTTCTAGATTTGCACACGGGAGATATTCTGTACCGGATATTCATGGAGTCTGTACAGTATATGCACACAGGACACGCCCCCAGAGTCAGCTCTGCTTTGAGACTTGTCATGCTATCAACACAGGACCCACATGCCAAGCCGTAAGTCCGCCTACATTCTGCTTTGCCATGTACTTATAAAATTGAACTTCACGGCTGGTGTTTGCTCATATTAACGCTGTGAAGATAACAGTCAAAAATGGATCAACGGCGAACTTCGAAAGATGGATGAAAACGTCTGAGTTCAGAGAACGAACCCGGCTTTAATTAGGCAATTGACAAAGTTATAATGACATCGGTGCAGTTAGAGTGCCTGTTATTGCCAGGACAGCCTCTAACATAAATGCGCACTAAATAAATTATTCAAACTTGTTCTCAATCCGCCCTGCCGTCACTCTTTCCGACTTCTCCTTCTTTCGTTCATCCCGGCCGTCTTTGCTGTCATATTCATCCGATTCTGTCTAGGTTCTGCTCATCGTTCTTGGATCCATGGGGTCCTTAATATATACTCCTAGCCGTTCTTACTTGATAGCCAGTGCTAGATTTCCAAACATTCGATAGCCACACCAATTCGTTCCAGAATCCCAACGCACGACCGTTCCTCTTGATAACCCCACAGAGTATGTTTTTGTTGTCAAGCTTGCGTTGGTGTGACGGTTTTCGTTGTCAACTTGTATCCCTTAGTTTTTCTTTCAATTTTGACTCTATACGTCTTCCCATCCGTTCTATGGCGTAATCCGGGCACCTGCTCTATGGCATTATGCCCCCCCCCCCCTCTTTTAAATAATGAAACCATTTATCTACCTCGCGATTACTAAACCCTGCCCAGTAGCAGTGCCAACATCATGAGACATATATAATGCTGAGTACGACATTATGGCCGCCTATTAATTACCCATCTAAAATGGAAAAATATCATATGACGGGCAGGCCCTCCAGTCCACAATCCCACGGTGGACGTCGTGTAACCAGCCTATGGGAAGACTGGACTAACTAATTATACAATTAGTCCTTTACATGTCCATTTGGACAAGTGTCCTCACTCTGGGTCAATACCCGGGGTAAGGGACGTGAGTAAACAACAGGTACCAAGTAGTCAATACCAGTTAACACTCTACACATGTCGCTGGCTTATGTATCCACAGGTGTTTATTGCATATACTAGGAATATATAGGTGAGGTGTTGTTCCGCCTTCGTTGTAGATATAGTGCATTCGTATGAACTATGAGATTTCACTATGATTGACCGCAGTTAACTTGTGTGTAATGTAATGGCCCTTCTTCTCTATCTGTGGCGCTATCATAATGTAGCGTACCCTTCCAATGAACATATCAGAATATATTGACGGCAATAATTATAATACTCTAATTACAAATACTTAATAACTAATTAACCAATATAACGAACGAACGTAATTATTCAATTATACTAAATTTAACTATTGCGAATACCTATATGTGTGCATAATACATAATAATAAATAATAATAATAAATGTTCGTATCACTGATAATATCACCATATATCACTGCCTGATCAATGTTACTAAATATTGTCCATGTAACTACACCTAATCACATGTCATATATATATATATATATATATATATATATATATATATATATATATATATATATATATATTGTGTGTGTGTGTGTGTGTGTGTGTGTGTGTGTGTGTATATATATATATATATATTTACGACATGTGATAAGGTGTAGTTAAATGGACAATATTTAGTAACATTGATCAGGCAGTGATATATGGTGATATTATCAGTGATACGAACATTTATTATTATTATTTATTATTATGTATTATGCACACATATAGGTATTCGCAATAGTTAAATTTAGTATAGTTGAATAATTACGTTCGTTCGTTATAATGGTTAATTAGTTATTAAGTATTTGTAATTAGAGTATTATAATTATTGCCGTCAATATATTCTGATATGTTCATTGGAAGGGTACGCTACATTATGATAGCGCCACAGATAGAGAAGAAGGGCCATTACTTTACACACAAGTTAACTGCGGTCAATCATAGTGAAATCTCATAGTTCATACGAATGCACTATATATATATATATATATATATATATATATATATATATATATATATATATATATATATATATATATATATGTAGGTCATATGTAGGTCTCTATATGTAGGTCAGGTCTTAGTCAGATATGACTGAGCTACCGTATAACAGTAGACGGTACTACCTGGTTTCTGTTAGCGCCGAACGTTGGGCGGCGCTTACCAAACCCGACACCCCACATTGTGCCAACGGCTTCGGGCGGAAGAGCGCAATTGGGAGGGTACAAGCCTTACCCTGGTGCGAGGAAATGCACGCTAAAGACAAAATTGTCATGGCAGGGCAGACCTGGCCCTAAGCCTTGGTTGGCGACTGGTTTAGGATCGAAGCTCCGACAGGCGGACAGTTAGAGCATTGCTTTGCTGATCCGGCAGCTTCTGCAGCTTGTCTTGTTCCATATGTAGGGGTGTTACCTTTCCTCTGGAGTGAACTAGGCAGGCCGAGAGAGGGATCATGCTGCATGGGCAACACATGATCTCTATATTTTAGCCCAGGCTTTGTGCTATGGAGAGCAGCTAAACACAAATCTAGCCCCAGGATTAATATTATTAACACTCATGATCCTGAAAAGTGCTTTTAGTTTCAACAGCAACTTGAAGACGCTTTCACTGATACACCAGAAAATTGTACAGTAAATGAAAAGTGGGGTCAAATTAAGGAAACTCTTTATAAAACTGCCGTAGGGGTTTACGGCACTGTGGATCATAAGAGGCAGGACTGGTTTGCGGCCAACACCGAGACTCTGCAGCCCTTGATTGATAAGAAGAAGAAAGCTCTCTTAAGAAACAAGGAAAGACCAACGCGTAACACTCTGAGTGAGCTAAGGCAAGCTAGGAAGGATGTGCAAAAGGCTGCCAGGCAGTGTGCAAATGATTATTGGATCAAGTTATGTGAGTCCATTCAAATCGCAAGTGATAAGGGAGACATAAGAAGCATGTATGAAGGAATAAAGAAAGCCTGTGGTCCAGTGATCAAAAGAAGTGCACCATTGAAAACCTTGACTGGAGAAATCATCACTGACAAGAAACAGCAGATGGACAGATGGGTAGAGCACTATTTGGAGCTTTACTCAAGTGAGACCAAACTAGCGGATGATGCCCTCAACGCCATAGAGGCTCTACCAACTCTTGACCACCTGGACACACTTCCCACCATAACAGAAGTTAAGTGTGCTATAAATGAACTTGCATCTGGCAAGGCTCCAGGTAAGGATGGGATTCCAATAGAGATTATCAGGAGTGGGCAAGACACACTCACTATACAGATCCACCAGCTAATAGAGCTATGCTGGCGTGAAGGACAAGTCCCACAGGATTTCAAAGATTCAAGCATCATAACACTGTACAAGAACAAGGGCGATCGGAGCGACTGCAACAACTATAGGGGTATCTCACTTCTGTGTATTGTTGGAAAAGTATTTGCCAAAATTGTTCTGCGCAGACTTCAAGTCCTAGGAGATCAAGTCTACCCCGAATCACAGTGTGGCTTTCGACAGAACCGGTCTACCACTGATATGATATTCTCATTGCGACAAATGCAAGAAAAATGCCGTGAACAGAATCAACCACTGTTTATTGCCTTCATCGACCTCACAAAGGCATTTGATTTGGTCAGTCGTGATGGTCTGTTCAAGGCACTAAAGAAGATTGGCTGCCCACCAACTCTTCTGTCCATTGTGGAATCGTTCCACACAGGCATGAAGGGTATAATCAAGTTTGATGGTGCAACTTCTGAAGAATTTGAAATCAAGAGTGGAGTTAAGCAAGGTTGTGTACTAGCTCCCACCCTCTTTGGAATATACTTTTCACTTCTACTGAAATATGCCTTTCGTGATCAGGATGGTGGTATATACATTCACTCACGCTCAGATGGCGGCCTCTACAATGCTCAGGGATTGAAGGCTAAGACCAAAATTAGGAGGGTACTGATCAGAGAGTTGCTTTTTGCAGATGATGCTGCAGTTACGACCCACTCTGAGGAAGAATTGCAATGTCTACTATCTGCATTCTCCAATGCTTGTTCTGAATTTGGTTTAACAATTAGCAAAAAGAAGACACAGATTATGTCACAAGGTGCACATGGGGTACCATCAATCTTTATTGACGACGCTGAACTAGAGATAGTAGACCATTTTACATATCTAGGATCAGTGGTTAATAGCAAATTATCCCTAGATCAGGAAATCAACATCCGGATTGGTAAGGCAGCAACAACAATGAACAGGTTAAGAAAAAGAGTCTGGGAGAACAGGAAGCTTACTGCCAAAACAAAAGTCCTTGTCTATCAAGCCTGTGTCCTTAGTACTCTTCTCTATGGCAGTGAAACCTGGACAACTTACTCACACCAAGAGAACAATTTAAACAGCTTTCATATGCGGTGTTTGCGAAGAATTCTTGGTATTAAGTGGCAAGACAAAATCACAAATACTGAAGTATTGGAAAGATCAGGTTGTGTGACAGTTTATTCCATGTTCAGTCTTCGTAGACTTAGATGGATAGGACATCTTAGGAGGATGGATGATGGTAGAATACCAAAGGATATCTTTTTTGGTGAATTACAGATGGGTAAGAGATCTCAGGGTCGGCCTCTACTACGATACAAAGATGTGTGTAAGCGGGACATGATTGATACAGGCATTGATAATGCACATTGGGAGCAAGTCGCCGCTGAACGTGTTGCGTGGAGGGCAAATATCAGAAATGGAATAAAGTCAAAGGAGAAAATTATTGCAGAAAAGTCACACACCAAGCGTTTGAGACGTAAGATGGTGCATGATGGTGGAAATGACCACGTGTTCAGATGCACCCACTGTGAACGGACATTTACAGCGCAAATTGGCCTTTTCAGTCACACTCGCTACCGCCATAGTTAAAAGTTAGTATGCCTTTTTAAAGCACAAACTATCGTCTGTCAAGACGGCAAGGTGCCAATGGAATATATATATATATATATATATATATATATATATATATATATATATATATATATATATATATATATATATATATATATATATATATATATATATATATATATATATATGTAACTTCCATCTAATCACACCTAATCATATACTTAACTCTTGAATAATCTACTGATCGTTCGTAATGAAATTGGTCTATCATCCACGTATTCGACGTATGCTTGCGAAAAGTAATAGTTCCATTATTCCGCATCACATGTTAATTTATCATGTCTCTGCCAACAATGAAAAATAAGATATATGTAAATACTTGACTAACCTATGTAGCATAATGTGTTGATTATAGTGATAGTGCTATAGTGATAAATGGTGTTAATGAATGATTAATATGATTGTCTGAATGATATGTTAGATGATATGTGAGATGATTCGTCGTATGACAGTCAATGTCGTCTTGTCTTCACTTTCTGACTATGGTGTAACTTCGTTCTAGGCTTTAGTTCAGTCGCTAATCTATTTACTGACTCCGTAGGATGGTGACATTCATGGCTGTATCACACGAAATGAAATGTACACGATGGTTACGTTTGTAATATTCACTGATTATTGTATACATTTCTATAGATTTCTTTATAATTACACACTTTCAAAATTCATTTCCGTAGAATTTCACAATTTAGCGATTTAATTTGGCTTCATTGTGGTACACACTCCACAAGTGGTATGATCGAATAATTATTAAAGAAAATTATTTCAGCCATGTATGGAAACAAATTTACATTATTTTCACATATATAACACGGCAATGATGTTAAATCGTGCAATTCACTGATGCTGGTTCAGAACTTCCTGATACCAATTGATAGCTGGCGTTAGTTCAGTGGTTTATAACACCACTTGCCTACTGGCGTTGGTTTACTGTTTTCTGACAGCAATTGGCTACTGGCGTTGGTTCACTAGTTTCTGACACCAATTGGGGTCCTGCCTGTCAGCGACTTGTTCGCTACAGAGTTCTCAGGACACCCCTACTTTCGCACTGCACGAAATAATGACTCGTGACATTTGCAAAAGGAATGCAATTTATTTGAGCTGATAATTCAATGGCTCTGCGAGCGTTATACTTCATCATCATTATACAACACGAATGCAATGAAGTGGTGAGAAATGATGCTAATAATCACAATCTAAATGTACAGCCTAATGTTTGACTATTGCCTAGAAACTATAGCTCTTGAACTCTTGTGACCGCATTTGTTTGAGTGTGGTCAATCTCCCATTGAATCACCTCTTCATGAGTGTAATCATTTGCATTGGGTACATTCCCGATAAGTAACCCGGCACAAGGATTAGGTAATACTGCTGCATTTACTGTGCCTTCAAAGTATGGAGATCGTATTGTGATTGTGGCAATTTTATATCTCTCTATTGTGCCACCAAAAGTTCTGCAGGAAACAGCTTTGCCTCTTTAATCTTCTGATTTAATTAACTTTTGGTCAACTCCAATAATTGAATCCCCTGAATCATGAATGCAGGTAGTATGTTCCCCATTCACCCATGTCTGGTGAACCTTAAGTGTGCCATTCTGAATATTAGCAGCATTAGCTTGATTAATGGTTTCTAGACATTCGTCAACAGGGATGTCTTTCTCAGTCTTTCCAGTTTTGTCGCTATAACTTTGTATGGTAGCTGCATGTGTTTCTTCTATGTCATCAGAATCACTACTGGAAAACACATATGCGACACTTGCTTCTTTCCAAGTATTTCTCATCGCTCAAGATCTACTGGTATGCCCGTACGCCCGACAAGAAAAACATTTAACACTTCTCTTGTAGGAGTCATTCTTACTTCTTTTCTTTGCCGTTATGTCTCTTAAATACGCTGCATATCCAGGATGTTGGTCACACATTTCCAGAGACCCGTGTGACAATTTACAATCTTGGCATCGAGTGTAGTGTCCCTTTCTTGGTATGTAGCCATCTCTATTCGAGTTCTGATATGGACCTCTATTTTCATTTGCAAATTTCTTAAACTTACCATTACCTTTTTGATTCTGGATTCTGGCGCTAGCTCCTATTATAAGTTCTGGTTGTGTACAGTCAGCAAATATGTCACGATGTGCGTTAAAGAATGATTCACCCCGTGACTCCATCTCACTAAGTGACTTACATTTATTCTCTACAAGGAATACAGACATAGCCTTTGGTACTGCAGATAGAAGCTTATCTCTTAGTATCAAGTCTCGAATCTGATCAAAATCAGAACCAACGTCTGATGCTCTTAACCACTTGTCAAAGCAAGAAGATGTTTCAGAAACAAAGTCAAGGAATGTTTGGTTAGACTTAGGAGTAAGAGTCTTAAATTTTGTACGTAAACATGCTTCGTCCAAAATAAAACGAGCAAGAATCCTATCTCTCATATATTTGTAGTTGGTTCGCAAATTCTCAGGTATTAGCTCAATCACCTTTAAAGGTTCCAGGGCAAGATGTCGATGGAATATATATTGGTAAGTCCTGTTCAGGAATCTTATAGAATTTTGCTAAAACTTCGAAATTAGTTATCCAGGAACTTACCATATGACTTTGTTGAAAGTTACGAATCAGACCTTGGTACTTCTTGACTGGATCACTATGATTGTTTGTATTTTTTCGCGTTCTCTCTCAGCTTCACGATCCATTTCCAATGTCTTAACCTTCAAATTCCCTTGAAGTTCCTTGTCCTTCAAAAGTGCTTCGGCCAGAAGTTTTTCTTTCTCAAACGCTAGTTGCTTTTCCTTCAATTCTGTCTCTGTGGCTAATTGCCTTTCTTTCATCTCTTTTTTTCGCTGCTATTCTTTCCCTTTCCAAAGCAAATTCATTTTCTTATTCCGCCATTTTCTCTCGTTCTAAAGCTAATTCCTTTTCTTTTAATTCTTTCTGAAATGAAAGCTCTTTATCCTTGCTTTCTTTCTCTGCAGCCAACCTTTTTGCTCTTTCTTCTCGTTGCTGGGCCTGAAATTCTTTCAATTCCTGTTTCGCTCATGCCCTAAGTTCCAAACCGGTCAAACCAGACTTCTCCCCATGTCGATAAAGTCTTGAAGTGTCGACATGTTGTCCTAACTGAGCTATCACTTATCTAGCTGAAATAAGATAGCAAAGTGGCAAAGTGCAAAAGAATCGACAAGATGCAATAACGTTGTTCAAGAGCAGATAGTATATATATCGAATACAAATGTTGAACGAAATGTCAACTTCAAACTCAACAATAATGTAGATTTGAATAACAAAAGAAATTCAGCAATCTTAATGCAATAGAAATGTCCAAACCGTTACTCTATGTAAACAACAGAAAATAGTATGCAAAAATATATGCAGTATAAAGAAAATAATAACACTAGACTGTTAACAATTTCAAGAGAAAACGAGTGACGTGTAACGTAAACACATATTCATTCTCATAAAAGACAATAATACTGACTAGCGAATCATAGGTAAACTACATATAACACTACTACAATACATTACCAATACTGACAACACGTAAGACCGCCACAAATTAACTTCGTAACGATCTGACGATTGTGAGTACGAAACGTCTTCTTAAGTTAGGTAATGATATTAACTAACCCCAACAATAGCCCTCCAACCACCCTTATGTCCTTATGTTGGCGTAATCTGTAGATAATGAAAGCGTTGAAGTGCGTATGGTATCTGGTAACAATAGATACCGGTGGTGGTTTGATATCGGTATGCTGTAGTACGCGAGACTGATCGATGCTGTCCGTGTATGTCTTAGTGTTACTTTCTAAAACTGAGGCAGTGATGTACTGACTATATAAAATCAGTATAAAATTGTGACACCCGTGGCAACGCGCCCGTCGTATCGGACGAATGCACACTAACGATGGCGGTGTCACTGTAAAAAGGTGTTGACATTTCGCCGAACCTTGAGCTGTCCAGTTTGTATGTTGGTGGAATGTACAAGGACTCATCATGCTGCTCTCTCGTGTAGACGTTGTATGCGTATAGTCAATATTGTCCAATCCTGTATGAGATGACGTTTGACAGTGTGTTGACGTTCTGTAGATCGTATCAATCGGAGTGTAGATTCCTTTTCCTGTAAGCTTCAGTAAACAGATTCCACGTATACGTAATACTAACGTTCAGCTTAAGAGTGTTGATGCCGGAAGAAGTTATCGGTGAAGGTCAGGTCTCCACGTATTACTCTCTGAGATCATCCATCCGAGTATAACATTAGTATGCATACTGTCCAGAACTAATGTTCTACTGTTGCTGTCCTGTCCACAAATACCAAATAGCTGAGTGCGTTATTCGGTACAATGTACGGTTGCTCCGACACTTCTGGTATGTTTGACGATGATTACTCACTCGACAATGATCTGGTGAATGATACAGACTCTTCTCTGTCCTGCTGTATGCAACTATGTCGTCTTTGGTGTCCACGTGATCGTATAATGACGTAGAGTATGTTTAACTGTTGATCTTACCTCTCTTCAAGGTGGTTCGTGGTAAACATCACGTATTCCTTGATTGTATGAATCGAAACAGATCTACACAAAATGTTTAACAACTTCGGGTGTGTTTTGCGGCATAGCGCTGCCGTTTAAGGTGCGTGCGGGATGGTGCGCAATGGTGTAACGTTATTGATCTTCCCGATATGTGTCAATATTGAAGTTATTTCTGTGGCTAGTGGCGGGAGCAGTTGTCAGTCATCAAATAAGCCCGAGACGTGCCACCATGTGCCAAGTAGTAAGTCCGCCTACATTCTGCTTTGCCATGTACTTATAAAATTGAACTTCACGGCTGGTGTTTGCTCATATTAACGGAGTGAAGATAACAATCAAAAATGGATCAACGGCGAACTTCGAAAGATGGATGAAAACGTCTGAGTTCAGAGAACGAACCCTGCTTTAATTAGGCAAGTGACAAAGTTATAATAACATTGGTGCACTTAGAATGCCTGTTATTGCCGGGACAGCCTCTAACATAAATGTGCACTAAATAAATTATTCAAACCTGTTCTCGATCCGCCCTGCCGTCACTCTTTCCGACCTCTACTTCCTTCATTCATCCCGGCCGTCTTTGCTGTCATATTCATCCGATTCTGTCTAGGTTCTGCCCATCGTTCTTGGATCCATGGGGTCCTTATTATATACTCCTAGCCGTTCTTACTTGATAGCCAGTGCTAGATTTCCAAACATTCGATAGCCACACCAATTCGCTCCAGAATCCCAACGCACGACCTTTCCTCTTGATAACCCCACAACGTATGTTTTTGTTGCCAAGCTTGCGTTGGTGTGACGTTTTTCGTTGTCAACTTGTATCCCTTAGTTTTTCTTGCACTTTTGACTCTAGACTTCTAACCATCTGTTCTATGGCGTAATCCGGGCACCTGCTCCATGGCACCACCCCAGAGCCAGCTATGCTTGAAGAACTCTCATGGTATCCACACAGGACACACCCCTGAGTTAGCTCTACTTGGAGACCTTTCATGGTATCCTGAAAGCACACATCACAGAGTCAGCTCTAGTTGGAGACCTCTCATGTATCAACACAGGACATGCCCCAGAGTCAGCTCTGCCTGTAGACTTCTCATGGTATCCACACAGGACACACCCTAGTGTCAGCTGCAGTCAATTCTGTTCCGGGGATGTAAACTAAGGAGTCTGCTCAGGTTGGATTCTGTTCATGAAATATACAAATACTGCTGTTCGTCTTTGCGATGACCCTAGTTTTTAATTTCTTATAATGTAATTCTAATTAAAGATGGTAATTGTGTGCAATAACAGATTCTACTACATGCACCAGATACAGTTCACTGCCTGCAATCTATGCTGTATCATCTGTGTATGTGAGAGTGTTGGTGGTGTGGCTTCAGTTTGCGATTCATCGGATGTGTTTTTGTGTTTCATTTGTTGATAATAGAGATTGATTGATTGATTGATTGATTGATTTAGGAATCAACATCACAGCATTCGGGGCATTCCCATAAGCGCTCTGCCCCCATCCTCAGCAGCCAGCAAAGAGTTCCAACACCACTAGTACCAGTAGCAATCTGATTATATGTCCGTCTCGCCTTTTCTCTGAGCGTCGAGCGTCGGCCAGATGCCCTCGTCACTCATCGCTGTCTCCTTCTTGCCAGACCAGGGTGATCCATCCATACCGAAAGGTCTATAAACATATGGGGCGAACACTATATGTCTACAATCCATGCATGTGTGTAAGCGGCTCGTTTATTTCACTTACTTGTAGGGGAAATAAGGTCTGGAGACATTCCACATCCCTGTTGTTATTTCTCTTACTTGTAGGGGAAATAAGATCTGGAGACATTCGATATCGCTGTTGTTATTTCACTGACTTGTAGGGGAAATAAGGTCTGGAGACATTCCACATCCCTGTTGTTATTTCATTCACTTGTAGGGGAAATAAGGTCTGGAGACATTCCAAATCCCTGTTGCATACCTCTTTTGGAAGGATGCTATTTTCTTGCTTCACTATCCTTATTTCTGTCAATGTGCTGTTTCCAACTTCAGTTCTTAACAGGTGTAAAATCTATGTCATCAATGTATAGATCTGCAATCATCTTGATCAAGTCGACATGTTGTCTTATTTTATCGAAAGCCTTTGTGTAGACAATGAAGCAGAGATGTATGTCTTTGTTTACTTCTATCGAACACTCTTGAAAATGTATCTTGTCTCTGTTTCAGATCCACATACAACGGATTCATCGAGTCAAGAACACCCTACATGTTCCTGGTTTTCCCCGCCTGGTTCCACGAGAAATATCCGAACCTCATCAAAGTTCTAAAAATAAACCAGGAACGACTGAGCACAAACTTTGATGTGTATGAGACTGTGAGAGATATACTCAACTTCCAGGCCACTACTGGCTACGGTGACATCAACAAGAGGGGAATCAGTTTGTTCACAGAAATCCCGCCTGAAAGAACTTGCAAACACGCAGATATCCCAATTACATTCTGTGTCTGCAATCCGCTGACTCCAGCAAATATCAGCTCGAATTTATCCCAAACTCTGGCGTCTGCTGTCTTGACAAAGCTGGATAAAATACTCCGCCCTTTGTATAAGAAATGCAACTTTCTGTCTTTGAAATCTCTGCAGAATGTCATGGTTTTTCAGCCAGGTGACGAAGCTTCAAAGGTTGCAGCCAAGGATAAGACCTTCTACCAACTAACGCTGATGACCACGCCTGGGGACGCTGTGTTCGAGACCAAACTCACTTACGAACACACCAGCAAAGATATCGAAGTGGTAGGTGAGATCACCCGACTGAATATGTATAGAGGTCAAGCGGAATGTATCGATAAATGGAAACTAAGACCGTATTGCTACTGTAAGAAATAGCATGCTTGTAGCCTCAAGTGCCTAGCTGCCTGTCCAGGGTGATCATGAAACCGCATACCCCTAGTGTTTTGTAGCTATTTATTTAACGATACTATTCCTCGCCTACATTTGTGAACATTATATTCCCTCCACTTCCTCCAGGCTCCCGCCTGTTGCTAAATTCTATTTCGGTATTTCCTTACTCATGACGTCACAAACAATTCGGCAAACTGGTGTTTTGGGACACGAGCTGGCGGATAATTTCTCTGCTCTTCACTGTTGGGCACTGGTTCACGATAAGGCAGATGTGGTTGAGAAACTTTGGGATCCAGTGTACAGTGTGGAAGAGCACATACACCATCATTGCCTGGAGAGAATGGGATCCTATGCACAGTGTGGAAGAGCACATACACCATCATTGCCTGGAAAGAATGGGATCCTGTGTACAGTGTGGAAGAACACATATACCATCATTGCCTGGAGAGAATGGGATCCTGTGTACAGTGTGGAAGGGCACATACACCATCATTGCCTGGAGAGAATGGGATCCTGTGTACAGTGTGGAAGAACACATACACCATTATTGCCTGGAGAGAATGGGATCCTGTGTACAGTGTGGAATAACACATACACCATCATTGCCTGGAGAGAATGGGATCCTGTGTACAGTGTGGAAGAACACATACACCATCATTGCCTGGAGATAATGGGATCCTGTGTACAGTGTGGAAGAGCACATATACCATCATTGCCTGGGGAGAATGGGATCCTGTGTACAGTGTGGAATAACACATACACCATCATTGCCTGGAGAGAATGTGATCCTGTTTACAGCTTGGAAGAGCACATATACCATCATTGTCTGGAGAGAATGGGATCCTGTGTACAATGTGGAAGAACACATCATTGCCTGGAGAGAATGGGATCCTGTGTACAGTGTGGAATAACACATACACCATCATTGCCTGGAGAGAATGGATCCTGTGTACAGTGTGGAAGAGCACATATACCATCATTGCCTGGGGAGAATGGGATCCTGTGTAGAGTGTGGAAGAGCACATACACCATCATTGCCTGGAGAGAATGGGATCCTGTGTACAGTGTGGAATAACACATACACCATCATTGCCTGGAGAGAATGTGATCCTGTTTACAGCTTGGAAGAGCACATATACCATCATTGTCTGGAGAGAATGGGATCCTGTGTACAATGTGGAAGAACACATCATTGCCTGGAGAGAATGGGATCCTGTGTACAGTGTGGAAGAGCACATATACCATCGTTGCGTGGAGAGAATGGGATCCTGTGTACAGTGTGGAAGAGCACATCGTTGCCTGGAGAGAATGGGATCCTGTGTACAATGTGGAAGAACACATCGTTGCCTGGAGAGAATGGGATCCTGTGTACAGTGTGGAAGAGCACATCGTTGCCTG
Organism: Cepaea hortensis; assembly: GCA_963921405.1. Taxonomy (NCBI): domain Eukaryota; kingdom Metazoa; phylum Mollusca; class Gastropoda; order Stylommatophora; family Helicidae; genus Cepaea; species Cepaea hortensis. Next base: position 7,055,776 of record OY992890.1, read on the forward strand.
GAGAGAATGGTATGGCAGCGAGTGACCAGATAATTTGGCCGACAATCAGTTCTCCGAGGAAAGACCAGACGGACACATAATCAGATTGCAACTGATTCCTTAAGTATTTGGACTCTTTGCTAGTTGTAGAAGATGAGGACGGAACACGTATGGGAAAGGCCGGAGTACTGTGACGTCAGTTCTTGACTCAACTCAACAATTAGACTTAGTAACTTGAAGCTTGACCTGTTATATTGTTAATGTCAACATTTTGCGTGGCTAATAATATATAACTGTTGTCTTTATCTGGAGACGTTTTCCATATATCACACAAGGAGAATGTTTGCCCAGTGCACAAATAACTTAGCACTGGCATATATACAAATGTGCTTTTCAGAATCACGCCTGCTGTAAACGTGCATTTATGTGTTTTGGCTCAATTGTGAAATGCAGCATGTGCAGCGGTCTGTTCATCAGCGTAATGGGCGTTTATGTCCTTCTCGCTGATCACATTTGTCCAAGAGGCCTACCATGCATGTCGTAAGAGGCGACTAAGGAGGCTATGGGTCCGTCGCCTTGCTACTGAGTGCGTGCGTGGCGCGACACTGTGAGCTGTGAATTTGGCGTGGAATGCTTTTACATCTGTTCGCAGTTTGTAGCGTGAACGGCATGTTTGGAACGATGGCGACCGGCTGTCTCTGGATTGACTGGTTTGCCTTTTCGGTTCACGAGTGCATTTTTCAGGAGACTCCTGGGAGTCGTCGCTGGAGCTACGGAGTTTGTGTTTTGAGCGGCGCTTTCGGCGGGTTGCCCTGCAAAAAGAGACCGAGCCATATGGGAAAAAAAACCGGGTCAATGAGGTCTTTCTGATTAATGCCGTTTCCATCGCCAATGAACTATATTTCCCGTGGAGGACTTTTGTGTTGGCATTCTGGCGGCGGCATTGTGCACAGTGTACCTGTGCGGGCTGTTGGCTTGCCGATACTCCTGTCTATTCCATTGTTCACATAGGGCAGTGAGGAGCAATTTTTGTGATAATCACTGGCACAGGAACGGAGCATAATGGGGACGACCCGTTGCTGTGAAGTTGGAACCGTGACTAACTAACTAACTAACACACATCTTCGCACCCACCCACACACACCCTCCACTCACACACATACACCTAGGCACAAATAGATGCCCCAAAACAACCACCCATCCTGCACCCACACTATCCCCACCCACACACATCCACAACTATCACACATATCCCCATGCACACCACACACACGTCTCCCCGCCCACACACACACACACATCCAACACCCATCCAACCACACACACCATCACACCCCCAGACATGCAGTCAACACACATCACCCAACAACACATCCCCCAACCACTTTTCCCCCACCCACACACACATCCCCCACCAACCCAAACACACATCCCTCATCTAAACACCCATCCCCCACATACACATCCCCCGCTCACACACATCCCAACTCACTAACATCTCTCCCCACCCATCCACACATCCCGTACCCACCCACACACACATCAGACACACACATATACCCCACCCACACAAACCATACAATCACATCTCCCCACCCACACACATAACCCCCACCCACAAACATAACCCCCACTCATCCCTAAACCCGCACACACTCACCCACCTACACATCCTCCACCCACCCAACCACGCACACACCCCCTACCACACATCCCCAACCAAACATCCCTCAACCACACCCATCACCCACCGACACACACATCTCACCACCCACACATACATCCCCACCCATCCCCTAACCCACACACACCCACCCACACCACCAACCACCCTAACTCTAATCCTTACCAACACACATTCCACAACAACACATCCCCCAACCAAACATCCCCCACCCACATACCCGCAACAACCCATCCCCAACCACACATCCCTCAACCACACAAACATCTCCTCACCAACCCACACATCCCGCACCCACCAACACAAACTTCCCCCACCCATACACACACACATCCACACACACATCTCCTCACCCACACACACATCCCCACGCACACATCCCCCACACACACAGCCTCCACCCACAAATCCCCACCCATACACACACATCTCCTCACATACCCAAACATCGCCTATAAACTCACACTCATCCCCCACCCACATCTTTCACCCACATACACCTTACTACCCATACGTAATCCCCCAACCACCCGCACATCTTCTACTCACGCACAATGTCCACACATGCACACACAAATCCCCCACCACACACACACACATCCCCACATCCATCCCGCTCACCCCCTGCACACACCTCCGACCAACCCACATATCAACACACACATCCCCCACGCACCCACCCACGCATCCCACTACCCACCAACACCCACACACTCCAACTCACCAAACACACATCCCCCATATACACATCCCCAACCACACACATGTCCCCCATCCCACATATCCTCACCCACACACACATTCCCCACCAACCCACACATTCCCCACCCATCCACATAAATACCCACCCACATACTCACATCCCTCACCCACACATCTCCCACCCACACATCTCTCACCCACACACACACATTACCCACCCACATACAAATCCCCACCCACACACACACCCCCCACAAAATCCCACACACCACCAACATATATCCCCACCCCACAGACATCTTCCCACACACACATCCCCGTATACACATACCCCCCAAACATCCCCCCACACACATCCCCACACACACACATCTCCCGAAACACACCCACACCGACACATCCTCACATCTAGCCACATACATAATGCCTCATATAATCACTGAAACTAATATGAACAAACTCCCACAATTTACACACACACATAGATAGAAAGGGAGAGAGAGAGAGAGAGAGAGAGAGAGAGAGAGAGAGAGAGAGAGAGAGAGAGAGAAATAGAGAGGGAAAGAGAGAGAGAGAGCAAGATAAAGAGAAAGAGAGAGATAGAAAGAGAGAAAGAAAGACAGATAAAAAGAAAGAGAGAAAGATAAAGAGAGAGATATATAAAGAGAGAGAGAGAGAGAGAGAGAATCGATAGTGAGAAAGAGAGAGAGATCGCAAGAAAGAGAGAGAAAGCGATAGAAGGAGAGAGAGATGGAGAGTGAAAGAGGGAGAAAGAGAAAGAAAGTGAGAGAGAACAAGAGAGAGTGAAAGGGAGTGAGAAAGAGAGAGAGAAATAGAGAGTGAGAAAGAGAGAGAGAGCGAGAAAGATAGAGAGGGAAAGTGAGAGAGAACAAGAGATAGTGAAAGGGAGAAAGAAAGATAGAGAGAAATAGAGAGTGCGAAAGAGAGAGAGAGTCAGAGAGAAAGAGAGGGAAAGAAAACGAGAAAGATAGAGAGCAAAAGAGAGATGGAAAGAGAGAGGAAGAGAGAGAGAGAGAGAGAGAGAGAGAGAGAGAGAGAAAAGAGAGAGAAAAAGCAGAGATAGAAAGAGAGAGAGAGTAAACATACTGGCTATACGTGGTCGCTATGACTTGACTCCTAATGACCTACTTTAGAACCTCCTAGCTCCTAAACTGCGACCATAAAATGAACAATGCATGGGCGTTTCGTTAACTGAATTCAACGAACAATCAACGATTGCTCAAATACCCCCAGGCCTCTGCAACTAAATGTCTAACATCTGGGTTGTGTTGACAGTAAAGCTATAAATGTATTCTTTCTAAGTATTTAATTTCAATCCTACTGAAAATCATGAATGTTTAAGGTTATACAGCACCACCGTCTCCCTGACGGATTTGATTTCTGGGCTCTTCCGTCTACACGCAGTTGTCCCACCGAGCAGAAACTTTCAAGGAAACATGAACCCTCTGGACAAATAGTACATTACACAAATCCACATGTTCAGACAACCGTGTTTGACTCTATTCAGTCGATCATCAAACAAAACGGACATCGTATTCAGTAACGCTGGATTCTTGCAGATTTACGTTAGCGGGTCGAGTTATTGAATTATATTAAGACAGAAGCCTCTAACTATTCTGTCTTACTTCTTGGGGATCAGAAGATCTGGCCGACACTCAGTACTCCGAGAAAAGGTCAGATGAACACATAATTAGATTGCAACAGCTAACTACTAGATTTGAGACTCTTCGCTGGTTGTTAATAATGAGGACGGAGCGCGTATGGGAATGTCCCGAGTTTCGTGATGTTAGTTCTTAACTTAACTCAACTCAACTTCTGGAGTATTCTTCCAGAATCTTCCAGATCCTTTCTTGCTAAGCACGACAAATGTAACAGCTAAATTGTGACAGCCTGGTGCTGATATAGGCTGTGCCATCACATGGAGTGACTCCCTAGCTACTTGTCAGTGGCTGCCAAGTTGAGTATAGCACGGTTTCCAACGATACATTTTGATGTGCCTCGTGCTACCATGATGGCGCTGTGGTAGACATGCAGTTAACGCGGTTCACAGCTGCTTGACATACACAGTCGAATGATCAAAATCAGACTCTGACAGTTTATAAGCAGACAGCCTTTGTTAATTTCGTTGGTCTGTTTCTATGACTGGAAGAGATTAGAAATGTTCAAAGAAATGAAGTTATTCACAAGAAATGTTCAATCTCAATTGAATGTTACCTATGACAAAATGGGAAATACCTTTACAGAATCTAGACAAATTCTAGAAAGATGGAGGAATAATGCAGTGGAATGAATGAGATGAATGACAGTGAAGATATAAATGAGATAACTTGCGGTGCCTAGGTCAAGTAAAAACATCGTGAGAGTACCCGATTATGGGCTTCATATATCGATATTCCCATGGACTCTGCTATTCCCTCCGCCAAAGTTTACGTGGTCGGTCTCTTCCTCTGTTTCCATCTAGTCTGTACATCATTACTTGTTGTGATATGTTGTTTAATGGTAACTTACTTGCATGGTCAAACCATTTGACTTGCTGCTTTCTAATAAAATTTAGTGCTGCTTTAACCCCCAATTTAGTCCTGGCTTCTTCATTTCTGATTTTATCTCTTCTTGAACCCTCATTGAATGAAATTACATGAGCAATAAAGAACCCTAAGATTTGTAAATAACCTGGATGTGATGAGATACCCGCTGAACTAATTAACGAGGGAGGAGAAGAAAGCATACAAATCTATCACGCATTATGTAAAATGACATCGAAATATGGTATATGGCCAAAAGATAGGAAGAGAACTATCTTCATTCCAATACCAAAAAAAAAAAAAAAAAAAAAAACAGGGCAACCTGAAATTATGCACCAACTATGCAACTGTTGCCATGATCAGTCATGCAAGTAAAATTCTACTAACAATCATAATGGGAAGACTGTCAGAAAATGGAGGAAGAAATTAACGTGGTTCAAGCTGAATTTAGACAAGGATGAGGAAAAAGAGATCACAAATTCAACATGCGTTTAATAATAGAGACGTGCAGAGAATTTAATGTAAACTTATTCTCATGTTTTGTGGATTATTCAAAGGCACGTGACTGTGTACAACATAATAAACCTGTGAAATCATGAAGAATAAGGGCTGTCCATCGCATATACCAGGGGAAGTCAATAAGTCAGTCACAAAAGGCTGTAGAACAATAACTACACATGATAACAACTTGAAACCAGTTTATTTTTATACATACATTGTCCCTTTATTTCTCAACATAATTTCCACCAACATTGATGCATTTATTCCATCATTTTATCAGTCCTACCAAACTGACGCATAGAACTGCTTGCCCTGTTGTCTAAACCACGTTTTCACTTCGCATTAAACTTCGACGTCATTCGCCAAATGTCTCCGCTAAGGTGGACTTTCAGTGGACCAAAAAGCTGGAAACCGCCACGGCCTAAGTAGGGGCTGTAAGGTGGGTGTTCCAGAACTTCCCGTCTTAGTTGGTTAATTTTCTCCTGAGTTAATCGAGCCGTGTGTGGTCTGGCATTGTCATGAAGAAGCAACACTCCCCTAGTCAGCAGTCCTGGACGTTTTCTACCCAACTATGCACGCCTTACGGGACATACATTTATCAGCATAAACAGGAAACATTTCCTTATGAATGTCCTTTGCAGGCAGTTCTTTTGCCCATAAAATACGCAAAACAGCAAGTTGCTCTTTGGTTGTACACCCAACCACATGTAAGTGTAGTCACCATTTTTTTATGCGCTGCGCATGCGCATGAGACACCTAGCGCCACATGACGAACGGGAATATAAAGCTTGATGTAGCTGTCATCTAATGACACTTGTAGAAAACACCAACTACATTTACCTGCCATCTCACAGAACTGTCTGACTTACTTATTGACTCGCCTTCGTAATACAACGCATAAAAATACTCTATCTAGACCAGTAAGCAGCGGTTAGAATAGATGGCGAGACATCAGATTGGTCTGACATCAAGCAAGGAGTCCGTGAGGACTGTGTGCTGTCTCCCTATTTGTTTAACCTGTAGCCGAATATATAATGAGAAATGTCAGAGATGATATAAACAGGGAGCTATATGATGCCCTAAATATCGGTGTGATGACATACCAGAGAGTCCGTGTGCTGATGATAGTCTTGCTATCCACGACACAATGGTATAGAAAACCTAATAGCCTCAACCCAATTGAATAGTGAAATCACAACCTATATCTTAACATAGCAAAAACGAGGATAATGCATACATATAAAACTACTATGGAGAAAGAAATATATGTTAATGAGGAGAAATTAAAACTAGAATTGCCATTGAGAAGGTAGCCTTTTGCAAGATGAAAAACATACTGACCAATTAAAATATATCAATTGAAACGAGAAATGAATGTTGAAGTGCTACAAAGAACCTGTACTATTGTATGGACAGACAGAAAAATCAATGAACAAGTCCTTCAAGAAACAAATGAAGATCGTAAACTGATTAGAGACGTTAGACGTAGACAATGAAAATATTTTGTGCATCTTATGAGAAGAAATGAATTGGAGAACTTGGTGACAATTGGCAAGATCGAAGGGAAGAGACCAAGGGGAAGTCCGAGAAGTAAATACCTGGATGGCTTGGCCACATAGCATGTTCGAGACAGAAACAAGGAGCTGATCCACGAATCTCGTGATCGAGTGAAATGGCAAAACATGACCGCCGACGCTTATCGGCATGGCACATGATGGATGGATTGAGGAAAATTGGAGGTGGTGGAAAATGTTGAATATATTGGGTCATTGATTACCAACAACGGTGACATAATGAAAGACATTAATCAACGACTATCAATTGCTCTTCAAAGACTAAAACAACTGAATAAATTATGGAGTGGGACAGACAGAACTACAAAAAATAAATTGTTAAGAGCATGCATCTTTCCTATTGCAACAAACGCCTGTGAGACCTGGACACTTACTAAACCAGCTTAACAGCGCATAAATGCCTTTGAATATAAGTGTTATAAACGAGTTCTAAGAATACCTTGGGTAAAGAAAAGAACAAATTCACCCATACTCCAAGAGCTGAATATTGAAGAAGGTTGGCTATTAAAGACGATAATACAAAGAAAATTGAAATAGTTTGGTCACTTGAAACGTCACGAAAGTTTGGAGAAAACAATAATGGAAAGGTATATGCCTGGGAAGAGAGGAAGAGGAAGGCCAAAGAGAAGATGGGTGCAGGATGTGGCGGATGATCTCCAGATGGGTGTATCGGACGCGGGACATCTTGCTTATGATCGAGAGGTTTTCTGGAAGGTTATGAGAGCGAGGTTCTGCAAAGGACATGCTACTGAATGAATTAATTAATGAGTTTGCCATTGTTTACTGAATGACCGGCTCCCATACCAACAGTTTTACCAACAGGTTAAAACCCTGAGCGATGCTGTCTGCTGCCAAATCGGTGGCAGCTGTGTTTCGAATTCGGATAAGCGAGCTCACGAATCGCGTCCGTAACGCCTTTGCCACGGAGGAGGCCTAGAATATATACGCACATCTTATTATCGCATGTCCGTGTTGGAAGCCCATCTGACATGCCCGGGCTGTACCATGACCTAACAGCCTATTTAGTATAAACACATGCCCGACAACATTTCCCACATCGATAAGCGGTTGCCACCCCGCCACCCATTCAGTGGCCTTCACGGCCACACTTTCATATCCAGTCCAACAAGTGCTGACAACTATTTCCTGCCTCCAATGAGGTTAGTCGTAATCGTGTTGGGCCTGTATTCGCTGGCCGTCACGCCCATTGTCCTCTCACATGCCAGTGAGGTTCACTAGCAAAGAATGTCGCTTGAATTGTTAACGCAGTGTTTTACATAAATTGTTCTGGATGAGCGGCTGGCCTAGTGACTATAGTGTGTGTGTTTTTTTTTTTTTTTTTTTTTTTTTTGCCTCAATATAAAATTCAATATCTCAGTAACCAACTGAGTGAAAATGATGAGATTTAGTATATAACCTTATCATTATGTCCACCCAACAAAAACATTTTTGTTCTGGAGATTTTACAGCAGATTTCAAAGTTTGCTTATATGGGGTATATAAATTACGACTTTGAGATTACGTCCATCATTTTAACAGTATTACAGCTCCACCAAGACACGTCCCCGCATTTTTTAAATTTTCACGTGATTTCCGTTTTGAAACAAACAGCGCGAAGATTCAGAGGTGTCTCCAAATGGGGGTTATTTCATGAAACGTGATTATATAAATAAACTAGCTGACAAGGCCCGGCTTCTATCTATCTATCTATCTATCTATCTATCTATCTATCTATCTATCTATCTATCTATCTATCTATCTATCTATCTATCTATCTATCTATCTATCTATCTATCTATCTATCTATCTATCTATCTATCTATTTATCTATCTATCTATCAATCTATCTATCTATCTATCTATCTATCTATCTATCTATCCATCTATATATCTACCAATCTATCTATCTATCTATCTATCTACAGATAGATCGATCGATCTGCCTGCCTGCCAATGATGTGTTCTTCCACACTGTACACAGGATCCTATTCTCTCCAGGCAATGATGGTGTATGTGCTCTTCCACACTGTACACAAGATACCATACTCTCCAGGCAATGATGGTGTATGTGTTCTTCCACACTGTACACATGATCCCATTCTCTCCAGGCTATGATGGTGTATATGTTCTTCCACACTGTACACAAGATCCCATTCTCTCCAGGCAATGATGGTGTATGTGCTCTTCCACACTTTACACAGGATCCCATTCTCTCCAGGCAATGATGGTGTATGTGCTCTTCCACACTTTACACAGGATCCCATTTTCTCCAGCCAATGATGGTGTATGTGCTCTTCCACACTCTACACAGGATCCCATTCTCTTCAGGCAATGAAGGTGTATGTGTTCTTCCACACTCTACACAGGATCCAATTCTCTCCAGGCAATGAAGGTGTATGTGCTCTTCCACACTGTACACAGGATCCCATTCTCTCCAGGCAATGAAGGTGTATGCGCTCTTCCACACTGTACACAGGATCCCATTCTCTCCAGGCAATGATGGTGTATATGTTCTTCCACACTTTACACAGGATCCCATTCTCTCCAGGCAATGATGTGTTCTTCCACACTGTACACATGATCCCATTCTCTCCAGGCAATGATGGTGTATGTGTTCTTCCACACTGTACACAAGATCCCATTCTCTCCAGGCAATGATGGTGTATGTGTTCTTCCACACTGTACACAGGATCCCATGCTCTCCAGGCAATGAAGGTGTATGTGCTCTTCCACACTGTACACAGGATCCCATTCTCTCCAGGCAATGAAGGTGTATGTGCTCTTCCACACTGTATACAGGATCCCATTCTCTCCAGGCAATGAAGGTGTATGTGCTCTTCCACACTGTACACAGGATCCCATTCTCTCCAGGCAATGAAGGTGTATGTGCTCTTCCACACTGTATACAGGATCCCATTCTCTCTAGGCAATGATGGTGTATGTGCTCTTCCACACTGTACACATGATCCCATTCTCTCCAGGCAATGATGGTGTATGTGCTCTTCCACACTCGAAACAGGATCCCATTCTCTCCAGGCAATGATGGTGTATGTGCTCTTCCACACTGTACACAGGATCCCATTCTCTCCAGACAATGATGGTGTATGTGTTCTTCCACACTGTATACAGGATCCCATTCTCTCCAGGCAATGATGGTGTATGTGCTCTTCCACACTGTACACGGGATCCCATTCTCTCCAGGCAATGATGTGTTCTTCCACACTGTACACGGGATCCCATTCTCTCCAGGCAATGATGTGTTCTTCCACACTGTACAGATGATCCCATTCTCTCCAGGCAATGATGGTGTATGTGCTCTTCCACACTTTACACAGGATCCCATTCTCTCCAGGCAATAATGGTGTATGTGTTCTTCCACACTGTACACAAGATCCCATTCTCTCCAGGCAATGATGGTGTATGTGCTCTTCCACACTGTACACAGGATCCCATTCTCTCCAGGCAATGATGGTGTATGTTCTCTTCCACACTGTACACAAGATCCCATTCTCTCAAGGCAATGATGGTGTATGTGCTCTTCCACACTGTACACAATATCCACACACGTAACACACACATAACTGGTATAAACCGGTTCATTTCCGGTTTCAAGATGGCGACGGACGGTCGTGTTGTTTTGTGTTCGTTAACTTTTTCGCTTAGGGGATGGATTTATTCATCTCTTGCGTGTAATTGGTGTGCCAGGATGTAAAACCAGGAGTTTCTACTCAAGATCTGCGCGGGTGCTACGGAGTTCGTGCATCGAGCGAAGCCATCCTTGCGTGAATTTTCAGCAGCGTGTGTGGTTTCTCAGTCTGTGTTTACGTTTTTTCAACATGGCGGAACAACTTGTTCTACGAGCGGTCAGCAGTCAAAATAACGAAGCGGCGTGGTAGCCGCGCAGGGAGAAAGAAGCAAGGTAAGCGTGGTGGTTTGAGACGTTTAGACTCAAGTGTCACCGTCTAGGACTCAGAAATATCCGTATTATATATTGGAACTGTGCCAGTGTAAAACAACGGGGCTCTATTTTAGCAACCCTAGTTTACAGGAACGACATTGTAGCACTCCAGGAGACGAGACTGGGCGATCAGCTACTCCAAATTGCCGACTTCAAATGTTTCTACAACAGACGACATCTGGGGATGGCGTTTCTCGTTCGCGACAGCATGGTGGCGTCAGAGCTAGACATGTCCAGTTGGGACAGTGACGATATTCAAATACAGGCGTTGAGAGTTCATTCCAGTATACCATTCGTGTTGGTCAATGTTTATGCCGGCAATGCGAGTGTGGACGCCCAGATGTGGCAGTGCTTAAGTGGCATATTAGGCCACGAGAGAAATGTTATTTTCTGTGGTGACTTCAACGCTAAAGGCAGATCATGGGGAAACACTTCCTCCAATACACAGGGGGAGGAGCTCGAGACTGCACTCGAAACCATCGACCTGGTTTGTATCAACAGTGGCTGTGTCACCAGGACAGCAAGCCATCCAGGCGATGAGGACAGTGCAATTGATCTGGCGCTAGTGTCACCTTCACTCACTACAGTGTGTAGATGGGGTGTCCTAGGACACCATGGCAGCGACCACCACCCTTGCAGCATATTGGTGGAGAAAGGCAGAACCAGGCAGCACAAGCTAAAGGTAAAGACGTTCCAGTATGACAGTACAGGGCAAGATGTGGTGAGTAAAATAAGACGTGACAAGCGCAGAACGTTTCAGGGCAGGAAAAAAAGCTGGGAGCAGCCACCGTGGTGGAGTTTCGAGGTGGAGAAGGCTTGGGTGGATAAGCGTAGTGCTGTAAGGAGATGGCAAAATGCCAAGAAGAACAGAGCTGGTCATCCCAGTCCCTGCTTGCACTTAGAAAGAGAGATGCACACAAAAGTAAGCTATTTCAAAAAAACTGGTCAAGGTGGTTAAAAGCGAAAAATGGGCAGAGGTGTGTCAAAGGGTAAGCACAGACAAGTCACTGAAATCGTTCTGGCGACTACATAAAAGCATGAGTGGTGTAGTCAAGAATAAGAGCATTTCTGACTTCCAAGGTGCTGACCTCATCTGGCAGAGAACTGACGAGGACAAGGGCAAAGCCCTCTTTGAACGCTACCTTGAGCAGAGCAACCAGACAGACATGGGAGGCCGGAATCTGGCCAAGGAGGTCACCTCAGACAGATGCAAGGCCCAGAACACTTCGGATGAAGACACAGTGACAGTGAAAGAAATCAAGGCTGTGCTTCGACGATCAAAAAACAGTGCTCCAGGTCCTGATGGCATAAGATACGACGACATAAATAGGTGTACCGACAATGAGCTAGAGAAACTAGCAGACATGTACAACAATAGTATAGGGAGTGCTAGCATGAAGGAGGAATGGTTACACAGCTATCTGATTCCCTTGCCGAAGCCTGACAAAGACCACACAAAAATTCAGGGATATCGAATTATAACCATGCAGAATATAATAGGCAAGCTGCTGGAGAAGGTAATTGCCAGGAAAATATCAAGCCAACTAGAGAGGCAAGGTGTTTTCCCACCTACCCTGGGTGGGTACCGTCCAAAAAGAGAAACCTGGACCAATGCAGCAGTCTTTGCCCATGATGTCTATGAAGGTTTCCACTCAGGCACTGAAACCGTTGCTGCAGCGATTGATCTTGAGGACGCATACAACAGAGTACCACTGGATTTTTTAATATTTCAGCTTCTTGAACTAAACGTAAGTCCATTCCTCCTTAGTTGGATCGCTGCAGCCCTCTTCCAACGGAAAGTAGTTTTTAGATGTGGCAGTTGGACTTCGGAACCAACAACAATATATCCTGGCCTACCACAGGGATCACCATTATCTCCGGTACTGTTCAACGCCTACACAGTGAGAATCACCAGTGAGCAGATCACTGGACCTGGCAGGACATTGTCATATGCCGATGATGTTTTAGTGTATCGTCAGGGTAAGGATAGAGAGGAGGTTGCTGTGGAACTACAAACCGAACTCAATCGCATAAGTACTTGGTGTGATGAAGCTGGGGTAATGGTCAACCCAACAAAGGCAACAGTGACTTGGTTCTCGTTGAATAATCATATTGTCAAAACTCCAACACCAACTGTAATGCTGTGTTCAGAGACGGTGGAAAGAACGCAGGCAATGAATTACCTGGGGATACGATTTGATCGAAGCCTTGCTTATAATGTGCACATAGACCAGGTGATAACAAAGGCCAAGCGGGGTTTGGCAGCGATGCGGGTGATGGCGGCAGCAAACTGTGAGCAGTGCCATCTATGTCTTCTGTACGAGGGGCTGGTCATGTCTGTTTTGGAGTATGCAATGGCAATCCTGACTCTCAGCCATAAGCAGATAGAAAGGATGGAAAGGATACAGAATGAAGCTATGCGCATTATTCTTGGATGTACAAGAGATACAGCATGCAGGGCGATGCGCTACCTTCTTGATTTTCCAACCATTGAAGAGAGAATAAAAGTTTGCAGGGCACGCGCCTACCTCAGAATTAACGCAAACACACAACATCCACTGCATAGTGAAATTAGGAAGGTGAAGGGCAGCAGGTTAAAAAGAGGACGGTCGTGGATGGGTCAAGCCGAAGACATTCTTCAACAGGTGTGTTCGCTTGAGGACTTAGAACCTGGCGAGGAGTGGGTGCTAGTGCCAACATACTTCTGCACATCCTTTTCAGTTTGCATCCAACTAGATAGAAAATGCAGACAAGAAAATCCGGCTGCTGTTGAGGCTGAAGTACAAGCGTTGATTTTCGAGAATTCGCTCGACGGTGACGCGGTCATCTACACAGATGGGTCGGTCGTCCGACATGTGAGAAGCTCATGGGCCTTTACAGCTCGGGCCGGAGGGAGAATTGTGAAGGAGGACTCTGGTGCTTTCACTGAAACCACAAGTAGTCTGACCATGGAAGTCATGGCAGTAAGTAAAGCAATAACATGGCTCGAGACACAGACAATCACTAGGGCTTGTTTCCTTAGCGACTCAATGAACATGATCAAGAGGATAGAGGAGGGGTCGATCCGAAGAGAATGGTTGCTGCCTCTGGAGCGGTCTCGGCTGGCAAAGATTAGTTTCATCTTCGTGCCAGGGCATGCGGGAGTACAAGGAAATGAGCGGTCTGACAAGCTAGCAGGTGAGGCTACTGTGGAGGGCGGACGCGCCATGGACCAGGCTGACATTCTGAATGCTCTACGAGAAGTAAGACTTTTGCGAGAACCAAGTGATGACTGTGAATCTACAACAATGGCCAGACTACGAGAGCAGCAAATTAAAAGAGGGGTGGCCAAACAAGAACACTACATAGGAAGCCAAAGAAGATTGATAAACCAACACAGAACTGGCGTCGTTAGCCGCTACACGCTGCGGGATTTGCTGAGGAGGGGATCCGAGCACTTATGGACTGAATGGTTCGATGTGCAACGAGGATGATTTGTCGACTAACTAACTAACTAACACAAGATCCCATTCTCTCCAGGCAATGATGGTGTATGTCCTCTTCCACACTGTACACGGGATCCCATTCTCTTGGGGGGATGTGTGTGTGTGTGGATTCGTGATGTGTGTGGGTGTGTTCAGGATGTGTGGGTGGGCGGGGTGGGATTGTGTAGGTGGGTGGGGTATTTGTTTGTGGGTACGTGCGGGATGTATGGGTTGGCGGGGAGATGTGTCTGTGGGTTGGGATGTGTGTTTGGCTAGGTGGCTGTGGGTGAGTGGGTGGAGGAGGATATGTGGGTGGATGATTGATGGTGGGATATGGGATGGGTAGGGGATATATGTGTGGGTGGGGATATGTGGTGGGTGGGAAATGTGTGCAGGTGGGGGTGGTTGTGGGTTTGGGGATGTGTGTGTGGGCGAGGGATGTTTATGGGTGTGGGATGTTTGGGTGGATGGGTGGGGAGTGTGTGTGTGGATGAGAGATGTGTGGGGGATGTGTGTGGGTTGGGGGAGAGGTGCGTGATGGGTGTGGGTGATGGATTTGGGGATGTGTGTGTGGGTGGGGGATATGTCTGGCTGGGTTCAGGTGTGTGTGGCTGGATGGAGGATGTATGTGTGGGTAGTGAAGGTGATTGTAGTTTGGGGATGTGTGGATGGGTAGGAGATGTGTGAGGAGATGTGTGTGTGGGTGAGGGATGTGTCTTTGGGATGTGTGTGGGTGTGGTGTGGGAGGGGAGCTGGGAGTGGATAAAGCATGTGTGTGTGGGTGGTTGGGGGTGTGGTTGGGTGTGCGGGTGGGTGAAGGATGTGTGTGAGGGTGGGGGATGTGTGTTTAGATGGGTGGTTGGGGTGTGTGAGTGTGGGTGGGTAGATAGGAGATGTATGTGGTGATGAGTGGGTGAGGGATGTATGGGTTGGGGATGTGCGTGTGGGTTGTACGTGGATGGGAGGTGTGTGTTTGTGAATGGGGGATGTGTTGGTGGGTGGGATGTACGTGAGGGATGTGTGTATGGGTGGGAGTTTGTGCATGGGAGGGGATGTGTGTGTGTATATGGGTATGGGGTGTGTGGTTAAGGGATGTGTGGCTGGGGGATGGGTGGGTGGAGGATGTGTGGTTGGGTAGAGGATGTGTGGGTGGGTGATTGTACATGAGTAAGGGTGTGTGGTTAAGGGATGTTTGGTTGGGGGATGGGTCGATAGAGGATGTGTGGGTGGGTGGGTGGGTGGGTAGAGGATATGAGGGTGGGTGAGTGTGTGTAGGTTAGGAGATGGTGGGGGGTGTTTGTAGGGGTGGGCTCGGGATCTGTGAGTGGGCTGGGGAAGATGGGAGATTTAGGTGCGGGATATGTGAGTTGACGGGGAGATGTGTGTGTGCGTGGAGGATGTGTGTCTGAGGAATGTGTGTTTGGCTGGGTGGTTGGAGGTGTGTGGGTGGAGGAGGAAATGTGGGTGAGTGATTGTTGGTGGGTAATGGGACGGGTAGAGGATATGTGTCCTGTGTCCTTAGTACTCTTCTTTATGGCAGTGAAACCTGGACAACTTACTCACGCCAAGAGAAACGTTTAAACAGCTTTCATATGCGGTGTCTGCGAAGAATACTTGGTATTAAGTGGCAAGACAAAATCACAAATACTGAAGTATTGGAAAGATCAGGTTGTGTGACGGTGTATTCCATGCTCAGTCTTCGTAGACTTAGATGGATAGGACACGTTAGGAGGATGGATGATGGTAGAATACCAAAGGACATCTTTTTTGGTGAATTACAGACGGGTAGGAGATCTCAGGGTCGGCTTCTACTACGATACAAAGATGTGTGTGAGTGGGACATGATTGATACAGGCATTGATAATGCACATTGGGAGCACGTCGCCGCTGAACGTGATGCATGGATGGCAATTATCAGAAATGGAATAAAGACAAAGGAGAAAATTATTGCAGATAAAGCACACACAGAGCGTGAGAGACGTAAGATGGTGCAAAATGGTGGAAGTGACCATGTTTTCACATGCACCTACTGTGGGCAAACATTTGCAGGAAGAATTGGCCCCACCAGCCACATTCGCCACTGCCATGGATCGTAGTTATTAAGCCTTTTTGAAGCACAATGTACCAAACTGTCGTCTGTCAAGGCGGAAAGGTGCCGATAGAGGATATGTGAGTGGGTGGGGAGATGTGTGTAGGTGGGTTGAAGTGTGTGGGTGGGGGATGTGTGGGTTGAAGAATGTATGTGTGCTTGGGGTGTGGGTGGATGGGATGTGTGGTGGGTGAGAGGTGTGTGTGGGTCTGGAGATGTGTAGGTGTAGGGATGTGGTGGATGGGTGAGGGAATGTATGTGTATGTGAGTTATGTGTGTGGTTGGGTGGAAGAGTTGGAGTGAATGGGGGATGTGTGGGTGGGTGGTGGATGTGTCACATAACATAGTAATATGCATTGTTTATGTTTACAAATTTCATGTGACAATGTTTTTTCCTATGCACTGTTGATGAAAGAAAGATGAGTGATTGGAAGGACCGAATGTAAGACGGGCCTGCGTGCCCAATTTGTTACCCTTTGAAAATAAAGTCTGTTCGTTCGTTCGTTCGTTCTCTCCAGGCAATGATGGTGTATGTGTTCTTCCACACTGTAAACAGGATCCCATTCTCTCCAGGCAATATTGGTGTATGTGCTCTTCCACACTGTACACAGGATCCCATTCTCTCCAGGCAATGATGGTATATGTGCTCTTCCACACTGTACACAGGATCACATTCTCTCCAGGCAATGATGGTGTATGTGCTCTTCCACACTGCACACAGGATTCCACTCTCTACAGGCAATAATGGTGTATGTGCTCTTCCACACTCTACACAGGATACCATTCTCTCCAGGCAATGATGGTGTATGTGCTCTTCCACACTGTACACAGGATCCCATTCTCTCCAGGCAATGATGATGTATGTGTTCTTCCACACTGTACACAGGATCCCATTCTCTCCAGGCAATGATGGTGTATGTGTTCTTCCACACTGTACACAGGATACCATTCTCCCCAGGCAATGATGGTGTATGTGCTCTTCCACACTGTACACAGGATCCCATTCTCTCCAGGCAATGATGGTGTATGTGCTCTTCCACACTGTACACAGGATCCCATTCTCTCCAGGCAATGATGATGTATGTGTTCTTCCACACTGTACACAGGATCCCATTCTCTCCAGGCAATGATGGTGTATGTGTTCTTCCACACTGTACAAGGATACCATTCTCTCCAGGCAATGATGGTGTATGTGCTCTTCCACACTGTACACAGTATCCCATTCTCTCCAGGCAATGATGTGTTCTTCCACACTGTACACATGATCCCATTCTCTCCAGGCAATGATGGTGTATGTGTTCTTCCACACTGTACACAGGATCCCATTCTCTCCAGGCAATGATGGTGTATGTGTTCTTCCACACTGTACACAGGATCCCATTCTCCCCAGGCAATGATGGTGTATGTGCTCTTCCACACTGTACACAGGATACCATTCTCTCCAGGCAATGATGGTGTATGTGCTCTTCCACACTGTACACAGGATCCCATTCTCTCCAGGCAATGATGGTGTACGTGCTCTTCCACACTGTACACAGGATCCCATTCTCTCCAGGCAATAATGGTGTATGTGCTCTTCCACACTGTACACAGGATCCCATTCTCTCCAGGCAATGATGGTGTATGTGCTCTTCCACACTGTACACAGGATACCATTCTCTCCAGGCAATGATGGTGTATGTGCTCTTCCACACTGTACACAGGATCCCATTCTCTCCAGGCAATGATGGTGTATGTGTTCTTCCACACTGTACACAGGATCCCATTCTCTCCAGGCAATGATGGGTTCTTCCACACTGTACACATGATCCCATTCTCTCCAGGCAATGATGGTGTATGTATTCTTCCACACTGTACACAGGATCCCATTCTCTCCAGGCAATGATGGTGTATGTGCTCTTCCACACTGTATACAGGATCCCATTCTCTCTAGACAATGATGGTGTATGTGTTCTTCCACACTGTACACAGGATCCCATTCTCCCCAGGCAATGATGGTGTATGTGCTCTTCCACACTGTACACAGGATCCATTTCTCTCCAGGCAATGATGTGTTCTTCCACACTGTACACAGGATCCCATTCTCTCCAGGCAATGTTGGTGTATGTGCTGTTCCACACTCGACACAGGATCCCATTCTTTCCAGGCAATGATGGTGTATGTGTTCTTCCACACTGTACACAGGATCCCATTCTCTCCAGGCAATGATGGTGTATGTGTTCTTCCACACTGTACACAGGATCCCATTCTCCCCAGGCAATGATGGTGTATGTGCTCTTCCACACTGTACACAGGATACCATTCTCTCCAGGCAATGATGGTGTATGTGCTCTTCCACGCTGTACACAGGATCCCATTCTCTCCAGGCAATGATGGTGTACGTGCTCTTCCACACTGTACACAGGATCCCATTCTCTCCAGGCAATGATGGTGTATGTGCTCTTCCACACTGTACACAGCATCCCATTCTCTCCAGGCAATGATGGTGTATGTGCTCTTCCACACTGTACACAGGGTACCATTCTCTCCAGGCAATGATGGTGTATGTGCTCTTCCACACTGTACACAGGATCCCATCTTCTCCAGGCAATGATGGTGTATGTGTTCTTCCACACTGTACACAGGATCCCATTCTCTCCAGGCAATGATGGTGTATGTGTTCTTCCACACTGTACACAGGATACCATTCTCTCCTGGCAATGATGGTGTATGTGCTCTTCCACACTGTACACAGTATCCCATTCTCTCCAGGCAATGATGTGTTCTTCCACACTGTACACATGATCCCATTCTCTCCAGGCAATGATGGTGTATGTGTTCTTCCACACTGTACACAGGATCCCATTCTCTCCAGGCAATGATGGTGTATGTGCTCTTCCACACTGTATACAGGATCCCATTCTCTCTAGACAATGATGGTGTATGTGTTCTTCAACACTGTACACAGGATCCCATTCTCCCCAGGCAATGATGGTGTATGTGCTCTTCCACACTGTACACAGGATCCATTTCTCTCCAGGCAATGATGTGTTCTTCCACACTGTACACAGGATCCCATTCTCTCCAGGCAATGTTGGTGTATGTGCTCTTCCACACGACACAGGATCCCATTCTCTCCAGGCAATGATGGTGTATGTGCTCTTCCACACTGTACACAGGATCCCATTCTCTCCAGGCAATGATGGTGTATGTGCTCTTCCACACTGTACACAGGATCCCATTCTCTCCAGGCAATGATGGTGTATGTGCTCTTCCAAACTGTACACAGGATCCCATTCTCTCCAGGCAATGATGGTGTATGTGCTCTTCCACACTGTACACAGGATCCCATTCTCTCCAGGCAATGATGGTGTATGTGCTCTTCCACACTCTACACAGGATCCCATTCTCTCCAGGCAATAATGGTGTATATGCTCTTCCACACTGTACACAGGATCCCATTCTCTCCAGGCAATGATGGTGTATGTGCTCTTCCACACTCTACACAGGATCCCATTGTCTCCAGGCAATGATGGTGTATTTGCTCTTCCACACTGTACAAAGGATCCCATTCTCTCCAGGCAATGATGGTGTATGTGTTCTTCCACACTGTACACAAGATCCCATTCTCTCCAGGCAATGATGGTGTATGTGTTCTTCCACAATGTACACAGGATCCCATTCTCTCCAGACAATGATGGTGTATGTGCTCTTCCACACTGTACACAGGATACCAATCTCTCCAGGCAATGATGGTGTATGTGCTCTTCCACACTGTACACAGTATCCCATTCTCTCCAGGCAATGATGTGTTCTTCCACACTGTACACATGATCCCATTCTCTCCAGGCAATGATGGTGTATGTGTTCTTCCACACTGTACACAGGATCCCATTCTCTCCAGGCAATGATGGTGTATGTGTTCTTCCACACTGTACACAGGATCCCATTCTCCCCAGGCAATGATGGTGTATGTGCTCTTCCACACTGTACACAGGATGCCATTCTCTCCAGGCAATGATGGTGTATGTGCTCTTCCACACTGTACACAGGATCCCATTCTCTCCAGGCAATGATGGTGTATGTGCTCTTCCACACTGTACACAGCATCCCATTCTCTCCAGGCAATGATGGTGTATGTGCTCTTCCACACTGTACACAGGGTACCATTCTCTCCAGGCAATGATGGTGTATGTGCTCTTCCACACTGTACACAGGATCCCATTCTCTCCAGGCAATGATGGTGTATGTGTTCTTCCACACTGTACACAGGATCCCATTCTCTCCAGGCAATGATGGTGTATGTGTTCTTCCACACTGTACACAGGATACCATTCTCTCCTGGCAATGATGGTGTATGTGCTCTTCCACACTGTACACAGTATCCCATTCTCTCCAGGCAATGATGTGTTCTTCCACACTGTACACATGATCCCATTCTCTCCAGGCAATGATGGTGTATGTGTTCTTCCACACTGTACACAGGATCCCATTCTCTCCAGGCAATGATGGTGTATGTGCTCTTCCACACTGTATACAGGATCCCATTCTCTCTAGACAATGATGGTGTATGTGTTCTTCAACACTGTACACAGGATCCCATTCTCCCCAGGCAATGATGGTGTATGTGCTCTTCCACACTGTACACAGGATCCATTTCTCTCCAGGCAATGATGTGTTCTTCCACACTGTACACAGGATCCCATTCTCTCCAGGCAATGTTGGTGTATGTGCTCTTCCACACGACACAGGATCCCATTCTCTCCAGGCAATGATGGTGTATGTGCTCTTCCACACTGTACACAGGATCCCATTCTCTCCAGGCAATGATGGTGTATGTGCTCTTCCACACTGTACACAGGATCCCATTCTCTCCAGGCAATGATGGTGTATGTGCTCTTCCAAACTGTACACAGGATCCCATTCTCTCCAGGCAATGATGGTGTATGTGCTCTTCCACACTGTACACAGGATCCCATTCTCTCCAGGCAATGATGGTGTATGTGCTCTTCCACACTCTACACAGGATCCCATTCTCTCCAGGCAATAATGGTGTATATGCTCTTCCACACTGTACACAGGATCCCATTCTCTCCAGGCAATGATGGTGTATGTGCTCTTCCACACTCTACACAGGATCCCATTGTCTCCAGGCAATGATGGTGTATTTGCTCTTCCACACTGTACAAAGGATCCCATTCTCTCCAGGCAATGATGGTGTATGTGTTCTTCCACACTGTACACAAGATCCCATTCTCTCCAGGCAATGATGGTGTATGTGTTCTTCCACAATGTACACAGGATCCCATTCTCTCCAGACAATGATGGTGTATGTGCTCTTCCACACTGTACACAGGATACCAATCTCTCCAGGCAATGATGGTGTATGTGCTCTTCCACACTGTACACAGTATCCCATTCTCTCCAGGCAATGATGTGTTCTTCCACACTGTACACATGATCCCATTCTCTCCAGGCAATGATGGTGTATGTGTTCTTCCACACTGTACACAGGATCCCATTCTCTCCAGGCAATGATGGTGTATGTGTTCTTCCACACTGTACACAGGATCCCATTCTCCCCAGGCAATGATGGTGTATGTGCTCTTCCACACTGTACACAGGATGCCATTCTCTCCAGGCAATGATGGTGTATGTGCTCTTCCACACTGTACACAGGATCCCATTCTCTCCAGGCAATGATGGTGTACGTGCTCTTCCACACTGTACACAGGATCCCATTCTCTCCAGGCAATGATGGTGTATGTGCTCTTCCACACTGTACACAGGATCCCATTCTCTCCAGGCAATGATGGTGTATGTGCTCTTCCACACTGTACACAGGATACCATTCTCTCCAGGCAATGATGGTGTATGTGCTCTTCCACACTGTACACAGGATCCCATTCTCTCCAGGCAATGATGGTGTATGTGTTCTTCCACACTGTACACAGGATCCCATTCTCTCCAGGCAATGATGGTGTATGTGTTCTTCCACACTGTACACAGGATACCATTCTCTCCTGGCAATGATGGTGTATGTGCTCTTCCACACTGTACACAGTATCCCATTCTCTCCAGGCAATGATGTGTTCTTCCACACTGTACACATGATCCCTTTCTCTCCAGGCAATGATGGTGTATGTGTTCTTCCACACTGTACAAAGGATCCCATTCTCTCCAGGCAATAATGGTGTATGTGCTCTTCCACACTGTATACAGGATCCCATTCTCTCTAGACAATGATGGTGTATGTGTTCTTCCACACTGTACACAGGATCCCATTCTCCCCAGGCAATGATGGTGTATGTGCTCTTCCACACTGTACACAGGATCCATTTCTCTTCAGGCAATGATGTGTTCTTCCACACTGTACACAGGATCCCATTCTCTCCAGGCAATGTTGGTGTATGTGCTGTTCCAAACTCGACACAGGATCCCATTCTCTCCAGGCAATGATGGTGTATGTGTTCTTCCACACTGTACACAGGATCCCGTTCTCTCCAGGCAATGATGGTGTATGTGTTCTTCCACACTGTACACAGGATCCCATTCTCCCCAGGCAATGATGGTGTATGTGCTCTTCCACACTGTACACAGGATACCATTCTCTCCAGGCAATGATGGTGTATGTGCTCTTCCACGCTGTACACAGGATCCCATTCTCTCCAGGCAATGATGGTGTACGTGCTCTTCCACACTGTACACAGGATCCCATTCTCTCCAGGCAATGATGGTGTATGTGCTCTTCCACACTGTACACAGGATCCCATTCTCTCCAGGCAATGATGGTGTATGTGCTCTTCCACACTGTACACAGGATACCATTCTCTCCAGGCAATGATGGTGTATGTGCTCTTCCACACTGTACACAGGATCCCATTTTCTCCAGGCAATGATGGTGTATGTGTTCTTCCACACTGTACACAGGATCCCATTCTCTCCAGGCAATGATGGTGTATGTGTTCTTCCACACTGTACACAGGATACCATTCTCTCCTGGCAATGATGGTGTATGTGCTCTTCCACACTGTACACAGTATCCCATTCTCTCCAGGCAATGATGTGTTCTTCCACACTGTACACATGATCCCATTCTCTCCAGGCAATGATGGTGTATGTGTTCTTCCACACTGTACACAGGATCCCATTCTCTCCAGGCAATGATGGTGTATGTGCTCTTCCACACTGTATACAGGATCCCATTCTCTCTAGACAATGATGGTGTATGTGTTCTTCAACACTGTACACAGGATCCCATTCTCCCCAGGCAATGATGGTGTATGTGCTCTTCCACACTGTACACAGGATCCATTTATCTCCAGGCAATGATGTGTTCTTCCACACTGTACACAGGATCCCATTCTCTCCAGGCAATGTTGGTGTATGTGCTCTTCCACACTCGATACAGGATCCCATTCTCTCCAGGCAATGATGGTGTATGTGCTCTTCCACACTGTACACAGGATCCCATTCTCTCCAGGCAATGATGGTGTATGTGCTCTTCCACACTGTACACAGGATCCCATTCTCTCCAGGCAATGATGGTGTATGTGCTCTTCCAAACTGTACACAGGATCCCATTCTCTCCAGGCAATGATGGTGTATGTGCTCTTCCACACTGTACACAGGATCCCATTCTCTCCAGGCAATGATGGTGTATGTGCTCTTCCACACTCTACACAGGATCCCATTCTCTCCAGGCAATAATGGTGTATGTGCTCTTCCACACTGTACACAGGATCCCATTCTCTCCAGGCAATGATGGTGTATGTGCTCTTCCACACTCTACACAGGATCCCACTGTCTCCAGGCAATGATGGTGTATTTGCTCTTCCACACTGTACAAAGGATCCCATTCTCTCCAGGCAATGATGGTGTATGTGTTCTTCCACAATGTACACAAGATCCCATTCTCTCCAGGCAATGATGGTGTATGTGTTCTTCCACAATGTACACAGGATCCCATTCTCTCCAGACAATGATGGTATATGTGCTCTTCCACACTGTACACAGGATACCAATCTCTCCAGGCAATGATGGTGTATGTGCTCTTCCACACTGTACAAAGGATACCATTCTCTCCAGGCAATGATGGTGTATGTGCTCTTCCACACTGTACACAGTATCCCATTCTCTCCAGGCAATGATGGTGTATGTGCTCTTCCACACTGTACATAGGATACCATTCTCTCCAGGCAATGATGGTGTATGTGCTCTTCCACACTGTACACAGGATACCATTCTCTCCAGGCAATGATGGTGTATGTGTTCTTCCACACTGTACACAGGATCCCAATCTCTCCATGCAATGATGGTGTATGGGTTCTTCCACACTGTACACAGGATCCCATTCTCTCCAGGCAATGATGGTGTATGTGTTCTTCCACACTGTACACAGGATACCATTCTCTCCAGGCAATGATGGTGTATGTGCTCTTCCACACTGTACACAGTATCCCATTCTCTCCAGGCAATGATGTGTTCTTCCACACTGTACACATGATCCCATTCTCTCCAGGCAATGATGGTGTATGTGTTCTTCCACACTGTACACAGGATCCCATTCTCTCCAGGCAATGATGGTGTATGTGTTCTTCCACACTGTACACAGGATCCCATTCTCCCCAGGCAATGATGGTGTATGTGCTCTTCCACACTGTACACAGGATACCATTCTCTCCAGGCAATGATGGTGTATGTGCTCTTCCACACTGTACACAGGATCCCATTCTCTCCAGGCAATGATGGTGTACGTGCTCTTCCACACGGTACACAGGATCCCATTCTCTCCAGGCAATGATGGTGTATGTGCTCTTCCACACTGTACACAGGATCCCATTCTCTCCAGGCAATGATGGTGTATGTGCTCTTCCACACTGTACACAGGATACCATTCTCTCCAGGCAATGATGGTGTATGTGCTCTTCCACACTGTACACAGGATCCCATTCTCTCCAGGCAATGATGGTGTATGTGTTCTTCCACACTGTACACAGGATCCCATTCTCTCCAGGCAATGATGGTGTATGTGTTCTTCCACACTGTACACAGGATACCATTCTCTCCTGGCAATGATGGTGTATGTGCTCTTCCACACTGTACACAGTATCCCATTCTCTCCAGGCAATGATGTGTTCTTCCACACTGTACATATGATCCCTTTCTCTCCAGGCAATGATGGTGTATGTGTTCTTCCACACTGTACACAGGATCCCATTCTCTCCAGGCAATAATGGTGTATGTGCTCTTCCACACTGTATACAGGATCCCATTCTCTCTAGACAATGATGGTGTATGTGTTCTTCCACACTGTACACAGGATCCCATTCTCCCCAGGCAATGATGGTGTATGTGCTCTTCCACACTGTACACAGGATCCATTTCTCTTCAGGCAATGATGTGTTCTTCCACACTGTACACAGGATCCCATTCTCTCCAGGCAATGTTGGTGTATGTGCTGTTCCACACTCGACACAGGATCCCATTCTCTCCAGGCAATGATGGTGTATGTGTTCTTCCACACTGTACACAGGATCCCATTCTCTCCAGGCAATGATGGTGTATGTGTTCTTCCACACTGTACACAGGATCCCATTCTCCCCAGGCAATGATGGTGTATGTGCTCTTCCACACTGTACACAGGATACCATTCTCTCCAGGCAATGATGGTGTATGTGCTCTTCCACGCTGTACACAGGATCCCATTCTCTCCAGGCAATGATGGTGTACGTGCTCTTCCACACTGTACACAGGATCCCATTCTCTCCAGGCAATGATGGTGTATGTGCTCTTCCACACTGTACACAGGATCCCATTCTCTCCAGGCAATGATGGTGTATGTGCTCTTCCACACTGTACACAGGATACCATTCTCTCCAGGCAATGATGGTGTATGTGCTCTTCCACACTGTACACAGGATCCCATTTTCTCCAGGCAATGATGGTGTATGTGTTCTTCCACACTGTACACAGGATCCCATTCTCTCCAGGCAATGATGGTGTATGTGTTCTTCCACACTGTACACAGGATACCATTCTCTCCTGGCAATGATGGTGTATGTGCTCTTCCACACTGTACACAGTATCCCATTCTCTCCAGGCAATGATGTGTTCTTCCACACTGTACACATGATCCCATTCTCTCCAGGCAATGATGGTGTATGTGTTCTTCCACACTGTACACAGGATCCCATTCTCTCCAGGCAATGATGGTGTATGTGCTCTTCCACACTGTATACAGGATCCCATTCTCTCTAGACAATGATGGTGTATGTGTTCTTCAACACTGTACACAGGATCCCATTCTCCCCAGGCAATGATGGTGTATGTGCTCTTCCACACTGTACACAGGATCCATTTATCTCCAGGCAATGATGTGTTCTTCCACACTGTACACAGGGTCCCATTCTCTCCAGGCAATGTTGGTGTATGTGCTCTTCCACACTCGATACAGGATCCCATTCTCTCCAGGCAATGATGGTGTATGTGCTCTTCCACACTGTACACAGGATCCCATTCTCTCCAGGCAATGATGGTGTATGTGCTCTTCCACACTGTACACAGGATCCCATTCTCTCCAGGCAATGATGGTGTATGTGCTCTTCCAAACTGTACACAGGATCCCATTCTCTCCAGGCAATGATGGTGTATGTGCTCTTCCACACTGTACACAGGATCCCATTCTCTCCAGGCAATGATGGTGTATGTGCTCTTCCACACTCTACACAGGATCCCATTCTCTCCAGGCAATAATGGTGTATGTGCTCTTCCACACTGTACACAGGATCCCATTCTCTCCAGGCAATGATGGTGTATGTGCTCTTCCACACTCTACACAGGATCCCACTGTCTCCAGGCAATGATGGTGTATTTGCTCTTCCACACTGTACAAAGGATCCCATTCTCTCCAGGCAATGATGGTGTATGTGTTCTTCCACACTGTACACAAGATCCAATTCTCTCCAGGCAATGATGGTGTATGTGTTCTTCCACAATGTACACAGGATCCCATTCTCTCCAGACAATGATGGTGTATGTGCTCTTCCACACTGTACACAGGATACCAATCTCTCCAGGCAATGATGGTGTATGTGCTCTTCCACACTGTACAAAGGATACCATTCTCTCCAGGCAATGATGGTGTATGTGCTCTTCCACACTGTACACAGTATCCCATTCTCTCCAGGCAATGATGGTGTATGTGCTCTTCCACACTGTACATAGGATACCATTCTCTCCAGGCAATGATGGTGTATGTGCTCTTCCACACTGTACACAGGATACCATTCTCTCCAGGCAATGATGGTGTATGTGTTCTTCCACACTGTACACAGGATCCCAATCTCTCCATGCAATGATGGTGTATGTGTTCTTCCACACTGTACACAGGATCCCATTCTCTCCAGGCAATGATGGTGTATGTGTTCTTCCACACTGTACACAGGATACCATTCTCTCCAGGCAATGATGGTGTATGTGCTCTTCCACACTGTACACAGTATCCCATTCTCTCCAGGCTATGATGTGTTCTTCCACACTGTACACATGATCCCATTCTCTCCAGGCAATGATGGTGTATGTGTTCTTCCACACTGTACACAGGATCCCATTCTCTCCAGGCAATGATGGTGTATGTGCTCTTCCACACTGTATACAAGATCCCATTCTCTCCAGACAATGATGGTGTATGTGTTCTTCCACACTGTGCACAGGATCCCATTCTCCCCAGGCAATGATGGTGTATGTGCTCTTCCACACTGTACACATGATCCAATTCTCTCCAGGCAATGATGTGTTCTTCCACACTGTACACAGGATCCCATTCTCTCCAGGCAATGATGGTGTATGTGCTCTTCCACACTCGACACAGGATCCCATTCTCTCCAGGCAATGATGGTGTATGTCCTTTTCCACACTCGACACAGGATCCCATTCTCTCCAGGCAACGATGTGCTCTTCCACACTGTACACAGGATCCCATTCTCTCCAGGCAAAAATGGTGTATGTGCTCTTCCACACTCGACACAGGATCCCATTCTCTCCAGGCAATGATGGTGTATGTGCTCTTCCACACTGTACACAGGATCCCATTCTCTCCAGGCAATGATGGTGTATGTGCTCTTCCACACTCGACACAGGATCCCATTCTACCTAGGCAATGATGTTGTATGTGCTCTTCCACACTCGACACAGGATCCCATTCTCTCCAGGCAACGATGTGCTCTTCCACACTGTACACAGGATCCCATTCTCTCCAGGCAATGATGGTGTATGTGCTCTTCCACACTGTACACGGGATCCCATTCTCTCCAGGCAATGATGGTGTATGTGCTCTTCCACACTGTACACAGGATCCCATTCTCTCCAGGCAATGATGGTGTATGTGCTCTTCCACACTGTTCACAGGATCCCATTCTCTCCAGGCAATGATGGTGTATGTGCTCTTCCACACTCTACACAGGATCCCATTCTCTCCAGGCAATAATGGTGTATGTGTTCTTCCACACTCTACACAGGATCCCATTCTCTCCAGGCAATAATGGTGTATGTGCTCTTCCACACTCTACACAGGATCCCATTCTACCCAGGCAATGATGGTGTATGTGCTCTTCCACACTGTACACAGGATCCCATTCTCTCCAGACAATGATGGTGTATGTGTTCTTCCACACTGTACACAAGATCCCATTCTCTCCAGGCAATGATGGTGTATGTGTTCTTCCACAAGGTACACAGGATCCCATTCTCTCCAGGCAATGATGGTGTGTGTGCTCTTCCACACTGTACACAGGATACCATTCTCTCCAGGCAATGATGGTGTATGTGTTCTTCCACACTGTACAAAGTATAACATTCTCTCCAGGCAATGATGGTGTATGTGTTCTTCCACACTGTACACAGGATCCCATTCACTCCAGGCAATGATGGTGTATGTGCCCTTCCACACTGTACACAGGATCCCATTCTCTCCAGGCAATGATGGTGTATGTGCTCTTCCACACTGTACACAGGATACCATTCTCTCCAGGCAATGATAGTGTATGTGCTCTTCCACACTGTACACAGGATACCATTCTCTCCAGGCAATGATGGTGCATGTGCTCTTCCACACTGTACACAGGATCCCATTCTCTCCAGGCAATGATGGTGTATTTGTTCTTCCACACTGTACACAGGATCCCATTCTCTCCAGGCAATGATGGTGTATGTGTTCTTCCACACTGTACACAGGATACCATTCTCTCCAGGCAATGATGGTGTATGTGCTCTTCCAAACTGTACACAGTATCCCATTCTCTCCAGGCAATGATGTGTTCTTCCACACTGTACACATGATCCCATTCTCTCCAGGCAATGATGGTGTATGTGCTCTTCCACATTGTACACAGTATCCCATTCTCTCCAGGCAATGATGGTGTATGTGCTCTTCCACACTGTACACAGGATACCATTCTCTCCAGGCAATGATGGTGTATGTGCTCTTACACACTGTACACAGGATACCATTCTCTCCAGGCAATGATGGTGTATGTGCTCTTCCACACTGTACACAGAATCCCAATCTCTCCAGGCAATGATGGTGTATGTGTTCTTCCACACTGTACACAGGATCCCATTCTCTCCAGGCAATGATGGTGTATGTGCTCTTCCACACTCTACACAGGATCCCATTCTCTCCAGGCAATGATGGTGTATGTGTTCTTCCACACTGTACACAAGATCCCATTCTCTCCAGGCAATGATGGTGTATGTGTTCTTCCACAATGTACACAGGATCCCATTCTCTCCAGGCAATGATGGTGTGTGTGCTCTTCCACACTGTACACAGGATACCATTCTCTCCAGGCAATGATGGTGTATGTGTTCTTCCACACTGTATAAAGTATACCATTCTCTCCAGGCAATGATGGTGTATGTGCTCTTCCACACTGTATGCAGGATCCCATTCACTCCAGGCAATGATGGTGTATGTGCTCTTCCACACTGTACACAGGATCCCATTCTCTCCAGGCAATGATGGTGTATGTGTTCTTCCACACTGTACACCGGATCCCATTCTCTCCAGGCAATGATGTGTTCTTCCACACTGTACACAGGATCCCATTCTCTCTAGGCAATGTTGGTGTATGTGCTCTTCCACACTCGACACAGGATCCCATTCTCTCCAGACAATGATGGTGTATGTGCTCTTCCACACTGTACACAGGATCCCATTCATTCTCTCCACGCAACGATGTGCTCTTCCACACTGTACACAGGATCCCATTCTCTCCAGGCAATAATGGTGTATGTGCTCTTCCACACTCGACACAGGATCCCATTCTCTCCAGGCAATGATGGTGTATGTGCTCTTCCACACTGTACACAGGATCCCATTCTCTCCAGGCAATAATTGTGTATGTGCTCTTCCACACTGTACACAGGATCCCATTCTCTCCAGGCAATGATGGTGTATGTGCTCTTCCACACTGTACACAGGATCCCATTCTCTCCAGGCAAAGATGGTGTATGTGCTCTTCCACACTCTACACAGGATCCCATTCTCTCCAGGCAATAATGGTGTATGTGCTCTTCCACTCTCTACACAGGATCCCATTCTCTCCAGGCAATGATGGTGTATGTGCTCTTCCACACTCTACACACGATCCCATTGTCTCCAGGCAATGATGGTGTATGTGCTCTTCCACAATGTACAAAGGATCCCATTCTCTCCAGGCAATGATGGTGTATGTGCTCTTCCACACTGTACACAAGATCCCATTCTCTCCAGGCAATGATGGTGTATGTGTTCTTCCACAATGTACACAGGAGCCCATTCTCTCCAGACAATGATGGTGTGTGTGCTCTTCCACACTGTACACAGGATACCATTCTCTCCAGGCAATGATGGTGTATGTGCTCTTCCACACTGTACAAAGGATACCATTCTCTCCAGGCAATGATGGTGTATGTGCTCTTCCACACTGTACACAGGATCCCATTCTCTACAGGCAATGATGGTGTATGTGCTCTTCCACACTGTACACAGGATCCCATTCTCTACAGGCAATGATGGTGTATGTGCTCTTCCACACTGTACACAGAATCCCAATCTCTCCAGGCAATGATGGTGTATGTGTTCTTCCACACTCTACACAGGATCCCATTCTCTCCAGGCAATAATGGTGTATGTGCTCTTCCACTCTCTACACAGGATCCCATTCTCTCCAGGCAATGATGGTGTATGTGCTCTTCCACACTCTACACACGATCCCATTGTCTCCAGGCAATGATGGTGTATGTGCTCTTTCACAATGTACAAAGGATCCCATTCTCTCCAGGCAATGATGGTGTATGTGCTCTTCCACACTGTACACAAGATCCCATTCTCTCCAGGCAATGATGGTGTATGTGTTCTTCCACAATGTACACAGGAGCCCATTCTCTCCAGACAATGATGGTGTGTGTGCTCTTCCACACTGTACACAGGATACCATTCTCTCCAGGCAATGATGGTGTATGTGCTCTTCCACACTGTACAAAGGATACCATTCTCTCCAGGCAATGATGGTGTATGTGCTCTTCCACACTGTACACAGGATCCCATTCTCTACAGGCAATGATGGTGTATGTGCTCTTCCACACTGTACACAGGATCCCATTCTCTCCAGGCAATGATGGTGTATGTGCTCTTCCACACTGTACACAGTATCCCATTCTCTCCAGGCAATGATGGTGTATGTGCTCTTCCACACTGTACACAGGATACCATTCTCTCCAGGCAATGATGGTGTATGTGCTCTTCCACACTGTACACAGGATACCATTCTCTCCAGGCAATGATGGTGTATGTGCTCTTCCACACTGTACACAGGATCCCATTCTCTCCAGGCAATGATGGTGTATGTGTTCTTCCACACTGTACACAGGATACCATTCTCTCCAGGCAATGATGGTGTATGTGTTCTTCCACACTGTACAAAGTATAACATTCTCTCCAGGCAATGATGGTGTATGTGCTCTTCCACACTGTATGCAGGATCCCATTCACTCCAGGCAATGATGGTGTATGTGCCCTTCCACACTGTACACAGGATCCCATTCTCTCCAGGCAATGATGGTGTATGTGCTCTTCCACACTGTACACAGGATACCATTCTCTCCAGGCAATGATGGTGTATGTGCTCTTCCACACTGTACACAGGATACCATTCTCTCCAGGCAATGATGGTGTATGTGCTCTTCCACACTGTACACAGGATCCCATTCTCTCCAGGCAATGATGGTGTATTTGTTCTTCCACACTGTACACAGGATCCCATTCTCTCCAGGCAATGATGGTGTATGTGTTCTTCCACACTGTACACAGGATACCATTCTCTCCAGGCAATGATGGTGTATGTGCTCTTCCAAACTGTACACAGTATCCCATTCTCTCCAGGCAATGATGTGTTCTTCCACACTGTACACATGATCCCATTCTCTCCAGGCAATGATAGTGTATGTGCTCTTCCACACTGTACACAGTATCCCATTCTCTCCAGGCAATGATGGTGTATGTGCTCTTCCACACTGTACACAGGATACCATTCTCTCCAGGCAATGATGGTGTATGTGCTCTTACACATAGTACACAGGATACCATTCTCTCCAGGCAATGATGGTGTATGTGCTCTTCCACACTGTACACAGAATCCCAATCTCTCCAGGCAATGATGGTGTATGTGTTCTTCCACACTCTACACAGGATCCCATTCTCTCCAGGCAATAATGGTGTATGTGCTCTTCCACTCTCTACACAGGATCCCATTCTCTCCAGGCAATGATGGTGTATGTGCTCTTCCACACTCTACACAAGATCCCATTGTCTCCAGGCAATGATGGTGTATGTGCTCTTTCACAATGTACAAAGGATCCCATTCTCTCCAGGCAATGATGGTGTATGTGCTCTTCCACACTGTACACAAGATCCCATTCTCTCCAGGCAATGATGGTGTATGTGTTCTTCCACAATGTACACAGGAGCCCATTCTCTCCAGACAATGATGGTGTGTGTGCTCTTCCACACTGTACACAGGATACCATTCTCTCCAGGCAATGATGGTGTATGTGCTCTTCCACACTGTACAAAGGATACCATTCTCTCCAGGCAATGATGGTGTATGTGCTCTTCCACACTGTACACAGGATCCCATTCTCTACAGGCAATGATGGTGTATGTGCTCTTCCACACTGTACACAGGATCCCATTCTCTCCAGGCAATGATGGTGTATGTGCTCTTCCACACTGTACACAGTATCCCATTCTCTCCAGGCAATGATGGTGTATGTGCTCTTCCACACTGTACACAGGATACCATTCTCTCCAGGCAATGATGGTGTATGTGCTCTTCCACACTGTACACAGGATACCATTCTCTCCAGGCAATGATGGTGTATGTGCTCTTCCACACTGTACACAGGATCCCAATCTCTCCAGGCAATGATGGTGTATGTGTTCTTCCACACTGTACACAGGATCCCATTCTCTCCAGGCAATGATGGTGTATGTGTTCTTCCACACTGTACACAGGATACCATTCTCTCCAGGCAATGATGGTGTATGTGCTCTTCCACACTGTACACAGTATCCCTTTCTCTCCAGGCTATGATGTGTTCTTCCACACTGTACACATGATCCCATTCTCTCCAGGCAATGATGGTGTATGTGTTCTTCCACACTGTACATAGGATCCCATTCTCTCCAGGCAATGATGGTGTATGTGCTCTTCCACACTGTATACAGGATCCCATTCTCTCCAGACAATGATGGTGTATGTGTTCTTCCACACTGTGCACAGGATCCCATTCTCCCCAGGCAATGATGGTGTATGTGCTCTTCCACACTGTACACATGATCCCATTCTCTCCAGGCAATGATGGTGTATGTGTTCTTCCACACTGTACAAAGTATAACATTCTCTCCAGGCAATGATGGTGTATGTGCTCTTCCACACTGTATGCAGGATCCCATTCACTCCAGGCAATGATGGTGTATGTGCCCTTCCACACTGTACACAGGATCCCATTCTCTCCAGGCAATGATGGTGTATGTGCTCTTCCACACTGTACACAGGATCCCATTCTCTCCAGGCAATGATGGTGTATGTGTTCTTCCACAAGGTACACAGGATCCCATTCTCTCCAGGCAATGATGGTGTGTGTGCTCTTCCACACTGTACACAGGATACCATTCTCTCCAGGCAATGATGGTGTATGTGTTCTTCCACACTGTACAAAGTATAACATTCTCTCCAGGCAATGATGGTGTATGTGTTCTTCCACACTGTACACAGGATCCCATTCACTCCAGGCAATGATGGTGTATGTGCCCTTCCACACTGTACACAGGATCCCATTCTCTCCAGGCAATGATGGTGTATGTGCTCTTCCACACTGTACACAGGATACCATTCTCTCCAGGCAATGATGGTGTATGTGCTCTTCCACACTGTACACAGGATACCATTCTCTCCAGGCAATGATGGTGCATGTGCTCTTCCACACTGTACACAGGATCCCATTCTCTCCAGGCAATGATGGTGTATTTGTTCTTCCACACTGTACACAGGATCCCATTCTCTCCAGGCAATGATGGTGTATGTGTTCTTCCACACTGTACACAGGATACCATTCTCTCCAGGCAATGATGGTGTATGTGCTCTTCCAAACTGTACACAGTATCCCATTCTCTCCAGGCAATGATGTGTTCTTCCACACTGTACACATGATCCCATTCTCTCCAGGCAATGATGGTGTATGTGCTCTTCCACATTGTACACAGTATCCCATTCTCTCCAGGCAATGATGGTGTATGTGCTCTTCCACACTGTACACAGGATACCATTCTCTCCAGGCAATGATGGTGTATGTGCTCTTACACACTGTACACAGGATACCATTCTCTCCAGGCAATGATGGTGTATGTGCTCTTCCACACTGTACACAGAATCCCAATCTCTCCAGGCAATGATGGTGTATGTGTTCTTCCACACTGTACACAGGATCCCATTCTCTCCAGGCAATGATGGTGTATGTGCTCTTCCACACTCTACACAGGATCCCATTCTCTCCAGGCAATGATGGTGTATGTGTTCTTCCACACTGTACACAAGATCCCATTCTCTCCAGGCAATGATGGTGTATGTGTTCTTCCACAATGTACACAGGATCCCATTCTCTCCAGGCAATGATGGTGTGTGTGCTCTTCCACACTGTACACAGGATACCATTCTCTCCAGGCAATGATGGTGTATGTGTTCTTCCACACTGTATAAAGTATAAAATTCTCTCCAGGCAATGATGGTGTATGTGCTCTTCCACACTGTATGCAGGATCCCATTCACTCCAGGCAATGATGGTGTATGTGCTCTTCCACACTGTACACAGGATCCCATTCTCTCCAGGCAATGATGGTGTATGTGTTCTTCCACACTGTACACCGGATCCCATTCTCTCCAGGCAATGATGTGTTCTTCCACACTGTACACAGGATCCCATTCTCTCTAGGCAATGTTGGTGTATGTGCTCTTCCACACTCGACACAGGATCCCATTCTCTCCAGACAATGATGGTGTATGTGCTCTTCCACACTGTACACAGGATCCCATTCATTCTCTCCACGCAACGATGTGCTCTTCCACACTGTACACAGGATCCCATTCTCTCCAGGCAATAATGGTGTATGTGCTCTTCCACACTCGACACAGGATCCCATTCTCTCCAGGCAATGATGGTGTATGTGCTCTTCCACACTGTACACAGGATCCCATTCTCTCCAGGCAATAATGGTGTATGTGCTCTTCCACACTGTACACAGGATCCCATTCTCTCCAGGCAATGATGGTGTATGTGCTCTTCCACACTGTACACAGGATCCCATTCTCTCCAGGCAAAGATGGTGTATGTGCTCTTCCACACTCTACACAGGATCCCATTCTCTCCAGGCAATAATGGTGTATGTGCTCTTCCACTCTCTACACAGGATCCCATTCTCTCCAGGCAATGATGGTGTATGTGCTCTTCCACACTCTACACACGATCCCATTGTCTCAAGGCAATGATGGTGTATGTGCTCTTCCACAATGTACAAAGGATCCCATTCTCTCCAGGCAATGATGGTGTATGTGCTCTTCCACACTGTACACAAGATCCCATTCTCTCCAGGCAATGATGGTGTATGTGTTCTTCCACAATGTACACAGGAGCCCATTCTCTCCAGACAATGATGGTGTGTGTGCTCTTCCACACTGTACACAGGATACCATTCTCTCCAGGCAATGATGGTGTATGTGCTCTTCCACACTGTACAAAGGATACCATTCTCTCCAGGCAATGATGGTGTATGTGCTCTTCCACACTGTACACAGGATCCCATTCTCTACAGGCAATGATGGTGTATGTGCTCTTCCACACTGTACACAGGATCCCATTCTCTCCAGGCAATGATGGTGTATGTGCTCTTCCACACTGTACACAGTATCCCATTCTCTCCAGGCAATGATGGTGTATGTGCTCTTCCACACTGTACACAGGATACCATTCTCTCCAGGCAATGATGGTGTATGTGCTCTTCCACACTGTACACAGTATCCCTTTCTCTCCAGGCTATGATGTGTTCTTCCACACTGTACATATGATCCCATTCTCTCCAGGCAATGATGGTGTATGTGCTCTTCCACACTGTATACAGGATCCCATTCTCTCCAGACAATGATGGTGTATGTGTTCTTCCACACTGTGCACAGGATCCCATTCTCCCCAGGCAATGATGGTGTATGTGCTCTTCCACACTGTACACATGATCCCATTCTCTCCAGGCAATGATGGTGTATGTGTTCTTCCACACTGTACAAAGTATAACATTCTCTCCAGGCAATGATGGTGTATGTGCTCTTCCACACTGTATGCAGGATCCCATTCACTCCAGGCAATGATGGTGTATGTGCCCTTCCACACTGTACACAGGATCCCATTCTCTCCAGGCAATGATGGTGTATGTGCTCTTCCACACTGTACACAGGATACCATTCTCTCCAGGCAATGATGGTGTATGTGCTCTTCCACACTGTACACAGGATACCATTCTCTCCAGGCAATGATGGTGTATGTGTTCTTCCACACTGTACACAGGATACCATTCTCTCCAGGCAATGATGGTGTATGTGCTCTTCCAAACTGTACACAGTATCCCATTCTCTCCAGGCAATGATGTGTTCTTCCACACTGTACACATGATCCCATTCTCTCCAGGCAATGATGGTGTATGTGCTCTTCCACACTGTACACAGTATCCCATTCTCTCCAGGCAATGATGGTGTATGTGCTCTTCCACACTGTACACAGGATACCATTCTCTCCAGGCAATGATGGTGTATGTGCTCTTACACATAGTACACAGGATACCATTCTCTCCAGGCAATGATGGTGTATGTGCTCTTCCACACTGTACACAGAATCCCAATCTCTCCAGGCAATGATGGTGTATGTGTTCTTCCACACTCTACACAGGATCCCATTCTCTCCAGGCAATAATGGTGTATGTGCTCTTCCACTCTCTACACAGGATCCCATTCTCTCCAGGCAATGATGGTGTATGTGCTCTTCCACACTCTACACACGATCCCATTGTCTCCAGGCAATGATGGTGTATGTGCTCTTTCACAATGTACAAAGGATCCCATTCTCTCCAGGCAATGATGGTGTATGTGCTCTTCCACACTGTACACAAGATCCCATTCTCTCCAGGCAATGATGGTGTATGTGTTCTTCCACAATGTACACAGGAGCCCATTCTCTCCAGACAATGATGGTGTGTGTGCTCTTCCACACTGTACACAGGATACCATTCTCTCCAGGCAATGATGGTGTATGTGCTCTTCCACACTGTACAAAGGATACCATTCTCTCCAGGCAATGATGGTGTATGTGCTCTTCCACACTGTACACAGGATCCCATTCTCTACAGGCAATGATGGTGTATGTGCTCTTCCACACTGTACACATGATCCCATTCTCTCCAGGCAATGATGGTGTATGTGCTCTTCCACACTGTACACAGTATCCCATTCTCTCCAGGCAATGATGGTGTATGTGCTCTTCCACACTGTACACAGGATACCATTCTCTCCAGGCAATGATGGTGTATGTGCTCTTCCACACTGTACACAGGATACCATTCTCTCCAGGCAATGATGGTGTATGTGCTCTTCCACACTGTACACAGGATCCCATTCTCTCCAGGCAATGATGGTGTATGTGTTCTTCCACACTGTACACAGGATACCATTCTCTCCAGGCAATGATGGTGTATGTGTTCTTCCACACTGTACAAAGTATAACATTCTCTCCAGGCAATGATGGTGTATGTGCTCTTCCACACTGTATGCAGGATCCCATTCACTCCAGGCAATGATGGTGTATGTGCCCTTCCACACTGTACACAGGATCCCATTCTCTCCAGGCAATGATGGTGTATGTGCTCTTCCACACTGTACACAGGATACCATTCTCTCCAGGCAATGATGGTGTATGTGCTCTTCCACACTGTACACAGGATACCATTCTCTCCAGGCAATGATGGTGTATGTGCTCTTCCACACTGTACACAGGATCCCATTCTCTCCAGGCAATGATGGTGTATTTGTTCTTCCACACTGTACACAGGATCCCATTCTCTCCAGGCAATGATGGTGTATCTGTTCTTCCACACTGTACACAGGATACCATTCTCTCCAGGCAATGATGGTGTATGTGCTCTTCCAAACTGTACACAGTATCCCATTCTCTCCAGGCAATGATGTGTTCTTCCACACTGTACACATGATCCCATTCTCTCCAGGCAATGATGGTGTATGTGCTCTTCCACACTGTACACAGTATCCCATTCTCTCCAGGCAATGATGGTGTATGTGCTCTTCCACACTGTACACAGGATACCATTCTCTCCAGGCAATGATGGTGTATGTGCTCTTACACATAGTACACAGGATACCATTCTCTCCAGGCAATGATGGTGTATGTGCTCTTCCACACTGTACACAGAATCCCAATCTCTCCAGGCAATGATGGTGTATGTGTTCTTCCACACTCTACACAGGATCCCATTCTCTCCAGGCAATAATGGTGTATGTGCTCTTCCACTCTCTACACAGGATCCCATTCTCTCCAGGCAATGATGGTGTATGTGCTCTTCCACACTCTACACACGATCCCATTGTCTCCAGGCAATGATGGTGTATGTGCTCTTTCACAATGTACAAAGGATCCCATTCTCTCCAGGCAATGATGGTGTATGTGCTCTTCCACACTGTACACAAGATCCCATTCTCTCCAGGCAATGATGGTGTATGTGTTCTTCTACAATGTACACAGGAGCCCATTCTCTCCAGACAATGATGGTGTGTGTGCTCTTCCACACTGTACACAGGATACCATTCTCTCCAGGCAATGATGGTGTATGTGCTCTTCCACACTGTACAAAGGATACCATTCTCTCCAGGCAATGATGGTGTATGTGCTCTTCCACACTGTACACAGGATCCCATTCTCTACAGGCAATGATGGTGTATGTGCTCTTCCACACTGTACACAGGATCCCATTCTCTCCAGGCAATGATGGTGTATGTGCTCTTCCACACTGTACACAGTATCCCATTCTCTCCAGGCAATGATGGTGTATGTGCTCTTCCACACTGTACACAGGATACCATTCTCTCCAGGCAATGATGGTGTATGTGCTCTTCCACACTGTACACAGGATACCATTCTCTCCAGGCAATGATGGTGTATGTGCTCTTCCACACTGTACACAGGATCCCAATCTCTCCAGGCAATGATGGTGTATGTGTTCTTCCACACTGTACACAGGATCCCATTCTCTCCAGGCAATGATGGTGTATGTGTTCTTCCACACTGTACACAGGATACCATTCTCTCCAGGCAATGATGGTGTATGTGCTCTTCCACACTGTACACAGTATCCCTTTCTCTCCAGGCTATGATGTGTTCTTCCACACTGTACACATGATCCCATTCTCTCCAAGCAATGATGGTGTATGTGTTCTTCCACACTGTACATAGGATCCCATTCTCTCCAGGCAATGATGGTGTATGTGCTCTTCCACACTGTATACAGGATCCCATTCTCTCCAGACAATGATGGTGTATGTGTTCTTCCACACTGTGCACAGGATCCCATTCTCCCCAGGCAATGATGGTGTATGTGCTCTTCCACACTGTACACATGATCCCATTCTCTCCAGGCAATGATGGTGTATGTGTTCTTCCACACTGTACAAAGTATAACATTCTCTCCAGGCAATGATGGTGTATGTGCTCTTCCACACTGTATGCAGGATCCCATTCACTCCAGGCAATGATGGTGTATGTGCCCTTCCACACTGTACACAGGATCCCATTCTCTCCAGGCAATGATGGTGTATGTGCTCTTCCACACTGTACACAGGATACCATTCTCTCCAGGCAATGATGGTGTATGTGCTCTTCCACACTGTACACAGGATACCATTCTCTCCAGGCAATGATGGTGTATGTGCTCTTCCACACTGTACACAGGATCCCAT
Source organism: Cepaea hortensis (assembly GCA_963921405.1). NCBI lineage: Eukaryota > Metazoa > Mollusca > Gastropoda > Stylommatophora > Helicidae > Cepaea > Cepaea hortensis. Next base: position 7,096,854 of record OY992890.1, read on the forward strand.
TCTCTCCAGGCAATGATGGTGTATTTGTTCTTCCACACTGTACACAGGATCCCATTCTCTCCAGGCAATGATGGTGTATGTGTTCTTCCACACTGTACACAGGATACCATTCTCTCCAGGCAATGATGGTGTATGTGCTCTTCCAAACTGTACACAGTATCCCATTCTCTCCAGGCAATGATGTGTTCTTCCACACTGTACACATGATCCCATTCTCTCCAGGCAATGATGGTGTATGTGCTCTTCCACACTGTACACAGTATCCCATTCTCTCTAGGCAATGATGGTGTATGTGCTCTTCCACACTGTACACAGGATACCATTCTCTCCAGGCAATGATGGTGTATGTGCTCTTACACACTGTACACAGGATACCATTCTCTCCAGGCAATGATGGTGTATGTGCTCTTCCACACTGTACACAGAATCCCAATCTCTCCAGGCAATGTTGGTGTATGTGTTCTTCCACACTGTACACAGGATCCCATTCTCTCCAGGCAATGATGGTGTATGTGCTCTTCCACACTCTACACAGGATCCCATTCTCTCCAGGCAATGATGGTGTATGTGTTCTTCCACACTGTACACAAGATCCCATTCTCTCCAGGCAATGATGGTGTATGTGTTCTTCCACAATGTACACAGGATCCCATTCTCTCCAGGCAATGATGGTGTGTGTGCTCTTCCACACTGTACACAGGATACCATTCTCTCCAGGCAATGATGGTGTATGTGTTCTTCCACACTGTATAAAGTATACCATTCTCTCCAGGCAATGATGGTGTATGTGCTCTTCCACACTGTATGCAGGATCCCATTCACTCCAGGCAATGATGGTGTATGTGCTCTTCCACACTGTACACAGGATCCCATTCTCTCCAGGCAATGATGGTGTATGTGTTCTTCCATACTGTACACCGGATCCCATTCTCTCCAGGCAATGATGTGTTCTTCCACACTGTACACAGGATCCCATTCTCTCTAGGCAATGTTGGTGTATGTGCTCTTCCACACTCGACACAGGATCCCATTCTCTCCAGGCAATGATGGTGTATGTGCTCTTCCACACTGTACACAGGATCCCATTCATTCTCTCCACGCAACGATGTGCTCTTCCACACTGTACACAGGATCCCATTCTCTCCAGGCAATAATGGTGTATGTGCTCTTCCACACTCGACACAGGATCCCATTCTCTCCAGGCAATGATGGTGTATGTGCTCTTCCACACTGTACACAGGATCCCATTCTCTCCAGGCAATAATGGTGTATGTGCTCTTCCACACTGTACACAGGATCCCATTCTCTCCAGGCAATGATGGTGTATGTGCTCTTCCACACTGTACACAGGATCCCATTCTCTCCAGGCAATGATGGTGTATGTGCTCTTCCACACTCTACACAGGATCACATTCTCTCCAGGCAATAATGGTGTATGTGCTCTTCCACTCTCTACACAGGATCCCATTCTATCCAGGCAATGATGGTGTATGTGCTCTTCCACACTCTACACACGATCCCATTGTCTCCAGGCAATGATGGTGTATGTGCTCTTCCACAATGTACAAAGGATCCCATTCTCTCCAGGCAATGATGGTGTATGTGCTCTTCCACACTGTACACAAGATCCCATTCTCTCCAGGCAATGATGGTGTATGTGTTCTTCCACAATGTACACAGGAGCCCATTCTCTCCAGACAATGATGCTGTGTGTGCTCTTCCACACTGTACACAGGATACCATTCTCTCCAGGCAATGATGGTGTATGTGCTCTTCCACACTGTACAAAGGATACCATTCTCTCCAGGCAATGATGGTGTATGTGCTCTTCCACACTGTACACAGGATCCCATTCTCTACAGGCAATGATGGTGTATGTGCTCTTCCACACTGTACACAGGATCCCATTCTCTCCAGGCAATGATGGTGTATGTGCTCTTCCACACTGTACACAGTATCCCATTCTCTCCAGGCAATGATGGTGTATGTGCTCTTCCACACTGTACACAGGATACCATTCTCTCCAGGCAATGATGGTGTATGTGCTCTTCCACACTGTACACAGGATCCCAATCTCTCCAGGCAATGATGGTGTATGTGTTCTTCCACACTGTACACAGGATCCCATTCTCTCCAGGCAATGATGGTGTATGTGTTCTTCCACACTGTACACAGGATACCATTCTCTCCAGGCAATGATGGTGTATGTGCTCTTCCACACTGTACACAGTATCCCTTTCTCTCCAGGCTATGATGTGTTCTTCCACACTGTACACATGATCCCATTCTCTCCAGGCAATGATGGTGTATGTGTTCTTCCACACTGTACATAGGATCCCATTCTCTCCAGGCAATGATGGTGTATGTGCTCTTCCACACTGTATACAGGATCCCATTCTCTCCAGACAATGATGGTGTATGTGTTCTTCCACACTGTGCACAGGATCCCATTCTCCCCATGCAATGATGGTGTATGTGCTCTTCCACACTGTACACATGATCCCATTCTCTCCAGGCAATGATGTGTTCTTCCACACTGTACACAGGATCCCATTCTCTCCAGGCAATGATGGTGTATGTGCTCTTCCACACTCGACACAGGATCCCATTCTCTCCAGGCAATGATGGTGTATTTCCTTTTCCACACTCAACACAGGATCCCATTCTCTCCAGGCAACGATGTGCTCTTCCACACTGTACACAGGATCCCATTCTCTCCAGGCAATAATGGTGTAGGTGCTCTTCCACACTCGACACAGGATCCCATTCTCTCCAGGCAATGATGGTGTATGTGCTCTTCCACACTGTACACAGGATCCCATTCTCTCCAGGCAATGATGGTGTATGTGCTCTTCCACACTCGACACAGGATCCCATTCTCTCCAGGCAATGATGGTGTATGTGCTCTTCCACACTCGACACAGGATCCCATTCTCTCCAGGCAACGATGTGCTCTTCCACACTGTACACAGGATCCCATTCTCTCCAGGCAATGATGGTGTATGTGCTCTTCCACACTGTACACAGGATCCCATTCTCTCCAGGTAATGATGGTGTATGTGCTCTTCCACACAGTACACATGATCCCATTCTCTCTAGGCAATGATGGTGTATGTGCTCTTCCACACTGTTCACAGGATCCCATTCTCTCCAGGCAATGATGGTGTATGTGCTCTTCCACACTGTACACAGGATCCCATTCTCTCCAGGCAATGATGGTGTATGTGCTCTTCCACACTGTACACAAGATCCCATTCTCTCCAGGCAATGATGGTGTATGTGTTCTTCCACAATGTACACAGGATCCCATTCTCTCCAGGCAATGATGGTGTATGTGCTCTTCCACATTGTACACAGGATACCATTCTCTCCAGGCAATGATGGTGTATGTGTTCTTCCACACTGTATAAAGGATACCATTCTCTCCAGGCAATGATGGTGTATGTGCTCTTCCACACTGTACACAGGATCCCATTCTCTCCAGGCAATGATGGTGTATGTGCTCTTCCACACTGTACACAGGATCCCATTCTCTCCAGGCAATGATGGTGTATGTGCTCTTCCACACTGTACACAGGATCCCATTCTCTCCAGGCAATGATGGTGTATGTGCTCTTCCACACTGTACACAGGATACAATTCTCTCCAGGCAATGATGGTGTATGTGCTCTTCCACACTGTACACAGGATACCATTCTCTCCAGGCAATGATGGTGTATGTGCTCTTCCACACTGTACACAGTATCCCATTCTCTCCAAGCAATGATGGTGTATGTGCTCTTCCACACTGTACACAGGATCCCATTCATTCTCTCCAGGCAACGATGTGCTCTTCCACACTGTACACAGGATCCCATTCTCTCCAGGCAATAATGGTGTATGTGCTCTTCCACACTCGACACAGGATCCCATTCTCTCCAGGCAATGATGGTGTATGTGCTCTTCCACACTGTACACAGGATCCCATTCTCTCCAGGCAATGATGGTGTATGTGCTCTTCCACACTGTACACAGGATCCCATTCTCTCCAGGCAATAATGGTGTATGTGCTCTTCCACACTGTACACAGGATCCCATTCTCTCCAGGCAATGATGGTGTATGTGCTCTTCCACACTGTACACAGGATCCCATTCTCTCCAGGAAATGATGGTGTATGTGCTCTTCCACACTCTACACAGGATCCCATTCTCTCCAGGCAATAATGGTGTATGTGCTCTTCCACACTCTACACAGGATCCCATTCTCTCCAGGCAACGATGTGCTCTTCCACACTGTACACAGGATCCCATTCTCTCCAGGCAATGATGGTGTATGTGCTCTTCCACACTGTACACAGGATCCCATTCTCTCCAGGTAATGATGGTGTATGTGCTCTTCCACACTGTACACACGATCCCATTCTCTCTAGGCAATGATGGTGTATGTGCTCTTCCACACTGTTCACAGGATCCCATTCTCTCCAGGCAATGATGGTGTATGTGCTCTTCCACACTGTACACAGGATCCCATTCTCTCCAGGCAATGATGGTGTATGTGCTCTTCCACACTGTACACAAGATCCCATTCTCTCCAGGCAAAGATGGTGTATGTGTTCTTCCACAATGTACACAGGATCCCATTCTCTCCAGGCAATGATGGTGTATGTGCTCTTCCACATTGTACACAGGATACTATTCTCTCCAGGCAATGATGGTGTATGTGTTCTTCCACACTGTATAAAGGATACCATTCTCTACAGGCAATGATGGTGTATGTGCTCTTCCACACTGTATACAGGATACCATTCTCTCCAGGCAATGATGGTGTATGTGCTCTTCCACACTGTACACAGGATCCCATTCTCTCCAGGCAATGATGGTGTATGTGCTCTTCCACACTGTACACAGGATCCCATTCTCTCCAGGCAATGATGGTGTATGTGCTCTTCCACACTGTACACATGATACCATTCTCTCCAGGCAATGATGGTGTATGTGCTCTTCCACACTGTACACAGGATACCATTCTGTCCAGGCAATGATGGTGTATGTGCTCTTCCACACTGTACACAGGATTCCATTCTCTCCAGGCAATGATGGTGTATGTGTTCTTCCACACTGTACACAGGATCCCATTCTCTCCAGGCAATGATGGTGTATGTGTTCTTCCACACTGTACACAGTATCCCATTCACTCCAAGCAATGATGGTGTATGTGCTCTTCCACACTGTACACAGGATCCCATTCATTCTCTCCAGGCAACGATGTGCTCTTCCACACTGTACACAGGATCCCATTCTCTCCAGGCAATAATGGTGTATGTGCTCTTCCACACTGTACACAGGATACCATTCTCTCCAGGCAATGATGGGGTATGTGTTCTTCCACACTGTACAAAGGATACCATTCTCTCCAGGCAATGATGGTGTATGTGCTCTTCCACACTGTACACAGGATCCCATTCTCTACAGGCAATGATGGTGTATGTGCTCTTCCACACTGTACACAGGATCCCATTCTCTCCAGGCAATGATGGTGTATGTGTTCTTCCACACTGTACACATGATCCTATTCTCTCCAGGCAATGATGGTGTATGTGTTCTTCCACACTGTACATAGGATCCCATTCTCTCCAGGCAATGATGGTGTATGTGCTCTTCCACACTGTATACAGGATCCCATTCTCTCCAGACAATGATGGTGTATGTGTTCTTCCACACTGTGCACAGGATCCCATTCTCCCCAGGCAATGATGGTGTATGTGCTCTTCCACACTGTACACATGATCCCATTCTCTCCAGGCAATGATGGTGTATGTGTTCTTCCACACTGTACAAAGTATAACATTCTCTCCAGGCAATGATGGTGTATGTGCTCTTCCACACTGTATGCAGGATCCCATTCACTCCAGGCAATGATGGTGTATGTGCCCTTCCACACTGTACACAGGATCCCATTCTCTCCAGGCAATGATGGTGTATGTGCTCTTCCACACTGTACACAGGATACCATTCTCTCCAGGCAATGATGGTGTATGTGCTCTTCCACACTGTACACAGGATACCATTCTCTCCAGGCAATGATGGTGTATGTGCTCTTCCACACTGTACACAGGATCCCATTCTCTCCAGGCAATGATGGTGTATTTGTTCTTCCACACTGTTCACAGGATCCCATTCTCTCCAGGCAATGATGGTGTATGTGTTCTTCCACACTGTACACAGGATACCATTCTCTCCAGGCAATGATGGTGTATGTGCTCTTCCAAACTGTACACAGTATCCCATTCTCTCCAGGCAATGATGTGTTCTTCCACACTGTACACATGATCCCATTCTCTCCAGGCAATGATGGTGTATGTGCTCTTCCACACTGTACACAGTATCCCATTCTCTCCAGGCAATGATGGTGTATGTGCTCTTCCACACTGTACATAGGATACCATTCTCTCCAGGCAATGATGGTGTATGTGCTCTTACACACTGTACACAGGATACCATTCTCTCCAGGCAATGATGGTGTATGTGCTCTTCCACACTGTACACAGAATCCCAATCTCTCCAGGCAATGATGGTGTATGTGTTCTTCCACACTGTACACAGGATCCCATTCTCTCCAGGCAATGATGGTGTATGTGCTCTTCCACACTCTACACAGGATCCCATTCTCTCCAGGCAATGATGGTGTATGTGTTCTTCCACACTGTACACAAGATCCCATTCTCTCCAGGCAATGATGGTGTATGTGTTCTTCCACAATGTACACAGGATCCCATTCTCTCCAGGCAATGATGGTGTGTGTGCTCTTCCACACTGTACACAGGATACCATTCTCTCCAGGCAATGATGGTGTATGTGTTCTTCCACACTGTATAAAGTATACCATTCTCTCCAGGCAATGATGGTGTATGTGCTCTTCCACACTGTATGCAGGATCCCATTCACTCCAGGCAATGATGGTGTATGTGCTCTTCCACAATGTACACAGGATCCCATTCTCTCCAGGCAATGATGGTGTATGTGTTCTTCCACACTGTACACCGGATCCCATTCTCTCCAGGCAATGATGTGTTCTTCCACACTGTACACAGGATCCCATTCTCTCTAGGCAATGTTGGTGTATGTGCTCTTCCACACTCGACACAGGATCCCATTCTCTCCAGGCAATGATGGTGTATGTGCTCTTCCACACTGTACACAGGATCCCATTCATTCTCTCCACGCAACGATGTGCTCTTCCACACTGTACACAGGATCCCATTCTCTCCAGGCAATAATGGTGTATGTGCTCTTCCACACTCGACACAGGATCCCATTCTCTCCAGGCAATGATGGTGTATGTGGTCTTCCACACTGTACACAGGATCCCATTCTCTCCAGGCAATAATGGTGTATGTGCTCTTCCACACTGTACACAGGATCCCATTCTCTCCAGGCAATGATGGTGTATGTGCTCTTCCACACTGTACACAGGATCCCATTCTCTCCAGGCAATGATGGTGTATGTGCTCTTCCACACTCTACACAGGATCCCATTCTCTCCAGGCAATAATGGTGTATGTGCTCTTCCACTCTCTACACAGGATCCCATTCTCTCCAGGCAATGATGGTGTATGTGCTCTTCCACACTCTACACACGATCCCATTGTCTCCAGGCAATGATGGTGTATGTGCTCTTCCACAATGTACAAAGGATCCCATTCTCTCCAGGCAATGATGGTGTATGTGCTCTTCCACACTGTACACAAGATCCCATTCTCTCCAGGCAATGATGGTGTATGTGTTCTTCCACAATGTACACAGGAGCCCATTCTCTCCAGACAATGATGCTGTGTGTGCTCTTCCACACTGTACACAGGATACCATTCTCTCCAGGCAATGAGGTGTATGTGCTCTTCCACACTGTACAAAGGATACCATTCTCTCCAGGCAATGATGGTGTATGTGCTCTTCCACACTGTACACAGGATCCCATTCTCTACAGGCAATGATGGTGTATGTGCTCTTCCACACTGTACACAGGATCCCATTCTCTCCAGGCAATGATGGTGTATGTGCTCTTCCACACTGTACACAGTATCCCATTCTCTCCAGGCAATGATGGTGTATGTGCTCTTCCACACTGTACACAGGATACCATTCTCTCCAGGCAATGATGGTGTATGTGCTCTTCCACACTGTACACAGGATACCATTCTCTCCAGACAATGATGGTGTATGTGCTCTTCCACACTGTACACAGGATCCCAATCTCTCCAGGCAATGATGGTGTATGTGTTCTTCCACACTGTACACAGGATCCCATTCTCTCCAGGCAATGATGGTGTATGTGTTCTTCCACACTGTACACAGGATACCATTCTCTCCAGGCAATGATGGTGTATGTGCTCTTCCACACTGTACACAGTATCCCTTTCTCTCCAGGCTATGATGTGTTCTTCCACACTGTACACATGATCCCATTCTCTCCAGGCAATGATGGTGTATGTGTTCTTCCACACTGTACATAGGATCCCATTCTCTCCAGGCAATGATGGTGTATGTGCTCTTCCACACTGTATACAGGATCCCATTCTCTCCAGACAATGATGGTGTATGTGTTCTTCCACACTGTGCACAGGATCCCATTCTCCCCATGCAATGATGGTGTATGTGCTCTTCCACACTGTACACATGATCCCATTCTCTCCAGGCAATGATGTGTTCTTCCACACTGTACACAGGATCCCATTCTCTCCAGGCAATGATGGTGTATGTGCTCTTCCACACTCGACACAGGATCCCATTCTCTCCAGGCAATGATGGTGTATTTCCTTTTCCACACTCAACACAGTATCCCATTCTCTCCAGGCAACGATGTGCTCTTCCACACTGTACACAGGATCCCATTCTCTCCAGGCAATAATGGTGTATGTGCTCTTCCACACTCGACACAGGATCCCATTCTCTCCAGGCAATGATGGTGTATGTGCTCTTCCACACTGTACACAGGATCCCATTCTCTCCAGGCAATGATGGTGTATGTGCTCTTCCACACTCGACACAGGATCCCATTCTCTCCAGGCAATGATGGTGTATGTGCTCTTCCACACTCGACACAGGATCCCATTCTCTCCAGGCAACGATGTGCTCTTCCACACTGTACACAGGATCCCATTCTCTCCAGGCAATGATGGTGTATGTGCTCTTCCACACTGTACACAGGATCCCATTCTCTCCAGGTAATGATGGTGTATGTGCTCTTCCACACAGTACACATGATCCCATTCTCTCTAGGCAATGATGGTGTATGTGCTCTTCCACACTGTTCACATGATCCCATTCTCTCCAGGCAATGATGGTGTATGTGCTCTTCCACACTGTACACAGGATCCCATTCTCTCCAGGCAATGATGGTGTATGTGCTCTTCCACACTGTACACAAGATCCCATTCTCTCCAGGCAATGATGGTGTATGTGTTCTTCCACAATGTACACAGGATCCCATTCTCTCCAGGCAATGATGGTGTATGTGCTCTTTCACATTGTACACAGGATACCATTCTCTCCAGGCAATGATGGTGTATGTGTTCTTCCACACTGTATAAAGGATACCATTCTCTCCAGGCAATGATGGTGTATGTGCTCTTCCACACTGTATACAGGATCCCATTCTCTCCAGGCAATGATGGTGTATGTGCTCTTCCACACTGTACACAGGATCCCATTCTCTCCAGGCAATGATGGTGTATGTGCTCTTCCACACTGTACACAGGATCCCATTCTCTCCAGGCAATGATGGTGTATGTGCTCTTCCACACTGTACACAGGATACAATTCTCTCCAGGCAATGATGGTGTATGTGCTCTTCCACACTGTACACAGAATACCATTCTCTCCAGGCAATGATGGTGTATGTGCTCTTCCACACTGTACACAGTATCCCATTCTCTCCAAGCAATGATGGTGTATGTGCTCTTCCACACTGTACACAGGATCCCATTCATTCTCTCCAGGCAACGATGTGCTCTTCCACACTGTACACAGGATCCCATTCCCTACAGGCAATAATGGTGTATGTGCTCTTCCACACTCGACACAGGATCCCATTCTCTCCAGGCAATGATGGTGTATGTGCTCTTCCACACTGTACACAGGATCCCATTCTCTCCAGGCAATGATGGTGTATGTGCTCTTCCACACTGTACACAGGATCCCATTCTCTCCAGGCAATAATGGTGTATGTGCTCTTCCACACTGTACACAGGATCCCATTCTCTCCAGGCAATGATGGTGTATGTGCTCTTCCACACTGTACACAGGATCCCATTCTCTCCAGGAAATGATGGTGTATGTGCTCTTCCACACTCTACACAGGATCCCATTCTCTCCAGGCAATAATGGTGTATGTGCTCTTCCACACTCTACACAGGATCCCATTCTCTCCAGGCAACGATGTGCTCTTCCACACTGTACACATGATCCCATTCTCTCCAGGCAATGATGGTGTATGTGCTCTTCCACACTGTACACAGGATCCCATTCTCTCCAGGTAATGATGGTGTATGTGCTCTTCCACACTGTACACACGATCCCATTCTCTCTAGGCAATGATGGTGTATGTGCTCTTCCACACTTTTCACAGGATCCCATTCTCTCCAGGCAATGATGGTGTATGTGCTCTTCCACACTGTACACAGGATCCCATTCTCTCCAGGCAATGATGGTGTATGTGCTCTTCCACACTGTTGCCAAGATCCCATTCTCTCCAGGCAAAGATGGTGTATGTGTTCTTCCACAATGTACACAGGATCCCATTCTCTCCAGGCAATGATGGTGTATGTGCTCTTCCACATTGTACACAGGATACTATTCTCTCCAGGCAATGATGGTGTATGTGTTCTTCCACACTGTATAAAGGATACCATTCTCTACAGGCAATGATGGTGTATGTGCTCTTCCACACTGTATACAGGATCCCATTCTCTCCAGGCAATGATGGTGTATGTGCTCTTCCACACTGTACACAGGATCCCATTCTCTCCAGGCAATGATGGTGTATGTGCTCTTCCACACTGTACACAGGATCCCATTCTCTCCAGGCAATGATGGTGTATGTGCTCTTCCACACTGTACACAGGATACCATTCTCTCCAGACAATGATGGTGTATGTGCTCTTCCACACTGTACACAGGATACCATTCTGTCCAGGCAATGATGGTGTATGTGCTCTTCCACACTGTACACAGGATTCCATTCTCTCCAGGCAATGATGGTGTATGTGTTCTTCCACACTGTACACAGGATCCCATTCTCTCCAGGCAATGATGGTGTATGTGTTCTTCCACACTGTACACAGTATCCCATTCTCTCCAAGCAATGATGGTGTATGTGCTCTTCCACACTGTACACAGGATCCCATTCATTCTCTCCAGGCAACGATGTGCTCTTCCACACTGTACACAGGATCCCATTCTCTCCAGGCAATAATGGTGTATGTGCTCTTCCACACTGTACACAGGATACCATTCTCTCCAGGCAATGATGGTGTATGTGTTCTTCCACACTGTACAAAGGATACCATTCTCTCCAGGCAATGATGGTGTATGTGCTCTTCCACACTGTACACAGGATCCCATTCTCTACAGGCAATGATGGTGTATGTGCTCTTCCACACTGTACACAGGATCCCATTCTCTCCAGGCAATGATGGTGTATGTGCTCTTCCACACTGTACACAGTATCCCATTCTCTCCAGGCAATGATGGTGTATGTGCTCTTCCACACTGTACACAGGATACCATTCTCTCCAGGCAATGATGGTGTATGTGCTCTTCCACACTGTACACAGGATACCATTCTCTCCAGGCAATGATTGTGTATGTGCTCTTCCACACTGTACACAGGATCCCAATCTCTCCAGGCAATGATGGTGTATGTGTTCTTCCACACTGTACACAGGATGCCATTCTCTCCAGGCAATGATGGTGTATGTGTTCTTCCACACTGTACACAGGATACCATTCTCTCCAGGCAATGATGGTGTATGTGCTCTTCCACACTGTACACAGTATCCCATTCTCTCCAGGCTATGATGTGTTCTTCCACACTGTACACATGATCCCATTCTCTCCAGGCAATGATGTTGTATGTGTTCTTCCACACTGTACACAGGATCCCATTCTCTCCAGGCAATGATGGTGTATGTGCTCTTCCACACTGTATACATGATCCCATTCTCTCCAGCCAATGATGGTGTATGTGTTCTTCCACACTGTGCACAGGATCCCATTCTCCCCAGGTAATGATGGTGTATGTGCTCTTCCACACTGTACACATGATCCCATTCTCTCCAGGCAATGATGTGTTCTTCCACACTGTACACAGGATCCCATACTCTCCAGGCAATGATGGTGTATGTGCTCTTCCACACTCGACACAGGATCCCATTCTCTCCAGGCAATGATGGTGTATGTCCTTTTCCACACTCAACACAGGATCCCATTCTCTCCAGGCAACGATGTGCTCTTCCACACTGTACACAGGATCCCATTCTCTCCAGGCAATAATGGTGTATGTGCTCTTCCACACTCGACACAGGATCCCATTCTCTCCAGGCAATGATGGTGTATGTGCTCTTCCACACTGTACACAGGATCCCATTCTCTCCAGGCAATGATGGTGTATGTGCTCTACAACACTCGACACAGGATCCCATTCTCTCCAGGCAATGATGGTGTATGTGCTCTTCCACACTCGACACAGGTTCCCATTCTCTCCAGGCAACGATGTGCTCTTCCACACTGTACACAGGATCCCATTCTCTCCAGGCAATGATGGTGTATGTTCTCTTCCACACTGTACACAGGATCCCTTTCTCTCCAGGTAATGATGGTGTATGTGCTCTTCCACACTGTACACAGTATCCCTTTCTCTCCAGGCTATGATGTGTTCTTCCACACTGTACACATGATCCCATTCTCTCCAGGCAATGATGGTGTATGTGTTCTTCCACACTGTACATAGGATCCCATTCTCTCCAGGCAATGATGGTGTATGTGCTCTTCCACACTGTATACAGGATCCCATTCTCTCCAGACAATGATGGTGTATGTGTTCTTCCACACTGTGCACAGGATCCCATTCTCCCCAGGCAATGATGGTGTATGTGCTCTTCCACACTGTACACATGATCCCATTCTCTCCAGGCAATGATGGTGTATGTGTTCTTCCACACTGTACAAAGTATAACATTCTCTCCAGGCAATGATGGTGTATGTGCTCTTCCACACTGTATGCAGGATCCCATTCACTCCAGGCAATGATGGTGTATGTGCTCTTCCACACTGTACACAGGATACCATTCTCTCCAGGCAATGATGGTGTATGTGCTCTTCCACACTGTACACAGGATACCATTCTCTCCAGGCAATGATGGTGTATGCGCTCTTCCACACTGTACACAGGATCCCATTCTCTCCAGGCAATGATGGTGTATTTGTTCTTCCACACTGTACACAGGATCCCATTCTCTCCAGGCAATGATGGTGTATGTGTTCTTCCACACTGTACACAGGATACCATTCTCTCCAGGCAATGATGGTGTGTGTGCTCTTCCAAACTGTACACAGTATCCCATTCTCTCCAGGCAATGATGTGTTCTTCCACACTGTACACAGTATCCCATTCTCTCCAGGCAATGATGGTGTATGTGCTCTTCCACACTGTACACAGGATACCATTCTCTCCAGGCAATGATGGTGTATGTGCTCTTACACACTGTACACAGGATACCATTCTCTCCAGGCAATGATGGTGTATGTGCTCTTCCACACTGTACACAGAATCCCAATCTCTCCAGGCAATGATGGTGTATGTGTTCTTCCACACTGTACACAGGATCCCATTCTCTCCAGGCAATGATGGTGTATGTGCTCTTCCACACTCTACACAGGATCCCATTCTCTCCAGGCAATGATGGTGTATGTGTTCTTCCACACTGTACACAAGATCCCATTCTCTCCAGGCAATGATGGTGTATGTGTTCTTCCACAATGTACACAGGATCCCATTCTCTCCAGGCAATGATGGTGTGTGTGCTCTTCCACACTGTACACAGGATACCATTCTCTCCAGGCAATGATGGTGTATGTGTTCTTCCACACTGTATAAAGTATACCATTCTCTCCAGGCAATGATGGTGTATGTGCTCTTCCACACTGTATGCAGGATCCCATTCACTCCAGGCAATGATGGTGTATGTGCTCTTCCACACTGTACACATGATCCCATTCTCTCCAGGCAATGATGGTGTATGTGTTCTTCCACACTGTACACCGGATCCCATTCTCTCCAGGCAATGATGTGTTCTTCCACACTGTACACAGGATCCCATTCTCTCTAGGCAATGTTGGTGTATGTGCTCTTCCACACTCGACACAGGATCCCATTCTCTCCAGGCAATGATGGTGTATGTGCTCTTCCACACTGTACACAGGATCCCATTCATTCTCTCCACGCAACGATGTGCTCTTCCACACTGTACACAGGATCCCATTCTCTCCAGGCAATAATGGTGTATGTGCTCTTCCACACTCGACACAGGATCCCATTCTCTCCAGGCAATGATGGTGTATGTGCTCTTCCACACTGTACACAGGATCCCATTCTCTCCAGGCAATAATGGTGTATGTGCTCTTCCACACTGTACACATGATCCCATTCTCTCCAGGCAATGATGGTGTATGTGCTCTTCCACACTGTACACAGGATCCCATTCTCTCCAGGCAATGATGGTGTATGTGCTCTTCCACACTCTACACAGGATCCCATTCTCTCCAGGCAATAATGGTGTATGTGCTCTTCCACTCTCTACACAGGATCCCATTCTCTCCAGGCAATGATGGTGTATGTGCTCTTCCACACTCTACACACGATCCCATTGTCTCCAGGCAATGATGGTGTATGTGCTCTTCCACAATGTACAAAGGATCCCATTCTCTCCAGGCAATGATGGTGTATGTGCTCTTCCACACTGTACACAAGATCCCATTCTCTCCAGGCAATGATGGTGTATGTGTTCTTCCACAATGTACACAGGAGCCCATTCTCACCAGACAATGATGGTGTGTGTGCTTTTCCACACTGTACACAGGATACCATTCTCTCCAGGCAATGATGGTGTATGTGCTCTTCCACACTGTACAAAGGATACCATTCTCTCCAGGCAATGATGGTGTATGTGCTCTTCCACACTGTACACAGGATCCCATTCTCTACAGGCAATGATGGTGTATGTGCTCTTCCACACTGTACACAGGATCCCATTCTCTCCAGGCAATGATGGTGTATGTGCTCTTCCACGCTGTACACAGTATCCCATTCTCTCCAGGCAATGATGGTGTATGTGCTCTTCCACACTGTACACAGGATACCATTCTCTCCAGGCAATGATGGTGTATGTGCTCTTCCACACTGTACACAGGATACCATTCTCTCCAGGCAATGATTGTGTATGTGCTCTTCCACACTGTACACAGGATCCCAATCTCTCCAGGCAATGATGGTGTATGTGTTCTTCCACACTGTACACAGGATCCCATTCTCTCCAGGCAATGATGGTGTATGTGTTCTTCCACACTGTACACAGGATACCATTCTCTCCAGGCAATGATGGTGTATGTGCTCTTCCACACTGTACACAGTATCCCTTTCTCTCCAGGCTATGATGTGTTCTTCCACACTGTACACATGATCCCATTCTCTCCAGGCAATGATGGTGTATGTGTTCTTCCACACTGTACATAGGATCCCATTCTCTCCAGGCAATAATGGTGTATGTGCTCTTCCACACTGTATACAGGATCCCATTCTCTCCAGACAATGATGGTGTATGTGTTCTTCCACACTGTGCACAGGATCCCATTCTCCCCAGGCAATGATGGTGTATGTGCTCTTCCACACTGTACACATGATCCCATTCTCTCCAGGCAATGATGTGTTCTTCCACACTGTACACAGGATCCCATTCTCTCCAGGCAATGATGGTGTATGTGCTCTTCCACACTCGACACAGGATCCCATTCTCTCCAGGCAATGATGGTGTATTTCCTTTTCCACACTCAACACAGGATCCCATCCTCTCCAGGCAACGATGTGCTCTTCCACACTGTACACAGGATCCCATTCTCTCCAGGCAATGATGGTGTATGTGCTCTTCCACACTCGACACAGGATCCCATTCTCTCCAGACAACGATGTGCTCTTCCACACTGTACACAGGATCCCATTCTCTCCAGGCAATGATGGTGTATGTGCTCTTCCACACTGTACACAGGATCCCATTCTCTCCAGGTAATGATGGTGTATGTGCTCTTCCACACTGTACACATGATCCCATTCTCTCTAGGCAATGATGGTGTATGTGCTCTTCCACACTGTTCACAGGATCCCATTCTCTCCAGGCAATGATGGTGTATGTGCTCTTCCACACTGTACACAGGATCCCATTCTCTCCAGGCAATGATGGTGTATGTGCTCTTCCACACTGTACACAAGATCCCATTCTCTCCAGGCAATGATGGTGTATGTGTTCTTCCACAATGTACACAGGATCCCATTCTCTCCAGGCAATGATGGTGTATGTGCTCTTCCACATTGTACACAGGATACCATTCTCTCCAGGCAATGATGGTGTATGTGTTCTTCCACACTGTATAAAGGATACCATTCTCTCCAGGCAATGATGGTGTATGTGCTCTTCCACACTGTATACAGGATCCCATTCTCTCCAGGCAATGATGGTGTATGTGCTCTTCCACACTGTACACAGGATCCCATTCTCTCCAGGCAATGATGGTGTATGTGCTCTTCCACACTGTACACAGGATCCCATTCTCTCCAGGCAATGATGGTGTATGTGCTCTTCCACACTGTACACAGGATACAATTCTCTCCAGGCAATGATGGTGTATGTGCTCTTCCACACTGTACACAGGATACCATTCTCTCCAGGCAATGATGGTGTATGTGCTCTTCCACACTGTACACAGTATCCCATTCTCTCCAAGCAATGATGGTGTATGTGCTCTTCCACACTGTACACAGGATCCCATTCATTCTCTCCAGGCAACGATGTGCTCGTCCACACTGTACACAGGATCCCGTTCTCTCCAGGCAATAATGGTGTATGTGCTCTTCCACACTCGACACAGGATCCCATTCTCTCCAGGCAATGATGGTGTATGTGCTCTTCCACACTGTACACAGGATCCCATTCTCTCCAGGCAATGATGGTGTATGTGCTCTTCCACACTGTACACAGGATCCCATTCTCTCCAGGCAATAATGGTGTATGTGCTCTTCCACACTGTACACAGGATCCCATTCTCTCCAGGCAATGATGGTGTATGTGCTCTTCCACACTGTACACAGGATCCCATTCTCTCCAGGAAATGATGGTGTATGTGCTCTTCCACACTCTACACAGGATCCCATTCTCTCCAGGCAATAATGGTGTGTGTGCTCTTCCACACTCTACACAGGATCCCATTCTCTCCAGGCAACGATGTGCTCTTCCACACTGTACACAGGATCCCATTCTCTCCAGGCAATGATGGTGTATGTGCTCTTCCACACTGTACACAGGATCCCATTCTCTCCAGGTAATGATGGTGTATGTGCTCTTCCACACTGTACACAGGATCCCATTCTCTCTAGGCAATGATGGTGTATGTGCTCTTCCACACTGTTCACAGGATCCCATTCTCTCCAGGCAATGATGGTGTATGTGCTCTTCCACACTGTACACAGGATCCCATTCTCTCCAGGCAATGATGGTGTATGTGCTCTTCCACACTGTACACAAGATCCCATTCTCTCCAGGCAAAGATGGTGTATGTGTTCTTCCACAATGTACACAGGATCCCATTCTCTCCAGGCAATGATGGTGTATGTGCTCTTCCACATTGTACACAGGATACTATTCTCTCCAGGCAATGATGGTGTATGTGTTCTTCCACACTGTATAAAGGATACCATTCTCTACAGGCAATGATGGTGTATGTGCTCTTCCACACTGTATACAGGATCCCATTATCTCCATGCAATGATGGTGTATGTGCTCTTCCACACTGTACACAGGATCCCATTCTCTCCAGGCAATGATGGTGTATGTGCTCTTCCACACTGTACACAGGATCCCATTCTCTCCAGGCAATGATGGTGTATGTGCTCTTCCACACTGTACACAGGATACCATTCTCTCCAGGCAATGATGGTGTATGTGCTCTTCCACACTGTACACAGGATACCATTCTCTCCAGGCAATGATGGTGTATGTGCTCTTCCACACTGTACACAGGATTCCATTCTCTCCAGGCAATGATGGTGTATGTGTTCTTCCACACTGTACACAGGATCCCATTCTCTCCAGGCAATGATGGTGTATGTGTTCTTCCACACTGTACACAGTATCCCATTCTCTCCAAGCAATGATGGTGTATGTGCTCTTCCACACTGTACACAGGATAGCATTCATTCTCTCCAGGCAACGATGTGCTCTTCCACACTGTACACAGGATCCCATTCTCTCCAGGCAATAATGGTGTATGTGCTCTTCCACACTGTACACAGGATACCATTCTCTCCAGGCAATGATGGTGTATGTGTTCTTCCACACTGTACAAAGGATACCATTCTCTCCAGGCAATGATGGTGTATGTGCTCTTCCACACTGTACACAGGATCCCATTCTCTACAGGCAATGATGGTGTATGTGCTCTTCCACACTGTACACAGGATCCCATTCTCTCCAGGCAATGATGGTGTATGTGCTCTTCCACACTGTACACAGTATCCCATTCTCTCCAGGCAATGATGGTGTATGTGCTCTTCCACACTGTACACAGGATACCATTCTCTCCAGGCAATGATGGTGTATGTGCTCTTTAACACTGTACACAGGATACCATTCTCTCCAGGCAATGATGGTGTATGTGCTCTTCCACACTGTACACAGGATCCCAATCTCTCCAGGCAATGATGGTGTGTGTGTTCTTCCACACTGTACACAGGATGCCATTCTCTCCAGGCAATGATGGTGTATGTGTTCTTCCACACTGTACACAGGATACCATTCTCTCCAGGCAATGATGGTGTATGTGCTCTTCCACACTGTACACAGTATCCCATTCTCTCCAGGCTATGATGTGTTCTTCCACACTGTACACATGATCCCATTCTCTCCAGGCAATGATGTTGTATGTGTTCTTCCACACTGTACACAGGATCCCATTCTCTCCAGGCAATGATGGTGTATGTGCTCTTCCACACTGTATACAGGATCCCATTCTCTCCAGACAATGATGGTGTATGTGTTCTTCCACACTGTGCACAGGATCCCATTCTCCCCAGGTAATGATGGTGTATGTGCTCTTCCACACTGTACACATGATCCCATTCTCTCCAGGCAATGATGTGTTCTTCCACACTGTACACAGGATCCCATTCTCTCCAGGCAATGATGGTGTATGTGCTCTTCCACACTCGACACAGGATCCCATTCTCTCCAGGCAATGATGGTGTATGTCCTTTTCCACACTCAACACAGGATCCCATTCTCTCCAAGCAACGATGTGCTCTTCCACACTGTACACAGGATCCCATTCTCTCCAGGCAATAATGGTGTATGTGCTCTTCCACACTCGACACAGGATCCCATTCTCTCCAGGCAATGATGGTGTATGTGCTCTTCCACACTGTACACAGGATCCCATTCTCTCCAGGCAATGATGGTGTATGTGCTCTTCCACACTCGACACAGGATCCCATTCTCTCCAGGCAATGATGGTGTATGTGCTCTTCCACACTCGACACAGGTTCCCATTCTCTCCAGGCAACGATGTGCTCTTCCACACTGTACACAGGATCCCATTCTCTCCAGGCAATGATGGTGTATGTTCTCTTCCACACTGTACACAGGATCCCATTCTCTCCAGGTAATGATGGTGTATGTGCTCTTCCACACTGTACACAGGATCCCATTCTCTCTAGGCAATGATGGTGTATGTGCTCTTCCACACTGTTCACAGGATCCCATTCTCTCCAGGCAATGATGGTGTATGTGCTCTTCCACACTGTACACAGGATCCCATTCTCTCCAGGCAATGATGGTGTATGTGCTCTTCCACACTGTACACAAGATCCCATTCTCTCCAGGCAATGCTGGTGTATGTGTTCTTCCACAATGTACACAGGATCCCATTCTCTCCAGGCAATGATGGTGTATGTGCTCTTCCACACTGTACACAGGATCCCATTCTCTCCAGGTAATGATGGTGTATGTGCTCTTCAACACTGTACACAGGATCCCATTCTCTCTAGGCAATGATGGTGTATGTGCTCTTCCACACTGTTCACAGGATCCCATTCTCTCCAGGCAATGATGGTGTATGTGCTCTTCCACACTGTACACAGGATCCCATTCTCTCCAGGCAATGATGGTGTATGTGCTCTTCCACACTGTACACAAGATCCCATTCTCTCCAGGCAAAGATGGTGTATGTGTTCTTCCACAATGTACACAGGATCCCATTCTCTCCAGGCAATGATAGTGTATGTGCTCTTCCACATTGTACACAGGATACTATTCTCTCCAGGCAATGATGGTGTATGTGTTCTTCCACATTGTATAAAGGATACCATTCTCTACAGGCAATGATGGTGTATGTGCTCTTCCACACTGTATACAGGATCCCAGTCTCTCCAGGCAATGATGGTGTATGTGCTCTTCCACACTGTACACAGGATCCCATTCTCTCCAGGCAATGATGGTGTATGTGCTCTTCCACACTGTACACAGGATCACATTCTCTCCAGGCAATGATGGTGTATGTGCTCTTCCACACTGTACACAGGATACCATTCTCTCCAGGCAATGATGGTGTATGTGCTCTTCCACACTGTACACAGGATACCATTCTCTCCAGGCAATGATGGTGTATGTGCTCTTCCACACTGTACACAGGATTCCATTCTCTCCACGCAAAGATGGTGTATGTGTTCTTCCACACTGTACACAGGATCCCATTCTCTCCAGGCAATGATGGTGTATGTGTTCTTCCACACTGTACACAGTATCCCATTCTCTCCAAGCAATGATGGTGTATGTGCTCTTCCACACTGTACACAGGATCCCATTCATTCTCTCCAGGCAACGATGTGCTCTTCCACACTGTACACAGGATCCCATTCTCTCCAGGCAATAATGGTGTATGTGCTCTTCCACACTCGACACAGGATCCCATTCTCTCCAGGCAATGATGGTGTATGTGCTCTTCCACACTGTACACAGGATCCCATTCTCTCCAGGCAATGATGGTGTATGTGCTCTTCCACACTGTACACAGGATCCCATTCTCTCCAGGCAATAATGGTGTATGTGCTCTTCCACACTGTACACAGTATCCCATTCTCTCCAGGCAATGATGGTGTATGTGCTCTTCCACACTGTACATAGGATCCCATTCTCTCCAGGCAATGATGGTGTATGTGCTCTTCCACACTCTACACAGGATCCCATTCTCTCCAGGCAATAATGGTGTATGTGCTCTTCAACACTGTACAAAGGATCCCATTCTCTCCAGGCAATGATGGTGTATGTGCTCTTCCACACTGTACACAAGATCCCATTCTCTCCAGGCAATGATGGTGTATGTGTTCTTCCACAATGTACACAGGAGCCCATTCTCTCCAGACAATGATGGTGTATATGCTCTTCCACACTGTACACAGGATACCATTCTCTCCAGGCAATGATGGTGTATGTGTTCTTCCACACTGTACAAAGGATACCATTCTCTCCAGGCAATGATGGTGTATGTGCTCTTCCACACTGTACACAGGATCCCATTCTCTCCAGGCAATGATGGTGTATGTGCTCTTCCACACTGTACACAGTATCCCATTCTCTCCAGGCAATGATGGTGTATGTGCTCTTCCACACTGTACACAGGATACCATTCTCTCCAGGCAATGATGGTGTATGTGCTCTTCCACACTGTACACAGGATACCATTCTCTCCAGGCAATGATGGTGTATGTGCTCTTCCACACTGTACACAGGATCCCAATCTCTCCAGGCAATGATGGTGTATGTGTTCTTCCACACTGTACACAGGATCCCATTCTCTCCAGGCAATGATGGTGTATGTGTTCTTCCACACTGTACACAGGATACCATTCTCTCCAGGCAATGATGGTGTATGTGCTCTTCCACACTGTACACAGTATCCCATTCTCTCCAGGCTATGATGTGTTCTTCCACACTGTACACATGATCCCATTCTCTCCAGGCAATGAT
This sequence comes from Cepaea hortensis, assembly GCA_963921405.1. Lineage (NCBI taxonomy): Eukaryota > Metazoa > Mollusca > Gastropoda > Stylommatophora > Helicidae > Cepaea > Cepaea hortensis. The sequence goes on from OY992890.1 coordinate 7,119,173, forward strand.
GTTGTATGTGTTCTTCCACACTGTACACAGGATCCCATTCTCTCCAGGCAATGATGGTGTATGTGCTCTTCCACACTGTATACAGGATCCCATTCTCTCCAGACAATGATGGTGTATGTGTTCTTCCACACTGTGCACAGGATCCCATTCTCCCCAGGTAATGATGGTGTATGTGCTCTTCCACACTGTACACATGATCCCATTCTCTCCAGGCAATGATGTGTTCTTCCACACTGTACACAGGATCCCATTCTCTCCAGGCAATGATGGTGTATGTCCTTTTCCACACTCAACACAGGATCCCATTCTCTCCAGGCAACGATGTGCTCTTCCACACTGTACACGGGATCCCATTCTCTCCAGGCAATAATGGTGTATGTGCTCTTTCACACTCGACACAGGATCCCATTCTCTCCAGGCAATGATGGTGTATGTGCTCTTCCACACTGTACACAGGATCCCATTCTCTCCAGGCAATGATGGTGTATGTGCTCTTCCACACTCGACACAGGATCCCATTCTCTCCAGGCAATGATGGTGTATGTGCTCTTCCACACTCGACACAGGTTCCCATTCTCTCCAGGCAACGATGTGCTCTTCCACACTGTACACAGGATCCCATTCTCTCCAGGCAATGATGGTGTATGTTCTCTTCCACACTGTACACAGGATCCCATTCTCTCCAGGCAATGATGGTGTATGTGCTCTTCCACACTGTACACAGGATCCCATTCTCTCTAGGCAATGATGGTGTATGTGCTCTTCCACACTGTTCACAGGATCCCATTCTCTCCAGGCAATGATGGTGTATGTGCTCTTCCACACTGTACACAGGATCCCATTCTCTCCAGGGAATGATGGTGTATGTGCTCTTCCACACTGTACACAAGATCCCATTCTCTCCAGGCAATGATGGTGTATGTGTTCTTCCACAATGTACACAGGATCCCATTCTCTCCAGGCAATGATGGTGTATGTGCTCTTCCACACTGTATACATGATCCAATTCTCTCCAGGCAATGATGGTGTATGTGCTCTTCCACACTGTACACAGGATCCCATTCTCTCCAGGTAATGATGTTGTATGTGCTCTTCCACACTGTACACAGGATCCCATTCTCTCCAGGCAATGATGGTGTATGTGCTCTTCCACACTGTACACAGGATACCATTCTCTCCAGGCAATGATGGTGTATGTGATCTTCCACACTGTACACAGGATACCATTCTCTCCAGGCAATGATGGTGTATGTGCTCTTCCACACTGTACACAGGATTCCATTCTCTCCAGGCAATGATGTGTTCTTCCACAATGTACACAGGATCCCATTCTCTCCAGGCAATGATGGTGTATGTGCTCTTCCATACTCGACACAGGATCCCATTCTCTCAAGGCAACGATGTGCTCTTCCACACTGTACACAGGATCCCATTCTCTCCAGGCAATGATGGTGTATGTGCTCTTCCACACTCGACACAGGATCCCATTCTCTCCAGGCAATGATGGTGTATGTCCTTTTCCACACTCAACACAGGATCCCATTCTCTCCAGGCAACGATGTGCTCTTCCACACTGTACACGGGATCCCATTCTCTCCAGGCAATAATGGTGTATGTGCTCTTTCACACTCGACACAGGATCCCATTCTCTCCAGGCAATGATGGTGTATGTGCTCTTCCACACTGTACACAGGATACCATTCTCTCCAGGCAATGATGGTGTATGTGCTCTTCCACACTGTACACAGGATTCCATTCTCTCCAGGCAATGATGGTGTATGTGTTTTTCCACACTGTACACAGGATCCCATTCTCTCCAGGCAATGATTGTGTATGTGCTCTTCCACACTGTACACAGTATCCCATTCTCTCCAGGCTATGATGTGTTCTTCCACACTGTACACATGATCCCATTCTCTCCAGGCAATGATGTTGTATGTGTTCTTCCACACTGTACACAGGATCCCATTCTCTCCAGGCAATGATGGTGTATGTGCTCTTCCACACTGTATACAGGATCCCATTCTCTCCAGACAATGATGGTGTATGTGTTCTTCCACACTGTGCACAGGATCCCATTCTCCCCAGGTAATGATGGTGTATGTGCTCTTCCACACTGTACACATGATCCCATTCTCTCCAGGCAATGATGTGTTCTTCCACACTGTACACAGGATCCCATTCTCTCCAGGCAATGATGGTGTATGTGCTCTTCCACACTCGACACAGGATCCCATTCTCTCCAGGCAATGATGGTGTATGTCCTTTTCCACACTCAACACAGGATCCCATTCTCTCCAGGCAACGATGTGCTCTTCCACACTGTACACGGGATCCCATTCTCTCCAGGCAATAATGGTGTATGTGCTCTTTCACACTCGACACAGGATCCCATTCTCTCCAGGCAATGATGGTGTATGTGCTCTTCCACACTGTACACAGGATCCCATTCTCTCCAGGCAATGATGGTGTATGTGCTCTTCCACACTCGACACAGGATCCCATTCTCTCCAGGCAATGATGGTGTATGTGCTCTTCCACACTCGACACAGGTTCCCATTCTCTCCAGGCAACGATGTGCTCTTCCACACTGTACACATGATCCCATTCTCTCCAGGCAATGATGGTGTATGTTCTCTTCCACACTGTACACAGGATCCCATTCTCTCCAGGTAATGATGGTGTATGTGCTCTTCCACACTGTACACAGGATCCCATTCTCTCTAGGCAATGATGGTGTATGTGCTCTTCCACACTGATCACAGGATCCCATTCTCTCCAGGCAATGATGGTGTATGTGCTCTTCCACACTGTACACAGGATCCCATTCTCTCCAGGGAATGATGGTGTATGTGCTCTTCCACACTGTACACAAGATCCCATTCTCTCCAGGCAATGATGGTGTATGTGTTCTTCCACAATGTACACAGGATCCCATTCTCTCCAGGCAATGATGGTGTATGTGCTCTTCCACATTGTACACAGGATACCATTCTCTCCAGGCAATGATGGTGTATGTGTTCTTCCACACTGTATAAAGGATACCATGCTCTCCAGGCAATGATGGTGTATGTGCTCTTCCACACTGTATACATGATCCAATTCTCTCCAGGCAATGATGGTGTATGTGCTCTTCCACACTGTACACAGGATCCCATTCTCTCCAGGTAATGATGTTGTATGTGCTCTTCCACACTGTACACAGGATCCCATTCTCTCCAGGCAATGATGGTGTATGTGCTCTTCCACACTGTACACAGGATACCATTCTCTCCAGGCAATGATGGTGTATGTGATCTTCCACACTGTACACAGGATACCATTCTCTCCAGGCAATGATGGTGTATGTGCTCTTCCACACTGTACACAGGATTCCATTCTCTCCAGGCAATGATGTGTTCTTCCACACTGTACACAGGATCCCATTCTCTCCAGGCAATGATGGTGTATGTGCTCTTCCATACTCGACACAGGATCCCATTCTCTCAAGGCAACGATGTGCTCTTCCACACTGTACACAGGATCCCATTCTCTCCAGGCAATGATGGTGTATGTGCTCTTCCACACTCGACACAGGATCCCATTCTCTCCAGGCAATGATGGTGTATGTCCTTTTCCACACTCAACACAGGATCCCATTCTCTCCAGGCAACGATGTGCTCTTCCACACTGTACACGGGATCCCATTCTCTCCAGGCAATAATGGTGTATGTGCTCTTTCACACTCGACACAGGATCCCATTCTCTCCAGGCAATGATGGTGTATGTGCTCTTCCACACTGTACACAGGATCCCATTCTCTCCAGGCAATGATGGTGTATGTGCTCTTCCACACTGTTCACAGGATCCCATTCTCTCCAGGCAATGATGGTGTATGTGCTCTTCCACACTGTACACAGGATCCCATTCTCTCCAGGGAATGATGGTGTATGTGCTCTTCCACACTGTACACAAGATCCCATTCTCTCCAGGCAATGATGGTGTATGTGTTCTTCCACAATGTACACAGGATCCCATTCTCTCCAGGCAATGATGGTGTATGTGCTCTTCCACATTGTACACAGGATACCATTCTCTCCAGGCAATGATGGTGTATGTGTTCTTCCACACTGTATAAAGGATACCATGCTCTCCAGGCAATGATGGTGTATGTGCTCTTCCACACTGTATACATGATCCAATTATCTCCAGGCAATGATGGTGTATGTGCTCTTCCACACTGTACACAGGATCCCATTCTCTCCAGGTAATGATGTTGTATGTGCTCTTCCACACTGTACACAGGATCCCATTCTCTCCAGGCAATGATGGTGTATGTGCTCTTCCACACTGTACACAGGATCCCATTCTCTCCAGGCAATGATGTGTTCTTCCACACTGTACACATGATCCCATTCTCTCCAGGCAATGATGGTGTATGTGTTCTTCCACACTGTACACAGGATCCCATTCTCTCCAGGCAATGATGGTGTATGTGCTCTTCCACACTGTATACAGGATCCCATTCTCTCTAGACAATGATGGTGTATGTGTTCTTCCACACTGTGCACAGGATCCCATTCTCCCCAGGCAATGATGGTGTATGTGCTCTTCCACACTGTACACAGGATCCCATTCTCTCCAGGCAACGATGTGTTCTTCCACACTGTACACAGGATCCCATTCTCTCCAGGCAATGATGGTGTATGTGCTCTTCCATACTCGACACAGGATCCCATTCTCTCAAGGCAACGATGTGCTCTTCCACACTGTACACAGGATCCTATTCTCTCCAGGCAATAATGGTGTATGTGCTCTTCCACACTCGACACATGATCCCATTCTCTCCAGGCAATGATGGTGTCTGTGCTCTTCCACACTGTACACAGGATCCCATTGTCTCCAGGCAATGATGGTGTATGTGCTCTTCCACACTCGACACAGGATCCCATTCTCTCCAGGCAATGATGGTGTATGTGCTCTTCCATACTCGACACAGGATCCCATTCTCTCAAGGCAACGATGTGCTCTTCCACACTGTACACAGGATCCTATTCTCTCCAGGCAATAATGGTGTATGTGCTCTTCCACACTCTAAACAGGATCACATTGTCTCCAGGCAATGGTGGTGTATGTGCTTTTCCACACTGTACACAGGATCCCATTGTCTCCAGGCAATGATGGTGTATGTGCTCTTCCACACTGTACACAGGATCCCATTATCTCTAGGCAATAATGGTGTATGTGCTCTTCCACACTGTACACAGGATCCCATTCTCTCCAGGCAATGATGGTGTATGTGTTCTTCCACACTGTACACTTGATCCCATTCTCTCCAGGCAATAATGGTGTATGTGTTCTTCCACACTGTACACATGATCCCATTCTCCACAGGCAATGATGGTGTATGTACTCTTCCACACTGTACACAGGATCCCATTCTCTCCATGCAATGATGGTGTATGTGATCTTCCACACTGTACACAGGATCCCATTCCCTCCAGGCAATGATGGTGTATGTGTTCTTCCACACAGTACATAGGATCCCATTCTCTCCAGGCAATGATGGTGTATGTGTTCTTCCACACTTTACACAGGATCCCATTCTCTCCAGGCAATGATGTGCTCTTCCACACTGTACACAGAATCCCATTCTCTCCAGGCAATGATGGAGTATGTGCTCTTACACTCTGTACATAGGATCCCATTCTCTCCAGGCAATGATGGTGTATGTGTTCTTCCACACTTTGCACAGGATTCCATTATCTCCAGGCAATGATGTGCTCTTCCACACTGTACACAGGATCCCATTCTCTCCAGGCAATGATAGTGTATGTGTTCTTCCACACTGTACATAGCATCCCATTCTCTCCAGGCAATGCTGGTGTATGTGCTCTTCCACACTGTACACAGGATCCCATTCTCCCCAGGCAATGATGGTGTATGTATTCTTCCACACTGTACACAGGATCCCAGTCTCTCCATGCAATGATGGTGTATGTGCTCTTCCACACTGTACACAGGATCCCATTCCCTCCAGGCAATGATGGTGTATGTGTTCTTCCACACTGTACACAGGATCCCATTCCCTCCAGGCAATGATGGTGTATGTGTTCTTCCACACTGTACATAGGATCCCATTCTCTCCAGGCAATGATGGTGTATGTGTTCTTCCACACTTTACAAAGGATCCCATTCTCTCCAGGCAATGATGTGCTCTTCCAAACTGTACACAGAATCACATTCTCTCCAGGCAATGATGGAGTATGTGCTCTTCCACACTGTACACAGGATCCCATTCTCTCCAGGCAATGATGGTGTATGTGTTCTTCCACACTTTGCACAGGATCCCATTCTCTCCAGGCAATGATGTGCACTTCAACACTGTACACAGGATCCCATTCTCTCCAGGCAATGATGGTGTATGTGTTCTTCTACACTGTAAATAGGATCCCATTCTCTCCAGGCAATGATGGTCGTCAACACTGTACATAGGATCCCATTCTCTCCAGACAATGATGGTGTATGTGTTCTTCCACACTTTGCACAGGATCCCATTCTCTCCAGGCAATGATGTGCTCTTCCACACTGTACACAGGATCCCATTCTCTCCAGGCAATGATGGTGGATGTTTTCTTCTACACTGTACATAGGATCCCATTCTCTCCAGGCAATGATGGTGTATGTGTTCTTCCACACTTTACACAGGATCCCATTCTCTCCAGGCAACGATTTGCTCTTCCACACTGCACACAGGATCCCACTCTCTCCAGCCGATAATGGTGTATGTGCTCTTCCACACTGTACACAGGATCCCATTCTCTCCTGGCAATGATGGTGTATGTGCTCTTCCACACTGTACACAGGATCCCATTCTCTCTAGGCAATAATGGTGTATGTGTTCTTCCACACTCTACAAAGGATCCCATTCTCTCCAGGCAATGATGGTGTATGTGCTCTTCCACACTCTATACAGGATCCCATTGTCTCCAGGCAATGGTGGTGTATGTGCTTTTCTACACTGTACACAGGATCCCATTGTCTCCAGACAATGATGGTGTATGTGCTCTTCCACACTGTACACAGGATCCCATTATCTCTAGGCAATAATGGTGTATGTGCTCTTCCACACTGTACACAGGATCCCATTCTCTCCAGGCAATGATGGTGTATGTGTTCTTCCACACTGTACACTTGATCCCATTCTCTCCAGGCAATAATGGTGTATGTGTTCTTCCACACTGTACACAGGATCCCATTCTCTCCAGGCAATGATGGTGTATGTACTCTTCCACACTGTACACAGGATCCCATTCTCTCCATGCAATGATGGTGTATGTGATCTTCCACACTGTACACAGGATCCCATTCCCTCCAGGCAATGGTGGTGTATGTGTTCTTCCACACTGTACATAGGATCCCATTCTCTCCAGGCAATGATGGTGTATGTGTTCTTCCACACTTTACACAGGATCCCATTCTCTCCAGGCAATGATGTGCTCTTCCACACTGTACACAGAATCCCATTCTCTCCAGGCAATGATGGAGTATGTGCTCTTACACTCTGTACATAGGATCCCATTCTCTCCAGGCAATGATGGTGTATGTGTTCTTCCACACTTTGCACAGGATTCCATTCTCTCCAGGCAATGATGTGCTCTTCCACACTGTACACATGATCCCATTCTCTCCAGGCAATGATGGTGTATGTGTTCTTCCACACTGTACATAGCATCCCATTCTCTCCAGGCAATGATGGTGTATGTGTTCTTCCACACTGTACACAGGATCCCATTCGCTCCAGGCAATGATGGTGTATGTGTTCTTCTACACTGTACACAGGATACCATTCCCTCCAGGCAATGATGGTGTATGTGCTCTTCCACACTGTACACAGGATCCCATTCTCCCCAGGCAATGATGGTGTATGTATTCTTCCACACTGTACACAGGATCCCATTCTCTCCAGGCAATGATAGTGTATATGTTCTTCCACACTGTACACAGGATCCCAGTCTCTCCAGGCAATGATGGTGTATGTGCTCTTCCACACTGTACACAGGATCCCATTCGCTCCAGGCAATGATGGTGTATGTGTTCTTCTACACTGTACACAGGATCCCATTCCCTCCAGGCAATGATGGTGTATGTGTTCTTCCACACTGTACATAGGATCCCATTCTCTCCAGGCAATGATGGTGTATGTGTTCTTCCACACTTTACAAAGGGTCCCATTCTCTCCAGGCAATGATGTGCTCTTCCAAACTGTACACAGAATCACATTCTCTCCAGGCAATGATGGAGTTTGTGCTATTCCACACTGTACACAGGATCCCATTCTCTCCAGGCAATGATGGTGTATGTGTTCTTCCACACTTTGCACAGGATCCCATTCTCTCCAGGCAATGATGTGCTCTTCCACACTGTACACAGGATCCCATTCTCTCCAGGCAATGATGGTGTATGTTTTCTTCTACACTGTACATAGGATCCCATTCTCTCCAGGCAATGATGGTCTTCCACACTGTACATAGGATCCCATTCTCTCCAGACAATGATGGTGTATGTGTTCTTCCACACTTTGCACAGGATCCCATTCTCTCCAGGCAATGATGTGCTCTTCCACACTGTACACAGGATCCCATTCTCTCCAGGCAATGATGGTGTATGTTTTCTTCTACACTGTACATAGGATCCCATTCTCTCCAGGCAATGATGGTGTATGTGTTCTTCCACACTTTACACAGGATCCCATTCTCTCCAGGCAACGATGTGCTCTTCCACACTGCACACAGGATGCCACTCTCTCCAGACGATAATGGTGTATGTGCTCTTCCACACTGTACACAGGATCCCATTCTCTCCAGGCAATGATGGTGTATGTGCTCTTCCACACTGTACACAGGATCTCATTCTCTCCAGACAATGATGTTGTATGTGCTCTTCCACACTGTACACAGGATCCCATTCTCTCCAGGCAATGATGGTGTATGTACTCTTCCACACTGTAAACAGGATCCCATTCTCTCCAGGCAATGATGGTGTATGTGTTCTTCCACACTGTACACAGGATCCCATTCTCCCCAGGCAATGATGGTGTATGTGTTCTTACACACTGTACATAGCATCCCATTCTCTCCAGGCAATGCTGGTGTATGTGCTCTTCCACACTGTACACAGGATCCCATTCTCCCCAGGCAATGATGGTGTATGTATTCTTCCACACTGTACACAGGATCCCAGTCTCTCCATGCAATGATGGTGTATGTGCTCTTCCACACTGTACACAGGATCCCATTCCCTCCAGGCAATGATGGTGTATGTGTTCTTCCACACTGTACACAGGATCCCATTCCCTCCAGGCAATGATGGTGTATGTGTTCTTCCACACTGTACATAGGATCCCATTCTCTCCAGGCAATGATGGTGTATGTGTTCTTCCACACTTTACAAAGGATCCCATTCTCTCCAGGCAATGATGTGCTCTTCCAAACTGTACACAGAATCACATTCTCTCCAGGCAATGATGGAGTATGTGCTCTTCCACACTGTACACAGGATCCCATTCTCTCCAGGCAATGATGGTGTATGTGTTCTTCCACACTTTGCACAGGATCCCATTCTCTCCAGGCAATGATGTGCTCTTCCACACTGTACACAGGATCCCATTCTCTCCAGGCAATGATGGTGTATGTGTTCTTCTACACTGTACATAGGATCCCATTCTCTCCAGGCAATGATGGTCGTCAACACTGTACATAGGATCCCATTCTCTCCAGACAATGATGGTGTATGTGTTCTTCCACACTTTGCACAGGATCCCATTCTCTCCAGGCAATGATGTGCTCTTCCACACTGTACACAGGATCCCATTCTCTCCAGGCAATGATGGTGGATGTTTTCTTCTACACTGTACATAGGATCCCATTCTCTCCAGGCAATGATGGTGTATGTGTTCTTCCACACTTTACACAGGATCCCATTCTCTCCAGGCAACGATTTGCTCTTCCACACTGCACACAGGATCCCACTCTCTCCAGCCGATAATGGTGTATGTGCTCTTCCACACTGTACACAGGATCCCATTCTCTCCTGGCAATGATGGTGTATGTGCTCTTCCACACTGTACACAGGATCCCATTCTCTCTAGGCAATAATGGTGTATGTGTTCTTCCACACTCTACAAAGGATCCCATTCTCTCCAGGCAATGATGGTGTATGTGCTCTTCCACACTCTATACAGGATCCCATTGTCTCCAGGCAATGGTGGTGTATGTGCTTTTCTACACTGTACACAGGATCCCATTGTCTCCAGACAATGATGGTGTATGTGCTCTTCCACACTGTACACAGGATCCCATTATCTCTAGGCAATAATGGTGTATGTGCTCTTCCACACTGTACACAGGATCCCATTCTCTCCAGGCAATGATGGTGTATGTGTTCTTCCACACTGTACACTTGATCCCATTCTCTCCAGGCAATAATGGTGTATGTGTTCTTCCACACTGTACACAGGATCCCATTCTCTCCAGGCAATGATGGTGTATGTACTCTTCCACACTGTACACAGGATCCCATTCTCTCCATGCAATGATGGTGTATGTGATCTTCCACACTGTACACAGGATCCCATTCCCTCCAGGCAATGGTGGTGTATGTGTTCTTCCACACTGTACATAGGATCCCATTCTCTCCAGGCAATGATGGTGTATGTGTTCTTCCACACTTTACACAGGATCCCATTCTCTCCAGGCAATGATGTGCTCTTCCACACTGTACACAGAATCCCATTCTCTCCAGGCAATGATGGAGTATGTGCTCTTACACTCTGTACATAGGATCCCATTCTCTCCAGGCAATGATGGTGTATGTGTTCTTCCACACTTTGCACAGGATTCCATTCTCTCCAGGCAATGATGTGCTCTTCCACACTGTACACATGATCCCATTCTCTCCAGGCAATGATGGTGTATGTGTTCTTCCACACTGTACATAGCATCCCATTCTCTCCAGGCAATGATGGTGTATGTGTTCTTCCACACTGTACACAGGATCCCATTCGCTCCAGGCAATGATGGTGTATGTGTTCTTCTACACTGTACACAGGATACCATTCACTCCAGGCAATGATGGTGTATGTGCTCTTCCACACTGTACACAGGATCCCATTCTCCCCAGGCAATGATGGTGTATGTATTCTTCCACACTGTACACAGGATCCCATTCTCTCCAGGCAATGATAGTGTATATGTTCTTCCACACTGTACACAGGATCCCAGTCTCTCCAGGCAATGATGGTGTATGTGCTCTTCCACACTGTACACAGGATCCCATTCGCTCCAGGCAATGATGGTGTATGTGTTCTTCTACACTGTACACAGGATCCCATTCCCTCCAGGCAATGATGGTGTATGTGTTCTTCCACACTGTACATAGGATCCCATTCTCTCCAGGCAATGATGGTGTATGTGTTCTTCCACACTTTACAAAGGATCCCATTCTCTCCAGGCAATGATGTGCTCTTCCAAACTGTACACAGAATCACATTCTCTCCAGGCAATGATGGAGTTTGTGCTATTCCACACTGTACACAGGATCCCATTCTCTCCAGGCAATGATGGTGTATGTGTTCTTCCACACTTTGCACAGGATCCCATTCTCTCCAGGCAATGATGTGCTCTTCCACACTGTACACAGGATCCCATTCTCTCCAGGCAATGATGGTGTATGTTTTCTTCTACACTGTACATAGGATCCCATTCTCTCCAGGCAATGATGGTCTTCCACACTGTACATAGGATCCCATTCTCTCCAGACAATGATGGTGTATGTGTTCTTCCACACTTTGCACAGGATCCCATTCTCTCCAGGCAATGATGTGCTCTTCCACACTGTACACAGGATCCCATTCTCTCCAGGCAATGATGGTGTATGTTTTCTTCTACACTGTACATAGGATCCCATTCTCTCCAGGCAATGATGGTGTATGTGTTCTTCCACACTTTACACAGGATCCCATTCTCTCCAGGCAACGATGTGCTCTTCCACACTGCACACAGGATGCCACTCTCTCCAGACGATAATGGTGTATGTGCTCTTCCACACTGTACACAGGATCCCATTCTCTCCAGGCAATGATGGTGTATGTGCTCTTCCACACTGTACACAGGATCTCATTCTCTCCAGACAATGATGTTGTATGTGCTCTTCCACACTGTACACAGGATCCCATTCTCTCCAGGCAATGATGGTGTATGTACTCTTCCACACTGTAAACAGGATCCCATTCTCTCCAGGCAATGATGGTGTATGTGTTCTTCCACACTGTACACAGGATCCCATTCTCCCCAGGCAATGATGGTGTATGTGTTCTTACACACTGTACACAGGATCCCATTCTACCCAGGCAATGATGGTGTATGTGCTCTTCAACACTGTACACAGGATCCCATTCTCTCCAGGCAATGATGGTGTATGTGTTCTTTCACACTGTACACAGGATCCCATTCTCTCCAGGCAACGATGTGCTCTTCCACACTGCACACAGGATACCACTCTCTCCAGGCAATGATGGTGTATGTGCTCTTCCACACTGTACACAGGGTCTCATTCTCCCCAGGCAATGATGGTGTATGTATTCTTCCACACTGTACACAGGATCCCATTCTCTCCAGGCAATGATGTGCTCTTCCACACTGTACACAGGGTCTCATTCTCCCCAGGCAATGATGGTGTATGTATTCTTCCACACTGTACACAAGATCCCATTTTCTCCAGGCAATGATGCTGTATGTGCTCTTCCACACTGTACACAGGATCCAATTCTCCCCAGGCAATGATCGTGTATGTATTCTTCCACACTGTACACAGGATCCCATTCTCTCCAGGCAATGATAGTGTATATGTTCTTCCACACTGTACACAGGATCCCAGTCTCTCCAGGCAATGATGGTGTATGTGCTCTTCCACACTGTACACAGGATCCCATTCCCTCCAGGCAATGATGGTGTATGTACTCTTCCACAATGTACACAGGATCCCATTCCCTCCAGGCAATGATGGTGTATGTGTTCTTCCACACTGTACATAGGATCCCATTCTACCCAGGCAATGATGTGCTCTTCCAGACTGTACACAGAATCACATTCTCTCCAGGCAATGATGGAGTATGTGCTCTTCCACACTGTACATAGGATCCCATTCTCTCCAGGCAATGATGGTGTATGTGTTCTTCCACACTTTGCACAGGATCCCATTCTCTCCAGGCAATGATGTGCTCTTCCACACTGTACACAGGATCCCATTCTCTCCAGGCAATGATGGTGTATGTGTTCTTCCACACTTTACACAGGATCCCATTCTCTCCAGGCAACGATGTGCTCTTCCACACTGCACACATGATCCCACTCTCTCCTGGCGATAATGGTGTATGTGCTCTTCCACACTGTACACAGGATCCCATTCTCTCCAGGCAATGATGGTGTATGTGCTCTTCCACACTGTACACAGGATCTCATTCTCTCCAGACAATGATGTTGTATGTGCTCTTCCACACTGTACACAGGATCCCATTCTCTCCAGGCAATGATGGTGTATGTACTCTTCCACACTGTAAACAGGATCCCATTCTCTCCAGGCAATGATGGTGTATGTGTTCTTCCACACTGTACACAGGATCCCATTCTCCCCAGGCAATGATGGTGTATGTGTTCTTACACACTGTACACAGGATCCCATTCTACCCAGGCAATGATGGTGTATGTGCTCTTCAACACTGTACACAGGATCCCATTCTCTCCAGGCAATGATGGTGTATGTGTTCTTTCACACTGTACACAGGATCCCATTCTCTCCAGGCAACGATGTGCTCTTCCACACTGCACACAGGATACCACTCTCTCCAGGCAATGATGGTGTATGTGCTCTTCCACACTGTACACAGGGTCTCATTCTCCCCAGGCAATGATGGTGTATGTATTCTTCCACACTGTACACAGGATCCCATTCTCTCCAGGCAATGATGTGCTCTTCCACACTGTACACAGGGTCTCATTCTCCCCAGGCAATGATGGTGTATGTATTCTTCCACACTGTACACAAGATCCCATTTTCTCCAGGCAATGATGCTGTATGTGCTCTTCCACACTGTACACAGGATCCAATTCTCCCCAGGCAATGATCGTGTATGTATTCTTCCACACTGTACACAGGATCCCATTCTCTCCAGGCAATGATAGTGTATATGTTCTTCCACACTGTACACAGGATCCCAGTCTCTCCAGGCAATGATGGTGTATGTGCTCTTCCACACTGTACACAGGATCCCATTCCCTCCAGGCAATGATGGTGTATGTACTCTTCCACAATGTACACAGGATCCCATTCCCTCCAGGCAATGATGGTGTATGTGTTCTTCCACACTGTACATAGGATCCCATTCTACCCAGGCAATGATGTGCTCTTCCAGACTGTACACAGAATCACATTCTCTCCAGGCAATGATGGAGTATGTGCTCTTCCACACTGTACATAGGATCCCATTCTCTCCAGGCAATGATGGTGTATGTGTTCTTCCACACTTTGCACAGGATCCCATTCTCTCCAGGCAATGATGTGCTCTTCCACACTGTACACAGGATCCCATTCTCTCCAGGCAATGATGGTGTATGTGTTCTTCCACACTTTACACAGGATCCCATTCTCTCCAGGCAACGATGTGCTCTTCCACACTGCACACATGATCCCACTCTCTCCTGGCGATAATGGTGTATGTGCTCTTCCACACTGTACACAGGATCCCATTCTCTAAAGGCAATGATGGTGTATGTGCTCTTCCACACTGTACACAGTATCTCATTCTCTCCAGACAATGATGTTGTATGTGCTCTTCCACACTGTACACAGGATCCCATTCTCTCCAGGCAATGATGGTGTATGTACTCTTCCACACTGTACACAGGATCCCATTCTCCCCAGGCAATGGTGGTGTATGTGTTCTTCCACACTGTACACAGGATCCCATTCTCCCCAGGCAATGATGGTGTATGTGTTCTTCCACACTGTACACAGGATCCCATTCTACCCAGGCAATGATGGTGTATGTGCTCTTCAACACTGTACACAGGATCCCATTCTCTCCAGGCAATGATGGTGTATGTGTTCTTCCACACTGTACACAGGATCCCATTCTCTCCAGGCAACGATGTGCTCTTCCACACTGCACACAGGATCGCACTCTCTCCAGGCGATAACGGTGTATGTGCTCTTCCACACTGTACACAGGATCCCATTCTCTCCAGGCAATGATGGTGTATGTGCTTTTCCACACTGTACACAGGATGCCATTCTCTCAAGGTAATGATGGTGTATGTACTCTTCCACACTGTACACAGGATCCCATTCTCTCCAAGCAATGATGGTGTATGTGCTCTTCCACACTGTACACAGGATCCCATTATCTCCAGGCAATAATGGTGTATGTGCTCTTCCACACTGTACGCAGGATCCCATTCTCTCCAGGCAATGATGGTGTATGTGTTCTTCCACACTGTACACATGATCCCATTCTCTCCAGGCAATAATGGTGTATGTGTTCTTCCACACTGTACACAGGATCCCATTCTCCCCAGGCAATGATGGTGTATGTACTCTTCCACACTGTACACAAGATCCCATTCCTTCCAGGCAATGATGGTGTATGTGTTCTTCCACACTGTACATAGGATCCCATTCTGTCCAAGCAATGATGGTGTATGTGTTGTACCCCACTTTTCACAGGATCCCATTCTCTCCAGGCAATGATGGAGTATGTGCTCTTACACTCTGTACATAGGATCCCATTCTCTCCAGGCAATGATGGTGTATGTTTTCTTCCACCCTTTGCACAGGATCCAATTCTCTCCAGGCAATGATGTGCTCTTCCACACTGTACACAGGATCCCATTCTCTCCAGGCAATGATGGTGTATGTGTTCTTCCACACTGTACATAGGATCCCATTCTCTCCAGGCAATGATGGTGTATGTGTTCTTCCCCACTGTAAACTGGATCCCATTCTCTCCAGGCAATGATGGCATATGTGTTCTTCCACACTGTACACAGGGTCTCATTCTCTCCAGACAATGATGGTGTATGTGCTCTTCCACACTGTACACAGGGTCTCATTCTCCCCAGGCAATGATGGTGTATGTATTCTTCCACACTGTACACAGGATCCCATTCTCTCCAGGCAATAATGTGCTCTTCCACACTGTACGCAGGGTCTCATTCTCCCCAGGCAATGATGGTGTATGTATTCTTCCACACTGTACACAAGATCCCATTCTCTCCAGGCAATGATGGTGTATGTGCTCTTCCACACTGTACACAGGATCCCATTCTCCCCAGGCAATGATGGTGTATGTGCTCTTCCACACTGTAAACAGGATCCCATTCTCTCCAAGCAATGATGGTGTATGTATTCTTCCACACTACACGGGATCCCATTCTCTCCAGGCAATCATGGTGTATGTGCTCTTCCACACTGTACACAGGATCCCATTCCCTCCAGGCAATAATGGTGTATGTGTTCTTTCACACTGTACACAGGATCCCATTCTCTCCAGTCAATGATGGTGTATGTACTCTTCCACACTGTACACAGGATCCCATTCTCTCCAGGTAATGATGGTGTATGTACTCTTCCACACTGTACACAGGATCCCATTCTCTCCAAGCAATGATGGTGTATGTGCTCTTCCACACTGTACACAGGATCCCATTATCTCCAGGCAATAATGGTGTGTGTGCTCTTCCACACTGTACACTGGATCCCATTATCTCCAGGCAATAATGGTGTATGTGCTCTTCCACACTGTACACAGGATCCCATTCTCTCCAGGCAATGATGGTGTATGTACTTTTCCACACTGTACACAGTATCCCATTCTCTCCAGGCAATGATGGTGTATGTGCTCTTCCACACTGTACACTGGATCCCATTATCTCCAGGCAATAATGGTGTATGTGCTCTTCCACACTGTACACTGGATCCCATTATCTCCAGGCAATAATGGTGTATCTGCTCTTCCACACTGTACACAGGATCCCATTCTCCCCAGGCAATGATGGTGTATGTACTCTTCCACACTGTACACAGGATCCCATTCCCTCCAGGCAATGATGGTGTATGTATTCTTCCACACTGTACATAGGATCCCATTCTGTCCAAGCAATGATGGTGTATGTGTTGTACCCCACTTTTCACAGGATCCCATTCTCTCCAGGCAATGATGGAGTATGTGCTCTTACACTCTGTACATAGGATCCCATTCTCTCCAGGCAATGATGGTGTATGTTTTCTTCCACACTTTGCACAGGATCCAATTCTCTCCAGGCAATGATGTGCTCTTCCACACTGTACACAGGATCCCATTCTCTCCAGGCAATGATGGTGTATGTGTTCTTCCACACTGTACATAGGATCCCATTCTCTCCAGGCAATGATGGTGTATGTGTTCTTCCCCTCTGTAAACTGGATCCCATTCTCTCCAGGCAATGATGGCATATGTGTTCTTCCACACTGTACACAGGGTCTCATTCTCTCCAGACAATGATGGTGTATGTGCTCTTCCACACTGTACACAGGGTCTCATTCTCCCCAGGCAATGATGGTGTATGTATTCTTCCACACTGTACACAGGATCCCATTCTCTCCAGGCAATAATGTGCTCTTCCACACTGTACACAGGGTCTCATTCTCCCCAGGCAATGATGGTGTATGTATTCTTCCACACTGTACACAAGATCCCATTCTCTCCAGGCAATGATGGTGTATGTGCTCTTCCACACTGTACACAGGATCCCATTCTCCCCAGGCAATGATGGTGTATGTGCTCTTCCACACTGTAAACAGGATCCCATTCTCTCCAAGCAATGATGGTGTATGTATTCTTCCACACTACACGGGATCCCATTCTCTCCAGGCAATCATGGTGTATGTGCTCTTCCACACTGTACACAGGATCCCATTCCCTCCAGGCAATAATGGTGTATGTGTTCTTTCACACTGTACACAGGATCCCATTCTCTCCAGTCAATGATGGTGTATGTACTCTTCCACACTGTACACAGGATCCCATTCTCTCCAGGTAATGATGGTTTATGTACTCTTCCACACTGTACACAGGATCCCATTCTCTCCAAGCAATGATGGTGTATGTGCTCTTCCACACTGTACACAGGATCCCATTATCTCCAGGCAATAATGGTGTATGTGCTCTTCCACACTGTACACTGGATCCCATTATCTCCAGGCAATAATGGTGTATGTGCTCTTCCACACTGTACACAGGATCCCATTCTCTCCAGGCAATGATGGTGTATGTACTTTTCCACACTGTACACAGTATCCCATTCTCTCCAGGCAATGATGGTGTATGTGCTCTTCCACACTGTACACTGGATCCCATTATCTCCAGGCAATAATGGTGTATGTGCTCTTCCACACTGTACACAGGGTCTCATTCTCCCCAGGCAATGATGGTGTATGTATTCTTCCACACTGTACACAAGATCCCATTCTCTCCAGGCAATGATGGTGTATGTGCTCTTCCACACTGTACACAGGATCCCATTCTCCCCAGGCAATGATGGTGTATGTGCTCTTCCACACTGTAAACAGGATCCCATTCTCTCCAAGCAATGATGGTGTATGTATTCTTCCACCCTGTACACAGGATCCCATTCTCTCCAGGCAATGATGGTGTATGTGTTCTTCCACACTGTACACAGGATCCCATTTTCTCCAGGCAATGATGGTGTATGTGCTCTTCCTATCTGTACACAGGATCCCATTCTTTCCAGGCAATGATGGTGTATGTGTTCTTCCCACTGTACACAGGATCCCATTCTCCCCAGGTAATGATGGTGTATGTATTTTTCCACACTGTACACAGGATCCCATTCTCTCCAGGCAATGATTGTGTATGTATTCTTCCACACTGTACACAGGATCCCATTTTCTCCAGGCAATGATGGTGTATGTGCTCTTCCACACTGTACACAGGATCCCATTCCCTCAAGCAATGATGGTGTATGTGTTCTTCCACACTGTACATAGGAACCCATTCTCTCCAGGCAATGATGGTGTATGTATTCTTCCACTATGTACACAGAATCCCATTCTCTCCAGGCAATGATGGTGTATGTGTTCTTTTACACTGTACACAGGATCCCATTTTCTCCAGGCAATGATGGTGTATGTACTCTTCCAATCTGTACACAGGATCCCATTCTCTCCAGGCAATGATGGTGTATGTGTTCTTCCACACTGTACACAGGATCCCATTCTCCTCAGGTAATGATGGTGTATGTATTCTTCCACACTGTACACAGGATCCCATTCTCTCCAGGCAATGATGGTGTATGTGTTCTTCCACACTGTACACAGGATCCCATTTTCACCAGGCAATGATGGTGTATGTGCTCTTCCACACTGTACACAGGATCCCATTCCCTCCAGGCAATGATGGTGTATGTGTTCTTCCACACTGTACATAGGATCCCATTCTCTCCAGGCAATGATGGTGTATGTGTTCTTCCACACTTTACACAGGACCCCATTCTCTCCAGGCAATGATGTGCTCTTCCACACTGTACACAGAATCCCATTCTCTCAAGGCAATGATGGAGTATGTGCTCTTCCACACTGTACATAGGATCCCATTCTCTCCAGGCAATGATGGTGTATGTGTTCTTCCACACTTTGCACAGGATCCCATTCTCTCCAGGCAATGATGTGCTCTTCCACACTGTACACAGGATCCCATTCTCTCCAGGCAATGATGGTGTATGTGTTCTTCCACACTGTACATAGGAACCCATTCTCTCCAGGCAATGATGGTGTATATATTCTTCCACACTTTACACAGGATCCCATTCTCTCCAGGCAATGATGTGCTCTTCCACACTGTACACAGAATCCCATTCTCTCCAGGCAATGATGGAGTATGTGCTCTTCCACACTGTACATAGGATCCCATTCCCTCCAGGCAATGATGGTGTATGTGTTCTTCCACACTTTGCACAGGATCCCATTCTCTCCAGGCAATGATGTGCTCTTCCACACTGTACACAGGATCCCATTCTCTCCAGGCAATGATGGTGTATGTGTTATTCCACACTGTACATAGGAACCCATTCTCTCCAGGCAATGATGGTATATGTGATCTTCGACACTGTACACAGGGTCTCATTCTCTCCAGGCAATGATGGTGTATGTGCTCTTCCACACTGTACACAGGATCCCATTCTCCACAGGCAATAATGGTGTATGTGTTCTTCTACACTGTACGCAGGATCCCGTTCTCTTCAGGCAATGATAGTGTATGTATTCTTCCACACTGTACACAGGATCCCATTCTCTCCAGGCAATGATGGTGTATGTGCTCTTCCACACTGTACACGGGATCCCATTCTCTCCAAGCAATGATGGTGTATGTGCTCTTCCACACTGTACACAGGATCCCGTTCTCTTCAGGCAATAATGGTGTATGTATTCTTCCACACTGTACACAGGATCCCATTCTCTCCAGGCAATGATGGTGTATGTGTTCTTCCACACTGTGTACAGGATCCTTCTTCTTCTTCTGCGTTCATCCGGAGTTTTTTTTTCGGATGTGATTGCGTTGTGCCTGTTTACAGCAGAGCTGCGTTATTGCGCCGTTAGGCCGACACATCCGACTTCTGCGGGTACACAGGATCCCATTCTCTCCAGGCAATGATGGTGTATGTATTCTTCCACACTGTACACAGGATCCCATTCTCTCCAGGCAATGATGGTGTATGTGTTCTTCCACACTGTACACAGGATGCCATTCTCTCCAGGCAATAATGGTGTATGTGCTCTTCCACACTGTACACAGGATCCCATTCTCTCCAGGCAATGATGGTGTATGTGTTCTTCCACACTGTATACAGGATTCTTCTTTTTCTTCTGCGTTCATCCGGAGGTTTTTTTCGGATGTGATTGCGTTGTGCCTGTTTACAGCAGAGCTGCGTTCTTGCGCCGTTAGGCCGACACATCCGACTTCTGCGGGTACACAGGATCCCATTCTCTCCAGGCAATGATGGTGTATGTATTCTTCCACACTGTACACAGGATCCCATTCTCTCCAGGCAATGATGGTGTATGTGTTCTTCCACACTGTACACAGGATGCCATTCTCTCCAGGCAATAATGGTGTATGTGCTCTTCCACACTGTACACAGGATCCCATTCTCTCCAGGCAATGATGGTGTATGTGTTCTTCCACACTGTACACAGGATGCCATTCTCTCCAGGCAATAATGGTGTATGTGCTCTTCCACACTGTACACAGGATCCCATTCTCTCCAGGCAATGATGGTGTATGTGTTCTTCCACACTGTATACAGGATTCTTCTTCTTCTTCTGCGTTCATCCGGAGGTTTTTTCGGATGTGATTGCGTTGTGCCTGTTTACAGCAGAGCTGCGTTCTTGCGCCGTTAGGCCGACACATCCGACTTCTGCGGGTACACAGGATCCCATTCTCTCCAGGCAATGATGGTGTATGTATTCTTCCACACTGTACACAGGATCCCATTCTCTCCAGGCAATGATGGTGTATGTGTTCTTCCACACTGTACACAGGATGCCATTCTCTCCAGGCAATAATGGTGTATGTGCTCTTCCACACTGTACACAGGATCCCAGAGATCCTCGACCACATCTGCCTTATCGTGAACCAGTGCCCAACCGTTAAGAGCAGAGAAATTATCCGCCAGCTTGTGTCCCAACACACCAGTTTGCCGAATTGTTTGTGACGTCATGAGTAAGGAAACACCGAAATAGAATTTAGCAACAGGCGGGAGCCTGGTGGAAGTGGAGGGAGTATATTGTTCACAAATGTAGGCGAGGAAAAGTATCGTTAAATAAATAGCTACAAAACACTAGGGGTATGCAGTTTCATGATCACCCTGGACAGGCAGCTAAGCACTTGAGGCTAAAAGCATGTTATTTCTTACAGTAGCAATACGGTCGAAGTTTCCAATCATTTATACATTCCCCTTGACCTCTATACGTATTCAGTCGGGTGATCTCACCTACCACTTCGATATCTTTGCTGGTGTGTTCGTAAGTGAAGTTTTGTCTCGAACACAGCGTCCCCAGGCGTGGTCATCAGCGTTAGTTGGTAGAAGGTCTTATCCTTGGCTGCAACCTTTGAAGCTTCATCACCTGGCTGAAAAACCATGACATTCTGCAGAGATTTCAAAGACAGAAAGCTGCATTTCTTATACAAAGGGCGGAGTATTTTATCCAGCTTTGTCAAGACAGCAGACTCCAAAGCTTGGGATAAATTCGAGCTGATATTTGCTGGAGTCAGATGATTGCAAACACAATATGTAATTGGGATATCTGCGTGTTTGCAAGTTCTTTCAGGCGGGATTTCTGTGAACAAACTGATTCCCCTCTTGTTGATGTCGCCGTATCCAGTGATGGCCTGGAAGTTGAGTATATCTTTCACAGTCTCGTACACATCAAAGTTTGTGGTCAGCCTTTCCTGGTTTATTTTTAGAACTTTGATGAGGTTCGGATATTTCTCCTGG
Organism: Cepaea hortensis; assembly: GCA_963921405.1. Taxonomy (NCBI): domain Eukaryota; kingdom Metazoa; phylum Mollusca; class Gastropoda; order Stylommatophora; family Helicidae; genus Cepaea; species Cepaea hortensis. The sequence goes on from OY992890.1 coordinate 7,141,759, forward strand.
AACCAGGCGGGGAAAACCAGGAAAACATGTAGGGTGTTCTTGACTCGATGAATCCGTTGTATGTGGATCTGAAACAGAGACAAGATACATTTTCAAGAGTGTTCGATAGAAGTAAACAAAGACATACATCTCTGCTTCATTGACTACACAAAGGCTTTCGAAAAAATAAGACAACATGTCGACTTGATCAAGATGATTGCAGATCTATATATTGATGACATAGATTTTACACCTGTTAAGAACTGAAGTTGGAAACAACACATTGACAGAAATAAGAATAGTGAAGCAAGAAAATAGCATCCTTCCAAAAGAGGTATGAAACAGGGATGTGGAATGTCTCCAGACCTTATTTCCCCTACAAGTAAGTGAATTAACAACAGAGATGTCGAATGTCTCCAGACCTTATTTCCCCTACAAGTCAGTGAAATAACAACAGGGATATCGAATGTCTCCAGACCTTATTTCCCCTACAAGTAAGAGAAATAACAACAGGGATGTGGAATGTCTCCAGATCTTATTTCCCCTACAAGTCAGTGAAATAACAACAGGGATATCGAATGTCTCCAGACCTTATTTCCACTGCAAGTCAGTGAAATAAACGAGCCGCTTACGCACATTCCTGAGTGGTAGACATATAGTTCTCGCCCCATATGTTTATAGACCTTTCGGTATGGATGGATCACCATGGTCTGGCAAGAATGAGACAGGGAGGAGTGGCAAGCGCATCTGACCGACGCTCGACGCTCAGAGGAAAGGCGAGGCGGACATATAATCAGATTGCTACTGGTACTAGTGGTGTTGGAACTCTTCGCTGGCTGCTGAGGATGTGGGCGGAGCGCTTATGGGAATGCCCCGAATGCTTTGATGTCGGTTCCTAAATCAATCAATTAATCAATCAAACTCTATTATCAACAAATGAAACACAAAAACACATCCGATGAATCGCAATCTGAAGCCACACCACCAACACTCTCACATACACAGATGATACAGCATAGATTACAGGCAGTGAACTGTATCTGGTGCATGTAGTAGAATCTGTTATTGCACACAATTACCATCTTTAATTAGAATTACATTATAAGAAATTAAAAACTAGGGTCATCGCAAAGACGAACAGCAGTATTTGTATATTTCATGAACAGAATCCAACCTGAGCAGACTCCTTAGTTTACATACCCGGAACAGAATTGACTGCAGCTGACACTAGGGTGTGTCCTGTGTGGATACCATGAGAAGTCTCCAGGCAGAGCTGACTCTGTGATGTATGCTTTCAGGATACCATGAAAGGTCTCCAAGTAGAGCTGACTCTGTGATGTGTGCTTTCAGGATAGCCATGAAAGGTCTTCAAGTAGAGCTAACTCAGGGGTGTGTCCTGTGTGGATACCATGAGAGTTCTTCAAGCATAGCTGGCTCTGGGGTGGTGCCATAGAGCAGGTGCCCGGATTACTCCATAGAACGGATGGGAAGAAGTCTAGAGTCAAAAGTGCAAGAAAAACTAAGGGATACAAGTTGACAACGAAAAACGTCACACCAACGCAAGCTTGGCAACAAAAACATACGCTGTGGGGTTATCAAGAGGAAAGGTCGTGCGTTGGGATTCTGGAACGAATTAGTGTGGCTATCGAATGTCTGGAAATCTAGCACTAGCTATCAAGTAAGAACGACTAGGAGTATATATTAAGGACCCCATGGATCCAAGAACGATGGGCAGAACCTAGACAGAATCGGATGAATATGACAGCAAAGACGGCCGGGGTGAACGAAGGATGGAGAGGTCGGAAAGAGTGACGGCAGGGCGGATTGAGAACAGGTTTGAATAATTTATTTAGTGCGGATTTATGTTAGAGGCTGTCCTGGCAATAACAGGCATTCTAACTGCACCGATGTCATTATAACTTTGTCAATTGCCTAATTAAAGCCGGGTTCGTTCTCTGAACTCAGACGTTTTCATCCATCTTTCGAAGTTCGCCGTTGATCCATTTTTGACTGTTATCTTCACAGCGTTAATATGAGCAAACACCAGCCGTGAAGTTCAATTTTATAAGTACATGGCAAAGCAGAATGTAGGCGGACTTACAGCTTGGCATGTGGGTCCTGTGTTGATAGCATGACAAGTCTCAAAGCAGAGCTGACTCTGGGGGTGTGTCCTGTGTGCATATACTGTACAGACTCCATGAATATCCGGTACAGAATATCTCCCGTGTGCAAATCTAGAACTGACTCCATCCGCTGGTGACTACCGGGTGTCTCCTTTGTACATATCCTGCACAGATTCCACCCATAGCTACTCCGCAGTGTCTGCTTTGTACCTATCATGAAAATATTGCAGCCATAGATCACGGAGCTAATCCACGACTCTGGTGATCGAGTGAGATGGCAAAAAATGACCGCCCACGCTTATCGGCATGGCGCACGATGGATGGATGGATGGATGGATGGATGGATGGATGGATGGATGGATGGATTGTTGACTCCGAAGTTTGCCTGTGTACACATGATGAACGGACTCAAGCATAGCTGACACCAAAATGCCCTCTTTGTGCCTATTTCGAATTGACTCCAACCACAGATGGCGCCTTGTTTCTCAATTGTACTTAACTTGACCAGACTGCTACCGTGGGTAGTTCTGGAGGGCTTCTATTCTATAAAGCATAACCAGACTGCAACCTATGACGAGTCAGTAATTTCACCTCTGTACATATCTCTAACATACTATAACCATAACTGACGCTTGAGTGTCTCCTCTGTACATATCTCTAACAGACTTTAACCATAACTGACGCTTGAGTGTCTCCTCTGTGCATATCTCTAACAGACTTTAACCATAACTGACGCTTGAGTGTCTCCTCTGTGCATATCTCTAACAGACTTTAACCTTACCTGACGCTTGAGTGTCTCCTCTGTACATATCTCTAACAGACTATAACCTGATGTCCTGTCTTATGACCCTCTGGTGTCCTGACTTATGTCCTGTCTTATGGCCTTCTGATGTCCTGACCCATGTCCTGTCTATACTCTAGTGACTATACTCTAGATGTCCTAACCTATCTCTTCTCTGTCGTTCTCTTAGTCGTCCTAACTCTATTCTGTCCCTTGTCCTCTATATGTCCTGTAGCTACCCCTCAACACCCTGACAGTAAGGTTCACGCGGCACATCTACGAAGGGGGTCATGTACAGAGCCACCTAGTAGTTGTGGGTAGAGGGTGACCAACAAACTGTCGTTATGCCTGGACTGTGGCTGTGATCGGCTAAAGGCGGTTAATAGATACTACCAAGTTGTGAAGCCGCGCAGGTAGGAGATTCGTCGCGCGGGCCATGCCAACCCAGCCGCAACACCCAATTAGAGAGATGCCTCCGAGACGTTGTACCAGACACGGTATTGTGTCCGGATTTGATTTTCTCCCACCCTTTAGGGATATAGATCCTATAGAGTGTACTGGAAATCATGTATACGCTTACGCAACTACAACAGCAAGCACGCGAGTATGGGATGCCATACAGCCGGCGGAAAAAAGCCACCCTGATCAGAGAACTCACCCATGCGCGCGATTTTGTTCGTTCGGAACTGCTCATGCGAGCGGCCGAGCGGTACCCAGCGCTGCAAGGGCAGGTCCAAGACGAGGTCCAACACACTCGGGAGTGGGAACAGCTTGAAGCCGAGACCACGACAACCCTACAACTTGCACGCAGACCCCCACGAGGGCTAGCCGCTGAGCCACCGCGCCGCGAGCCAGTCATCGAGCGCCCCATCCTAAAACTACGCACATCCATCCTGCGCCGCGAGCCAGCCGCCGAGTGTCCCACCCCAAAGCCGCGCACTTCCCGCCGCGAGCCTGCCGCCGAGCGTCCCATCCCACACCGCGAGCCAGCCGCCGAGCCAGGACAGCTTGAGTTGGGTTATGTACGTCCGGATGAGCCGCTGGAGTATAGGGTCCAGCGAAAGGAAGCTTGGGGTTTAATAGACTACCGGGCAATTGTGCCCCAAGGGGACATATATCCAGACGCTACAACATTCCTCAACCTTATGTTCCCATCCACCAAGGCACTAATAGAGAAAGCGTTGGAGAGGTATGCCACCGTCAAAATGGATATATGTCTACACGCGAAGTATTGGGACAAAGACAGTAAAACAGGCCAGATTATCTATGCGGAAGCCTACCACGGCAGCAGGAACTATGAGGTATTACGTACCGATGACATTGACGAGGGGCTGGAACTGGCCAAAGCCAAGATACTCTACGACATTGAACTATTCAAGAAAATCGGGTCAGGTTGGAAGTTTAAGAATTGCCTACAGCTAGACCTCCGCATCTCACGATATCAACCATTCCGCGGCAATAGTTACTTTGCAACACCCAAGGTAATCCCACCACGAAGTGTTGTGAATGTGAAGAACAAAGACAACCGCTGCTTCGAGTGGCCCATTCTCTCAGCCCTCTATCCAGCCCCAACCACGTAGACGAAGTGTATCATTATAGATGCCACCTAGGTGAGCTAAACTTCGAAGGAATTGAGTTCCCAGTACAGCTGACCAGCATCGGTAGATTTTAGAACCAAAATCCCACCATATCCATCAACGTCTTTGGGTGGGAGGAGGGGCCGGTGATACTCCGAAAATCTGCACACAGGCTGAACCAAATCAAACTCCTACTCCTGAGTAAGGGCGACACCAAGCACTACGTCTGGATCAAGGACGCGGGTCGTCTGCTATACAGAGACAGCAAACACAAGGGTAAGAAGTATCCATGTCTCAACTGCCTCCATATATACTCCACCCAGAGCCTCTTGGATCAACACGAGCCACTCTGCCAAGGCATCAACACGAGCCACTCTGCCAAGGCATCAACACGAGCCACTCTGCCAAGGCATCAACACGAGCCACTCTGCCAAGGCATCAACACGAGCCACTCTGCCAAGACATCAACACGAGCCACTCTGCCAAGGCATCAACACGAGCCACTCTGCCAAGGCATCAACACGAGCCACTCTGCCAAGGCATCAACACGAGCCACTCTGCCAAGGCATCAACACGAGCCACTCTGCCAAGGCATCAACACAGCATGCCAAGTGAGCGTCATGTCAGAGGAGGGAAATAACACCAAGAAATTCAAATCCTACCAGAGTCAGATGCGGACGCCGTACGTCATATACGCAGACTTCAAGACGTCGAACGTCCCTGTACATGGCGCAGCGATGGACCCAAGCCAGAGCAACACACGACTGCTAGCCGAGCAACCCGCATGTGGCTTCGGCTACACCATCGTGCGCTCTGACGGTCTCACCACACACCCCGTCATATATCGGGGGGAGGACGCAGCCGGCAAATTCCTCCAGTACCTGGGGCGAGAGGTGGCCACCATCCGCCAGCGCCTACAACGACCAGCCCCAATGAAGATGACTGAGAAAGACCTCTAAGACTTCGCCACAACCACCACCTGCCACATCTGTGAAGAGTCGCTGGGGGAGGACAAGGTGAGAGACCACTGCCACATTACCGGCAAATACCGAGGGGCAGCCCACAACACCTGCAATCTATCATGGCGCGTCTCCAAAGACAAGCTGAAGGTGCCAGCAGTCTTCTACAATCTAAGAGGGTACGACTCTCACTTCATCATGCAGGCGGCAGGCAAGATGGATTGGGGAAAGAGAACCGTATACAAGAAGAATAATGGCAAGTGGTTGACTGAGCAGGTGGACAATGCAAAGATCACCTGCATACCGAACAACATGGGGAAGTTCTCTTCCTTCACAATTGGGTCGCTATGGTTTATTGATAGTCTTCAGTTCCTGAACAGTTCTCTAGACACCCTGGTTGGGAATCTAAGCGATTTGACACCATTCTGTTGCGGCAAGCCAGCTACCCTAGAGCGTCTCGAACGTGATGGTGATATAATATCAATTGGCAGATGTGGGGCATGCAAGGCCAATGTACAGAAACACACCCCCTGGACCGTGTTGAAGGGCAAGTTCAGGGCCACATTAAATCATGGCGGCTCACATCTCCTGCTCCGCAAGGGTGTATATCCCTACGAATACATGGACGGCGCCGAGCGGTTTAATGAAGACTACCTACCACCCAAAGAGGCCTTCTACAGCAAGCTCACCCGAGAAGGAATCAGTAATGCCGACTACGCCCACGCCCAGAAAGTGTGGCAGGAGCTCGGCTGCAAAACTCTCGGAGATTACCACGACACGCACCTTAAAACAGACGTCCTCTTGCTAGCAGATGTCTTCCAAGCATTCCGAGACACCTGTATGCAAGAGTATAGGCTCGACCCAGCCAACTACATCAGTTTGCCAGGCCTAGCGTGGGACGCCCTCCTAAAAATGACCAAGATACAACTCGAGCTCCTAACCGACCAGGATATGCACTCTTCGTTGAGAAGGACCACCGAGGTGGTGTGGCCATGGTCTCGAAGCGATATGCGAAGGCCAACAATCCCATGTCTCCAGACTACACCTCCGAATCACAGAAAACGTGGATCATGTATCTCGATGCGAATAATCTGTACGGCTGAGCGATGATGCAATACCTACCCACCAGCGGGTTCCAATGGGCCAGCCCAACCCTCGAGGAGGTACTGAGAACACCAGATGATGCGCCTGAGGGCTGGCTCGTTGAGATGGATATGAAATATGAAAAAATGCACCTGCATGAATCCCACAGCGATTATACACTAGCGCCAGAAACGATGTCCACCCCAAAGTTGTGGTTGAGTGACTGTCAGCATAAGCTCCTGAACCAGCTGGGGGGTAAGTTCACGGAGCAAATAAAACTAGTCCCCAACCTCCGCAACAAGGAGCGGTACATCGTTCACTACCGCAACCTCAAGCTCTATCACACCCTAGGCCTACAGGTCACCAAGACCCACAGAGCCATCAAGTTCAATCAATCTCCGTGGATGAAGTCATACATAGAAATGAACACAGCCCTGCGTGCCCAGGCCAAGTCGTAATTCGAGAAGGAATTCTTCAAACTGATGAACAACGCAGTCTTCGGGAAGAGCATGGAGAACGTCCGCAAACGTATCAGAGTCGACCTTGTCCGGGCCTCAGAGACCGACCGACTCAGACGATTGATAGCAGCCCCAACTTCGAATCACGCACCCTCTTCGGTGGTGGACTGTTTGCTGTGCACAGCACCAAAACCAGAGTCCAGCTGAACAAACCAGTCTATTGCGGACAGACCATCCTAGACCTGTCCAAGCACTTCATGTATTGTTTCTGGTACAACAAGCTCAAACCACAATACGGTGATAGACTCGAGCTTTGTTATACAGACACCGACTCTCTACTGTTCCAGGTGGAGACTGACGATGTGTACGCCGACATGAAAGCCCACCCTGACTGGTACGAATTCTCAGACTACCCACGAGACCACCCCAACCATTCGACAGCAAACAAAAAGGTGGTCGGCAAATTCAAAGACGAATGCTGCAGCCGTCCCATTGGTGAGTTCATAGGCCTTAGACCAAAGATGTACTCAATCCTGGAAGCCACCAACATCGAGAAAGCCAAAGGCGTCTCCAGAGTAGTTGTGAAAAAGGACCTCAGGCATGAACTTTATAAGGACAGCCTGTTTGGCCGGCAAGAATACAAGCACACACAGATCGCCATACGGAGCAAGGGTCACCAGATAGGGGTCTGTGAGATGAATAAAACATCCCTGAGCCCCATGGACACGAAAAAAAATGATTTGCGCCGATGGTGTTACCACGAGAGCCTATGGGCATTGTAGCATGATGGAACAGAATTCCACATTTCCAGTCCGACACATTTCATAAAGATACTTTAAGTCTTAACGGGGACCATCCCAAATATAAGGGCTATTCTTAGATCGTATGTTCTAGAACGAGTTGGGGGAGGCGCGGTATGCACTTGTCTTTTGATTGGTTCATAAGTAATGAGCCCACGCTATTCCTGGGCCATATTTTAAAATCTAATTAGTTTGAGCGGGGATTTCACCAGGAGCGGTCGCTAGTGTGATGTGATGACCCAACCATGCCCTTAAAGATTCAATAATATATTGTTCTCTGGACAGCAGGTACCACTTTAAAACATACTTTAATGTTGTAGTGTGCCTGATAAACGAATGAGAAGAATGTATGAGTATTTTATGAATAAAATGTGAAAGTGGGAAACCTAACTTCTGTGCGCCAGAATTCTGAACACTGCATCTTCAACCTTGACACGTCTTTCACGCTGTATACTCCAAGTGCATATCAATCCCTTGTTGTGACTGGTTGCGTATGCTTGATGAATGTATGACACACTCATGCAGATTCGCAAACCAAAACCCCTTGTGCATTCTTCATGCCTAGGATGACTCATTCTTAACTCAACTGTACCTTTGCTCTCGTGAGTTAACAAATGGCAGTTTGGATTGGAATGAGTGATGAAACATGTACACGTTCCTTTGTAAAACGCTGAAAATGATGGAGTGAGTGAGTTGGTGATTTAATAAATAGCCTCTCACATCTAGTGGAAGGAAAGATGCTTCAAATATCCATATGTAAACAGGTTGTGTGTGGCACGCCAGAATTGCTAAGTCCATGTGATGCCTGGTGAGTATATGCTCAAGAGAGTTAATACAAGTTCTCTCTGAAGTATTACACTGTTACCTCTACTGTTGGATGGTTCATATAAACAAGTTCCTAAGAGAACCATCGGTGTGTGAACCTGTGTCTTAGTTGGCTGAATATAAAGTATGGCTCATGCAAATTTACAAGGACTAAACATGTTTTTCCCATATGTGCTTGGTGCATATATGAACCATTGCTATGCAATTGAGCTTCTGTTACCTACTGTAGTAGACATGAAAATTACTCAGTGGGGAAAGAGCACATGATGATGATGATGTACCTGTGAGACAAGTCTGGTGAAAAAGGGGTGAGGTCTGGCATTGCTGTGTGAATATGGAATAGGACATTCATGCACCAACATCACAGCCATAGGAATGGATGTCTGGTCTGCTAATTGGGTAAATGCCATTAGTTAATACATATTGCATATTGCAGTTGTAAATGCCTATTTTCCATTTTCCTTCACAATGCCTGTCCCATGTTGCTATGTCACAATGATTGCTGTACTGTGTCTGGTCCTCCTTGTGCCCAGGTCTACTGTGGTTCAAACATGGTGGAACTTAGACCACATGAATGCTTGTAATTGTGTTAAGCTACCCTGTCTCAGCATATGGTCTTGTGATTACCACAGATAAGGGTGAATTGAACACATATCACCCACAATACATCAGAGTGAATTACACTGCATCATCAAACTAGGAGAGGTGTGTTTAGACCACACCCATCCTTTTCCTCCCCATCCCCAAGCTGTGTCTGTTGATGTATAATAACATTATCTTTTAACCTATGTAAAGAGATGTTGTGCCATTTTATATGTCAACAGAGAACAGTATGGTGGAGAGGCCATCCATATATCATCTGGGACAACTAAACAGAAGTCCTAGATCCAGATGTGACTCCCTATCAAAATGTGGGAATATCAAGAAGAGTTTTCTCTCAGCTCAACAGCTGAATGCATAAATGGGAGCATGACACAATCTGAAGCACTACAAATGTGGTGAACTGGACAGTGATCTTTGAGTCAATCAAATGTCATCTGAGAACTAAACAACAGGTCTATGGTGGTGAACCTCATTCGAGACGTCTGGTGAAATGACTGGGACAATGGATTGTTTGGCTAGGACTTATCTTAGTTAATCTCCAGCCTGGTGCTCACACAGTGTTTTCAGAATGAAGACTTGAGATAGACTGAGAAGGAAGAACGCTGGGACATATTTGTATCTTAGATCTTCCTCTACAGGAAAAGTGGAACAAAGTCCTAAGTGTCAACTTCATGAACAGTCAGAGTAAGTGAGATAGACTGAGGAGAAAGAAGAGTGGGACATGTTTGTATCTTAGATCTTCCTCTACAGGAAAAGTAGAACAACATCCTAAGTCTCAACTTCATAAACAGTCAACTCACCAGTGAAAGATAAGGCTGTAGCTTTTCTTCAAACTGTGACAGTAGGGGATAATTAGTCAGACTTGGAAAATCATCATGGGGAGAACTGCAACCTGAGCTTGTCCAACACCCATCATAGGTGCTAAAAGGATTCAACAGACCAGTGGAGCAGAATGTCCCTATGCTTGCCCCAGGTTATGGCTTATCTTGGTTTTCCCTCATTAACAGTAGAGGAAAGGATAAAAGTCAATGGTGTAGTTAGATATTAGAGAGAGGAGGAGTGGAGTTAGTTGTTGGCTGGTGGAGTAAATAAGAAGTGTTGTATCTTGTTTATCAATCTGCATGTGTGACATATTTTATGCATTTTCTATGCAGTGATTGAAATGTTGACATGACAGGTGATGAGGCAATGGTCACCACTCTACTCACCAACTCAATAAATTGTGTATTTTATGAATCAGTTTAAGTACATGTCCCCAGTGAATTTCTTGTACAGTTGCTGTCAAGTGTTGTCTCTGGTGACTGTCTTAAGCGCTGTGGTTGGTTATACATATTGTGAAAAGTCCTGTATAGATGTTGTCAAGTATCACATGATGTCTATCTTGTACAATTGTGGCGTAAACAATTCCTTGTGAATGTATGTCCCACTTTTGGCAGGAAACTGTCATGTAGATGTCTTGTCCAACAGATGTAAAGTACCGTTATTGTTGAAGTTTGTTTGTCTACAAATAAATAAAGTCCTAAAGTCCTAAAGACTAATTGAACTGATATAGGTCACAAAATGACAAAAAATATAGGGAATGATCCATGTGACGGACGAACAGCACACTGGCAACATTATGTTGAGTGAGAGGGATCCTCAGTTGTACAGGCGCTAACAGTTCAGATCTTCTCTGGCCTTGGGTGAACTATTTTACTTCTTATATAAATTTCTGTGTAGATACATAGTGGTCTCACAGTGGGGGTTTGAGCCAAAAGTAAAAGTGGTTCTCCAAAAAGGCTATTGCGGGAATGATTAGCTCATTTGAGTGACCTCTAGACAAAACGTGCTAAATCATATCCTTTATCTTGTTATTATTATTCAAGATATATCTCCAGAGAACACTACAACCTAGGTCCTCTGTCAATCATCAAATAATATGTCACAGGCATATAGCCACAGAGCGTGAAATAGAGCTCATGTTCATCAAGCTCTTTGGCCTAGAATCCGGCTAGGGTGTAGCTGTGTGTCAGGAGGCACAAGGAGCAGTTCCTTGCGCACAAAGCCACGAGCTGGCCCATACACCAGGTAGTAGAGAGTGGGCTGACCCTCTTGCTGGGTGATATGGTGAAAGCCGTGCAAAGTCAGTGACCACGAAGGATCAGTCGCCCGGCGCCGGCCACCTTCAAGCTCGTGCTCCCCAGGCGAGCTTGCGTACAGATACCGAACTGGAGCATCAGACGGAATCACAGGCTCCTTGAGGCCGATAGCGCGGTGAGCTGGAGCGACCGGCGTATGGGATACAGAAGTGTCCATAATGGTATCAACCGGCTTCCGACCCGTCAAACGAGTCACCTCACCGTTAAGCGCCGCGTCCACCTGAGGAAGAGCCTGAACCCATTCAGCTTAACGTCCATAGGACCCTAGAGCTTCCAATAGTAGCTCTTGGGCGTATTGGGCACCGAACAGTCTCTATGCCAGAGTGCGATTGAACTTCTCGACGATCGCCTGCTGCCGGTGATTCCCAGCTTCTCCACGACGTCGTATCTGTGTCTTATGCTTCGCTGCCAGCTGGCTCACGGCACCCATAAACTCGCGCCCCGGGTCAATCTGCAGAAGCTGTGGCCATTTGAGTGTCCCGCGTTTGTAAATTCGCTCAAGGGCCAAAGCCACCCCTTCGCTGCTCTTGTCAGTCAAAGCCTCTGCTTCTTTAAACCGTGAGGCACCACCCTCAATCGTCAAGGCATACTTAAATGTCTTACGACCAACCCGGTCGTGCGGTAGGTAGAGCAAGTCAACCTGATGGACGGCATTCGGTCTATCTTCATCAATAGATGGCCGCGGAAAATAACGAGGAGCGGGTAAATAGATCTGAAAAATATCTTGCTTCTTGAACCAGTCTCGGGCAACATCCTCCGAAACATTAGCTGCAGCAGCTAGCTTCTTAATGGCCGCCAAGCCTTTCTAATAGCCCTGAGGGCTGTAGTAGATATCCTCCAGATGTTTCATTTGGTACTGGGTAGCAGCGGTCAATCTCTAAAGCAACTTATAAGCAACAATACCAGTCGCTGCCAGCACAAGAACGATGAAAGTGATCTCGCGGTCTTTCTGCGGCTCGGATGGCACGTAGAAATCCGACAGGCGAGGTTCAGGCTCGAGGGGCTCGACACGTTTGCCAGAGATCAGGCTGTATTCCCGCATGACCTGGTCGACATCCTGGAAAGAGTGAACGGAGTGGCCTTCGCGCTGTAGCTCATCGTTGAGCCAGTCCAGCCGCGCGGTTCTCTTTCTCATCCACCCAGCCTGGGCCGCCTGTAGCCGCTCGACAGCCTCATCGTGCCGCCTCATTTCTTCATGGGCGTCCGCATGCCCTAGCTTGGAAAAGAGGTAGTTGCCCCCCGTAAACACGAGTGCATTGACAACGGCTCCCCCTATGATCATTGCGACAGAGGACATAGTTATCGGGAGGGCTTATGCAATATATCAGCGGGGATCAAGCCCTCTTTGATAAGCAAATCTCGGTGTCCTATGGCGATGAACATGTCTAAAACCATCATCCCAATGTCATACATATCAGCGTCGAGCTTGGGCAAAGTTGCCCCTTTGAAAATCGCCTTGTTCAGTTTTGCGGTGCCTACCGTAAGCGCGGCCACCACTGCGCCGTGGTAAGCAGCTTTAATGATAGCTCTCCCGTCAACACTTGCCATTATTCCATATAAAATGGATCTCTATTCTTTAATAAGTTAGTCTCCGGTCGCCTGGAGGGCGGGGCAGGTGCTTTAGTCCGTCGCAATTTCTGCCTAGCAATTACACCGACGACAACGACAACGCCAGCCACTCCGATAATCCAGGGAGTCCAGCCACGGTAATCAACTGGCACTATTGGAAACAGCGGTGGTGGGTCCTGCTCATGCTCGGGGGCTAACTTTCGTTTCTTCTCACGAACAGCCTGCTGCAGAGCTAGAGACAGCCTCTCTGCTTCACGACTCTTTCGAGCAGCAGCACCTCTCTTCCCAGCCGCAACTTTCCTGGGGTCCTTCGTCACTAGTTTCTCCTGTGGAGCAATTTCGGGGGTCTCCTCCTCCATCTTGTTCTTGCTTAGGACAGATATGTCCAAAACGGCAGTGCCTAAAAGTTGCTATCGCGACAGTTGCAGGTGCAAAGCACATGCCGAACTTATGGTAGAGTTCACATGTAACCGTATTTAGCGCATGCCCTAGAAACGGGTCGGCCTCCAGGTCTGTCACCAAAGCTTGATTATCAGCAATGGGGAGGAACATACTTGCCACTTGTGCGTACATCTGTAGCATAGCCGTGCCCAGGGTCTTTGTTATTGCAGCTCCAAGCCTCGCCTCGTGCCTCGCATATAGCTTCTCAATTTCTTGATCAGGCAAGGCCTCAACCTGTTCCACTGTAAGTTTGGAGTACGTACCTCCTATGTACTGCCCGGCACGCCCCCCAGCCGCAAGTGCTGCAAGCCTTTCACGATGCAACGCATGTCCGGACTGTGGCGCTGTTGCAGTTGTTGTTGCAGGTGTATCTGTTGTTGCATGTGTATCTGGAGCAGACTCTGCTGGCTTTGCCTCTTCACGTAACAGCTGGTCGAGTATGGTGTCACAATCCATCACAGCGTTTGCAAATACCCAACGTCTAACTCTAATATAGGAATGCACAGCCCATCCAATCACACATCATGTGCATATCAGTTGTAATACAACTGAGGCTGTTACTGAGTAACAAAGCACTGCTTCATACATGCTTAAGTGGTGTTTAGTTGATGCTTCATACATGTTTAAGTGGTGCTTAGCTGATGCTTAACATATGCTTAGTATCTGTATCTAACAAACCTCACCAGCTTTGAGCACTTTATAAGAAAATGGGAACTTGGTCCTCAGTACCAGCTTTGAGAACTCATTAGCTTCGAGTTGCTTTCGCACCCCATCAAGTTCCCCCCTAGAGTGGATGATGTAGTTCTCGTCCAGGCAATCTTCAAAGCTATCCTTATCCTTGGAATGTAAGAGCGCCACCCACTGTGTCTGCGCCCTGAGGCCTCTCGCAACGGCGTTTTCTTCTGGATTTTAACCCACAGACTTTGCTGGGCTTGTCGCCCGCTAAAACTAGATAAGTCAACATAGTCCGCTTCTGGGCAATAGCGTCCTCTGCGCTGCAGTCATCAATGATGTATAACGTCGGTGTCCCCTGAAACATTTTATAGAAGGACTCTAGCCATTTGAGCAGCCGATCACCGGGGTCAAATATAAAGACCTAGGGATCTGACCACAAACACGACCGGGCCCGGTATTTCTCATTGTATCGTACCGAATGGCAAGTGATGACAATATGCTCGAAAACACCCCTGTACGGGCCTTCCAGGAGGTCGAAAAAGAATTATGTTTTACCACACGATGTGGGGCCCGTGATGATGGCCAAGTGTGGCTTAAGTGGGAAATCCATTAATAAAAAGCACTAACGAATCTCCCGGTGTCGATGTTCAGCTGTCCGTCCATAAACAAATAAACGTAGCAGTACAGTGGCCCCGCAGTTTCAACCTCTTTCGTGATCTGGAGAGTGATGCCCTCAGAGCCGTTCTCTACACGCCGGCCGCTGCCGTGAAGATGGTCATCGTCGGAGGTCCGGAAGTCCAGCCACAAGCAGAAGTTTGATGTCAAGTACTCGTCTAGACTGACATCGAACAATCCTAGCTCTTTGGCGACCGCGCTTGTCTCAGGGTGTCTTTTGAGGCCGCCGGCGAAGAATTTTCTCGCCTCGTCCCAGAGCTGGTGTCTCGCTAAGCCGTGCGAAAATAGCTGATTGGCTTGTCCGTCTGCGATGACTTCAACTTTGGTGATCTGCGGGTTATTAATCAACTCTGTTTGTCGTGCAAAATCTTTGTGGTTGGCGGGATCCTACCATAATAGGAGAATGCCTTTCAAAGACTTACAGGGCGTGTTCAGATTGATGTTCCATATCGAATCCTCCTTTTTCTGAGGGATCCGTGTATGCCGTAGGACCCGCTCACTACCATACGAAGACTTCCGGTTTCAAGATGGCGACGGACGGTCGTGTTGTTTTGTGTTCGTTAACTTTTTCGCGTAGGGGATGGATTTATTCATCTCTTGCGTGTAATTGGTGTGCCAGGATGTAAAACCAGGAGTTTCTACTCAAGATCTGCGCGGATGCTACGGAGTTCGTGCATCTAGCGAAGCCATCCTTGAGTGAATTTTCAGCAGCGTGTGTGGTTCTAAGCAGTCTGTGTTTACGTTTTTTCAACATGGCGGAAGAACGTGTTTTTTCCGAGCGGTCAGCAGTCAACATAACGAAGCGGCGTGGTAACCGCGCAGGGACAAAGAAGCAAGGTAAGCGCGGTGGTTTGAGACGTTTTAGACTCAAGTGTCACCGTCTAGGACTCAGGAACATCCGTATTCTATATTGGAACTGTGCCAGTGTAAAACAACGGGGCTCTATTTTAGAAACCCTAGTTTACAGGAACGACATTGTAGCACTCCAGGAGACGAGACTGGGCGATCAGCTACTCTGAATTGCCGGCTTAAAATATTTCTACAACAGACGACATCTGGGAACGGCGATTCTCGTTCGCGACAGCATGGTGGCGTCAGAGCTAGACATGTCCAGTTGGGACAGTGACGATATACAAATACAAGCGTTGAGAGTTCATTCCAGTATACCATTCGTGTTGGTTAATGTTTATGCCCGCAATGCGAGTATGGACGCCAAGAAGTGGCAGTGCTTAAGTGGCATATTAGGCCACGAGAGAAATGTTATTTTCTGTGGTGACTTCAACGCTAAAGGCAGATCATGGGGAAACACTTCCTCCAATACACAAGGGGAGGAGCTAGAGACTGAACTGGAAACCATCGACCTTGTTTGTATCAACAGTGGCTGTGTCACCAGGACAGCAAGCCGTCCAGGCGGTGAGGACAGTGCTATTGATCTGGCGCTAGTTTCACCTTCACTGGGCCTCTGCTGGCTTTGCCGTGCTGACAACCAACATGTACAGACAGCACGACCTGACTGTACACATATTATACTAGGCGATTCCTTAATGAAAGGTTTATACAGCGACAGGATGGCCACGTCAGACACAGACATTGTTTCAATAATCCCACTGCCTGGGGCTGGTGTAGACCGGCTAACAGACAAGATTAGCAGGTTGGCTGTTAATCATAGCGTTAGCAGGGCAAGCGTACATATTGGTATCACCGACACCATGAACAACCAACAAATCACAGGGTCTCAACTACTGGCACTCTTGAACGGATTACGTCAAACTTTTCCTAACTCATCCATTTTCTTCTCCTCCATCATATCACCGAGTTATGGACACCAGCGCCGTCTAGCTGACATAAATAACAACATGTTGCAGAAGTTCTGTTCTCAAAACAAGATACAATTCATCAACAACACATCATCATTCACTTCACAGGCTGGTGCACCAACAAAGAGTCTTTACAAGGATCAAATACATTTATCTACATTGGGCACCAGTTTTCTCGCCAAGAATTTAAAATATCCAGAACGGACATACCATATATCCAATACGGGATCGCGCCGGACACTTTTAGCTACTCCTGAAACTCAAGCCAGACGACATACTCCCGTCACATCAAGTACCAATAGGACAGAAGTGTGCAGACCACTCATAACCACTGCACCTGAAATCCAAGCCAGACGGGACACTACCACAACACCAAGTCCGTTAAATACGTCGTCTTTCACACAGGAGGGTAATAATTACGAAGATATGATTCCTATTCTCCCCAGAAAGGATCCGACTCTCAGCAACAACGACGTGCCAGCACAACCTCCTGTTAGCCACCAACCAGAGGCTCTAGTTGGTAGTCATTACATACCCATGAGACATCATCAGTACCCTTTTAATTGTAATCCAGAATGGTTGCACCTCACACGGTATAGCCCAGCTACACTTCGTCAAGCACTTATAATGTCGCTATACCAACAACCAACACAACCTGGTATTTCCTAGCAACTTAGGACAAAGCTACACCGGATCTCGGTACAAGAAAGAGCCTCTCCTTAAACGTTTATCTGCATATTTGGTTATAACTTGATCTAGTAACGTATTAGGTTATAAGTTATTACAAACATTGACTGGTTTTGACTTTATATTAATTGATAGTACTTAGCTGTATAGCTTTTATAATAATTCTAATTGTGTTTTCACGGTGAGTGAGGGGGTCTTCACTGCTCTTCCTTACGGATCTGTGTACGTATTTTTATATATTTACAGAGATATTACTGTTTCTCTGTACTTTAGAGTGTGTTTTTGTAATAAGGGACGTAAGTTGTATTCACCTTGTGTGTGTGTGTTTTGCTTTTAAACTTGTGATTACGCATTGTTGAAATGTCTAATAAGTACGAAGACTGGCTCAGGAATAATGGGCTCAGAATCGGGCATGTAAACATATGCCATCTATTAGGGAAGCTGCCCGAACTATCACTTATACTTAATCAAAATTTTCACATGTTTGGCGTTAGCGAAAGTCGATTAAATGGCAACATCTCAGATGATGACATCGCTATCAGAGGTTTTAAAACCATTAGAAGAGATCCCTATCAGAAACAAGAGACGGGTATTGCAGTTTATATTTCCAACTCGCTTAACGCCCACCGCAGGCTAGACTTTGAAACCTGTGAGATTGAGTGTGTATGGATAGAGGTTAAACTTCAAAATTGCATACCGCTAGTAGTTGGCTATCTTTATCGAAAACCCAGTGCAGGAAATATCTGGTATGAAAAATTCACCACTATGATGGATGTAGTCTTTAGTAATGCTAGGGAAATAATATTGCTAGGTGGCTTCAACATAGACGCTAACAAATCAAACAAAACATGGGAAAACATAATAGAGTCATATAATTTCCAACAGTTAGTCAAACAAGCCACTAGAATCACTAAATCATCTGCAACACTTATAGATCATATTTATACTACGTGTGCTGATAACATCACAGAATGTAGTGTACCTATCAATGCAATGAGCGATCACTATCCAGTATGTTGCACGTGGTCGAAAAGGGGCACCAAAACTCCCAAACACAAACATATAAGCATAAAATATAGAAATTACAAAAATTTCAATCGAGACGTCTTCTTACAAGATTTGGTCAACTCATCTCTAGATTATGTTTACCAGCTTCCTGACCCAGACGATGCTCTGGACCACTGGCTAAAGACCTTTCTAAGTATATTTGATAAACATGTTCCATTTAAGGAAGTTCGTGTTAAACATCACACAAAGCCCCCGTGGATCACACAGGAGGTAGTTGAACTTATGAGAGATCGCGACAGGGCTCACAAAAATAGAGATCTAACTATGTACCGTAGTCTGAGAAACAAAGTTCAATATGTTATTCGGAAGGAAAAGAAAAACTATTTTAAGAACATAGTAATAGATAAAACCAACACTAAAGATATATGGAAAGCAATTAATACCTTGACAAACGAACACAAATCATCACAATCATTACCATCAAATCAGGTTACATGTGATCAATTCAGTAGATACTTTCAGTCCGACATAAACCAACTGAAGGCTGCAATACCAGATGCGCCTTATGACATATCTTTATTATCATCTCATTCTGTGAGAACAAATGCTATGGACACATTTCCTCCAACATACCGTTAATGACGACAACTGAAGTATTTACTCATCTCCGTAATCTAAAAAACAATAACTCATCAGGACTAGATGGAATTAGTAGTCGGATGCTTCGCCATGCTGCACCGGCGATCTGCGAGTCACTAACTTTTATATATAATCAATGTCTAACCAGAGGTCACTTCCCATCAGCCTTTAAAATCGCTAAAGTGTATCCTCATTTAAAAGCTGGTCCTCTAGACGATCGTCTCATGAGTAATTATAGACCAATTTCCATATTATCCTCATTATCCAAACCGCTAGAAAAGCACATCCACAAAACAACACTAGATCACTTAGTTCGCCATAAACTGATAGTTGACAGTCAGTCAGGATTTCGGCCAAAATATTCTTGCCATACGGCACTAACAAACATGATAGAAAACTGGCATCAAAATATTAACAACAATACTCTAGTGGAGCGGTGTTTATAGACTTTAGGAAAGCATTCGATATGATAGATCATACTATTCTAATTAAAAAAACTAGAAACAATGAAATTAAGTTTTAATATAGTGACATTAATAAAATCATTCTTATTAGACAGAAAGCAAGTAGTATCACACAATAAAGTTTTATCTCAAGCCATTACCATTAATATTGGAGTACCTCAGGGGTCTATTCTTGGCCCTCTATTATTTGCCATTTATATAAATGATCTTCCATTAAATCTGTCGTCGTCCTGCGATCTATTTGCTGATGACTGCACAGTATATACAAACGCTGTTGATCGTAATGTGCTAGAATTATCCTTGCAACAGGAAATAAATAGTGTAGTTAACTGGAGTCATGCAAACCGCATGCAAATTAACATTACTAAAACAAAGTCTATGTTAATAGGAACCAGGCAAAGACTTCACACTCTAAACTCGCAGAGAACTCTTCAGCTGCACATTGGCAGCACGCCTGTAGAAAATGTCACCGAGCACAAGACACTGGGTGTTATCATAGATCAAAATCTAACTTTTAACTCACATGTTCATGCTCTAGTTAAACAAATAGCCAAAAAAGTATACCAACTTGCCAAAATTAAAAATTTCCTTGACGAAAACACAAGAAAGATATTCTATACTTCTCATATACAAACACATATTGATTACTGCTCCACAGTCTGGGATGGATGCTCCAAATCAATAACAAAACGCCTATATTCACTCCAGAAAAGGGCAGTGCGTTTAATTAATGGTGAAAAGCTTACCGACAATTCTAACCTATATAAACGTCTCCGGTTACTGCCACTCCACAAGCGCCTGCTTTTTAATAAGACCAAACTAATTCACAAAATCCTATTTCAAAATGCTCCAAGCTACCTTTGGCCATTGTTTAAATATAACGCTAGACATAGCGAACGACTAAATATACTTCATGTCCCTAAACCTAGGATAGACTTATATAAAACAAGCTTAGCATACTCTGCCGCTCAGTTGTGGAACAATCTTCCACAAGAAATCAAAGACACCATCAATCATGATACATACATTCGCAACCTGTTTGAACACTACCTTAGTTAGTTAGTTAGTCGACAGATCATCCTCGTTGCACATCGGACCATTCAGTCCATAAGTGCTCGGATCCCCTCCTCAGCAAATCCCGCAGCGTGTAGCGGCTAACGACGCCTGTTCTGTGTTGGTTTATCAATCTTCTTTGGCTTCCTGCGTAGGGTTCTTGTTTGGCCACCCCTCTTTTAATTTGCTGCTCTCGCAGTCTGGCCATTGTTGTAGATTCACAGTCATCACTTGGTTCTTGCAAAAGTCTCACTTCTCGTAGAGCATTCAGAATGTCAGCCTGGTCCATGGCGCGTCCGCCCTCAACAGTAGCCTCACCTGCGAGCTTGTCAGCCCGCTCATTTCCTTGTACTCCCGCATGCCCTGGCACGAAGATGAAACTAATCTTTGCCAGCCGAGACCGCTTAAGAGGCAGCAACCATTCTCTTCGGATCGACCCCTCCTCTATCCTCTTGATCATGTTCATTGAGTCGCTAAGGAAACAAGCCCTCGTGAATGTCTGTGTCTCGAGCCATGTTATTGCTTTACTTACTGCCATGACTTCCATGGTCAGGCTACTTGTGGTTTCAGTGAAAGCACCAGAGTCCTCCTTCACAATTCTCCCTCCGGCCCGAGCTGTAAAGGCCCATGAGCTTCTCACATGTCGGATGACCGACCCATCTGTGTAGATGACCGCGTCACTGTCTAGCGAATTCTCGAAAATCAACGCTTGTACTTCAGCCTCAACAGCAGCCGGATTTTCTTGTCTGCATTTTCTATCTAGTTGGATGCAACCTGAAAAGGATGTGCAGAAGTCTGTTGGCACTTGCACCCACTCCTCGCCAGGTTCTAAGTCCTCAAGTGAACACACCTGTTGAAGAATGTCCTAGGCTTGACCCATCCACGACCGTCCTCTTTTTAACCTGCTGCCCTTCACCTTCCTAATTTCACTATGCAGTGGATGCTGTGTGTTTGCGTTAATTCTGAGGTAGGCGCGTGCCCTGCAAACTTGCATTCTCTCTTCAATGGTTGGAAAATCAAGAAGGTAGCGCATCGCCCTGCATGCTGTATCTCTTGTACATCCAAGAATAATGCGCATAGCTTCATTCTGTATCCTTTCCATCCTTTCTATCTGCTTATGGCTAACAGTCAGGATTGCCATTGCATACTCCAAAACAGACATGACCAGCCCCTCGTACAGAAGACATAGATGGCGCTGCTCACAGTTTGCTGCCGCCATCACCCGCATCGCTGCCAAACCCCGCTTGGCCTTTGTTATCACCTGGTCTATGTGCACATTATAAGCAAGGCTTCGATCAAACCGTATCCCCAGGTAATTCATTGCCTGCGTTCTTTCCACCGTCTCTGAACACAGCATTACAGTTGGTGTTGGATTGTTGACAATATGATTATTCAACGAGAACCAAGTCACTGTTGCCTTTGTTGGGTTGACCATTGCCCCAGCTTCATCACACCAAGTACTTATGCGATTGAGTTCGGTTTGTAGCTCCACAGCAACCTCCTCTCTATCCTTACCCTGACGATACACTAAAACATCATCGGCATATGACAATGTCCTGCCAGGTCCAGTGATCTGCTCACTGGTGATTCTCACTGTGTAGGCGTTGAACAGTACCGGAGATAATGGTGATCCCTGTGGTAGGCCAGGATATATTGTTGTTGGTTCCGAAGTCCAACTGCCACATCTAAAAACTACTTTCCGTTGGAAGAGAGCTGCAGCGATCCAACTAAGGAGGAATGGACTTACGTTTAGTTCAAGAAGCTGAAACATTAAAAAATCCAGTGGTACTCTGTTGTATGCGTCCTCAAGATCAATCGCTGCAGCAACGGTTTCAGTGCCTGAGTGGAAACCTTCATAGACATCATGGGCAAAGACTGCTGCATTGGTCCAGGTTTCTCTTTTTGGACGGTACCCACCCAGGGTAGGTGGGAAAACACCTTGCCTCTCTAGTTGGCTTAATATTTTCCTGGCAATTACCTTCTCCAGCAGCTTGCCTATTGTATTCTGCATGGTTATAATTCGATATCCCTGAATTTTTGTGTGGTCTTTGTCAGGCTTCGGCAAGGGAATCAGATAGCTGTGTAACCATTCCTCCTTGATGCTAGCACTCCCTATACTGTTGTTGTACATGTCTGCTAGTTTCTCTAGCTCATTGTCGGTACACCTACACTACCTTAGTACAGACTACATGCCCCCATAACAAACAACACAAAAAAGACAATAATGGTAACTTATCTCAAACGACAACTAGCCAAAAAACATTCCCTTATGTATGGCACGTTACACCCTCCTTAGGTATTTATAATGCCCATGTTAAACACTGCCTCAGTGAATCATTTGTTATTGATTATTTTTCATGCGTTTTAATGTTCTTTTGTTGTCAAAAGTTGCTTCATAAGTGATGTTGAATGAAAGAATGTATGAGAGGAAATAGAGAAGAAGGGCAGAATGTCAGACGGGCCTGCGTGCCCAATTCTTAACCCTTTGAAAATAAAGACTTATTATTATTATTATTATTATTATTATTATTATTCACTTACTACAGTGTGTAGATGGGGTGTCCTAGGACACCATGGCAGCGACCACCACCCTTGCAGCATATTGGTGGAGAAAGGCAGAATCAGGCAGCACAAGCTAAAGGTAAAGACGTTCCAGTATGACAGTACAGGGCAAGATGTGGTGAGTAAAATAAGACGTGACAAGCGCAGAACGTTTCAGGGCAGGAAAAAAAGCTGGGAGCAGCCACCGTGGTGGAGTTTCGAGGTGGAGAAGGCTTGGGTGGATAAGCGTAGTGCTGTAAGGAGATGGCAAAATGCCAAGAAGAACAGAGCTGGTCATCCTAGTCCCTGCTTGCACTTAGAAAGAGAGATGCACACAAAAGTAAGCTATTTCAAAAAACTGGTCAAGGTGTTTAAAAGCGAAAAATGGGCAGAGGTGTGTCAAAGAGTAAGCACAGACAAGTCACTGAAATTGTTCTGGCGACTACATAAAAGCATGAGTGGTGTAGTCAAGAATAAGAGCATTTCAGACTTCCAAGGTGCTGACCTCACCTGGCAGAGGACTGACGAGGACAAGGGCAAAGCCCTCTTTGAACGCTACCTTGAGCAGAGCAACCAGACAGACATGGGAGGCCGAAATCTGGCCAAGGAGGTCACCTCAGACAGATGCAAGGCCCAGAAAACTTCGGATGAAGACACAGTGACAGTGAAAGAAATCAAGGCTGTGCTTCGACGATCAAATAACAGTGCTCCAGGTCCTGATGGCATAAGATACAACGACTTAAATAGGTGTACCGACAATGAGCTAGAGAAACTAGCAGACATGTACAACAACAGTATAGGGAGTGCTAGCATCAAGGAGGAATGGTTACACAGCTATCTGATTCCCTTGCCGAAGCCTGACAAAGACCACAAAAAAATTCAGGGATATCGAATTATAACCATGCAGAATACAATAGACAAGCTGCTGGAGAAGGTAATTGCCAGGAAAATATCAAGCCAACTAGAGAGGCAAGATGTTTTCCCACCTACCCTGGGTGGGTACCGTCCAAAAAGAGAAACCTGGACCAATGCAGCAGTCTTTGCCCATGATGTCTATGAAGGTTTCCACTCAGGCACTGAAACCGTTGCTGCAGCGATTGATCTTGAGGACGCATACAACAGAGTACCACTGGATTTTTTAATGTTTCAGCTTCTTGAACTAAACGTAAGTCCATTCCTCCTTAGTTGGATCGCTGCAGCCCTCTACCAACGGAAAGTAGTTTTTAGATGTGGCAGTTGGACTTCGGAACCAACAACAATATATCCTGGCCTACCACAGGGATCACCATTATCTCCGGTACTGTTCAACGCCTACACAGTGAGAATCACCAGTGAGCCGATCACTGGACCTGGCAGGACATTGTCGTATGCCGTTGATGTTTTAGTGTATCGTCAGGGTAAGGATAGAGAGGAGGTTGCTGTGGAACTACAAACCGAACTCAATCGCATAAGTACTTGGTGTGATGAAGCTGGGGCAATGGTCAACCCAACAAAGGCAACAGTGACTTGGTTCTCGTTGAATAATCATATTGTCAACAACCCAACACCAACTGTAATGCTGTGTTCAGAGACGGTGGAAAGAACGCAGGCAATGAATTACCTGGGGATACGGTTTGATCGAAGCCTTGCTTATAATGTGCACATAGACCAGGTGATAACAAAGGCCAAGCGGGGTTTGGCAGCGATGCGGGTGATGGCGGCAGCAAACTGTGAGCAGCGCCATCTATGTCTTCTGTACGAGGGGCTGGTCATGTCTGTTTTGGAGTATGCAATGGCAATCCTGACTCTCAGCCATAAGCAGATAGAAAGGATGGAAAGGATACAGAATGAAGCTATGCGCATTATTCTTGGATGTACAAGAGATACAGCATGCAGGGCGATGCGCTACCTTCTTGATTTTCCAACCATTGAAGAGAGAATACAAGTTTGCAGGGCACGCGCCTACCTCAGAATTAACGCAAACACACAACATCCACTGCATAGTGAAATTAGGAAGGTGAAGGGCAGCAGGTTAAAAAGAGGACGGTCGTGGATGGGTCAAGCCGAAGACATTCTTCAACAGGTGTGTTCACTTGAGGACTTAGAACCTGGCGAGGAGTGGGTGCAAGTGCCAACAGACCTGCACATCCTTTTCAGTTTGCATCGAACTAGATAGAAAATGCAGACAAGAAAATCCGGCTGCTGTTGAGGCTGAAGTACAAGCGTTGATTTTCGAGAATTCGCTAGACGGTGACGTGGTCATCTACACAGATGGGTCGGTCGTCCGACATGTGAGTGGGCCTTTACAGTGGACCTTTACAGCTCGGGCCGGAGGGAGAATTGTGAAGGAGGACTCTGGTGCTTTCACTGAAACCACAAGTAGCCTGACCATGGAAGTCATGGCAGTAAGTAAAGCAATAACATGGCTCGAGACACAGACATTCACTAGGGCTTTTTTCCTTAGCGACTCAATGAACATGATCAAGAGGATAGAGGAGGGGTCGATCCGAAGAGAATGGCTGCTGCCTCTGAAGCGGTCTCGGCTGGCAAAGATTAGTTTCATCTTCGTTCCAGGTCATGCGGGAGTACAAGGAAATGAGCGGGCTGACAAGCTCGCAGGTGAGGCTACTGTGGAGGGCGGACGCGCCATGGACCAGGCTGACATTCTGAATGCTCTACGAGAAGTGAGACTTTTGCGAGAACCAAGTGATGACTGTGAATCTACAACAATGGCCAGACTGCAGGAGCAGCAAATTAAAAGAGGGGTGGCCAAACAAGAACACTACGCAGGAAGCCAAAGAAGATTGATAAACCAACACAGAACTGGCGTCGTTAGCCGCTACACGCTGCGGAATTTGCTGAGGAGGGGATCCGAGCACTTATGGACTGAATGGTTCGATGTGCAACGAGGATGATCTGTCGACTAACTAACTAACGAACACTACCATACAGTTTTCATACATGCTTCGAATTAGCCGGGAAAACGTGGGTTCAGTGACACCTTTGTACTCGAGACAGATGTTTTCTAGGGAATAAATGGAATTGCCAGCATCTTTGCACCAAATGCATGTTTTTGAATGAACACGTAGTGCAACTGATGTTTTTTTATGCCCCAACTGCTTGTTTATAAATGAGCATGTGGTGCAACTGATGTTATTTATGCCCCAACTGCTTGTTCATGATAGAGTACGTGGTTTAACTGATGTTATTTATGCCCCAACTGCTTGTTTTTGAATGAGCACGTGGTGCTACTGATGTTATTTATGCCCCAACTGCTTGTTTTTGAATGAGCACGTGGTGTAACTGATGTTATTTATACCCCAACTGCTTGTTTTTGAATGAGCACGTGGTGCAACTGATGTTTTTTATGCCCCAACTACTTCTTTATGAATGAGCACGTGGTACAACTGATGTTATTTATGCCCCAACAGCTTGTTTTTGAATGAGCACATAGTGCAACTGATGTTGTTTATGCCCCAACAGCTTGTTTTTCAATGAGCACGTGGTGCAACTGATGTTATTTATGCCCCAACTGCTTGTTTTTGAATGAGCACGTGATGCTACTGATGTTATTTATGCCCCAAATGCAAGTTTTTGAATGAGCACGTGGTGCAACTGATGTTATTTATGCCCCAACGGCTTGTTCATGATATAGTACGTGGTTTAACTGATGTTATTTATATCCCAAATGCTTGTTTTTGAATGAGCACGTGGTGCAACTGATTTATTTATGCCCCAACTGCTTGTTTTTGAATGAGCACGTGGTGCAACTGATGTTATTTATGCCCGAACTGCTTGTTCATGATAGAATACGTGGTTTAACTGATGTTATTTATGCCCCAAATGCTTGTTTTTGAATAAGCACGTGGTGAAACTGATGTTATTTATGCCCCAAATGCATGTTTTTGAATGAGCATGTAGTGCAACTGATGTTATTTATGCCCCAACTGCTTGTTTTTGAATGAGCACGTGGTGCAACTGATGTTATTTATGCCCCAACAGCTTGTTTTTGAATGAGCACGTGGTGCAACTGATGTTATTTATACCCCAACTGCTTGTTTTTGAATGAGCACGTGGTGCTACTTATGTTATTTATGATCCAACTGCTTGTTTTTCAATGAGCACGTGGTGCAACTGATGTTATTTATGCCCCAACTGCTTGTTTTTAAATGAGCACGTGGTGCAGCTGATGTTTGTTATGCCCCAACTGCTTGTTTATAAATGAGCACGTGGTGCAACTGATGTTATTTATGCCCCAACTGCTTGTTTTTGAATGAGCACGTGGTGCAACTGATGTATTTATGCCCCAACTGCTTGTTTTTGAATGAGCACGTGGTGCAACTGATGTTATTTATTCCCCACATGCATGTTTTTGAATGAGCACGTGGTGCAACTGATGTTATTTATGCCCCAACTGCTTGTTCATGTTAGAGCACGTGGTGCAACTGATATTATTTATGCCCAAAATGCATGTTTTTGAATGAGCACGTGGTGCAACTGATGTTATTTATGCCCCAACTGCTTGTTCATGATAGAGTACGTGGTTTAACTGATGTTATTTAAGCCCTAAATGCTTGTTTTTGAATGAGCACGTGGTGCAACTGATGTTATTTATGCCCCAACTGCTTGTTTTTGAATGAGCACGTGGTGCAACTGATGTTATTTATGCCCCAAATGCTTGTTTTTGAATGAGCACGTGGTGCAACTGATGTTATTTATTCCCCAACTGCTTCTTTATGAATGAGCACGTGGTGCAACTGATGTTATTGATGCCCCAACTGCTTGTTTTTGAATGAGCACGTGGTTCAACTGATGTTATTTATGCCCCAACTGCTTGTTTTTGAATGAGCACGTGGTGCAACTGATGTTACTTAAGCCCCAAATGCTTGTTTTTGAATGAGCACGTAGTGCAACTGATGTTATTGATGCCCCAACTGTTTGTTTTTGAATGAGCACGTGGTGCAACTGATGTTATTTATGCCCCAAATGCATGTTTTTGAATGAGCACGTGGTGCAACTGATGTTATTTATGCCCCAACTGCTTGTTCATGATAGAGCACGTGGTGCAACTGATGTTATTTATGCCCAAAAATGCATGTTTTTGAATGAGCACGTGGTGCAACTGATGTTATTTATGCCCCAACTGCTTGTTCATGATAGAGTACGTGGTTTAACTGATGTTATTTAAGCCCCAAATGCTTGTTTTTGAATGAGCAC
Source organism: Cepaea hortensis (assembly GCA_963921405.1). Classification (NCBI taxonomy): domain Eukaryota; kingdom Metazoa; phylum Mollusca; class Gastropoda; order Stylommatophora; family Helicidae; genus Cepaea; species Cepaea hortensis. The sequence continues at coordinate 7,169,850 of OY992890.1, forward strand.
GTAATGCAACTGATGTTATTTATGCCCCAACTGCTTGTTTTTGAAGGAGCACGTGATGCTACTGATGTTATTTATGCCCCAAATGCATGTTTTTGAATGAGCACGTGGTGCAACTAATGTTATTTATGCCCCAACGGCTTGTTCATGATATAGTACGTGGTTTAACTGATGTTATTTATATCCCAAATGCTTGTTTTTGAATGAGCACGTGGTGCAACTGATGTTATTTATGCCCCAACTGCTTATTTTTGAATGAGCACGTGGTGCAACTGATGTTATTTATGCCCGAACTGCTTGTTCATGATAGAATACGTGGTTTAACTGATGTTATTTATATCCCAAATGCTTATTTTTGAATGAGCACGTGGTGCAACTGATGTTATTTATGCCCCAAATGCATGTTTTTGAATGAGCACGTAGTGCAACTGATGTTATTTATGCCCCAACTGCTTGTTTTTGAATGAGCACGTGGTGCAACTGATGTTATTTATGCCCCAACAGATTGTTTTTGAATGAGCACGTGGTGCAACTGATGTTATTTATGCCCCAACTGCTTGTTTTTGAATGAGCACGTGGTGCTACTTATGTTATTTATGCTCCAACTGCTTGTTTTTGAATGAGCACGTGGTGCAACTGATGTTATTTATGCCCCAACTGCTTGTTTTTAAATGAGCACGTGGTGCAGCTGATGTTTTTTATGCCCCAACTGCTTGTTTATAAATGAGCACGTGGTGCAACTGATGTTATTTATGCCCCAACTGCTTGTTTTTGAATGAGCACGTGGTGCAACTGATGTATTTATGCCCCAACTGCTTGTTTTTGAATGAGCACGTGGTGCAACTGATGTTATTTATTCCCCAACTGCTTCTTTATGAATGAGCACGTGGTGCAACTGATGCTATTGATGCCCCAACTGCTTGTTTTTGAATGAGCACGTGGTGCAACTGATGTTATTTATGTCCCACATGCATGTTTTTGAATGAGCACGTGGTGCAACTGATGTTATTTATGCCCCAACTGCTTGTTCATGATAGAGTACGTGGTTTAACTGATGTTATTTAAGCCCTAAATGCATGTTTTTGAATGAGCACGTGGTGCAACTGATGTTATTTATGCCCCAACTGCTTGTTTTTGAATGAGCACGTGGTGCAACTGATGTTATTTATACCACAACTGCATGTTTTTGAATGAGCAAGTGGTGCAACTGATGTTATTTATGCCCCAGCTGCTTGTTTTTTAATGAGCACGTGGTGCAACTGATGTTATTTATGCCATAACTGCTTGTTTTTAAATGAGCACGTGGTGCAACTGATGTTATTTATTATCCAACGGCTTGGTTTTGAATGAGCACGTGGTGTAACTGATGTTATTTATGCCCCAGCTGCTTGTTTTTTAATGAGCACGTGGTGCAACTGATGTTATTTATGCCACAACTGCATGTTTTCGAATAAGCACGTTGTGCAACTGATGTTATTTATGCCCCAACTGCTTGTTTTCGAATGAGCACGTGGTGCAACTGATGTTATTTATGCCCCAACTGCTTGTTTTTGAATGAGCACGTTTTGCAACTGATGTTATTTATACCACAACTGCATGTTTTTGAATGAGCAAGTGGTGCAACTGATGTTATCCCTAAATGCTTGTTTTTGAATGAGCACGTGGTGCTACTGATGTTATTTATGCCCCAATTGCTTGTTTTTGAATGAGCACGTGGTGCAACTGATGTTATTTATACCCCAACTGCTTGTTTTTGAATGAGCACGTGCTGCAAGTGATGTTATTTATGCCGCAACTGCCTGTTTTTCCAATGAGCACGTGGTGCAACTGATGTTTTTTATGCCATAACTGCTTGTTTTTGAATGAGCACGTGGTGCAACTGATGTTATTTATGCCCCAGCTGCTTGTTTTTTAATGATCACGTGGTGCAACTGATGTTATTTATGCCATAACTGCTTGTTTTTAAATGAGCACGTGGTGCAACTGATGTTATTTATTATCCAACGGCTTTGTTTTGAAAGAGCACGTGGTGCAACTGATGTTATTTATGCCACAACTGCTTGTTTTTGAATGAGCACGTGTTGCAAGTGATGTTATTTATGCCCCAACTGCTTGTTTTTGAATGAGCACGTGGTGCAACTGATGTTATTTATTATCCAACTGCTTGGTTTTGAATGAGCACGTGGTGCAACTGATGTTATTTATGCCACAACTGCTTGTTTTTGAATGAGCACGTGGTGCAACTGATGTTATTTATGCCCCAACTGCTTGTTTTCGAATAAGCACGTTGTGCAACTGATGTTATTTATGCCCCAACTGCTTGTTTTCGAATGAGCACGTGGTGCAACTGATGTTATTTATGCCCCAACTGCTTGTTTTTGAATGAGCACGTTTTGCAACTGATGTTATTTATACCACAACTGCATGTTTTTGAATGAGCAAGTGGTGCAACTGATGTTATTTATGTCCCAACTGATTGTTTTTGAATGAGCACTTGGTGCAACTGATGTTATTTATGCTCCAATTGCTTTTTTTTTTTTGAATAAGCACGTGGTGCAACTGATGTTATTTATGCCCCAGCTGCTTGTTTTTGAATGAGCACGTGGTGCAACTGATGTTATTTATGCCCAAACTGCTTGTTTTTGAAAGAGCACGTGGTGAAACTGATGTTATTTATGCCCCAACTGCTTGTTTTTGAATGAGCACGTGGTGCAACTGATGTTATTTATGCCACAACTGCTTGTTTTCCAATGAGCACGTGGTGCAATTGATGTTATTTATGCCCCAACGGCTTGTTTTTGAATGAGCTCGTGGTGCAACTGGTGTTATTTATGCCCCAACTGCTTGTTTTTGAATGAGCACGTTGTGCAACTGATGTTATTTATGCCCCAACTGCTTGTTTTTGAATAAGCACGTGGTGCAAATGATGTTATTTATCCCCCAACTGCTTGTTTTTGAATAAGCACGTTGTGCAACTGATGTTATTTATGCCCCAACTGCTTGTTTTTGAATAAGCACGTGGTGCAAATGATGTTATTTATCCCCCAACTGCTTGTTTTTGAATGAGCACGTGGTGCAACTGATGTTATTTATGCCCCAACTGCTTGTTTTCCACTGAGCACGTGGTGCAACTGATGTTATTTATGCCCCAACTGCTTGTTTTTGAAAGAGCACGTGGTGTAACTGATGTTATTTATGCCATAACTGCTGGTTTTTGAATGAGCACGTGGTGCAACTGATGTTATTTATGCCCCAACTGCTTGTTTTCCAATGAGCACGTGGTGCAACTGATGTTATTTATTCCCCAACGGCTTGGTTTTGAATGAGCACGTGGTGCAACTGATGTTATTTATGCCCCAACTGCTTATTTTTGAATGAGCACGTGGTGCAACTGATGTTATTTATGCCTCAACTGCTTGTTTTTGAATGAGCACGTGGTGCAACTGGTTGATTCTGTTAACGGCATTTTTCTTGAATTTTTCGCAATGAGAATATCATATCAATGGTAGACCGGTTCTGTCGAAAGCCACACTGTGATTCTTGGTAGACTTGATCTCCTAGGACTTGAAGTCTGCGCAGAACAATTCTGGTGGATACTTTTCCAACAATACACAGAAGTGAGATAACCCTTTAGTTGTTGTAGTCGCTCCGATCGCCTTGTTCTTGTACAGTGTTATCAGTCAGTTATCAGTTATCAGTTTGTGTATCTTCGTTGCACTCCGGACATGTCCATAGGTGCTCAGATCCTCCCCCCCCCCCCAGCATATGCATCAGCGTCCGGTGGCTAATAGTGCCAGTTCTGTGTTGGTTGACGAGGCCCTTTGTTTCCCCGATGTACCTCTTCGCTTCTGGCTGTGCCGATTCTTACTCCCAGGTCTTTTATCCTGGACAGCGATGTGGAATCACTGACGTCAAAATCCTCTTTAAGGACGTTAATAACATCGGCACGATCCATGGGCTGGCCATCTACAGGGGGTGCAGAGCCAGCCAGTTTGTCAGCTCGTTCATTTCCCTCGACTCCCGCATGTCCCGGGACGAAGATAAAGGTGACTTTACGGACAACAGACTTCCGCATCGATTCAGTCCACTGTCTACGTACAGATCCAGCTTCGACCTTCTGAATCATGCTCATTGAATCACTTAGTACACATACGTTGGTATAATGCTGTGATTCCAGCCATATGAAAGCCTGTGTAACTGCCATCACCTCCATCGTCATGATGCTCGTGGTCATAGAGTTGGCACCACTGGATTCTTGAACGGTTCGGCCCGCTGAACGGGCTGTAAATGCCCACGCACTTCTCTGCTGCTTTACAACAGATCCATCTGTATAGATGAGCACTTCGCTGCTATCTGAGTGTTCATAGATGAGCGCGTTAACCTCTGCGTTGACAGCGGCAGGGTTCTGCTCTTTGCACCGTCTGTCGAGTGTGATAATGCAGGAGAAAGTGCACTTAAAGGCTGGAGGCACCGGCACCCATTCCTTGCCGGGGTTGATACTGGTAAGACTGCAGACCTGTCTGACGACATCTTCCGCCCGACCCATCCATGATTTGCCCCTCTTTAGCCTGTCACCCTTTTCTCTGAATATAGCGTCATGTAGAGGGTGCTGCTCATCTGCACTTATTTTTAAGTATGCACGAGCTCTCCAGATCTTGATCCTGTGTTCCATTGTCGGGAAGTCTAGGAGGTATCTCATTGCTACACAGCTGGTGTCTTTCGTGCAGCCCAAAATGATGCGCATGGCTTCGTTTTGTACCTTTTCGAGTCTTCCAATCTGTGTAGGGCTGACAGTGAGGATGGCCAGGGCATACTCGATGCGTGAAAGTACAAGTCCTTGGAACAGAAGTATTAGCAGTCTTTGCTCGATATTGGCAGTCGCCATGACTCTCATTGCTGACAAACCTTTTCGAGCCTTCGTTATGACATAATCGACATGATCTCTGAAGGATAGGCTACGATCAAGCCTCACGCCAAGATATGTCATTGACTGGGTTCTACTCAAAATGCTCCCATCCATTCTTACTGCCGGCAGGTCTGTTTTCACAATATGGTTGTTTATTGAGAACCATGTAACCGTTGCCTTTGCAGGGTTGACAAGGGCATCAGCATCAGCACACCATGAGGAAATTCGATCTAGTTCGCCCTGCATATCATTGGCAACCGCCTGTTTATCTCGACCCTGTCGATAAACGAGGATGTCGTCAACGAATGACAGAGTCCTACCCCTCCCGTTCAACTGTTGTTCAGTGATCGGCACCGTATACACGTTGAATAGTACTGGTGACAGTGGTGAACCCTGCGGCAATCCTGGACATATCGTTATCGGCTCAGAAGACCAACTCCCACATCTTAGCACCACCTTCCTTTGGAGCAGAACTGCAGCTATCCATCGTACAAGGTGAGGGTGCACTTTCAGTCTGAGGGGGGTTTGCGTCAAGTGCTCGAAAGATACTCTGTTATATGCGTCCTCTAAGTCTATAGCGGCCGCACATGTCTCTTCTCTGACCTGAAATCGTTCGTAAACATCTTGAGCAAAGACTGCCGCATTCAGCCATGACTCTTTGTTGCGTCTGTATCCTCCAAGTGTGGGCGGGAAGCAGCCGAGCTGTTCCAAGTCCCAAGCAAGTCTGTGTGCTACAATTTTCTCTAGTAGCTTGCCCACAGTATTCTGCATCGTAATGATTCTGTAGCCGCTTATCTTTGAATGGTCTTAGTTCGGTTTTGGCAGCGGCAGCAAGTATCTGTGTAGCCATTCTTCTTTGACCTGACCCCTCTGGATGCTGGTGTTGAATTCTCTGGCCAGTTCTTCCATGTCATCATCTGATATCACCAGTAGGTCACCATATCGGATGCCGTCTGGGCCTGGGGCGGTGTTAGGTGATTTCTTGAGCATCGCACGCAATATCTCAGCTGTGATTGTCCATTCTTCGTCTGTCCCGACCCCCTCGCACAACTGAGAGAGTGTCGTCGTGGTCCTCTGTCTGGCGGGCTCGTCTTTCTGGTCAGTCTGTTCTATGTAGCGTGCAAGAAGGGCCTTACCTTTATCCGCATCCGACTTTTTCCATGCGAGGTCTGTGCCTTGAAAGTCTGGAATACCCCTACGTTGTGCAGCTCTTGTGGAGGCGCCAGAATGTCGTAAGAGATCGCTCGGAGCACACCTTCCTGCAGAACTCGTCCCATTTCTCGGCCTTGGCCTGTTTGGCGCAGGATTTGAAAAAAGTCGTCGTCCTATCGACCTCAGTCTTCAGGTTCGCCAATTCAACCTGTGGCATGTTAACATTTCTGGCCTTTTGCCAGTCTTTGACAGCCTGCCTCTTTCCCAGCCATGCCTTCTCGACCTCTCCATTCCACCATGGTGGCTGCAATCATCTTTCTTGTCTCCTGCGGGAGGAAGTTAGTTTTCTTCTTCTGATCTTGCTTATGGCGTCTTGACCAGTGTTGTCGTACGGGAAGGCATTTGTCTTGTTTCTTTGACTCATGGCCCCGTCTTTCTTGATCAGGATGTAGTGGTCACTATCGTGGTATCCCAGTGTGCTCCACCGGCACCTTGGTGCGATGGTGGGCGACACCAGAGCCAAGTCAATGACGCTGTCAGAGTCACCTGGTCGAGTGGCTATTCTAGTGACCTTCCCATCATTCAGACAGATTAGGGCAGCAGATGCCAGGCCGTCCTCCAGATCTACTCCCTGTCTATTGGTGATGCAATTCCCCCATTGACTGCCTCTGGCATTGAAGTCCCCACAGTAGATGATATGCCTTTCATCCATATCGAACAAACTCTGCCATTGTCGACGTCGACCTTCCCATTTCGCGCATACACGTTCACGATTACAAGCTGCACTGGTGTCATTATTCTTAATGCCTGCACTTGCAGGGCATCACTGTTCCAGGAAGACATATCGATCTCAGACACTAGTATGTTGTCGCGGACCAGAATGGCCTGTCCGAGGTGTCGCCTGTTAAAGAATCCCTGAAATCCCGCGACATTGACTGTTCCGTCGCCGAGCTGTGCTTCTTGTAAGACTACAATATCGTTTATGTACAGTGTTATGATGCTTGAATCTTTGAAATCCTGTGGGACTTGTCCTTCTCGCCAGCATAGCTCTATTAGCTGGTGGATCTTTAGAGTGAGTGTGTCTTGCCCACTCCTGATAACCCCTATTGGAATCCCATTCTTACATGGAGCCTTGCCAGATGCAAGTTCATTTATAGCACTCTTAACTTCTGTTATGGTGGGAATTGTGTCCAGGTGGTCAAGAGTTGGTAGAGCCTCTATGGCGTTGAGGGCATCATCCGCTAGTTTGGTCTCACTTGAGTAAAGCTCCAAATAGTGCTCTACCCATATGCCCATCTGCTGTTTCTTATCAATTATGATTTCTCCAGTCAAGGTTTTCAATAGTGCACTTCTTTTGATCATTGGACCACAGGCTTTCTTTATTCCTTCATACATGATCCTTATGTTTCCTTTATCACTTGCGATTTGAATGGACTCACATAACTTGATCCAATAATCATTTGCACACTGTCTGGCAGCCTTTTGCACATCCTTCATAGCTTGCCTTAGCTCACTCAGAGTGTTACGCGTTGGTCTTTCCTTGTTTCTTAAGAGAGCTATCTTCTTCTTATCAATCAAGGGCTGCAGAGTATCGCTGTTTGCAGCAAACCAGTCCTGCCTCTTATGATCCACAGTGCCGTAAATCCCTACGGCAGTTTTTTAAAGAGTTTCCTTAAGTTGACCCCACTTTTCATTTACTGTACAATTTTCTGGTGTATCAGTGAAAGCGTCTTCAAGTTGCTGTTGAAACTGAAAGCACTTTTCAGGATCGTGAGTGTTAACAATATTAATCCTGGGGCTTGATTTGTGTTTAGCTGTGTAGATTCTCTTTGGTCTCAGTCTAACCCTTGCAACAACTAAAGAATGATCCGTATCACAGTCAGCACTGTGGAAACTTCGAGTCAATGATATATGGTTCAGATGTTGTCTCCGTGTGATGATGAAGTTCAGCTGGTGCCAATGGCCGGATCTTGGATGTTTCCATGTGACCTTATGCATCTCCTTTGTTTCAAAAAAGGAGTTTGTAATACATAGGTCGAGTTTGTAATACATAGGTCATTTCTGGTGCAATGCTCCAGCAGCCTTTGCCCATTTTCATTCATGTGACCGATGTTGTATTTTCCAAGGCACACTGGCCATGAACTCGAGTCCTTGCCCTCACGAGCATTGAAATCACCGAGCATATAAATGTAGTCAGATTTTGGAACTGCATTGATCACGGAGTCTAACTCCTCATAGAACGAATCCTTCACATAATCAGAAGCCTATTGATCCACTGGCGCCCTACGTGTGTCAGACCTTCCAAGCTAGGACACGGTATTCAGATGAGTACATTGAATTTTAATTAGTTTAATAGTTTAATATTGTCATAGTGTGTTTCATGTAGTTTTGTGTTGGTTTGTATTTGTTTGTCCTGTGCTGACGAAGGCTTTGGCCGCAACGTCCAATTTGTCTCTTGTAGTCGTGTTTTAGTAAAGCTCACAATCTACTTCTCGTTTATTTGGGTGATTCATTCATTGCACATAATCAGAAGAATCGAGTGTCGGTGCATATGCAGTAATAATGGTGGCAAAACCACAAGAGGTTGCCAAGCGCAGGGACAATAGTCTTTCATTTCCTCCTGCTGGAATTTCTGCCTGCCCTCTACCCGTCTAAAAAATGTGTAATTGTTTTCCCTGAGTGACCTTTCCTCGGCGAGGCGAGTCTCCTGCAGGCCAGCAATATCAATGTTAAGACGATTGAGTTCGACATCAATCACAGCCGTTTTTCTCACATCGTCAATATTGGTCAAGTCAGTGGAAAATCCTGGACACATGGTTCTCACGTTCCAGGTTGCAAGCCGTAGCTTGAGGTTTCTATTTTCTTTTTATCTGTACCTGGTGCATTGGTTTTACAGCCTGCGATTCAGATTTTGTCCTAGCCCCAAACACCCATTGAAGCAGGCAGGCTGTGGCGGATCAGCACCCAATTGGCTGGGGGCTGACCAGCTTGAGGCGGGCGGTAGCTGATCAGTGACACCTATAGGTGTCTCCCACCGTCAGAGGCAACGCGTGGCGCCCCGTGTCTACGCTAATTGACAGGTACTTATAACCCGTAACAGTTGCCTCTCGCTTTGATTCCGAGACCAGTTAAGACCAAGAATGGAGTTATTGCCTCTCCATAGCACAAATCTTGGGCTACAATACAGAGATCATGTGTTGCCCATGCAGCATGATCCCTCTCTCGGCCTGCCTAGTTCACTCCAAAGGAAAGGTAACACCCCTACATCTGGAACAAGACAAGCAGCAGAAGCTGCCGAGTCAGCAAAGCAATGCTCTAACTGTCCGCCTGTCGGAGCTTCGATCCTAGACCAGCCACCAACCAAGGCTTAGGGCCTGGTCTGCCCTGCCATGACATTTTGTCTTTAGCTTGCATTTCCTCGCACCAGGGTAAGGCTTGTACCCTCCCAATTGCGCTCTTCCGCCCGAAGCCGTTGGCACAATGTGGGGTGTCGGGTTTGGTAAGCGCCGCCCAACGTTCGGCGCTAACAGAAAGCAGGTAGTACCGTCTACTGTTATACGGTAGCTCAGTCATATCTTACTAAGACCTGACACACACACACACACACACACACACACACACACACACACACACACACACACACACACACACACACACACACATATATGCGCAATTGAAATACCACTACTTTTATCGTTTCTTTACTTATTCAGTTGGAGATTTGTCCACAACAGAGGAGCAATATCTCCGGCAGGCCTATTCTCTGTGGTCGCGAGATCCGCACAGTGGAAGGATGGGAAATTTGCTCGCAACAGACGAGCAATATCTCCGGCGGGCCTATTCTCTCTGGTCGCGAGATCCGCACAGTGGAAGGATGGGAGATTTGCTCGCAACAGACGAGTATTATCTCCGGCGGGCCTATTCTTGGTGGTTGCGGGATCCGCAAAAGTCAGGTGGGAAGTCAGACGTTAGTGCACGCTTTACACGGGTCCGAACACTTGTGATGACAGATGTACGCGCCCTACGGTTCAGGCGCTTACGAGGCCCTCACCTGTGGGACTTGGCTGAATGCCTCTAAGAAGGGTCCCTTGGGTTCTAGGGCCTGGCCATCACTCGCCACCGGCTCGTGGAGGCGAGGTCTCGGAGGGTTGACGCTGAGCCGCCAGCGTCTGCAGCCTACCTTGTGCCAGACGTATTGGTTACCCATTCCTCTGGAATACACTAGGCTAGGCAGAGAGAGGGAACATGTCGTTTGGGCACCACATGATTCTCTGAAGCTCTGCCCAGGCATTGTGATGGAATTTTGGCCACATTCCAACTCACATACTTTGGTCTGTCAAGACTGCAAAGTGCCATTCACACACACACACACACACACACACACACACACGCACACGCACACACGCACACGCACACGCACACACACGCACACTAACACACACACACACACACATATATATATATATATATATATATATATATATATATATATATACGACCCGTTGCCGAAAGGTTGGAACCTCGACTAACTAACTAACTAACTAACTAACTAACTAACTAACTACGGTCTACATGAGTCGACTCTCTGTGATGTTAGGGAGATCGGTCTATATGAGTCGACTCTCTGTGATGTTAGGGAGATCGGTCTATATGAGTCGACTCTCTGTGATGTTAGGGAGATCGGTCTACATGAGTCGACTCTCTGTGATGTTAGGGAGATCGGTCTATATGAGTCGACTCTCTGTGATGTTAGGGAGATCGGTCTATATGAGTCGACTCTCTGTGTTGTTAGGGAGATCGGTCTATATGAGTCGAATCTCTGTGATGTTAGGGAGATCGGACTCTATGACTCGAATCTCTGTGATGTTAGGGAGATCGGTCTATATGAGTCGACTCTCTGTGATGTTAGGGAGATCGGTCTATATGAGTCGACTCTCTGTGACGTTAGGGAGATCGGTCTATATGAGTCGACTCTCTGTGACGTTAGGGAGATCGGTCTATATGAGTCGACTCTCTGTGATGTTTGGGAGATCGGTCTATATGAGTCGACTCTCTGTGACGTTAGGGAGATCGGTCTATATGAGTCGACTCTCTGTGATGTTAGGGAGATCGGTCTATATGAGTCGACTCTCTGTGATGTTAGGGAGATCGGTCTATATGAGTCGACTCTCTGTGATGTTAGGGAGATCGGTCTTTATGAGTCGACTCTCTGTGGGTGTTTCCATGATTGTCTCGAGATGTGATGTTAGGGAGAATGGTCTATATGAGTCGACTCTCTGTGAGTGTTTCATGAATGTCCCGAGATGTGATGTTAGGGAGATCGGTCTATATGAGTCGACTCTCTGTGATGTTAGGGAGATCGGTCTATATGAGTCGACTCTCTGTGATGTTAGGGAGATCGGTCTATATGAGTCGACTCGCTTTGGGTGTTTCCATGATTGTCCTGAGATGTGATGTTAGGGAGATCGGTCTATATGAGTCGACTCTCTGTGATGTTAGGGAGATCGGTCTGTATGAGTCGACTCTCTGTGATGTTAGGGAGATCGGTCTATATGAGTCGACTCTCTGTGGGTGTTTCCATGATTGTCTCGAGATGTGATGTTAGGGAGAATGGTCTATATGAGTCGACTCTCTGTGAGTGTTTCATGAATGTCCCGAGATGTGATGTTAGGGAGATCGGTCTATATGAGTCGACTCTCTGTGATGTTAGGGAGATCGGTCTATATGAGTCGACTCTCTGTGATGTTAGGGAGATCGGTCTATATGAGTCGACTCTCTTTGGGTGTTTCCATGATTGTCCTGAGATGTGATGTTAGGGAGATCGGTCTATATGAGTCGACTCTCTGTGATGTTAGGGAGATCGGTTTATATGAGTCGACTTTCTGTGATGTTAGGGAGATCGGTCTATATGAGTCGACTCTCTGTGGGTGTTTCCATGATTGTCCCGAGATATGATGTTATGGAGATTGGTCTATATCAGTCGACTCTCTGTGATGTTAGGGAGATCGGTCTATATGAGTCGACTCTCTGTGATGTTAGGGAGATCGGTCTATATGAGTCGACTCTCTGTGGGTGTTTCCATGATTGTCTCGAGATGTGATGTTAGGGAGAATGGTCTATATGAGTCGATTCTCTGTGAGTGTTTCATGAATGTCCCAAGATGTGATGTTAGGGAGATCGGTCTATATGAGTCGACTCTCTGTGATGTTAGGGAGATCGGTCTATATGAGTCGACTCTCTGTGATGTTAGGGAGATCGGTCTATATGAGTCGACTCTCTTTGGGTGTTTCCATGATTGTCCTGAGATGTGATGTTAGGGAGATCGGTCTATATGAGTCGACTCTCTGTGATGTTAGGGAGATCGGTCTATATGAGTCGACTCTCTGTGGGTGTTTGAACTGTTGTTTGATTGGTATGACTGTCGCCTTTTTCCAAAGAACCTTGTTTGCAGATTCTGCAGCAACGTTTATCAGTGCCTTGATGGCTAATGCACGAGTTCCTCCATCGTGTTGTTCATTTGTTGCTGTCCGGTTTGTCTGTCTGTCTGTCTGTCTGTCTGTCTGTCTGTCTGTTCTCAAGGCCAGAAAAATACTAATAATGATACTAGTAATAATGATAATAAGGACAAGGAAATATAGTTTGCAACTCTGTCAAGAACATTCGCGCTTGTCGACAATAGGTGGCTATTGGACCCATTGCCTTCATCCACTGGCTGATGTTTAAGATGCCATGAGGACGGGGCTGGTTGCCCGTAGACACCTCTGGGAGGTCCGTGTGGAGAGAGGGCTGCTGGACATGACCTGCTACTGGGACAGTTGTCTCTCAGGTCCGTGCCATAACTTATCAGCCTGGTGGGGGTGCCAGTCAATCAGTGGTCAAGAGCGTCCATATCGATTGAGGATTGACCTCGAGAGAAGGATCCCGCCTTCGTGAAGCCGTAGTACAGGGAGCCACCAGCCCGGAGTCACTCCTGTATGATGTTATACGTTGGTATAGCTAGGCATTTGATGCCAAATATGCTAATTGCTTCTTAACAAGGGGCCCATCGTGACTTGTACAGGCTCTTGCTCCGGCCTGATACCATGACTGTTTCTTCTGATCGGGGATCGCTTCTCACAACGTCAATGTTAGTTGAGGTGGACAGTTTCACCATCTATTTATTCTATAAATTCAGCAATCTTCCTGAATGCACAAGAGTTCGCTATGTGTCTTGTCTGTCTTTGTGTGAGACTGAGTACTTGTGGGTTTGTCCGGAGGACTCTCTCTGCCTCTCTCTCTCTCTCTCCCTCTCTCTCTCTCTCTGCCTCTCTCTGCCTCTCTCTGCCTCTCTCTCTCTCTCTCTCTCTCTCTCTCTCTCTCTCTCTCTCTCTCTCTCTCTCTCTCTCTCTCTCAGTCGCTCTCTCCCTCTCTCTCTCTCTCTCTCTCTCTCTCTCCCTCTCTCTCCCTCTCTCTCCCTCTCTCTCTCTCTCTCTCTCTGCCTCTCTCTGCCTCTCTCTGCCTCTCTCTCTCCCTCTCTCCCTCTCTCTCTCTGCCTCTCTCTCTCTCTCTCTCTCCCTCTCTCTCTCTCTCTCTCTCTCTGCCTCTCTCTCTCTCTCTCTCTCTCTCTGCCTCTCTCTCTCTCTCTCTCTTAGAAACTGAGTTTTTCCTTTGAGAGACTGAACACATGAGAGATTGTCCGGAGGGCTATGGTTCTTAGAAACCCAGGGTCTCGCCGAACACCTCCAATCAGTGTTTCCCAACCTTTTTTGTGCCATGCCCCACTTAAGCCTTTCTAAAATTCATATTGCCCCCCTCCCCCGCCCCACGCCCCCCCCCCCCCTCAACATATACATTATTTTTAATATTCAAAAATTGAAATGTTCACTAAAGAAACTTGAATGATAGGTTTTAGGAAGAAATCACTAGGTAATTATTGAGCAAACACAGTAAGTAAATTTTCAAAACATATAATGGAGAACTGAAATTCAAGTACAAAATAATTTTAATGAAAGATTTTTCTATATTATTTTAATTATTAGTAATTATTTATTATTTAAATTTAGTGAGATCCTTGCGCTTGATGCTTGCTGCAAAGAGATCTTATGTCAGGTTCCAATTTAGTTAACTTCAGTCTCAAGTCTCCCTGTTTTGTTATATTCAGCCGATTTCTTCCATTTTCGAATTGCCCCCCTTAACAGTCAAATTGCCCCCCTGTGGGGCGTGGGCCCCACGTTGGGAAACACTGTCTCCAACGGAAACGGAAAGGCAACGGAGACGGCCCGGTTGCCGGCGGAATGAGGAGGCAAAGAACCAGTGCCTAAAACCCACGTATTCTGTGTGTGGGCATGACTGGGGGAATGGCAGTGGTCAGTATGCAGCGAAAGTATGACAGGGGGAGGACTGTTAGGTACGCAATTTCCCACCGAGAGACCCAGTGAAAACAAGCCCAGTTGAAAAAGCCCAGTAAAGCCAGCCCAGTTTGTCTAGCCAGCCCATTTCCCCGACTTGTAATAGAGTTGTAATAGCAGTGTCAGTTAGCAGGAGAAGAGTGTGAGTGCTGTTTGTGTGTGTAGAGACCAAAACTCGGGCGTGCAATCATCATCAGGTGCTAACCGGGGTCTGCTGTGTTGGTCCTAAAAAAGACTGTTAGGGGCAACTGGCTGTAGGGAGTCTTAAGCTCGCTCACACCCCTGGTGGCTGGGGCAGATTTCCTGGCTGCTTTTCCACGCTGTGTCTGTTATTTTGTACTGGGGACAACCCAGGAAATCGGCACAGGAAATCGAATGTGGTTGCCTTGGCAGTTTGCGCATTGCCTGGCTGGTTTCGCATCTTTATAGTTTTTGTCTCTTTTGTCCCTTTTCCCCCTTGGGTGTTTGTGAGTGGGGGATGTGTTGGTGGGTGGGGATGTGTGGTTAAGGGATGGGTGATTGTATATGGGTAAGGGTGTGTGGTTAAGGGACGTTTGATTGCGGGATGGGAGGGTGGAGGATGTGCGCATGGGTAGAGGATATGTGAGTGGATGAGTGTGTGTAGGTTAGGAGATGGTGGGGGGTGTTTGTATGGGTGGGCTCGGGATTTGTGAGTGGGCTGGGGGAGATGGGAGATTATGTGGGTTGGTGCGCATGGGTAGAGGATATGTGAGTGGATGAGTGTGTGTAGGTTAGGAGATGGTCGGGGGTGTTTGTATGGGTGGGCTCGGGATCTGTGAGTGGGCTGGGGGAGATGGGAGATTATGTAGGTTGGTGCGGAATATGTTTGTGGGTAGGTTCGGGATATGTGCGAAGTGTGTGATTGCGGGATGGGAGGGTGGAGGATGTGCGCATGGGTAGAGGATATGTGAGTGGATGAGTGTGTGTAGGTTAGGAGATGGTGGGGGTGTTTGTATGGGTGGGCTCGGGATCTGTGAGTGGGCTGGGGGAGATGGGAGATTATGTGGGTTGGTGCGCATGGGTAGAGGATATGTGAGTGGATGAGTGTGTGTAGGTTAGGAGATGGCCGGGGTTGTTTGTATGGGTGGGCACGGGATCTGTGAGTGGGCTGGGAGAGATGGGAGATTATGTGGGTTGGTGCGGAATGTGTGTGTGGGTAGGTTCGGGATATGTGAGAAGTGTGTGTGTGCGTGCGGGATGAGTGGTTGAGGGATGTGTGTTTGGCTGGGTGGTTGGAGGTGTGTGGGTGGAGGAGGATATGTGGGTGGGTGATTGTTGGTGGGTAATGGGACGGGTGGAGGATAGGTGAGTGGTTCGGGAGGTGTGTATGTGTGGCGGATGTGTGGGATGGGGAATGCATGTGTGCCTGGTGTGTGTGTGTGTGTGTGGTTGGGTGGGGGATGTGTGAGTGAATGGGGGATGTGTGAGTGAATGGGGGATGTGTGGATGGGTGGTGGGTGTGTCTCATAAAATGGTGATACGCATTGTTTATGTTTACACAATTCATTTGAAAATGTTTTTTCTATGCACTATTGATGAACGAAAGATGAGTGAATGGAAGGGCCGACCCTTTGTTACCCTTTGAAAATAAAGTCCGTTCGTTCGTTAATAAAGTGACACACCTCTTGCCGCGGCCACTATGTCCTCACACCCCTTGACAACTGCAGTAACACAACACTTGCCGCTTCCGATGTGTCCTCACATCCCTACTGCAGTAACACACCTCTTGCCGCCTCCGCTGTTTCCTCACATCCCTACTGCAGTAACACACATCTTGCCGCCTCCGCTGTCTCCTCACACCCCTACTGCAGTAACACACCTCTTGCCACCTCCGCTGTTTCCTCACATCACTGCTGCAGTAACACACCTCTTGCCACATCCGCTGTCTCCTCACACCCCTCGACTACTGCAGTAACACACCTCTTGCCGCCTCCGCTGTCTCCTCACACCCCTCGACTACTGCAGTAACACACCTCTTGCCGCCTCCGCTGTGTTCTCACACCCCTCGACTAGTGAGGTATGTGTATATGTTTGTGTATGTAAGTGTGCATGCATGCAGTGTATGCGAGGGAGTGTTATGTTAGGACGTGTGCGTAAGTATGTGTATGCGGGTGTGGATGTGTGTAGGTGTGTGTATGTGCGTGAGTATATGTGTGTATTTGCGTGTGTATGTTGTGTGGGTGTGTGTGTGCGTGGAGAGAGAGAGAGAGAGAGAGAGAGAGAGAGAGAGAGAGAGAGAGCGAGAGAGAGAGAGAGAGAGAACGAACGAACGAACGAAAGAACGAACACACTTTATTTTCAAATGGTAACAAATTGGGCACGCAGGCCCGTCTTACATTCGGCCCTTCCAATCACTCATCTTTCGTTCATCAATAATGCATAATACACTCACATAGGAAAAATACATTGTCAAATGAATGTTGTAAACATAAACAATGCATATTACCATGTTATGAGACACATACCCCACCTAACCACACACACAAACCCCCAGGCACACATACATTCCCCCACTCATCCATCCATCCCTCGCCCACATATCCCACACCCACACACTTCCCCACATACACACATCTCCCACCCACCACACATCCCTCACTTACACATCCCCCACCCACCCACATACCCCACCTACACACATCTCCCCACACACACACACACATCCTCCACCCATCCCATAATCCATCAACAGTAACCGACCTATATATCCTCCACCACACACGCACAGACCTCCAACCACCCAGCCAAACACTCATCACCCAACCACACAACCCCCACCCACACACCCACATTTCACCGCCAACCCACACATCACGCACCTACCCACACACAAAACTCGCACCCACCCACACATCCTCCAGTTACACATATCCCCCACCCATACAATCTCCCCCACCCACCCGCACATCCCGCAGCCATACACACACATCCCGCAGCCATACACACACATCCCCCATCCCCCAACCAACACACATACACACACCCACACATCCTCCACCCCCAAATCACCAATCCCCTAATCACACATCCTTGTACCACAATCCCTTTACCACACATCCCTTAACCACACATCCTTCACCCACACACACAACACACCCACACATACACACATCTCCCCACCCACACACACATCCCCCACACACACACATCACAACCCACCAACACATCCCCCATCCACAAACACACACAGCTCCCAACCACACACATACCACCACCCACATATACCCCACCCACACACATCACCCACCAGCATACATCTTCCAACCTACACACACATGCCCCACCCGTACACTCATCACCCACACACATCCACCTATTCACGTACTAAACCCTCAACCACTCACACCCACACTCCCCACCTGCCATGAGATGGATACGAGAAATAGAGCAAACGTAGAAACTAGATAGATGTCACTAAGACACAACTGAAAATCAAGCTAACACCGGTGGCATGAGTGGGCGGAGTTAATGAGGTCACATGACTGCGCCCAGGCCAAAACCGGAAAACGAGTGTTCGGGAGACGGCGCTGAGACGTGGAAGGGGAAGGTGGATTGAAAGTGTTTAAGAGCGAGTTAAAACGATTGAAGTCATCTGAGACGCAGTCTAAAGTAAAGAATATTCCTGTTGTGAAAGTTGGCGATTACAAAGCAACACACTGAAGCTGACGCCTGGCGATGGGGCCGTAAACGCCGATAAGTGGTGGCGAGACAGCTGACACTGTTTTGATAACACCTCGACCAGAATGGTGGGCAGAGACACGCCGTGACAGAGGCTTGTTGGTTACAAGTGATGTGCGTGAGTAGTAATAGAACTGTTAAGCAAGTTAACAAGTGAATTATACCAAAGACATTTCGGATGCAGCGATTTGCAGGGAAGGTTATGCTGGCCCTGTTATGGGATGAAGAAAGCGTTATTTTAGAGCACTACATGCTAAGAGGGACAACTGTCACCTGAGATACGCTTACAGATCTACTCAGGAATCGCCTTTGACCGCAATCAAATCTAAACGGTGTGAACTTCTGAGTAAAGGTGTCCTTTTGCAACATGACAATACTTGACCCCATACTGCCCGTGCAACGATTGAAACCACAGAGGATCTCCACTTGATTTCCACCTGTTTGGACAACTCTTAGGAGTCTCCGTGGTGAAGTGGTCAAGCCGTTTGACTCGGGCTTCGAGGGTTGTGTGTTCGATTCCGGGCCGCGTCCTTCGGTTCACGAGTGAAATATGTCGGTGACTGCTGTGGGTCCTTGCTAGAGCTACGGAGTTCGTGCTTTGTGCAACGCTTTCAGCGCTGTGGAAAGAGACCGAGCCATATGGGATAACACCCGGTCCAGTGAAGTCGAGCCTGTCGACTCTTAAGCGACTCTTAAGCGACACATTCTCTGTTTGGACAACTCAAAGAGTCATTGGTAGGAAAGACGTTTTAGTCAGACGAAGAAGTACAACAGGTGGTGCATGTGTGATTACACTCGCGACCAAACGATTGATTTTCTACTTGAATCCAAGCACTTTATCAGCATTGGAGGTCTTGCATTGAACGCAGTGGAGACTACATCGAAACATGATACGTGTTCTTTACTTGTTCAGAATATATACACCTCTCTCTCTCTCTCTCTCTCTCTCTCTCTCTCTCTCTCTCTCTCTCTCTCTCTCTCTCTCTCTCTCTCTCATTCTCTCCTTCTGTCTCGTTTTCTCTCTCTCTCTCTCTCTCTCTCTCTCTCTCTTTCGTCCTATCTTTCTTTCGTTCTATCTCTCTTTCGTCCTATCTCTCTTTCGTTCTATCTCTCTTTCGTCATATCTGTGTTTCGTCCTCTCTCTCTCTTTCTCTCTCTCTCTCTTTCTCTCTCTCTCATCATCTAGATGAGAGATGCATGTGTTGATGGGTGGGTGGGTGATGTGCGGGTGTGAGTGAATGATGGATGAGTACGTGAGTTGGTGGATGTGTGTGAGAGATGAGTGTATGGGTGGGGGATGTGTATGTGGGTGGGAAGGCTGATGTATGTGGGTGGGGTATATGTGGGTGGTTGGTGTGTTTTTGGATGAGGAATGTTGATGGGTGAGGATGTGTGTATGGGTGGGGAGATGTGTGTGTGTGTGTGTGTGTGTGTGTGTGTGTGTGTGTGTGTGTGTGTGTATGGGTGGTGTGATGCGTAGTTAAGGGATTGTGATTGGGGATTGGAGATCGGAGAAATTGGCGAGTGGGTGTTTCGAAGATGTGTGGGAGGGTGAGTGTATGTATGTTGGGGGTGGGAGGGATGTGTGTGTGTGTGGGTGCTGGATGTGTGGGTGGGGGAGATTGTGTGGGTGGATGGTAGGAGTGTAAGTGGAAGATGTGTGGGTGTGTGCTTGGGGATTGGAGATCGGAGGGGGGAGGGGGGGGGGGGGGGCGAGTGGGTGTTTCGAAGATGTGTGGGAGGGTGAGTGTATGTATGTTGGGGGTGAGAGGGATATGTGTGGGTGCTGGATGTGTGGGTGCAACTGATGTTATTTATGCCATAACTGCTTGTTTTTGAATGAGCACGTGGTGCAACTGATGTTATTTAAGCCCCAACTGCTTGTTTTTGAATGAGCACGTTGTGCAACTGATGTTATTTATGCCCTAACTGCTGGTTTTTGAATGAGCACGTGGTGCAACTGATGTTATTTATGCCCAAACTGCTTGTTTTTGAATGAGCATGTGGTGCAACTGATGTTATTTATGCCCCAACTGCTTGTTTTTGAATGAGCACGTGGTGCAACTGATGTTATTTATGCCCCAACTGCTTGTTTTCCAATGAGCACGTGGTTAAACTGATGTTATTTATGCCCCAACGAATTGTTTTTGAATGAGCACGTGGTGCAACTGATGTTATTTATGCCCCAACAGCTTGTTTTTGAATGAGCATGTGGTGCAACTGATGTTATTTATACCACAACTGCTTGTTTTTGAATGAGCACGTGGTGCAACTGATGTTATTTATTCCCCAACTGCTTGTTTTTGAATGAGCACGTGGTGCAACTGATGTTATTTATGCCCCAACTGCTTGTTTTCCAATGAGCACGTGGTGCAACTGATGTTATTTATGCACCAACTGCTTGTTTTCGAATAAGCACGTTGTGCAACTGATGTTATTTATGCCTCAACTGCTTGTTTTTGAATGAGCCCTTGGTGCAACTGATGTTATTTATGCTCCATTTTTTTGAATAAGCACGTGCTGCAAGTGATGTTATTTATGCCGCAACTGCCTGTTTTTCCAATGAGCACGTGGTGCAACTGATGTTTTTTATGCCATAACTGCTTGTTTTTGAATGAGCACGTGGTGCAACTGATGTTATTTATGCCCCAGCTGCTTGTTTTTGAATGAGCACGTGGTGCAACTGATGTTAATTATGCCATAACTGCTTGTTTTTGAAAGAGCACGTGGTGTAACTGATGTTATTTATGCCATAACTGCTGGTTTTTGAATGAGCACGTGGTGCAACTGATGTTATTTATGCCCCATCTGCTTGTTTTTGAATGAGCACGTGGTGCAACTGATGCTATTTATGCCCCAACTGCTTGTTTTCCAATGAGCACGTGGTGCAACTGATGTTATTTATTCCCAAACGGCTTGGTTTCGAATGAGCATGTGGTGCAACTGATGTTATTTATGCCCCAACTGCTTATTTTTGAATGAGCACGTGGTGCAACTGATGTTATTTATGCCTCAACTGCTTGTTTTTGAATGAGCACGTGGTGCAACTGGTTGATTCTGTTAACGGCATTTTTCTTGCATTTGTCGCAATGAGAATATCATATCAATGGTAGACCGGTTCTGTCGAAAGCCACACTGTGATTCTTGGTAGACTTGATCTCCTAGGACTTGAAGTCTGCGCAGAACAATTCTGGCGGATACTTTTCCAACAATACACAGAAGTGAGATAACCCTATAGTTGTTGCAGTCGCTCCGATCGCCCTTGTTCTTGTACAGTGTTATCAGTCAGTTATCAGTTATCAGTTGGGGTATCTTCGTTGCACTCCGGACATGTCCATAGGTGCTCAGATCCCCCCCCCCCCCAGCATATGCATCAGCGTCCGGTGGCTAATAGTGCCAGTTCTGTGTTGGTTGACGAGGCCCTTTGTTTCCCCGATGTACCTCTTCGCTTCTGGCTGTGCCGATTCTTACTCCCAGGTCTTTTATCCTGGACAGCGATGTGGAATCACTGACGTCAAAATCCTCTTTAAGGACGTTAATAACATCGGCACGATCCATGGGCTGGCCATCTACAGGGGGTGTAGAGCCAGCCAGTTTGTCAGCTCGTTCATTTCCCTCGACTCCCGCATGTCCCGGGACGAAGATAAAGGTGACTTTACGGACAACAGACTTCCGCATCGATTCAGTCCACTGTCTACGTACAGATCCAGCTTCGACCTTCTGAATCATGCTCATTGAATCACTTAGTACACATACGTTGGTATAATGCTGTGATTCCAGCCATATGAAAGCCTGTGTAACTGCCATCACCTCCATCGTCATGATGCTCGTGGTCATAGAGTTGGCACCACTGGATTCTTGAACGGTTCGGCCCGCTGAACGGGCTGTAAATGCCCACGCACTTCTCTGCTGCTTTACAACAGATCCATCTGTATAGATGAGCACTTCGCTGCTATCTGAGTGTTCATAGATGAGCGCGTTAACCTCTGCGTTGACAGCGGCAGGGTTCTGCTCTTTGCACCGTCTGTCGAGTGTGATAATGCAGGAGAAAGTGCACTTAAAGGCTGGAGGCACCGGCACCCATTCCTTGCCGGGGTTGATACTGGTAAGACTGCAGACCTGTCTGACGACATCTTCCGCCCGACCCATCCATGATTTGCCCCTCTTTAGCCTGTCACCCTTTTCTCTGAATATAGCGTCATGTAGAGGGTGCTGCTCATCTGCACTTATTTTTAAGTATGCACGAGCTCTCCAGATCTTGATCCTGTGTTCCATTGTCGGGAAGTCTAGGAGGTATCTCATTGCTACACAGCTGGTGTCTTTCGTGCAGCCCAAAATGATGCGCATGGCTTCGTTTTGTACCTTTTCGAGTCTTCCAATCTGTGTAGGGCTGACAGTGAGGATGGCCAGGGCATACTCGATGCGTGAAAGTACAAGTCCTTGGAACAGAAGTATTAGCAGTCTTTGCTCGATATTGGCAGTCGCCATGACTCTCATTGCTGACAAACCTTTTCGAGCCTTCGTTATGACATAATCGACATGATCTCTGAAGGATAGGCTACGATCAAGCCTCACGCCAAGATATGTCATTGACTGGGTTCTACTCAAAATGCTCCCATCCATTCTTACTGCCGGCAGGTCTGTTTTCACAATATGGTTGTTTATTGAGAACCATGTAACCGTTGCCTTTGCAGGGTTGACAAGGGCATCAGCATCAGCACACCATGAGGAAATTCGATCTAGTTCGCCCTGCATATCATTGGCAACCGCCTGTTTATCTCGACCCTGTCGATAAACGAGGATGTCGTCAACGAATGACAGAGTCCTACCCCTCCCGTTCAACTGTTGTTCAGTGATCGGCACCGTATACACGTTGAATAGTACTGGTGACAGTGGTGAACCCTGCGGCAATCCTGGACATATCGTTATCGGCTCAGAAGACCAACTCCCACATCTTAGCACCACCTTCCTTTGGAGCAGAACTGCAGCTATCCATCGTACAAGGTGAGGGTGCACTTTCAGTCTGAGGGGGGTTTGCGTCAAGTGCTCGAAAGATACTCTGTTATATGCGTCCTCTAAGTCTATAGCGGCCGCACATGTCTCTTCTCTGACCTGAAATCGTTCGTAAACATCTTGAGCAAAGACTGCCGCATTCAGCCATGACTCTTTGTTGCGTCTGTATCCTCCAAGTGTGGGCGGGAAGCAGCCGAGCTGTTCCAAGTCCCAAGCAAGTCTGTGTGCTACAATTTTCTCTAGTAGCTTGCCCACAGTATTCTGCATCGTAATGATTCTGTAGCCGCTTATCTTTGAATGGTCTTAGTTCGGTTTTGGCAGCGGCAGCAAGTATCTGTGTAGCCATTCTTCTTTGACCTGACCCCTCTGGATGCTGGTGTTGAATTCTCTGGCCAGTTCTTCCATGTCATCATCTGATATCACCAGTAGGTCACCATATCGGATGCCGTCTGGGCCTGGGGCGGTGTTAGGTGATTTCTTGAGCATCGCACGCAATATCTCAGCTGTGATTGTCCATTCTTCGTCTGTCCCGACCCCCTCGCACAACTGAGAGAGTGTCGTCGTGGTCCTCTGTCTGGCGGGCTCGTCTTTCTGGTCAGTCTGTTCTATGTAGCGTGCAAGAAGGGCCTTACCTTTATCCGCATCCGACTTTTTCCATGCGAGGTCTGTGCCTTGAAAGTCTGGAATACCCCTACGTTGTGCAGCTCTTGTGGAGGCGCCAGAATGTCGTAAGAGATCGCTCGGAGCACACCTTCCTGCAGAACTCGTCCCATTTCTCGGCCTTGGCCTGTTTGGCGCAGGATTTGAAAAAAGTCGTCGTCCTATCGACCTCAGTCTTCAGGTTCGCCAATTCAACCTGTGGCATGTTAACATTTCTGGCCTTTTGCCAGTCTTTGACAGCCTGCCTCTTTCCCAGCCATGCCTTCTCGACCTCTCCATTCCACCATGGTGGCTGCAATCATCTTTCTTGTCTCCTGCGGGAGGAAGTTAGTTTTCTTCTTCTGATCTTGCTTATGGCGTCTTGACCAGTGTTGTCGTACGGGAAGGCATTTGTCTTGTTTCTTTGACTCATGGCCCCGTCTTTCTTGATCAGGATGTAGTGGTCACTATCGTGGTATCCCAGTGTGCTCCACCGGCACCTTGGTGCGATGGTGGGCGACACCAGAGCCAAGTCAATGACGCTGTCAGAGTCACCTGGTCGAGTGGCTATTCTAGTGACCTTCCCATCATTCAGACAGATTAGGGCAGCAGATGCCAGGCCGTCCTCCAGATCTACTCCCTGTCTATTGGTGATGCAATTCCCCCATTGACTGCCTCTGGCATTGGAGTCCCCACAGTAGATGATATGCCTTTCATCCATATCGAACAAACTCTGCCATTGTCGCACGTCGACCTTCCCATTTCGCGCATACACGTTCACGATTACAAGCTGCACTGGTGTCATTATTCTTAATGCCTGCACTTGCAGGGCATCACTGTTCCAGGAAGACATATCGATCTCAGACACTAGTATGTTGTCGCGGACCAGAATGGCCTGTCCGAGGTGTCGCCTGTTAAAGAATCCCTGAAATCCCGCGACATTGACTGTTCCGTCGCCGAGCTGTGTTTCTTGTAAGACTACAATATCGTTTATGTACAGTGTTATGATGCTTGAATCTTTGAAATCCTGTGGGACTTGTCCTTCTCGCCAGCATAGCTCTATTAGCTGGTGGATCTGTAGAGTGAGTGTGTCTTGCCCACTCCTGATAACCCCTATTGGAATCCCATTCTTACATGGAGCCTTGCCAGATGCAAGTTCATTTATAGCACTCTTAACTTCTGTTATGGTGGGAATTGTGTCCAGGTGGTCAAGAGTTGGTAGAGCCTCTATGGCGTTGAGGGCATCATCCGCTAGTTTGGTCTCACTTGAGTAAAGCTCCAAATAGTGCTCTACCCATATGCCCATCTGCTGTTTCTTATCAATTATGATTTCTCCAGTCAAGGTTTTCAATGGTGCACTTCTTTTGATCATTGGACCACAGGCTTTCTTTATTCCTTCATACATGATCCTTATGTTTCCTTTATCACTTGCGATTTGAATGGACTCACATAACTTGATCCAATAATCATTTGCACACTGCCTGGCAGCCTTTTGCACATCCTTCATAGCTTGCCTTAGCTCACTCAGAGTGTTACGCGTTGGTCTTTCCTTGTTTCTTAAGAGAGCTATCTTCTTCTTATCAATCAAGGGCTGCAGAGTATCGCTGTTTGCAGCAAACCAGTCCTGCCTCTTATGATCCACAGTGCCGTAAATCCCTACGGCAGTTTTATAAAGAGTTTCCTTAAGTTGACCCCACTTTTCATTTACTGTACAATTTTCTGGTGTATCAGTGAAAGCGTCTTCAAGTTGCTGTTGAAACTGAAAGCACTTTTCAGGATCGTGAGTGTTAACAATATTAATCCTGGGGCTTGATTTGTGTTTAGCTGTGTAGATTCTCTTTGGTCTCAGTCTAACCCTTGCAACAACTAAAGAATGATCCGTATCACAGTCAGCACTGTGGAAACTTCGAGTCAATGATATATGGTTCAGATGTTGTCTCCGTGTGATGATGAAGTTCAGCTGGTGCCAATGGCCGGATCTTGGATGTTTCCATGTGACCTTATGCATCTCCTTTGTTTCAAAAAAGGAGTTTGTAATACATAGGTCGAGTTTGTAATACATAGGTCATTTCTGGTGCAATGCTCCAGCAGCCTTTGCCCATTTTCATTCATGTGACCGATGTTGTATTTTCCAAGGCACACTGGCCATGAACTCGAGTCCTTGCCCTCACGAGCATTGAAATCACCGAGCATATAAATGTAGTCAGATTTTGGAACTGCATTGATCACGGAGTCTAACTCCTCATAGAACGAATCCTTCACATAATCAGAGGAATCGAGTGTCGGTGCATATGCAGTAATAATGGTGGCAAAACCACAAGAGGTTGCCAAGCGCAGGGACAATAGTCTTTCATTTCCTCCTGCTGGAATTTCTGCCTGCCCTCTACCCGTCTAAAAAATGTGTAATTGTTTTCCCTGAGTGACCCTTCCTCAGCGAGGCGAGTCTCCTGCAGGCCAGCAATATCAATGTTAAGACGATTGAGTTCGACATCAATCACAGCCGTTTTTCTCACATCGTCAATATTGGTCAAGTCAGTGGAAAATCCTGGACACATGGTTCTCACGTTCCAGGTTGCAAGCCGTAGCTTGAGGTTTCTATTTTCTTTTTATCTGTACCTGGTGCATTGGTTTTACAGCCTGCGATTCAGATTTTGTCCTAGCCCCAAACACCCATTGAAGCAGACAGGCTGTGGCGGATCAGCACCCAATTGGCTGGGGGCTGACCAGCTTGAGGCGGGCGGTAGCTGATCAGTGACACCTGTACGTGTCTCCCACCGTCAGAGGCAACGCGTGGCGCCCCGTGTCTACGCTAATTGACAGGTACTTATAACCCGTAACAGTTGCCTCTCGCTTTGATTCCGAGACCAGTTAAGACCAAGAATGGAGTTATTGCCTCTCCATAGCACAAATCCTGGGCTAAAATACAGAGATCATGTGTTGCCCATGCAGCATGATCCCTCTCTCGGCCTGCCTAGTTCACTCCAAAGGAAAGGTAACACCCCTACATCTGGAACAAGACAAGCAGCAGAAGCTGCCGAGTCAGCAAAGCAATGCTCTAACTGTCCGCCTGTCGGAGCTTCGATCCTAGACCAGCCACCAACCAAGGCTTAGGGCCTGGCCTGCCCTGCCATGACATTTTGTCTTTAGCTTGCATTTCCTCGCACCAGGGTAAGGCTTGTACCCTCCCAATTGCGCTCTTCCTCCCGAAGCCGTTGGCACAATGTGGGGTGTCGGGTTTGGTAAGCGCCGCCCAACGTTCGGCGCTAACAGAAAGCAGGTAGTACCGTCTACTGTTATACGGTAGCTCAGTCATATCTTACTAAGACCTGACACACACACACACACACACACACACACACACACATATGCGCAATTGAAATACCACTACTTTTATCGTTTCTTTACTTATTCAGTTGGAGATTTGTCCACAACAGAGGAGCAATATCTCCGGCAGGCCTATTCTCTGTGGTCGCGAGATCCGCACAGTGGAAGGATGGGAGATTTGCTCGCAACAGACGAGCAATATCTCCGGCGGGCCTATTCTCTCTGGTCGCGAGATCCGCACAGTGGAAGGATGGGAGATTTGCTCGCAACAGACGAGTATTATCTCCGGCGGGCCTATTCTTTGTGGTTGCGGGATCCGCAAAAGTCAGGTGGGAAGTCAGACGTTAGTGCACGCTTTACACAGGTCCGAACACTTGTGATGACAGATGTACGCGCCCTACGGTTCAGGCGCTTACGAGGCCCTCACCTGTGGGACTTGGCTGAATGCCTCTAAGAAGGGTCCCTTGGGTTCTAGGGCCTGGCCATCACTCGCCACCGGCTCGTGGAGGCGAGGTCTCGGAGGGTTGACGCTGAGCCGCCAGCGTCTGCAGCCTACCTTGTGCCAGACGTATTGGTTACCCATTCCTCTGGAATACACTAGGCTAGGCAGAGAGAGGGAACATGTCGTTTGGGCACCACATGATTCTCTGAAGCTCTGCCCAGGCATTGTGATGGAATTTTGGCCACATTCCAACTCACATACTTTGGTCTGTCAAGACTGCAAAGTGCCATTCACACACACACACACACACACACACACACACACACACACACACACACACGCACACACACACGCACACACACGCACACTAACACACACACATATATATATATATAAAAGAGATATTGAAACTGTCAATATGTGAGAGATGTGTCAGATACACTGTAAACATTTCTTGGAGTCAGAACGTACATGATTATTACATGCTGATCGTATCTTGTTTTGTCAAGGCAATGCATTTGTATTAAGTTTATGCGATATGTAAACTGTATAGCAGTCAGAAATACCTGGTGATTTCCTGTTAAATACAGCGCTTCATTTGGGTTCATTGCTCAGACATGGCGGATTTTATTATCTCATGACAAGATCCTGAACTTGACTGCTCCACTTACAGGCAATGACCTTACATACTGTATCACATGACGTACTGTAGCACTATTAGCATCATGTGTGTAAATTGCATAAGTCTCCTATATCAGTCAGTTATATAATATTATATAATGTAATTATATCATTATTTAGTTATTACGTTATAATACAATTATACCATCCATCACTTACTTGTTACACTATGTAATTATGGAATGTAATTAAGTCAACTGTTATAACACGATGACAGTGTAACTGTAACTGCCCTTAGTTGTATAATTGTAATGGCAATCATTCTTTGATCAGATTAAATATGCTACTTGACAATCTTGTTCATCTGTAATCAATCTCATCACATATGCACTATATACATATTGCACGTCTAGCTAATCGAAACATATGCAATGTTTTGCAAGCGTGTGTTGAATAAAATGTGCAATCTTTTCAATGTCTGGTTAATCTCATCACATATGCAATCTATTGTGAGTGTGGCTAGTTGTGTAAATGATGCAGTGTATTGTGAGTGTGGCTAGTTGTGTAAATGATGCTATCTATTGCTAGTGTGGCTGGTTGTGTAAATGATGCAATCTATTGTGAGTGTGGCTAGTTGTGTAAATGATGCAATCTATTGTGAGTGTGGCTGGTTGTGTAAATGATGCAATCTATTGTGAGTGTGGTTAGTTGTGTAAATGATGCAATCTATTGTGAGTGTGGCTAGTTGTGTAAATGATGCAATCGATTGCTAGTGTGGCTGGTTGTGTAAATGATGCAATCTATTGTGAGTGTGGCTAGTTGTGTAAATGATGCAATCGATTGCTAGTGTGGCTGGTTGTGTAAATGATGCAATCTATTGTGAGTGTGGCTAGTTG
Organism: Cepaea hortensis; assembly: GCA_963921405.1. Classification (NCBI taxonomy): domain Eukaryota; kingdom Metazoa; phylum Mollusca; class Gastropoda; order Stylommatophora; family Helicidae; genus Cepaea; species Cepaea hortensis. The sequence goes on from OY992890.1 coordinate 7,198,926, forward strand.
TGTAAATGATGCTATCTATTGCTAGTGTGGCTGGTTGTGTAAATGATGCAATCTATTGTGAGTGTGGCTAGTTGTGTAAATGATGCAATCGATTGCTAGTGTGGCTGGTTGTGTAAATGATGCAATCTATTGTGAGTGTGCCTAGTTGTGTAAATGATGCAATCTATTGTGAGTGTGGCTAGTTGTGTAAATGATGCAATTTATTGTGAGTGTGGCTAGTTGTGTAAATGATGCAATCTATTGTGAGTGTGGCTAGTTGTGTAAATGATGCAATCTATTATGTGTGTGGCTAGTTGTGTAAATGATGCAATCTATTGTGAGTGTGGCTGGTTGTGTAAATGATGCAATCTATTATGTGTGTGGCTAGTTGTGTAAATGATGCAATCTATTGTGAGTGTGGCTAGTTGTGTAAATGATGCAATCTATTGTGAGTGTGGCTGGTTGTGTAAATGATGCAATCGATTGCTAGTGTGGCTGGTTGTGTAAATGATGCAAACTATTGTGAGTGTGGCTGGTTGTGTAAATGATGCAATCTATTATGAGTGTGGCTAGTTGTGTAAATGATGCAGTGTATTGTGAGTGTGGCTAGTTGTGTAAATGATGCTATCTATTGCTAGTGTGGCTGGTTGTGTAAATGATGCAATCTATTGTGAGTGTGGCTAGTTGTGTAAATGATGCAATCGATTGCTAGTGTGGCTGGTTGTGTAAATAATGCAATCTATTGTGAGTGTGGCTAGTTGTGTAAATGATGTTAACGTCCGCGATCTACATCCACACCATCAGATGTACACTGCGAGTTTGAATCATTAGCAATATAAAAAGTGGCCTGAATCTGGCTCCTGCAACATGACCTCACCATTCCACAAATAACCTTAAGCTGTTTCATACGCTGCATAAATATCACCATTAGAAATTATCATACAACTATAACATGACTAGTAAACTTTATGGCACATCTGTAGCATCGACTATGTAAACATATCAAGTAAACTTTATGGCACATCTGTAGCATCGACTATGTAAACATATCAAGTAAACTTTATGGCACATCTGTAGCATCGACTATGTAAACATATCAAGTAAACTTTATGGCACATCTGTAGCATCGACTATGTAAACATATCAAGTAAACTTTATGGCACATCCGTAGCATCGACTATGTAAACATATCAAGTAAACTTTATGGCACACCTGTAGCATCGACTATGTAAACATATCAAGTAAACTTTATGGCACACCTGTAGCATCGACTATGTAAACATATCAAGTAAACTTTATGGCACATCTGTAGCATCGACTATGTAAACATATCAAGTAAACTTTATGGCACATCTGTAGCATCGACTATGTAAACATATCAAGTAAACTTTATGGCACATCTGTAGCATCGACTATGTAAACATATCAAGTAAACTTTATGGCACATCTGTAGCATCGACTATGTAAACATATCAAGTAAACTTTATGGCACATCTGTAGCATCGACTATGTAAACATATCAAGTAAACTTTATGGCACATCTGCAGCATCGACTATGTAAACATATCAAGTAAACTTTATGGCACATCTGTAGCATCGACTATGTAAACATATCAAGTAAACTTTATGGCACATCTGTAGCATCGACTATGTAAACATATCAAGTAAACTTTATGGCACATCTGTAGCATCGACTATGTAAACATATCAAGTAAACTTTATGGCACATCTGTAGCATCGACTATGTAAACATATCAAGTAAACTTTATGGCACATCTGTAGCATCGACTATGTAAACATATCAAGTAAACTTTATGGCACATCTGCAGCATCGACTATGTAAACATATCAAGTAAACTTTATGGCACATCTGTAGCATCGACTATGTAAACATATCAAGTAAACTTTATGGCACATCTGTAGCATCGACTATGTAAACATATCAAGTAAACTTTATGGCACATCTGTAGCATCGACTATGTAAACATATCAAGTAAACTTTAAGGCACATCTGTAGCTTGAACTAAGTGAACATGACTAATAGACCTGACTTCTCTGTGTATGGAACCTAATTGTACACTGTAATGTTTGATATATGTAATACTATATTTATTATGTTTAAATTCTGGTTATATCACATGCATATATGAAACATGATCGCACATGGGCACATCTTATATGAGCTTCAAACATGTCCACTCTTGGGTACATCTTAAATATGCTTCAAGCATGAAGTTCTGGACACAGTTAATGAATGCTGGTTGCTAAGAGGAAAATCATTAATGGCTCAAGCAGATGACACACAGAGTAGTGTTTATGCTTGAGTTTAGTGGGAAAGGACAGGAGTGGTTAGAGGGAAAAGGCCCGTGCGTGGCCATAATCACATTGGACCTGTAGTGCACTTATTGGCCAGTAGGCCTCGCTCAATGGGAAGCTCTACTATTGATTTGCTACAGTTCTGGCTCACGGGATGCAATCACCTACACAGATGGCTCTGTGCTAACAGGTAAAGGTACATGGGTGTACATAGCTAAGTTTACTGGACGATGTTTAGTGCAGGCAGGCCTGACATGTGATACCACGAGATCTAGTATGAGAATGGAGATGGAGGCAGTTACTCTGGCAGGGGGACAAACAGCACACACATCTCGTGATTGTAAAGGACGAACAATGCTGAGAAGAGTGAAGACAGGCACGTTCCGTGCAGAGTAACCTGCGGCAATAAAAATAAATGGAAAGATAAGGAGCATCTGTTGAATCTTGTTCACCGGCACATGCAGGTGTGGTGGGAAATGAACATGCTGACAGATTGGCCTGATGTGCACTGTTAGATGGGATACTGGTGCATGATAGCACAGACGTGGTCAGTGCCCTGTTGGAGTATGTGTATAGTGTGGGAGAACACATAAATCGTCATCGCTGGAGGGAATACTACCACGGGAAGTGACCAGAGGATCTAGCCGACGCTCAGTACTGCGAGGATGGACCAGAGGGACATAATCAAATTGCATCTGGTACAATTAGTATTGGAAGATTTCGCTGGCTGTTGAAAATGAGGACGGAGTGCTGTGATGTTGGTCCTTGACTCAACTAAGCTCTGTGTTTCAAACATGATCACACGTGGGTGTCTTACACGTTTATAAAACACTTATTTTTAAATATAAGGTTAGTGTGTGTTGCAAATTACGTCACTTTTGTTTTGTTCGTCTCTCTGTTTGTTTGCCCGGTCGCCAGCATGGCGGTTAGGCTTTGAGCCGTTAAGGCCTGTGGCGTATTTATGCTTGTGCCTACGGTTTGCAATCGCATTTTCCTCATGTTGGACTGGTAGTACATGGTTGCGTCGCTCTGTTACTGAGTGAGTGAGTGGGCGACACCGTTAGCTGTGAAATTCGCGTGGAATGCTTTTACATCTGTCCTGCACAGATATTTGGAACAATGGCTACCGGCGGTTGCTGAATTGACTATTTTGCCCTTTCGGTTCACGAGTGCATTTTCCCGGAGACTCCAGGGAGTCGGCGCTGAAGCTGCGGAGTTAGTGCTTTGTTCGACACTTTCGGTGGGTCGCCCTGCGGTAAGAGACCGAGCCATGTGAGAAAACCCGGGTCAATGAGGTCTTTCTGGTGACTGCCGAGTCCATCGACGATGAACTGTGGTATTCGTGGATAAATTTTGTGTTGACATTCTGACGGCGGCATTATGCACAGTGTACCTGTGTGGGCTTGTTGGATTGCCGAGACTCCCGTCTATTCCAATTGTCACATTGGACAGTGGGGAGCATTTTTGTGATATTCGCTGGCACGGGAATGGAGCATAATGGAGAACGACCCGTTGCCGTAAGGTTGGAACCTCGACTAACTAACTAACTAACTAACTAACTAACTAACTAACTAACTAACTAACTAACTAACTAACTAACTAACTAACTAACTAATTAACTAACTAACTAACTAACTAACTAGCTAACTCACTAACTAACTAACTAATTAACTAACTAACTAACTAACTAACTAGCTAACTAACTAACTAACTAACTAATTAACTAACTAACTAACTAACTAACTAACTAACTAACTAACTAATTAACTAACTAACTAACTAACTAACTAACCAACTAATTAACTAACTAACTAACTAACTAACTAGCTAACTAACTAACTACGGTCTACATGAGTCGACTCTCTGTGATGTTAGGGAGATCGGTCTATATGAGTCGACTCTCTGTGATGTTAGGTAGATCGGTCTATATGAGTCGACTCTCTGTGATGTTAGGGAGATCGGTCTATATGAGTCGACTCTCTGTGATGTTAGGGAGATCGGTCTATATGAGTCGACTCTCTGTGATGTTAGGGAGATCGGTCTATATGAGTCGACTCTCTGTGATGTTAGGGAGATCGGTCTATATGAGTCGAATCTCTGTTATGTTAGGGAGATCGGTCTATATGAGTCGAATCTCTGTGATGTTAGGGAGATCGGTCTATATGAGTCGACTCTCTGTGATGTTAGGGAGATCGGTCTATATGAGTCGACTCTCTGTGATGTTAGGGAGATCGGTCTATATGAGTCGACTCTCTGTGATGTTAGGGAGATCGGTCTATATGAGTCGAATCTCTGTTATGTTAGGGAGATCGGTCTATATGAGTCGAATCTCTGTGATGTTAGGGAGATCGGTCTATATGAGTCGACTTTCTGTGATGTTAGGGAGATCGGTCTATATGAGTCGACTCTCTGTGGGTGTTTCCATGATTGTCCCGAGATATGATGTTATGGAGATCGGTCTATATCAGTCGACTCTCTGTGATGTTAGGGAGATCGGTCTATATG
>OY992890.1:7208725-7551225 GCA_963921405.1 Cepaea hortensis
TCCCACACCCACACACTTCCCCACATACACACATCTCCCACCCACCACACATCCCTCACTTACACATCCCCCACCCACCCACATACACACATACATGCATTCGCCCACCCATCACCCCCACATACCCCACCTACACACATCTCCCCACACACACACACACATCCTCCACCCATATGCTCCACCCATCCCATAATCCATCAACAGTAACCGACCTACATATCCTCCACCACACACGCACAGACCTCCAACCACCCAGCCAAACACTCATCACCCAACCACACAACCCCCACCCACACACCCACATTTCACCGCCAACCCACACATCACGCACCTACCCACACACAAAACTCGCACCCACCCACACATCCTCCAGTTACACATATCCCCCACCCATACAATCTCCCCCACCCACCCGCACATCCCGCAGCCATACACACACATCCCGCAGCCACACACACACATCCCCCATCCCCCAACCAACACACATACACACACCCACACATCCTCCACCCCCAAATCACCAATCCCCTAATCACACATCCTTGTACCACAATCCCTTTACCACACATCCCTTAACCACACATCCTTCACCCACACACACACAACACACCCACACATACACACATCTCCCCACACACACACATCACCACCCACCAACACATGCCCCATCCACAAACACACACAGCTCCCAACCACACACATACCACCACCCACATATACCCCACCCACACACATCACCCACCAGCATACATCTTCCAACCTACACACACATGCCCCACCCGTACACTCATCACCCACACACATCCACCTATTCACGTACTAAACCCTCAACCACTCACACCCACACTCCCCACCTGCCATGAGATGGATACGAGAAATAGAGCAAAAGTAGAAACTAGATAGATGTCACTAAGACACAACTGAAAATCAAGCTAACACCGGTGGCATGAGTGGGCGGAGTTAATGAGGTCACATGACTGCGCCCAGGCCAAAACCGGAAAACGAGTGTTCGGGAGACGGCGCTGAGACGTGGAAGGGGAAGGTGTATTGAAAGTGTTTAAGAGCGAGTTAAAACGATTGAAGTCATCTGAGACGCAGTCTAAAGTAAAGAATGTTCCTGTTGTGAAAGTTGGCGATTACAAAGCAACACACTGAAGCTGACGCCTGGCGATGGGGCCGTAAACGCCGATAAGTGGTGGCGAGATAGCTGACACTGTTTTGATAACACCTCGACCAGAATGGTGGGCAGAGACACGCCGTGACAGAGGCTTGTTGGTTACAAGTGATGTGCGTGAGTAGTAATAGAACTGTTAAGCAAGTTAACAAGTGAATTATACCAAAGACATTTCGGACGCAGCGATTTGCAGGGAAGGTTATGCTGGCCCTGTTTTGGGATGAAGAAAGCGTTATTTTAGAGCACTACATGCTAAGAGGGACAACTGTCACCTGAGATACGCTTACAGATCTACTCAGGAATCGCCTTTGACCGCAATCAAATCTAAACGGTGTGAACTTCTGAGTAAAGGTGTCCTTTTGCAACATGACAATACTTGACCCCATACTGCCCGTGCAACGATTGAAACCACAGAGGATCTCCACTTGATTTCCACCTGTTTGGACAACTCTTAGGAGTCTCCGTGGCGAAGTGGTCAAGCCGTTTGACTCGGGCTTCGAGGGTTGTGTGTTCGATTCCGGGCCGCGTCCTTCGGTTCACGAGTGAAATATGTCGGTGACTGCTGTGGGTCCTCGCTAGAGCTACGGAGTTCGTGCTTTGTGCAACGCTTTCAGCGCTGTGGAAAGAGACCGAGCCATATGGGATAAAACCCGGTCCAGTGAAGTCGACCCTGTCGACTCTTAAGCGACTCTTAAGCGACACATTCTCTGTTTGGACAACTCAAAGAGTCATAGGTAGGAAAGACGTTTTAGTCAGACGAAGAAGTACAACAGGTGGTGCATGTGTGATTACACTCGCGACCAAACGATTGATTTTCTACTTGAATCCAAGCACTTTATCAGCACTGGAGGTCTTGCATTGAACGCAGTGGTGACTACATCGAAACATGATACGTGTTCTTTACTTGTTCAGTATATATACACCTCTCTCTCTCTCTCTCTCTCTCTCTCTCTCTCTCTCTCTCTCTCTCTCTCTCATTCTCTCCTTCTGTCTCGTTTTCTCTCTCTCTCTCTCTCTTTCGTCCTATCTTTCTTTCGTTCTATCTCTCTTTCGTCCTATCTCTCTTTCGTTCTATCTCTCTTTCGTCATATCTGTGTTTCGTCCTCTCTCTCTCTCTCTCTCTCTCTCTCTCTCTCTCTCTCTCTCTCTTTCTCTCATCATCTAGATGAGAGATGCATGTGTTGATGGGTGGGTGGGTGATGTGCGGGTGTGAGTGAATGATGGATGAGTACGTGAGTTGGTGGATGTGTGTGAGAGATGAGTGTATGGGTGGGGGATGTGTATGTGGGTGGGAAGGCTGATGTATGTGGGTGGGGTATATGTGGGTGGTTGGTGTGTTTTTGGATGAGGAATGTTGATGGATGAGGATGTGTGTATGGGTGGGGAGATGTGTGTGTGTGTGTGTGTGTGTGTGTGTGTGTGTGAGAGTGTATGGGTGGTGTGATGCGTAGTTAAGGGATTGTGATTGGGGATTGGAGATCGGAGAAATTGGCGAGTGGGTGTTTCGAAGATGTGTGGGAGGGTGAGTGTATGTATGTTGGGGGTGGGAGGGATGTGTGTGCGTGTGGGTGCTGGATGTGTGGGTGGGGGAGATTGTGTGGGTGGATGGTAGGAGTGTAAGTGGAAGATGTGTGGGTGTGTGCTTGGGGATTGGAGATCGGAGGGGGGAGGGGGGGTGGCGAGTGGGTGTTTCGAAGATGTGTGGGAGGGTGAGTGTATGTATGTTGGGGGTGAGAGGGATATGTGTGGGTGCTGGATGTGTGAGTGGGGGAGATTGTGTGGGTGGATGGTAGGGGTGTAAGTGGGGGATGTGTGGGTGTGTGCGGGTTTTGTGTGAGGGTAAGTGCAGGATATGTGAGTTGGCGGGAATATGTGTGTGTGGGTGTTGGATATGTGGTTGGGGGATGTGTGTTTGGCTGAGTGGTTGGGGGTGTGTGGGTGGGTGGTGGAGGATATGTGGGTGGGTGAGTATTGGTAGGTTATGGGATGGGTGGAGGATGTGTGGGTGGGGAGATGTGTGAAGGTGGGGGGATGTGTGGTTGGGTGTGGATGAGCGGTTGCATCCATGTGTGCCTGGGTTTGTGTGTGGGTGGGTGGGGGATGTGTGTGTGGGGGTGTGGTGGGTGGGTGATGTGTGTGTGTGTGTATGTATGGGGAGAGATGGTGTATGTCGGGGTGTGTGTAGGATGTGTCGGTTGGGAGATGGGTGGATGGATAGGGTCATGTATGTGCCTGTGGGCATGTTTGTGGTTCGGTGATGGATGTGTGTGTGGGGGACACGCTGATGGATGAGTGGGCGGGTGGGGGTTTTGTCTCATAACATGGTAACATGCATTGTTTATGCTTACAACATTCATTTGACATTTTTTTTTCTATGTGAATGCACTATGCACTGATGAACCAAAGATGCGTGATTGGAAGGGCCGAATGTAAGACGGGCCTGAGTGCCCAATTTGTTACCCTTCGAAAATAAAGTTCGTTCGTTCGTTCTCTCTCTCTCTCTCTCTCTCTCTCTCTCTCTCTCTCTCTCTCTCTCTCTCTCTCTCTGCCGAATCGGCTGAACTTTTCCGTAGTCATAAAGGCCCCATCGACACAATTGCTGCCTTCACCTTATCGGTCACCTCACAAGGACTATGGAATCCTAAGTTCACGTCTCTCATTCAGACACAAGGCTTCTTTTCAGCAGCGCCTTCACAAAAGCTGGTTCAGCAGATTATATGTTTTAAATGTGTCAATAAAAGTGCGCCTAACATCCGGGCCTATTTACCTGTGATCGTCTCCTTGTCAGCCTCATGTGAGTTTCGAGGAACGTGCGTTCATCACGCACCTGTAATGGCGACGCACACTATGCACCCACACATAATTTTGGGTAATATACCAGCACACCCATGCTTCAAACACAATCACGAAGTATCGTACAACATTCACCTGGGGTTTGTATCAAATATATCACATGTTACAATTGCGGCAATCACCAACAGTTGGAAACATGCTTAAAGAACGCTACTTATAATAATAGCAAAACAAACCACTCACACTGGTGTGTTATAACTATTTCAAACATGAGATATACATTACATATATCAGTATTATAAAACAACACTGCTATATATTTGTGAAACCTGGACAGTTACCAGCGACACGCCAGGTAATTAAGCCACTTCCACACAGGTGTACCAAAACCCCTGGGGTTCGACTGGGTAGGGGTACACCTGTCTCCTGAACCCCCTCAGACACTGGACTCTGCCTTTCTCTCACTCTCTCAACCTATGGACTACTACCACTAGGGGCTCAGTTCTGACATCAAAAATGATCTGAAGCAAAGGCATGTTAACAAAGGAGTAATGTATTATACATGATAGTCCAGACAAGAAGAATGTTGACTGAGTTAGAGAATAGGTTTATGTACAGCTAGACAAAAGCTTTAGAAGATTCAGTGATGATCTTAGTATCATTATAGGGCACTTTAGATTCAGTCGAGTGCGTACGTCAGGTCGCCTCTGATTGCTCACCGGATCCTTCCCTGCTAGAGCTGACTTAAGGGTTGCTGTAGCACTGGTCCCCATCAATTTCCAACGCTGTCAAGAAAGAGGAGGAGCCATCATGGACCTCTACAACATGATCTCGGTTTCTTTCAAAGTCCAACCACGAGCAGTCACCCTGTGACCTAACTGGCACTGGATTGATACACACGCTTAAAGGCTGTCTGTGGACACCCTCTGACGTAAGGCGTCTTACCTGGAAGATCTACACAAGGAGCACGCACGTTGGAGCTCACTTGCTCTAGAGTTCACAAAGTTCTCTTCGACCCACCCAGGGCGTGGCACGTGAGTGTCAACAAATGACTTCAATACACAACATAAAGACGATAGGACATTACTAACAGGTTTCCAACAATTTAACTTCCCATCTAGACAAAGTAAGCAGGTTAACTGTATACACAATAAATCTCAAATAAATCACCTAAGACCATATCCTGTCAGACAAACAGAGTTGACTCTAAGATTGAGAAAATTTACAACCCCTTGAGCGACACACACTTCCATGGATATTGAACAACAAAACCACACAAATACGGAGCGTCATTCTCCTCAGAATGAAAGTGGGCATAATAACCTACACATAACACGGGAACATAAATTAAAACTCACAACACCAGCCAAGATAGAATTAAATATTATTGACAAAAACAAATAAATGCAATAACAACAAGTCAATGGAAGATTGCAATCATATTCATTTTGTACATTATTATGCTAATAACTTTAATCATCACCCATGGTGAAAGGGCAGTCAACTTGGTTGAATGGGTGGCCAAACACATCTGGCCACAAACCATAAAATATATCACAACGTTTTTGTATACAGTAAGTGGTGAATACGGAAAGCAACGTAAACTTGTTAGCACCCCCTTTAGAATTTTGATACTAAACTTACTATTCCAATTATTGTGTGCAACATACAGTTGGCTTAAAATTATAACACTTTTTCAGTCAACAAAGTCAACACATAAAATTAGAAACACACATTCAGTAAAGACACACCACCATCTCAAGAAAAATTATTGGTTACCAGAATTCAAAATTTATTTCATTTCCTATTGTTCTATCTCATTAATAAGAAATGGTTCGAGAAACAAACCCAAGTTTGGTTATCAAAATTCTAAAATATTAAAGCTACCAACACCAAGGGAAAAGTCAAGAGTGTGTTGGGACTGATAAATTACTATCAAAACTTCATTCCAAACATTGCTGAAATGACAGTTACATTCTCTGATTTACTTAAAAAAGGACAACCTTCTAAAATGAAATGGACTGGGAAACATAACAATCTGCTTGAACAAATTGAACAAATATTCAGTAATCAACCTATCCTAAAGCTACCTGACATATCAGAAGATTTCATATTGCAAACTGACGCAAGTTCATGCAATCAAAGTTTATGCAATCTCGGCTATTTTACTTCACCTTCACGACGGACGGCTACATCCTAACCTCTATTTCGGCAAAATGCTATCAGAAACTCAAAGAAATTATGCTATTACAAAACTTGATGCTCTAGCTCTCACAGAAAGCATCAACATATTCTCTAAATATCTATTCGGAAAGAAAATCTTAGTTCTATCCGCCAACAAAGCTTTAAAAGTCTTAAAGGAAGGACACCCTAAGAATTCCAGAACACATACGGTCTTTTCTAGTACAAGACTACGATATTGACATCTGTCACATACCTGGAGAAGACAACAACATAGCAGATTTGTTAAGCAGACTATAGGAAACATTACTTAAATACTATAAGACTGAGGAGAGAGAGAGAAGCAGACAATAGAAGAGAGAGAGAGAGAGAGAGATAAGAGGAAAGAGAGAGAGAAGACAAGATAGAAGCAGCGAATTAGAGAGAGAGAGAGAGAAGACAAGATAGAAGCAGTGAATTAGAGAGAGAGAGAGAGAGAGAGAGAGAGAGAGAGAGAGAGAGAGAGAGAGAGAGAGAGAGGAGATAGGAGGTAAAGAAGTGGACCTGGATAAGAGACCTTGCCAGACATTATCACTATGTTTGTATATGTGTGTGTTGGTATATGTACACCTTTAATGTTTTATGTATATATTTTTTGTGGTGAATATATTCTGAAAAGTAAAGAACACGTGTATCATGTTTCGATGTAGTCTCCATTGCGTTCAATGCAAGACCTCCAATGCTGATAAAGTGTTTGGATTCATGTAGAAAATCAATCGTTTGGTCGCGAGTGTAATCACACATGCACCACCTGTTGTACTTTTTCGTCGGGCTGAAAAGTCTTTCCTCCCAATGACTCTTTGAGTTGTCCAAACGGGTGGAAATTACTTGGGGCTCGGACTGGCGAGTACGGGGATGTAGTACACTCTTTTTGAAGTCCTCTATGGTTTCAATCGTTGCACGAGCAGTATGGGGTCAAGTATTGTGATATTGCAAAAACTCAGAAGTCCACGCCATTTGGAACTGATGGCGGGTCGAAGACGATTCCTGAGTAGATCTGTAAGCGTATCACTGGTGACAGTTTTCCCTCTTAGCATATAGTTTTCCCTCGTAGCATATAGTGCTCTAAAATAACGCTTTGTTCATCCCAAAACAGAGTCACCATAACCTTCCCTGCAAATGGCTATATGCGAAATGTCTTTGGTTTCGGTGAGGAGAGATGGCGCCTTTCCCTGTTCGCTATCTTCATTTCTGGCTCTTGGTAGTGAACCCAGGTTTTATCTGCAGTAACACTTCTTGATAGGAAAGCATCACCCCCTGCTTCAAACCAGTGCACAAGTTCTTAGCAAGCATTAATGCGTCTTTGTTTTTATTCCGGAGTGAGATGCCGTGGCACCCACGTTGCAGACACTTTGTGGTACTGTAGCACATCCTGGATGATGTGGTGCCCTGAACCTTGATTGATGTCAAGATGTGTGGCAATGTGACTCACAGTCAATCGACAGTTTTCCTGTACAAGGTTATCAACGGCGGCAATCGACACTGGGGTCACTACTCGGTGGGCTTGACCCAAGGCAAAATCTCAATGTGAGAACTGTATTTCTGTCATACAAGTAGCATTTTAAGTGTGTTTTTATCCGATATGTTGGCAACAAAATTAGAACTATTTTCTACAGCATCTTGTACGACTACCATTTGGTATCCCTACCTATTCCATTTATACCTAAATGTCTTATGCCTCGACACCATAAGTTCACTGTCACCTTATCACAGACCATCATATTCTGATTGATTTATGGATAATATGAATATTGAGAGAGCAAAAGAACAGAAAAAAAAGGAAATAGAATGGAAAAAAAAAAAAACCAAAATCACACACACACACAAACAACGCAGTGATAGTTTGTTTCACTCATAGCTGTATCTGAATATTGCCCAAGTGTATGTAGTTGTGTATGTGTGTGTGTGTTTCACTCATAGCTGTATCTGCACATTGTCCAAGTGTATGTAGTTGTGTATGTGTGTGTGTGTTTCACTCATAGCTGTATCTGCACATTGTCCAAGTGTATGTAGTTGTGTATGTGTGTGTGTGTTTCACTCATAGCTGTATCTGCACATTGTCCAAGTGTATGTAGTTGTGTGTGTGTGTGTGTGTGTGTGTGTGTGTGTGTGTGTACATGTTTGCTTACAATTCCGGTTGGGGGGGGGGGGGGGCACGTTATATTAATCAGGGAGGGAAGATTGTCAGGGAGGGAAGATTGTCAGCGAGTGAAAATTGTCAGGAAGTGGAGATTGTCAGGGAGGGGAAATTGTCAGGGAGAGGAGATTATCAGGGAGGGGAAATTGTCAATGAGGAGAAATTGTCAATGAGGGGAAAATGTAAGGGAGGGGAGATTGTCAGGGAGGGGAGATTGTCAAGGAAGGAGATTGTCTAGAAGAGGAGATTGTCTAGAAGAGGAGACTGTCAGAGAGTGGAGATTGTCAGGGAGAGAAGATTGTCAGGGAGGGAAGTTGCCAGGAACGGGAGATTGTCAGGGAGGGGAGATTGTCAGTGAGGTGAGATTGTCAGGTAGAGGAGAATGCCAAGGAGGGGAGATTGTCAGTGAGAGGAGATTGTCAGGGAGAGGAGATTGTCAGGGAGAGGAGAATGCCAGGAAGGGGAGATTGTCAGAGAGGGGAGATATTCAGGGACAGGAGAATGCCAGGAAAAAAACCAGCCCTACGTGGTAGTTATTTAAGAGACGTAGAGTCTAGAGAGACAACCACCTCCATCCCGCTCCCTGGGGATACCAGGACTAGCTACACTTATCTTCGAGCCATTTCTAGCTGTGTGCTTGTGTATCCAGCTGTGTGCTTGTGTATCCAGCTGTGTGCTTGCGTATCCAGATGTGTGCTTGTGTATCCAGCTGTGTGCTTGTGTATCCAGGGACTTTTTCCAGCTGTGTTCTTGTGTATCCAGGGACTATTTCCAGCTGTGTGCTTGTGTATCCAGGGACTATTTCCAGCTGTGTGCTTGTGTATCCAGGGACTATTTCCAGCTGTGTGCTTGTGTATCCAGGGACTAATTCCAGCTGTGTGCTTGTGTATCCAGGGACTATTTCCAGATGTGTTCTTGTGTATCCAGGGAGTATTTCCATATGTGTGATTGTGTATCCAGAGACTATTTTCAGCTGTGTGTTTGTATATCCAGTTACTATTTTAAGCTGTGTGCGTGTGTATCCAGAGAATATTTCCAGCTGTGTGCTTGTGTATCCAGGAAATATTTCCAGCTGTGTGCTTGTGTATCCAGGGACTATTTTAAGCTGTGTGCTTGTGTATCCAGGAACTATTTCCAGCTGTGTGCTTGTGTATCCACGGGCTATTTCCAGTTGTGTACTTGTGTATCCAGGGACTATTTCCAGCTGTGTGCTTGTGTATCCAGGGGAAATTTCCAGCTGTGTTCGTGTGCATCCAGGAACTATTTCCAGCTGTGTGCTTGTGTATCCAGGGACTACTTCCAGCACTGTGCTTGTGTATCCAGGGACTATTTCCAGCTCTGTGCTTGTGTATCCAGGGACTATTTACAGCTGTGTGGTTATGTATCCAGGGAATATTTCCAGTTGTGTGCTTGTGTATCCATGGACTATTGTCCAGTTGCGTGCTTGTGTATTCAGGGAATATGTCCAGCTATGTGCATGTGTATCCAAAGAATATTACCAGCTGTGTGCGTGTGTATCCAGAGGCTATATTCAGCCAAAAAGAAAACATTGTCCCGAGTGTGTGTGATATAATAAAACGTCCTTACCCTTTCCTATTTATTGACTCCCTTAAAAATAAACAACCCCTTTCAATTACTGTTTAAGTAACTTACTTAATGTTGGAGAAAATAAAACAGCGATAGACTGACCGTGGCAGCTTAATTTATTTGGCTTTATTTTTTTCACGTACCTGGCAAGACCGGGACTGATTGAAAAACAAAGGCCCAGTGTAGCCATTTTTGGTCAGTACGACACAAAGAAACAGACGTGCGTTCCCCGTGTGGGGTTTCTTTCCCCGTGTGGGGAAAGGTATTTTTGCCTTTTAAAACCATGATTCTCTTCAGCTATTGAAGAGAAGCGAGTGGTGGTTTTGGTGGGACTGCATTTCATAACTATCATCAGGATCCTGGGTTAAAAGCCTGATGAAGGTGAGTCAGCACTACATAGCCATAGCTTAACCATGTTCTGGATCTATAAATACATCGTTTACTGCTGCACTCATAAGCTGCAAACACAAGCACAAGAGATACATACGAAGACAACTGACGGTGTGATTGAGGAAGTCCTATTTTAGTAGGAATATTCAGGATCGACTTCTGAATCTAATAATCTACAAAGATGAAGATCAACAGAGTAACTGACAACAGTGTATCGTCTGGTTTACTGCTGGGAAGTACCACCTGAAGCCTCGTCACTCAGCAAAATCAGTGAAACTATGGGACAATCCTACTACAAGTTTAATAAAACTAACAACAGTGAGTAACCTTCAACTGTTGGTTGGATTACCAAGTTAATATCCACAATGGATAAGTCTTCGAAAGAACGTCTCACAGCTGCAACAGTCAAACATAAGGTTCCAGCCATGCAACACTAAGATCTAGCTATGAACACCCACTCAAACAAATGGGAAGAGACACTAAAACAACATTATAGCCAATACAATCAATGTACCAACTTCAGAATCTCTGACCCATAACTACACCAGATTACCTCTAGGTTCCAAAACCTGAACACCATCAAAAAGACAATATAAAAGCAGCTAAATGTCTCTACATCTGCAACAAGAGGAATCATCTAATTGTTTGCAACCCTGTTACTGTGCTGGATTTATTCATCTTTGGATATATGTAGGTATAGATCAATTGTGGCCCTATTCACAGGCACTACCATGAGATGCCTTTGTCATACAAGTTTCTACACTGGACTAGATAACAACGACTAACTCTTTGCTGGTCCAATGTCAACCTAAATGCCATGGGTTATAGACTCGCGACTTGGTGGGTGTAAAATCTTTGTGGAACTAATTGGGATTCTGATATTAGAAGCAGAGCAGCTGGATGGACGTCTACTTGGCACCATGTATGGTGAGATGGTAAAGTACCTTCTGCAGAGCTTAAGTGGAAATTCCGGAAAGTTAGATCAACCTGAGGCCCCAAATTTCAAAAAGACACCGAGCCTACTGCAATAGAGTACTCGAATATTCTAGCCCTCGGAGGGATATGTGATTTTGTGTAATTTCTATTCTTGGATTATAAAGTATGATTTGCACCAGCCAATACCAGTGGATAAATATTAGGAACATAACTGAGTGCATTAATTCGGTACCCAGATAATGGGAAAAGGATCTAATCTACAGCAAAGATGGACCCTTAACCGCACACCAGGAGATAAATGACTCTATTAATTAGTTTAATTAGTAGTACACAATGCTGCTTATATGTTGGTTTCTTTTTTGTTGTTGAAGGTAACAGGTCAGTAGTTTGTTTTTTTCAATGGTATAGATGGTATAGTATTTTGACACCAACTCATTATTTTTAAAATGAGAGAATGGTAAAAGGTGTCAGAAACAAATGTTGATATGTTGGGTTCTATTTAATTAGATCTTTATTAGCCTTAATTATGAGGGAAAGTGAAAGTAGACCCAATTTGTGGTTGTTGTGTTGTTTGTAATAACCTTGTTTTTTTTCTGGGGTCACTGGGTACTACTATATTGTAATAATGCAAAATATTCCCATCCCTGTCTGAAAATGCATAGTGTTCATTACACATATATATGTAATTGCAGATCTTGATTCATACCTGAACTGTTTGTCCAAAATTTGTTGATGTGTACATCAAGTAAATGTGGTGTTGATCAGTGGTTGTTATATGTTGTGAACAATCAGTGTCTTCTAGCACTATAGTAAATTTTAAAGGGTGATAAGTGGGAATGGAGAAATACTCATAAATACAGCTATGAACATGAGTGAACTATTTTCCTCCTTGTGTTTATGGTAGAATTCCATGATCACCCTGCTTTTTAACCAGTGACCAGAGAATCAATAAAAACCCCTAGACAACTTCACATAATATTCTCATAAATTAAAATCCACATCCCACATGTGGGGGCTCGTCCGGGATGGACTTCACCTAGTAGTGGAGTAGTCCGTGAATTAAAACTCATTGTAAACATCACAATTGGTGTATTATTGTGGGTATATGAATTCAGGGAAAACCTCTCGCAGGTAAACCAAGTCACTTCAGAATGTTATTGTGTTAGTAACAGACCTAATCACTCATTAGTATGAGCTGAGTCAAGTGTTATGTGAACCCAGAATGGCTCAGATAAATATAGGTTTTTTTGGTACAAAACTGTTCACAGGTAATATCTTGATTCTAGTAGATGCATCATGTAGTTGGTTGTTGGGTATGAGATTTAAAAAAAACAACTCATATTTTATATCTTATTTATGGGAAACTAAGTCCAGTAATGAACCTCCAGTAGTAAGGTCTCTGGGATGGTAAACTCACATAAGATAGGTAATTCAGTGAATGTTTAGAATTAATAGTCATTCCCATTTGATGTTTGAGTTATGGTTCTGCTACTGTGGTATTCTCTTTAAATGGTTTAAAAGTGATGTAGTCATGAAACACTACTATATTATGTATTGTAACAGTAGTTGGGTAATTGGTGTTAGGTGGGAAAAGACTACAGCACGATTGAGCATCGAGATGGAATGAGAGGGGGGATGCTCAAGTCGTGACGTAGTGGGTTGTGAGGGGAGTTTTACATCTAGAGACAGAACTGGGAGGACGCCATATTACGTCCAGGTGTCATCAAGAAGAAATAAACTATTTATAAAGAACCAATTGAGTCAGTTCGTCTTCACTGAGTTCGCATTGTTACAAAGGCAAAATGGTGCCGTGACCAGGACACAAAGTTACAGGAGTTTAAAGTAGGAGATAGAGTTTATTACAAAAAGCATAGAAGGAACTCTAAGTTTGATGATCGTTGGATCCCAGGTTATTATGTTATAGAAAGGCTAGGAAATGTGTCGTATAGTATCAAGAACCAGGTGACGGGACATGTAGCAAGGGCACACGTGGAACACTTAAGAAGAGATGATGATGAGAAGGAAAATGATAATTATAATAATAATTATTATTCAGACACCGGATATTGATGTAGAGATAGCATTGATACAGAGAAACTTAGAGTTGTTGAAGAAGTGGAAACGTAAGAGATAAATTGATAGAAAATATTGCAGATAGCAAGATGTAAGTTTCAGGAAAGAGATACTTGATGAAGTGTGTGAGACGGAGGAAATGGAAAAGGCTTCTGTTGATACTTTTTATAAATGATCTGGAGGAGTAGTCAAGCAATGGATGTAGGTTCGACTGAGGTATATATATATTTTTTCTCTCAGTGACGGAATTGCTGGTTGATATTATGTTTTGGTTTCTTATTGGATGGATAAGTTAGTCAATGGTACAGCAGGTAGTTGTACTATATAGTAAATAGACAAGTTTTTACTGGTGCTAGGAATACCGTGGTGTATGGTAATGATTAAGTAGTTATAGGAATATGTCCACGAAAAGCAATTGGGGTGTAGATAATACGGCCATTGTTAGTTAAAGACTTGTATGAAAAGAACATATATTGTTTTAAGTTAGAATTTGGTCTGTAAATAACAGATATAGATATATATAGACCTGGCGGTGAATTGTTTCAGTTTCTTGCTTATAAAAACAATGGAGTGACTTGAGTGAATAGATATGACTTACGTTGATTCGTATAGGAGGAAAATTTTGCTTGGTTACTTTAAGTAGCTAATTCTATGTGAATTATAATTTTTTTGAAGAACTTCTCTTTAGCGAGAAGACACTTGTTTTATTGAGTCTGAGTTTGTAATGCCTCATATATAATATGTTTTTTGTTTGCTTAATTTGCTCCTGTAATATGATTGTTGTTACTTGATTTTAGAATAGGGTTATTGTGTTCTTAGACTTTTTGCGTACAAACTGTTGGTCCGTAAAAGAGACCAATAGTGTTAGGTAGTATTAGAAAATTTTATTTTGATTTGATAAGATGCATGTTGTATTATTTTAAAATCTGTTTTCTTTGAATGAGTTGGGGGATATCTTGTTTTGATTTTATTTCGTTTAAGTTAATTAAGTTGTTTGGTGTATTAGGTTACATGGTTATAAATTTAATTAAGTAAGTTAATTTTCAAGTAGTTATGGTGTTGGCTGGAATAAAGAAAATATATGAGGGCTAACAGAGAGACACATACTGAGGGCTAATAGAGAGACATATAGATAGTCGGCATGAAGAGGTTCTTATGGATATGAAGTATTAGAAAATAGGAGCTGCATTAAAGTCAGCATTATAGGAAGAAAAAGGAGAGGGGGGGGGGGAGACTGTGAATGGCAGCATATAAGCGGGAGTGTTTATATAAATATTATGGGATGTGAGGGGGCAAGATATAGGAGCTGGGAAATACCAGCGTTTATTGAATTAAAAATGTTCATGGAATATGAACATTGGCTTGTGGTAAAGGATGAGGTAACGGAAATATAGACAAGATTGTGGATGGCAATATAAATGTTGAATATATAAATGTTGAGAAAACTTATGTCAACTTGATTTATAGAGAACAAAGATCTATTTCATAAGATGTATTTTAAAAAAAAATTGTTGTACAAAATTTTTTTTATTGGCAAGGGAGGTAAATGTGATTGTGTGGACTATGCATTACTTTATGTAAATGTGATCATGTTGAATTTTCATCCTTTATGCTTTTCACTGGGTGCGCACCCCTTCTTTACTTTTTCTAAATACGTTGTTTCTACGTTATTTCTGTTTGTCCTGTGTTGTGAAAGAGTGAGGGATTTCATAATACCATGTGTACAATAACGATTATACGAACTATTATTCTTATGATATGTATATTTGATACAGGAACTTGAGGAGCCAAGAAAGAGCCAGAAATATATATATAGTGGATTACTATATGGTTTGGGGAAATAGATTGGTTTACTTAAAATAAAGTGGTTTGGAGAGATTATGAGAACTGTGAGGACTAAAGAAAGGGAAGAATGAGTGTTTAGTTAAAAGGGTAACCATATGTGGTATGATGTATTGTATAAAGTTGAGAATTATAGAGGCAGAAACGAAGAAGAAGTTTATAGTGGGTTACTAGATGACAATATGACAGGGAGAAGGGTTAAAGGATATAATATTTACTCAAATTTGAGTTAGTTTGGGGAAGATTAGAGGAAATGTGGGAGGTAAGGAAAAAGAGGGAATAGAGTAAGGGAATTGGGAGTAAAGAATTTTTCCTTTACAGGAAAAAATCTTTAGAAAAACATAGGGAGGTGTAACAGTAGTTGGGTAATTGGTGTTAGGTGGGAAAAGACTACAGCACGATTGAGCATCGAGATGGAATGAGAGGGGGGATGCTCAAGTCGTGACGTAGTGGGTTGTGAGGGGAGTTTTACATCTAGAGACAGAACTGGGAGGACGCCATATTACGTCCAGGTGTCATCAAGAAGAAATAAACTATTTATAAAGAACCAATTGAGTCAGTTCGTCTTCACTGAGTTCGCATTGTTACAGTATCCATAAGGTTTATGTTTCTAATTATGAATAATGTGGTAATTAACTATTTTGTCATTGATTATCATTGTATTTTCATGTATGATCTGCTTGTATAATTCATGTAATATTGAAAAATTACCAAGGCAGCAGAGAGTGATAGACAATTTTATAGATAATTAGGACAGATAAGTTAAAAATCCAATAAATTTTTGTTAAGGTAACAATTTAATCAACAAATGATGATTCAGTAGGACAGTAAATAATAAATGAGAGATGAATTAAACCAGGGGAAAATAGCAGTAACTAAATAAAATGGACTAATGGTAAGGCCAAAACCACCACTTGCAAAAATGTAGACATTATTTGTTAATAGTTAATGGAAGGGAAAGAATATTGTAAGAATTTGTAGTATTTAGGGGCACCCTAATTTAATCCTCTTTCATATAACATAACATGTTCTACAACACCGGTAGTAAAGTAAAGTGAATAAATGATGGATACTTAGGAAGAAGAGCCATATAGACACTTATGCTATCCCACCGGTGATATGAGTGGTTATTAATAACTAACTCAGAGGGCCCAAATGTTAATGAGGGTCAAAACCAAAATATTCACCTGGTGATGTAAGTGAAACTGATCAACTCACTTACTGACCCAAGAGAATATAAGGTGTTTCTTTAAATTATCCACCCCGATTCCATTATTGATGGTAGCGGAAACAGACCGTATAGGTATGTAGGAGGTATAATTAAAGAATTAACTAATAAATTGGAATTTCCAGTTTAAACCTCATTAAGTGAAATTTTCACTATGAGAAGTCTTCATTAAAGAGGAATGAAACAACTTTTTAGTTAGCGATTAGCTTACGTAAAGTTTGTTCATAAATTGCCTAACTAACATTAATCTTCTCATAAGGGAAGAATTAAATAGGGCAAAAAAAAAAATAAGTAGTACAACTGAGGCGCGCGACTCAATTGTATTTTCTTTACAACTAACCGAGTAACGAAATTCTAGATAATGCTCGATGCCTACTAATAGGTAGATGAATAAGAAATCAATCGCAATGTGAAACAGATTTCTACATCTCACTTCTGATGTGGATGATATGCCAGCATTAAATATGTGAAAGCAGATCCAGACTGACAGAGATGAGCTGCAAGAACTGATATTAATCGGTAAAAGCAACAATTAAATAAACAACTCTTGAAATAGATGCTGTTTATAGATAGGATGAACCTCTTGACGTAAAGAGAGAGGAAACGCCTAAAACTTATACAGTGAACCCATGCTAGAAAAATGGAATATAGCTGTGTAAAAACCAAGCAAATTGGAGCATATAGCTGAAGAATTGCTTGATGTTTACTAGATTAAGAATTTCAATCAGGAAGCCATCTAGTAAATTATATAACAGTTCAAAGATAGACCTTAGTCAAACTAAATAAATCCAGAGTTTCCACGTATTAAACGGATGAAAACAAAACTGGAGAGAAACATTAAGAGTAACTTACCTGTTATCTTGAGGACACAACTCAGGAGACGCCAGTATGAGAGGGATATACAGATGTAATAGTAATTTTACAAAGACTAGTAATCCACATCCATAACTGGAAGTGAACCTGCAACTTGATTGTCTGGAAGACTATCACAGGAACCATAAAAGGGGCTTTTAACTTCTCACTGAACTGATTATATCAAGTAGGAGACAGTACGTCTGAACCTACATAACAATGTATGTTGCTAAGTTGAAAATAGTCTAAAACCTGGAGGGAGGCAGACGACGATCAATGTACGCCAAGCGACGCAAAATTGCTCGTAATTCAACACCAAAGCAACAAATACAGAGTGAAACTCAAACACATCAGGTTAGAATTACTAATAAGGATTCTAGCATAAAATAGATCTCGATTAGAAGGAAAAGCAGAGAGAGTAGGCTAAGAATTAACTCAGTCGGACAGATTCATGTTCCCCGTACAATTCGGTTCAGAACGGAAATCTAGAAAAGTTGGACCGTTGTTTACATGTTAGACGAGATTCTCCGGGAAAACCCGTAAGAGAAATGGGAACACCACTCTAATCATTAGTTATCAAAACTGATCGGAATATCCCATACCTCGACTAATAACCCAAACACATGATGTGTTGGATGAAAATGTATTCAACAGGAACCATCTTTAGCTTCCTTTAAATATCAGATCTATAGTTAAAACAAACGTCCAACTTACAGGGAGACGGGCGAGTTTAATATGCTATCAGTAGACGCAGAATTAACCGTTGGTTTTAACATAATCTCAAGATTGATAATCTAATGAGAAATAAATTCAGCAAATGATCTCATATGAACACTATCATCTGGCTATTGAAAGCTTAATGATGATATTTCAATTGCTTCAAAAAGTCGGTTTGATGTAGACAAACCAGTACTAAAAGTAGCAAATTATCAGATAACCACGCATATTTCAAAACATAGCTGACAACAGTGGAGTTGGTACTACACTTTTTCACTAAAAGGGAAATAAGCCTTTAAGGTTATGCCAGTTGTCATGACTAGAAGAAAATGGGCGTGGCTCTGGTAGATTTTAACATAGGAAAGAAATGTAGTCAAGCAAAGGGATGGATACTAGGTGAGTCAATGTAAAGACGGAAATTGGAGAGTACAACTTGACCATTTATTTTCTGAAATAAATAAATGGCTTAAATGGGGGAGGCGTGTGATATAATAAAACGTCCTTACCCTTTCCTATTTATTGACTCCCTTAAAAATAAACAACCCCTTTCAATTACTGTTTAAGTAACTTACTTAATGTAGGAGAAAATAAAACAGCGATAGACTGACCGTGGCAGCTTAATTTATTTGGCTTTATTTTTTTTTTCACGTACCTGGCAAGACCGGGACTGATTGAAAAACAAAGGCCCAGTGTAGCCATTTTTGGTCAGTACGACACAAAGAAACAGACCTGCATTGCCCGTGTGGGGTTTCTTTCCCCGTGTGGGGAAAGGTATTTTTGCCTTTTAAAACCATGATTCTCTTCAGCTATTGAAGAGAAGCGAGTGGTGGTTTTGGTGGGACTGCATTTCATAACTATCATCAGGATCCTGGGTTAAAAGCCTGATGAAGGTGAGTCAGGACTAAATGGCTTAACCATGTTCTGGATCTATAAATACATCGTTTACTGCTGCACTCATAAGCTGCAAACGCAAGCACAAGAGATACATACGAAGACAACTGACGGTGTGATCGAGGAAGTCCTATTTTAGTAGGAATATCCAGGATGGACTTCTGAATCTAATAATCTACAAAGATGAAGATCAACAGAGTAACTGACAACAGTGTATCGTCTGCTTTACTGCTGGGAAGTACCTGAAGCCTCGCCACTCAGCAAAATCAGTGAAACTATGGGACAATCCTACTACAAGTTTAATAAAACTAACAACAGTGAGTAACCTTCAACTGTTGGTTGGATTACCAAGTTAATATCCACAATGGATAAGTCTTCGAAAGAACGTCTCACAGCTGCAACAGTCAAACATAAGGTTCCAGCCATGCAACACCAAGTTCTAGCTATGAACACCCACTCAAACAAATGGGAAGAGACAATGAAACAACATTATAGCCAATACAATCAATGTACCAACTTCAGAATCTCTGACCCATAACTACACCAAATTACCTCTAGGTTCCAAAACCTGAACACCATCAACAAGACAATATAAAAGCAGCTAAACGTCTCTACATCTGCAACAAGAGGAATCATCTAATTGTTTGCAACCCTGTTACTGTGCTGGTATTATTCATCTTTGGATATATGTAGGTATAGATCAATTGTGGCCCTAGTCACAGATACTACCATGAGATGCCTTTGTTATACAAGTTTCTACACTGGACTAGATAACAACGACTAACTCTTTGCTGGTCCAATGTCAACCTAAATGCCATGGGTTATAGACTCGCGACTTGGTGGGTGTAAAATCTTTGTGGAACTAATTGGGATTCTGATATTAGAAGCAGAGCAGCTGGATGGACGTCTACTTGGCACCATGTATGGTGAGATGGTAAAGTACCTTCTGCAGAGCTTAAGTGGAAATTCCGGAAAGTTAGACCAACCTGAGGCCCCAAATTTCAAAAAGACACCTAGCCTACTGCAATAGAGTACTCGAATATTCTAGCCCGCGGAGGGATATGTGATTGTGTGTAATTTCTATTCTTGGATTATAAAGTATGATTTGCACCAGCCAATACCAGTGAATAAATATTAGGAACATAACTGAGTGCATTGATTCGGTACCCAGATAATGGGAAAAGGATCTAATCTACAGCAAAGATGAACCCTTAACCGCACACCAGGAGATAAATGACTCTATTAATTAGTTTAATTAGTTGAACACCATGCTGTTTATATGTTGTTGTTTTTTTTTTTAAAGGTAACAGGTCAGTAGTTTTTTTCCAATGGTATAGATGGTATAGTATTTTGACACCAACTCATTATTTTTAAAATGAGAGAATGGTAAAAGGTGTCAGAAACAAATGTTGATATGTTGGGTTCTATTTAATTCGATCTTTATTTGCCTTAATTATGAGGGAAAATGAAAGTAGACCCAATATTTGGTTGTTGTGTTGTTTGTAATAACCTTGTTTTTTTTTTGGGGGGGGGGGGACGCAGTCAGGTCTTAGTCAGATATGACTGAGCTACCGTATAACAGTAGACGGTACTACCTGGTTTCTGTTAGCGCCGAACGTTGGGCGGCGCTTACCAAACCCGACACCCCACATTGTGCCAACGGCTTCGGGCGGAAGAGCGCAATTGGGAGGGTACAAGCCTTACCCTGGTGCGAGGAAATGCAAGCTAAAGACAAAATTGTCATGGCAGGGCAGACCAGGCCCTAAGCCTTGGTTGGCGACTGGTCTAGGATCGAAGCTCCGACAGGCGGACAGTTAGAGCATTGCTTTGCTGATCCGGCAGCTTCTGCAGCTTGTCTTGTTCCAGATGTAGGGGTGTTACCTTTCCTCTGGAGTGAACTAGGCAGGCCGAGAGAGGGATCATGCTGCATGGGCAACACATGATCTCTATATTTTAGCCCAGGCTTTGTGCTATGGAGAGGCAATAACTCCATCCCTGGTCTTAACTGGTCTCGGAATCAAAGCGAGAGGCAACTTTTTGCAGATGATGCTGCAGTTACGACCCACTCTGAGGAAGAGTTGCAATGTCTGCTGTCTGCATTCTCCAATGCTTGTTCTGAATTTGGTTTAACAATTAGCAAAGGGAAGACACGGATTGTGTCACAGGGTGCACATGGGGTACCATCGGTCTTTATTGGCGACGCCGAACTAGAGATGGTGGACCATTTTGCATATCTGGGATCGGGGTGAATGGCGGGTTGTCCCTAGATCAGGAAATCAACATCCGGATTGGTAAGGCAGCAACAACAATGAACAGGTTAAGAAAAAGAGTCTGGGAGAACAGGAAGCTTACTGCCAAAACAAAAGTCCTTGTCTACCAGGCCTGTGTCCTTAGTACTCTTCTCTATGGCAGTGAAACCTGGACAACTTACTCACACCAAGAGAACAATTTAAACAGCTTTCATATGCGGTGTCTGCGAAGAATTCTTGGTATTAAGTGGCAAGACAAAATCACAAATACTGAAGTATTGGAAGGATCAGGTTGTGTGACAGTTTATTCCATGCTCAGTCTTCGTAGACTTAGATGGATAGGACATCTTAGGCGGATGGATGATGGTAGAATACCAAAGGATGTCTTTTTTGGTGAATTACAGATGGGTGGGAGATCTCGGGGTCGGCCTCTGCTGCGATACGGGGATGTGTGTAGGCGGGACGTGATTGATACGGGCATTGATGGTGCACATTGGGAGCAGGTCGCCGCTGAACGTGTTGCATGGAGGGCAAGTATCAGAAATGGAATAAAGTCAAAGGAGAAGATTATTGCAGAGGGGTCACACACCAAGCGTTTGAGACGTAAGATGGTGCATGATGGTGGAAATGACCACGTGTTCACATGCACCCACTGTGAACGGACATTTACAGCGCAAATTGGCCTTATCAGTCACACTCGCTACCGCCATAGTTAAGAGTTATTATGCCTTTTTAAAGCACAAACTATCGTCTGTCAAGACGGCAAGGTGCCAATGTGTATGTGTGATGTGTTTTTGGGGTCACTGGGTACTATATTGTAATAATGCAAAATATTTTCATGCCTGTCTGAAAATGCATAGTGTTCATTACACATATATATGTAATTGCAGATCTTGATTCATACCTGAACTGTTTGTCCAAAATTTGTTGATGTGTACATCAAGTAAATGTGGTGTTCATCAGTGGTTGTTATATGTTGTGAACAATCAATGTCTTCTAGCACTATAGTAAATTTTAAAGGGTGATAAGTGGGAATTGAGAAGTACTCATAAATACAGCTATGAACAGGAGTGAACTATTTTCCTCCTTGTGTTTATGGTAGAATTCCATGATCACCCTGCATTCTAACCAGTGACCAGAGAATCAATAAAAAACCCTAGACAACTTCACATAATATTCTCATAAATTAAAATCCACACCCCACAGTGTGCTTGTTGTTATTGCGAGCTCCGGAGAATTGAACCAGAAACCAATACAACGTCAACTTGGGCGCTAATCCAATAAGCTTGCAATTCGAGTGAGTAACTCTCATGAGTTAGTTTGTAGATGCCAACGATGACCACCTTAGCTTCACACAACCGCAAAGCCAGTCACAAGTCTAGAGGAATATCATTTCCACACATTTAGATGCAATATCTTCAACAGACTATTTAGATGTAATATTCTGTCATCATACACATAAGGGCGTGCTATTCAGTCCGAATACACATTTAGAGTTCGTCTTTTCTCACGCACATTGAAATCATCTTTAAGTCGATACTCTTCCGTGCACCGTGTATTTTCACCCACCTAGAGCGTACAGATGGAACTGTGAAACCAAAAGTAAATGTATTTACCATTTTCTTAAACAATGTAATATTATAAATTCATGCAAGAATTGCTCCGATTTAAACAAGGGTATAAGTATCACTCAATAGATCATAGAAATAGACCATCGAAATAAACACAGGCTGTCTGCTTCTAAACCACCCGAGTCTGATTTTGAACATTCGACTTTGTATGTCGAGCAACTGTGAAACGCGTTTACTGCACGTCCACCACAGCGCCATCATGGTAGCACGATGCACATCAAAATGTACGAGACCGAGTCAATAAGTAAGTCCCACAGTTCTGTGGGATGACAAGTAAATGTAGTTGGTGTTTTCTACAGGTGTCATTAGATGACGGCAACATTGAACTTTATATTCCCGTTCGTCGGGTGGTACTAGGAGTCTCATCCGCATGCTCAGTGCATAAACAAAAAGAGCAACGTGCTGTTGTGCGTTTTTTTTTGGGGGGGGGGGGGGGCAAAAGGACTGAGTGCAAAGGAAATTCATAAGAAAATGCTTCCTGTTTATGCTGACAAATGGTTGTCCCGTAAAGCGGTGCATAGCTGGGTAGAATAATTTTCTCAAGGACAATCTGAAATTGTTGATGAAATCCTATCTGGTCGTCCTGTTGAGATTGCAACAGAAGCATATGTGCAGCGGGTGGAGGAGATGATTAGAGGTGACAGGCGAGTAACGATAGACTCTGTAGTATCTGCAATTGGGTGCTCACATGGTTCAGCATAAATCATAATACATGATCGATTGAAATTTAAGAAAGTGTGCTCAAAGTGGGTACCCATACAATTGAAGGAGGAACACAAAATGAACCGATTTGGCCTGTCCTTGCATCATCTATGTCGATACGAAAATGAAGGAGAAGACATGCTGAGCAGGATTGTTACTGGGGACGAATCATGGGTGCATCACTACCAGCCCGAATCAAAGCGTGCTTCAAAGCAATTGAAACATCCTTCTTCACCTTGTGTCCATAAATTCAAGATTATGTCTGCCACAACTGCCTTATCATGAACCAGTGCCCAACGGTGCAGATCCAGACAAATTATCCGCTTGCTCGATTCCCAACACACCAGTTTGCCGAATTGTTTTGACGTCATGAGTAAGGAAACACTGGAATAGAATGTAACAACTGCTGGAAACCGGAGGAGTGGAGGGAATATACTGTTCACATATGTGGGCGTGGAACAGTATCCTTAAATAAATAGTTACAAAACACTAGGGGTATGCAGTTTAATGATCACCCTGGTCAGGCGTCTAGGCATTTTTGAGGCTAAAATTATGTTATTTCTTACAGTAGCAATACAGTTTTAGGTTCCAATCATTGATACATCTCGCTTGACCTCTATACATGTTCAGTCGGGTGATCTCACCTGTGACCTCAATAATTTTGCTGGTGTGTTCGTAAGTGAGTTTGGCCTCGTACACAGCGTCTCCAGGAGTAGTCATCAGCGTTAGTTGGTAGAAGGTCTTGCCTTTAGCTGCAGCCTTTGAAGCTTGGTCACCTGGCTGAACGACCATGACATTCTGCAGAGATTTCAAAGACAACTGTCTACATTTTGCCCTGAAATCGCCGAGTAGGCTCCACAGCTTTTCCAGGACAACAGACGCCAGAGCTTGGGATAAATTCGAGCTGATATTTGCTGGAGTCAGCGGATTGCAAACACAGTATGTAATTGGGATATCTGCGTGTTTGCAAGTTCTTTCAGACGGGATTTCTGTGAACAAACTGATTCCCCTCTTGTTGAGGTCGCCGTAGCCAGTGGTAGCCTGGAAGTTGAGTATATCTCTCACAGTCTCGTACACATCAAAGTTTGTGCTCAGCCGTTCCTGGTTTATTTTTAGAACTTTGAGGAGGTTCGGATATTTGTCGTGGAACCAGGCCGGGAAAACCAGAAACACGTAAGGTGTTCTTGCCTCGATGTATCCGTTGTATGTGTATCTGAAACAGAGACAATAGTGGCTGTCTAGAATACATTGTAACGTTTGACAGTTTGACATGCGTGTCTATGGTAAGGGGTCATGTACATTGATATGAGTGTCTATGGTGAGATGTCACGTATATTGACATGCGTGTCTATGGTAAGGTGTCACGTATATTGACATGAGTGTCTATGGTAAGGTGTCACGTATATTGACATGAGTGTCTATGGTAAGGTGTCACGTATACTGACACGAGTGTCTATGGTAAGGTGTCACGTAAATTGACATGAGTGTCTATGGTAAGGTGTCACGTATACTGACACGAGTGTCTATGGTAACGTTTTACGTATATTGGCATACGTGTCTATGGTAAGGGGTCACGTATATTGATATGAGTGTCTATGGTAAAGTGTCACGTATATTGACATGAGTGTCTATGGTAAGGTGTCACGTATATTGCCATGAGTGTCTATGGTAAGGTGTCACGTATATTAACATGAGTGTCTATGGCAAGGTGTCACGTATATTGACATGAGTGTCTATGGTAAGGTGTCACGTATATTGTCAAGACTGTCTATGGTAAGGGATCACGTATATTGACATGAGTGTCTATGGTAAGGTGTCACGTATATTGACATGCGTGTCTGTGGTAAGGTGTCACTATATTGACATGCGTGTCTGTGGTACGGTGTTACGCATATTGATATGCGTGTCTATAGTACGGGATCACGTATATAAAAAAAAATAGATTCATGTCCTTCACAGGACGAAGCAGTCAACCCCAGTATGTTGACTGTTCGTGATTCCTGGCCAAGTTTAACGTTCAGTAAATTGTCATTGCTTTCTGAACGACCGACACCTATATCTGTTTTCGAAAAAGGACAGCACCGCTGTTTCAAACCCGAGTATACGGGATTACGAATAGCTGAACAGCATATGTTCATGATGTACCAGGCCCCATGATGAACGGCGCTCTCATAACTTCGCTCTCATAACTTCGCTCTCATCTCCTCGCTCTCATCACCTCGCTCTCATCACCTCGCTCTCATAACCTCGCTCTCATCACCTCGCTCTCATCTCCTCGCGCTCATCACCTCGCTCTCATCACCTTGCTCTCATCACGTCACTCTCATCACCTTTTTCTCATCACCTCACTCTCATCACCTCGCTCTCATCATGGTGATATCATCACGGCACTATCATCCCGTCGCAATCATCACGAGGCATAAAAAAAAAAAAAAAAAAAAAACAACCTCTCGACTTCTGGAAATGGTCTCTGCCCCGTGCACCCTCATGACAAAGGTGCGTACAATATCTTGTGTCCATGTGTGATCTACCCGTGCACCCTCATGACAAAGGTGCGTACAATATCTTGTATCCATGTGTGATCTACCCGTGTACCCTCATGACAAAGGTGCGTACAATATCTTGTGTCCATGTATGATCTACCCGTGCACCCTCATGACAAAGGTGCGTACAATATCTTGTGTCCATGTGTGATCTACCCGTGCACCCTCATGACAAAGGTGCGTACAATATCTTGTGTCCATGTATGATCTACCCGTGCACCCTCATGACAAAAGTGCGTACAATATCTTGTGTCCATGTGTGATCTACCCGTGTACCCTCATGACAAAGGTGCGTACAATATCTTGTATCCATGTGTGATCTACCCGTGTACCCTCATGACAAAGGTGCGTACAATATCTTGTGTCCATGTATGATCTACCCGTGCACCCTCATGACAAAGGTGCGTACAATATCTTGTGTCCATGTGTGATCTACCCGTGTACCCTCATGACAAAGGTGCGTACAATATCTTGTGTCCATGTGTGATCTACCCGTGCACCCTCATGACAAAGGTGCGTACAATATCTTGTGTCCATGTGTGATCTACCCGTGCACCCTCATGACAAAGGTGCGTACAATATCTTGTGTCCATGTGTGATCTACCCGTGCACCCTCATGACAAAGGTGCGTACAATATCTTGTGTCCATGTGTGATCTACCCGTGCACCCTCATGAAAAAAGTGCGTACAATATCTTGTGTCCATGTGTGATCTACCCGTGCACCCTCATGACAAAGGTGCGTACAATATCTTGTGTCCATGTGTGATCTACCCGTGCACCCTCATGACAAAGGTGCGTACAATATCTTGTGTCCATGTGTGATCTAACCGTGCACCCTCATGACAAAGGTGCGTACAATATCTTGTATCCATGTATGATCTACCCGTGCACCCTCATGACAAAGGTGCGTACAATATCTTGTATCCATGTATGATCTACCCGTGCACCCTCATGACAAAGGTGCGTACAATATCTTGTATCCATGTATGATCTACCCGTGCACCCTCATGACAAAGGTGCGTACAATATCTTGTGTCCATGTGTGATCTACCCGTGCACCCTCATGACAAAGGTGCTTACAATATCTTGTATCCATGTGTGATCTACCCGTGCACCCTCATGACAAAGGTGCGTACAATATCTTGTATCCATGTATGATCTACCCGTGCACCCTCATGACAAAGGTGCGTACAATATCTTGTATCCATGTATGATCTACCCGTGCACCCTCATGACAAAGGTGCGTACAATATCTTGTATCCATGTGTGATCTACCCGTGCACCCTCATGACAAAGGTGCGTACAATATCTTGTGTCCATGTGTGATCTACCCGTGCACCCTCATGACAAAGGTGCGTACAATATCTTGTGTCCATGTGTGATCTACCCGTGCACCCTCATGACAAAGGTGCGTACAATATCTTGTGTCCATGTGTGATCTACCCGTGCACCCTCATGACAAAGGTGCGTACAATATCTTGTGTCCATGTGTGATCTACCCGTGCACCCTCATGACAAAGGTGCGTACAATATCTTGTGTCCATGTGTGATCTACCCGTGCACCCTCATGACAAAGGTGCGTACAATATCTTGTGTCCATGTGTGATCTACCCGTGCACCCTCATGACAAAGGTGCGTACAATATCTTGTGTCCATGTGTGATCTACCCGTGCACCCTCATGACAAAGGTGCGTACAATATCTTGTATCCATGTGTGATCTACCCGTGTACCCTCATGACAAAGGTGCGTACAATATCTTGTATCCATGTGTGATCTACCCGTGTACCCTCATGACAAAGGTGCGTACAATATCTTGTGTCCATGTATGATCTACCCGTGCACCCTCATGACAAAGGTGCGTACAATATCTTGTGTCCATGTGTGATCTACCCGTGTACCCTCATGACAAAGGTGCGTACAATATCTTGTGTCCATGTGTGATCTACCCGTGCACCCTCATGACAAAGGTGCGTACAATATCTTGTGTCCATGTGTGATCTACCCGTGCACCCTCATGACAAAGGTGCGTACAATATCTTGTGTCCATGTGTGATCTACCCGTGCACCCTCATGACAAAGGTGCGTACAATATCTTGTGTCCATGTGTGATCTACCCGTGCACCCTCATGAAAAAAGTGCGTACAATATCTTGTGTCCATGTGTGATCTACCCGTGCACCCTCATGACAAAGGTGCGTACAATATCTTGTGTCCATGTGTGATCTACCCGTGCACCCTCATGACAAAGGTGCGTACAATATCTTGTGTCCATGTGTGATCTAACCGTGCACCCTCATGACAAAGGTGCGTACAATATCTTGTATCCATGTATGATCTACCCGTGCACCCTCATGACAAAGGTGCGTACAATATCTTGTATCCATGTATGATCTACCCGTGCACCCTCATGACAAAGGTGCGTACAATATCTTGTATCCATGTATGATCTACCCGTGCACCCTCATGACAAAGGTGCGTACAATATCTTGTGTCCATGTGTGATCTACCCGTGCACCCTCATGACAAAGGTGCTTACAATATCTTGTATCCATGTGTGATCTACCCGTGCACCCTCATGACAAAGGTGCGTACAATATCTTGTATCCATGTATGATCTACCCGTGCACCCTCATGACAAAGGTGCGTACAATATCTTGTGTCCATGTGTGATCTACCCGTGCACCCTCATGAAAAAAGTGCGTACAATATCTTGTGTCCATGTGTGATCTACCCGTGCACCCTCATGACAAAGGTGCGTACAATATCTTGTGTCCATGTGTGATCTACCCGTGCACCCTCATGACAAAGGTGCGTACAATATCTTGTATCCATGTGTGATCTACCCGTGCACCCTCATGAAAAAAGTGCGTACAATATCTTGTGTCCATGTGTGATCTACCCGTGCACCCTCAAGACAAAGGTGCGTACATTATCTTGTATCCATGTGTGATCTACCCGTGCACCCTCATGAAAAAAGTGCGTACAATATCTTGTGTCCATGTGTGATCTACCCGTGCACCCTCATGACAAAGGTGCGTACAATATCTTGTATCCATGTGTGATCTACCCGTGCACCCTCATGAAAAAAGTGCGTACAATATCTTGTGTCCATGTGTGATCTACCCGTGCACCCTCATGACAAAGGTGCGTACAATATCTTGTATCCATGTGTGATCTACCCGTGCACCCTCATGAAAAAAGTGCGTACAATATCTTGTGTCCATGTGTGATCTACCCGTGCACCCTCATGACAAAGGTGCGTACAATATCTTGTGTCCATGTGTGATCTACCCGTGCACCCTCATGACAAAGGTGCGTACAATATCTTGTATCCATGTGTGATCTACCCGTGCACCCTCATGAAAAAAGTGCGTACAATATCTTGTGTCCATGTGTGATCTACCCGTGCACCCTCATGACAAAGGTGCGTACAATATCTTGTATCCATGTGTGATCTACCCGTGCACCCTCATGACAAAGGTGCGTACAATATCTTGTGTCCATGTGTGATCTACCCGTGCACCCTCATGACAAAGGTGCGTACAATATCTTGTGTCCATGTGTGATCTACCCGTGCACCCTCATGACAAAGGTGCGTACAATATCTTGTGTCCATGTATGATCTACCCGTGTACCCTCATGACAAAGGTGCGTACAATATCTTGTGTCCATGTGTGATCTACCCGTGCACCCTCATGACAAAGGTGCGTACAATATCTTGTGTCCATGTGTGATCTACCCGTGCACCCTCATGACAAAGGTGCGTACAATATCTTGTGTCCATGTGTGATCTACCCGTGCACCCTCATGACAAAGGTGCGTACAATATCTTGTGTCCATGTGTGATCTACCCGTGCACCCTCATGAAAAAAGTGCGTACAATATCTTGTGTCCATGTGTGATCTACCCGTGCACCCTCATGACAAAGGTGCGTACAATATCTTGTGTCCATGTGTGATCTACCCGTGCACCCTCATGAAAAAAGTGCGTACAATATCTTGTGTCCATGTGTGATCTACCCGTGCACCCTCATGAAAAAAGTGCGTACAATATCTTGTGTCCATGTGTGATCTACCCGTGCACCCTCATGACAAAGGTGCGTACAATATCTTGTGTCCATGTGTGATCTACCCTTGCACCCTCATGAAAAAAGTGCGTACAATATCTTGTGTCCATGTGTGATCTACCCGTGCACCCTCATGAAAAAAAGTGCGTACAATATCTTGTGTCCATGTGTGATCTACCCGTGCACCCTCATGACAAAGGTGCGTACAATATCTTGTGTCCATGTGTGATCTACCCGTGCACCCTCATGAAAAAAGTGCGTACAATATCTTGTGTCCATGTGTGATCTACCCGTGCACCCTCATGACAAAGGTGCGTACAATATCTTGTGTCCATGTGTGATCTACCCGTGCACCCTCATGACAAAGGTGCGTACAATATCTTGTATCCATGTGTGATCTACCCGTGCACCCTCATGAAAAAAGTGCGTACAATATCTTGTGTCCATGTGTGATCTACCCGTGCACCCTCAAGACAAAGGTGCGTACAATATCTTGTATCCATGTGTGATCTACCCGTGCACCCTCATGAAAAAAGTGCGTACAATATCTTGTGTCCATGTGTGATCTACCCGTGCACCCTCATGACAAAGGTGCGTACAATATCTTGTATCCATGTGTGATCTACCCGTGCACCCTCATGAAAAAAAGTGCGTACAATATCTTGTGTCCATGTGTGATCTACCCGTGCACCCTCATGACAAAGGTGCGTACAATATCTTGTATCCATGTGTGATCTACCCGTGCACCCTCATGAAAAAAGTGCGTACAATATCTTGTGTCCATGTGTGATCTACCCGTGCACCCTCATGACAAAGGTGCGTACAATATCTTGTGTCCATGTGTGATCTACCCGTGCACCCTCATGACAAAGGTGCGTACAATATCTTGTATCCATGTGTGATCTACCCGTGCACCCTCATGAAAAAAGTGCGTACAATATCTTGTGTCCATGTGTGATCTACCCGTGCACCCTCATGAAAAAAGTGCGTACAATATCTTGTGTCCATGTGTGATCTACCCGTGCACCCTCATGAAAAAAGTGCGTACAATATCTTGTGTCCATGTGTGATCTACCCGTGCACCCTCATGAAAAAAGTGCGTACAATATCTTGTGTCCATGTGTGATCTACCCGTGCACCCTCATGACAAAGATGCGTACAATATCTTGTGTCCATGTGTGATCTACCCGTGCACCCTCATGAAAAAAGTGCGTACAATATCTTGTGTCCATGTGTGATCTACCCGTGCATCCTCATGAAAATAGTGCGAATAATATCTTGTGTCCATGTGTGATCTACCCGTGCACCCTCATGAAAATAGTGCGAACAATATCTTGTGTCCATGTGTGATCTACCCGTGCATCCTCATGAAAATAGTGCGAACAATATCTTGTGTCCATGTGTGATCTACCCGTGCACCCTCATGAAAATAGTGCGAACAATATCTTGTGTCCATGTGTAATCTACCCGTGCACCCTCATGAAAATAGTGCGAACAATATCTTGTGTCCATGTATGATCTACCCGTGCATCCTCATGACAAAGGTGCGTACAATATCTTGTGTCCATGTGTGATCTACCCGTGCACCCTCATGACAAAGGTGCGTACAATATCTTGTGTCCATGTGTGATCTAACCGTACACCCTCATGACAAAGGTGCGTGCAATATCTTGTGTCCAAATGTGATCTACCCCTGCCTCTCCTTCTAAAAGCTCTGCATGCCAGGAACCAACAAGATGAAGACGTGACGTGTTACTGCAGATGATCGATCAATGTGCCGGTTGGCAAGGGTTATTGGGTTTGCCAGAACGTTTCAATGTTAGCTTCTTAATCCATTTAGGAATGTGCTTTGCTATTCTACAGGGTGTTTGTAAAGTCTCTCTACACTTTGTATGTTGAATAAATTTGAAAAATGAAGTACACGACGTCATCAAAAAATGTGCTCCACAGTCCATCGTGAAGCAATATTCAGCCAATGGCTATTATCTGCTGGATTAATTCTTTGCACTCCAAACAGAATGGTGCTATAAACGGAAGAAATACATATTTTGGTTGTGGTTGAAGAGTGTTTATAAATGGCGGTTGATTCACACGGTTGGTTGTTCAAAGATGTATAGCAAGATTTCCGGATCAACAACCTCCACATCGCATGTTGAACAAGTTTCTTAATGCGAGAAATGTGGAATGTGTTCCGCGATCGGCAGGTCTACTGTGTGTGAAAAAAAAAATGTTTGATATCCAAGAGAGAACCCTTGCAAGTCCAAGAAAGTTGTTAAGGAAACTCTCGCAATAAGTTAACGTATCAGTGAGCACAGTGCACACAATTCTTAAACAACGATTACATTTTCACCTATAGAGGATTTCTGGTGTATCTTAACTAAAAGAGTGTGATACACACTTTTAGTTAAGATACAACAGAAATCATGTATGTAATCCAGAGTCAAATACTCAACGTGGTTTCAAACATTTTTAGCTAACGAAGATGAGTCTATACTCGATGTAACATTCTTCTCTGATGAGGCATGGTTTCATCTGTCTAGATACGTCAACAGCCAAAATAATCATATATGGAGCACTTTTAATCCCAATGCATTTCATGAAGCGCTTCTATACATGAGAAAATTGGGGAACTTTTTTGTTGTTGACCAATTGTCTTCAACAACACTATAAATGCCGATCGATACCGTACTGATATTCTTGAAAAAATTATTAGAACAGCTGAATGAACAGGAAATTAAAGATGCGCGGTTCCAGTAAGATGGTGCAACTATGGTGTTTATTTAGAAAAATAATGTACATACAATTGAGGACCTAAATGAAGCAATAAGAATTACCATTCAAGAAATAACAACAGACACGTTGCAGTTAACAATATGAAGAGACGTGTACAGTCATATATTGAAGCCCGTGATGGACATTTCCACCTCCTGTTATAATTAATAGTGAGGGGCGGCTGGCCGAGTGGCTAGAACGCCAGATTCTCCTTCAGGAGACCCGGGTTCGAATCCTCTGTATGGTATGGGATTTTATCTGTCGGGGCAAAACGAAAATCCTAACCTGCACAGTTCACGGCGACTGCACTAGCCAGGCGGCCTTAATTCCTAAGGCTCAAAGACCCCCTGCCATATACCGCAAGGTACTATATTGGCAGTAAATGACAGTTTTTATGATGACAATTATAATGAATACTACACTGGCACTTTCTAGCTTCCACAAAACAGCGTTAGAATAAAGCAGTGCCTATGGTAACTAATTTAATTAATTCTGTAGCACATTGTTTTATGATGTCATGCACTTCAATTTTTTCAAATTTGTTTTATATACAAAGTGAAGTGAGACCTTACAAACACCGATAGTTTCTGGCTGTTGTTCAGTTCTGCCAATTTCTGTTACTTCAACACTTCTTTTTCTTGTTTCAGTAGATATCTTTTTATTGGTAAGTATGTTTTTCATCTTGCAAGAAGGCTACCTTCTCAATGGCAGTTCTTGTTCTAATCACGGCATCTCCCATCACATGTTATGACTGTTCCAAGATAACTGTACCTGTTCACTTGTTGAAGAATATGCCCATTTACTTGTATATTACATTGTGGTATTTCCTACTTCCCAGGGACGACAATAATAAGTGTCTCTTTACAATTTAATTATAACCCTAGTTGCTCACTGTGTGCAACAACCGCATCTACTAAATGTTGCAGGCCCTGTTCATTGTCTGTGGTCAAGACTGTATCATCTGCATATCTAATGTTATTGACGTATCATCCCCCAATGTTTATTCCTTCCATATCTTCTACATTTCTCAAAATATTTTCACTGTACAGGGAAAAAAGATCTGGAGACATTACACATCCCTGTCTCACACCTCTCTTAATAGGCTGATATTGACCTACGTCATTGTCAATTCTTATGGCAGCTTGTTGTTTCCAATATATGTTTTTTACAAGTCTAAGGTCTTTTCAATCAATTTGTAGATCTTCAAGCATTCTTATCATGTCGATATGTCTCACTTTATTGTAAGCCTTTGTGTAGTCAATAAAGCAAAGGTGTAGATCTCTGCTTACTTCTATAAAACGTTCAATTACGGTTCTCACTATATACAAAGCATTTACTGTGCCCTTGCCTTCTACAAACCCACATTGTTCTTCTCCTATTTCAGGGTGTATTTTCTTCCTAATTCTTTGCATGAAAATTCTTAGCAAAATCTTATTGATGTGACTCATTATCCAAGGCTCCTAATTTCTTTGGGATTGCAATAAATACAGAGTTACATAATTCATGAGATATATCTCAAGTATCATATATTGCATTCAACAGACTGTTAACGTTATTTATCCTATATTATTCTAAAACATTAATAATTTCTGTTGTGACGCTGTCTGAGCCAGTTTAAATATGGTTAAGTGCAATCTGAACCTCAGTTTTCAAAATTGATGGTCCTTCATTATTATTTTGAATATCATACTGTTCTTCTCTGTTATCATCATAAAGGGTTTTCACATAATCTGACCATTCATGTAAAATCTTATCTGTTTCTATTATGATTTTGCGATCTTTTGTCTCTAAGCAACCTGCTGATGTACGTGTTCTTTGATTAGTATAATCTTGTTAATTCTTTTGTGCATTAGTTTGGTATTTTTACTGTTGGGTTGTTGTTCAATTTCTTTGCAGTTTTTCTTAAGCCATGCTTCTTTTACTTTCTTACATAATGTTCTGACTTTTCTGAGAATTTCTTCACATTTGGCGGGATTATTATTGTTCTGTCTTCTTGTTTCCATTAGTTGTAAAATTTCTTTAGTCAACCATGTCTGACGACCCACTTTCTTTAATTTTGGAATAGTTTTTTTCTGCAGCCAAACTGATTGAATTCTTCAACATTTTCCATTGATCATCCACATCTTGAAATATGATATTAGATCAGGCAATATATCAAATCTGTTCTTTACTTCATTGTGAAAGTTATCTTGCATTTCTTTGTCAGTTTTCAATTTCGACAAATCTTATTTAGGGTTTCCTGTTGTATTCTTGACTTTCTTTAACTTTACCCTCAATGTGCCTGCAATTAATCTGTGATCTCTGTAACAATCTGCATTGGGAACTGTTTTTGCGACTGTTAACGCATTTCAAGACCTTCTGCTAATCAGGATGTCATCTATC
The DNA here is from genome assembly GCA_963921405.1 of Cepaea hortensis. Lineage (NCBI taxonomy): Eukaryota > Metazoa > Mollusca > Gastropoda > Stylommatophora > Helicidae > Cepaea > Cepaea hortensis. Next base: position 7,243,912 of record OY992890.1, read on the forward strand.
TGGTGTTTAATCCTGCTGTCTGAACTCCTCCATGTCCATAATCTTCTAAGATTCTGTTTAAGATCTACCCCTGCCTCTCCTTCTAAAAGCTCTGCATGCCAGGAACCAACAAGATGAAGACGTGACGTGTTACTGCAGATGATCGATCAATGTGCCGGTTGGCAAGGGTTATTGGGTTTGCCAGAACGTTTCAATGTTAGCTTCTTAATCCATTTAGGAATGTGCTTTGCTATTCTACAGGGTGTTTGTAAAGTCTCTCTACACTTTGTATGTTGAATAAATTTGAAAAATGAAGTACACGACGTCATCAAAAAATGTGCTCCACAGTCCATCGTGAACCAATATTCAGCCAATGGCTATTATCTGCTGGATTAATTCTTTGCACTCCAAACAGAATGGTGCTATAAACGGAAGAAATACATATTTTGGTTGTGGTTGAAGAGTGTTTATAAATGGCGGTTGATTCACACGGTTGGTTGTTCAAAGATGTATAGCAAGATTTCCGGATCAACAACCTCCACATCGCATGTTGAACAAGTTTCTTAATGCGAGAAATGTGGAATGTGTTCCGCGATCGGCAGGTCTACTGTGTGTGAAAAAAAAAATGTTTGATATCCAAGAGAGAACCCTTGCAAGTCCAAGAAAGTTGTTAAGGAAACTCTCGCAATAAGTTAACGTATCAGTGAGCACAGTGCACACAATTCTTAAACAACGATTACATTTTCACCTATAGAGGATTTCTGGTGTATCTTAACTAAAAGAGTGTGATACACACTTTTAGTTAAGATACAACAGAAATCATGTATGTAATCCAGAGTCAAATACCCAACGTGGTTTCAAACATTTTTAGCTAACGAAGATGAGTCTATACTCGATGTAACATTCTTCTCTGATGAGGCATGGTTTCATCTGTCTAGATACGTCAACAGCCAAAATATTCATATATGGAGCACTTTTAATCCCAATGCATTTCATGAAGCGCTTCTATACATGAGAACATTGGGGAACTTTTTTGTTGTTGACCAATTGTCTTCAACAACACTATAAATGCCGATCGATACCGTACTGATATTCTTGAAAAAATTATTAGAACAGCTGAATGAACAGGAAATTAAAGATGCGCGGTTCCAGTAAGATGGTGCAACTATGGTGTTTATTTAGAAAAATAATGTACATACAATTGAGGACCTAAATGAAGCAATCAGAATTACCATTCAAGAAATAACAACAGACACGTTGCAGTTAACAATATGAAGAGACGTGTACAGTCATATATTGAAGCCCGTGATGGACATTTCCTTCCCCTGTTATAATTAATAGTGAGGGGCGGCTGGCCGAGTGGCTAGAACGCCAGATTCTCCTTCAGGAGACCCGGGTTCGAATCCTCTGTATGGTATGGGATTTTATCTGTCGGGGCAAAACGAAAATCCTAACCTGCACAGTTCACGGCGACTGCACTAGCCAGGCGGCCTTAATTCCTAAGGCTCAAAGACCCCCTGCCATATACCGCAAGGTACTATATTGGCAGTAAATGACAGTTTTTATGATGACAATTATAATGAATACTACACTGGCACTTTCTAGCTTCCACAAAACAGCGTTAGAATAAAGCAGTGCCTATGGTAACTAATTTAATTAATTCTGTAGCACATTGTTTTATGATGTCATGCACTTCAATTTTTTCAAATTTGTTTTATATACAAAGTGAAGTGAGACCTTACAAACACCGATAGTTTCTGGCTGTTGTTCAGTTCTGCCAATTTCTGTTACTTCAACACTTCTTTTTCTTGTTTCAGTAGATATCTTTTTATTGGTAAGTATGTTTTTCATCTTGCAAGAAGGCTACCTTCTCAATGGCAGTTCTTGTTCTAATCACGGCATCTCCCATCACATGTTATGACTGTTCCAAGATAACTGTACCTGTTCACTTGTTGAAGAATATGCCCATTTACTTGTATATTACATTGTGGTATTTCCTACTTCCCAGGGACGACAATAATAAGTGTCTCTTTACAATTTAATTATAACCCTAGTTGCTCACTGTGTGCAACAACCGCATCTACTAAATGTTGCAGGCCCTGTTCATTGTCTGTGGTCAAGACTGTATCATCTGCATATCTAATGTTATTGACGTATCATCCCCCAATGTTTATTCCTTCCATATCTTCTACATTTCTCAAAATATTTTCACTGTACAGGGAAAAAAGATCTGGAGACATTACACATCCCTGTCTCACACCTCTCTTAATAGGCTGATATTGACCTACGTCATTGTCAATTCTTATGGCAGCTTGTTGTTTCCAATATATGTTTTTTACAAGTCTAAGGTCTTTTCAATCAATTTGTAGATCTTCAAGCATTCTTATCATGTCGATATGTCTCACTTTATTGTAAGCCTTTGTGTAGTCAATAAAGCAAAGGTGTAGATCTCTGCTTACTTCTATAAAACGTTCAATTACGGTTCTCACTATATACAAAGCATTTACTGTGCCCTTGCCTTCTACAAACCCACATTGTTCTTCTCCTATTTCAGGGTGTATTTTCTTCCTAATTCTTTGCATGAAAATTCTTAGCAAAATCTTATTGATGTGACTCATTATCCAAGGCTCCTAATTTCTTTGGGATTGCAATAAATACAGAGTTACATAATTCATGAGATATATCTCAAGTATCATATATTGCATTCAACAGACTGTTAACGTTATTTATCCTATATTATTCTAAAACATTAATAATTTCTGTTGTGACGCTGTCTGAGCCAGTTTAAATATGGTTAAGTGCAATCTGAACCTCAGTTTTCAAAATTGATGGTCCTTCATTATTATTTTGAATATCATACTGTTCTTCTCTGTTATCATCATAAAGGGTTTTCACATAATCTGACCATTCATGTAAAATCTTATCTGTTTCTATTATGATTTTGCGATCTTTTGTCTCTAAGCAACCTGCTGATGTACGTGTTCTTTGATTAGTATAATCTTGTTAATTCTTTTGTGCATTAGTTTGGTATTTTTACTGTTGGGTTGTTGTTCAATTTCTTTGCAGTTTTTCTTAAGCCATGCTTCTTTTACTTTCTTACATAATGTTCTGACTTTTCTGAGAATTTCTTCACATTTGGCGGGATTATTATTGTTCTGTCTTCTTGTTTCCATTAGTTGTAAAATTTCTTTAGTCAACCATGTCTGACGACCCACTTTCTTTAATTTTGGAATAGTTTTTTTCTGCAGCCAAACTGATTGAATTCTTCAACATTTTCCATTGATCATCCACATCTTGAAATATGATATTAGATCAGGCAATATATCAAATCTGTTCTTTACTTCATTGTGAAAGTTATCTTGCATTTCTTTGTCAGTTTTCAATTTCGACAAATCTTATTTAGGGTTTCCTGTTGTATTCTTGACTTTCTTTAACTTTACCCTCAATGTGCCTGCAATTAATCTGTGATCTCTGTAACAATCTGCATTGGGAACTGTTTTTGTGACTGTTAACGCATTTCAAGACCTTCTGCTAATCAGGATGTCATCTATCTGGTGTTTAATCCTGCTGTCTGAACTCCTCCATGTCCATAATCTTCTAAGATTCTGTTTAAACCAGGTGTTTCCTACAACAGTTTCTTGTTCTTTTGCCCAATCTACAAGTCTGTATCCTCTTTCGTTTCGCTCTCCCAAACCATGGTTGCCTACACAGCATCCTTTTGTTTATTTCTGAATTTTTTTTTACAGTTCTTCAAAGCAGACCCTCATTATAAAACGTCTTTATACTTTCTTTACTGCTTACACTTGTTGGAGCATATATTTGAATGACATTAATTTTAAAAGGTCTTCCGTTTAATTTTACTAATAGAACTCTATCTGACGTAAAAGAGTGTACAATAAGAACAACGCGGTTGACCAACAACAAAACAGCATCATCAACAACAACCACCACCAAAAGTTAGATGAAAGCAACACTCCATACAGACCAACATCTGACGAGCACGTGCATGATACTGGTCTGAATGGCTGAAGCTCTGACGTGTTTAGATCAATACCATCATCAGCCAGAACAACACCAACAAAGACAATAACAACAACAACTACTACTATACGTATCCTAAGAGAAATGCCACCTACCGGATTTGGCCAATGCGCCCGCCGTGGTCACTGAAGAAGATGATGAGGGTGTTGTTGATGATGTTCTTGTCGCTCATCTCCCGCAGGAAAGCCAGGTAGAGGTCATCTCCAGCGCTGGCCTTGTTGAGGTCATCGTGGGTCAAGCGTGCAGTAAAACTGAAACAGCAAACAGCATTACATCCACAGTCTACACACGTTGTGTGTTAAGTTTACACGTGAATGTACGTCAGGTCTACCCGTGAATGTACGTCAAGTCGACACGTGGCTGTGCGTCAAGTCGACCCGTGGCTGTGCGTCAAGACTACAGTGCTAGACTAGACTGAGAACATTCATGAATGAATGGTCTGCAAATTACTCGCTTTGTGAGGATGATGATATGGTGATGATGAAGTTGATGGCGACGTGTATGACGAGTAGCACCAGAGGGTCTCTAGGCATCATAATGAGACATGCGGTATGAGCCATGTCTCATGTCTCGTGGTGGGGGTCTATGCCTCATGGCTCGTGGTGGGGTCTATGCCTCCCTCGTGTTGGGTTGTGGCCTGGGTTCTTCCACGCTTCGTGTTTTTCCTAGATCGATATTTTTTGTGATTGTCTGTGGGTTAAACAGAATTTAAATGGCCGGTAAATTATTGAAGGTAGTTGGTGCTATTAATCGGAGTATGTGTAACAAAGGAAAAGATCAATTGAACTAGGTGGGTAGGCTCAGTAAAGATGAGCGCGATAACGATGGCGACCTTGTTCCTAATTGTTTCACAAGCTGTGACCAGCTGTAGAACCCTTCCTTGTCGTCACATTTGTATGGTAACACCGCCGCATTAGAGATGCGCGTGATAAAGCTGTCAGCCATGGTAAAGAAACAATTATCTTCCCGTTTGTATAGCCGTACACAAGTTGGTTGGTACCCTAGTCCCCCTCGTATAGAGGTGATAGGCTCGAAGCTCGATGCTTTATCGCTGGTAAGTGTATGGGGGTGCGTAGTTGGTCATAGGGGGTGTGGTGGGATATCACCCCCGTGTGTTGCCGGGGCCCATACGGGGGAGCAAAGAATAGTAACACTGTTGCCTACCATGCACGTCGTAAGAGGCGACTAAGGAGGCTATGGTTCCGTCGCCCTGCTACTGAGTGAGTGCGTGGCGTGACACTGTGAGCTGTGAATTTCGTGTGGAATGCTTTTGCATCGGTCCGCGGTTGTTTTAAGCGTGAACTGCGTGTTCGGAACGATGGCGGCCGGCTGTTGCTGGATTGACTAGTTTGCCTTTTCGGTTCACGAGTGCTTTTTTCGGGAGACTCCTGGGAGTCAGCGCTGTAGCTACGGAGTTCGTGCTTTGTGCGGCGCTTTCGGTGGGTCGCCCTGCGGAAAGAGACCAAGCCATGTGGGATAAAACCCGGGTCAATGAAGTCTTTCTGGTGACTGCCGTTTCCATCAACGATGAACTGTATTTTTTGTGGAAGACTTTTGTGTTTGCATTCTGGCGGCGGCTTTATGCACAGTGTACCTGTGTGGGCTGTTGGCTTGCCGACACTTCTGTCTATTCCATTGTTCACATAGGGCAGTGAGGAGCATTTTGTGTGATATTCACTGGTACAGGAACGGAGCAATATGGGGACGACCCGTTGCCGTGAAGTTGGAACCGCGACTAACTAACTAACTAACTAACATCAATGTGTAACATGGGTGTCTAGTTGTTGTCAATGCGCTTGACAGGTTCGAGTCCTACTGTGTGGTGGAGTAGTGTAGTAGTAGTCGAGGGTGTAACGGGGCTAGGTGGTGTTGTAGGCATCGTTTGAGAGTCGAAGCATGCGCCTGGTTGATAAGGGTATCCACCCTAGGCGGCTCTTTTTAAGTGTATACTAAACCGTAAATGTATAACAACGGTGTCTAGTTGCCGCCATAGCGCTTGTAAGGTTCGAAACCTACTGTGTGGTGGGGTAGTGTGGCAGTGGGCGAATATGTAACGGAGCTAAATGGTATCATTGGCGGTTCGAATCACGCCCCTGGTCGCTAACTATAGCCAACATAGGCCCCGGAGGTTCGAATCCAGCGGTATCGCTTTGCATTCTCCTCAGAAAATTAAGTTCCACAGCCAGCAGATTCAGCGTGACTACTCATTGTCTTCACATTCATACAAAACTACAGGTTCTATGTAGCGCCGCAACACTCTTTTTCTCGTAGCAATTGCCATCTTTTTACTGGTCGTTATGTTTTTCATCTTGCAAAAGGTTATCTTCGCAATGGCGCTTCTTGTGATAATCTCTTCAAGGCATCTCCCATCAGTTCTTATGAATGTTCAGAGATACTTGTATCTATTCACTTGTTTCAGAATATTCCCATTTACATGCATATTACATCGTGGTATTTCGTTCTTTAGGTTTTATAATTTAATTCTAACTCTAGTTGTTCACTGTGTGCAACAACCGCCTCTACTAATTATTGCAGATCCAACGAAGTGTCTTCTGATTACATAAATTATATGAAGGTAGTTGACAATTTAAATTAGATGAAGTTATTTTATTACAGAAATTAAAGGAAGACATTTGACTAGAAATATTTAATAAAACGACGAAAAAACGGAGATCTACCCGTGTGAGAAAAGCATATAAGCATGTTAATGGCAATCCCTGTGAACATATTTAACAGAATTATTCTGAATAGTATATGAATATTTAGCTTTACGGTGAAATCAATACTGCTGTATCGGTCGGAAACAGGAAGAACGACTCAAACAACTACTAATAAACAACGAACATTCATTAACCGGTGCCCATGTAGTTCATCCACGGCGTTCATGTTTCATTCGACAATTAGTATAAGGCCTGAAGTCACATTTGCGGCTTCAAAATATGTTTTCATATCATATGTAAATATGAAGATGTATTCAAGGTGATTTCTAAGGACAAAATTCAGCATATCACACGTTACAAAAGATAGATTTCGCTCAAACTTAAACATTAAGAGTGGGAAAAAAGTATGTTGTAGATACGGTTTTTCATTTGTTTCTAGTGGGACTTGGTAATTTGTTGTTCTTTCTGGTCCTGATATGTATATTTTTACCACATCTTCACTGATGTTTTTCATCTTGTCTGCTCATTGCCCATGCCTCACAGTCATACACAAGTACAGGTTCTATGAAAGACAGAGACACTTTGCGGTTATTATTAACCAAAATGACAAATGAGAGGTCGGTTAATATGTAAGTATTTGTAAATCAATATACACAGGGCTGGCTGGTATATAATGAAAACAAAGGTAGCTAATTTTAGAAAACGAAATAGACGTGCTACCATAATAATATCCACACAGAATCAGTGTTACAGATTTCGTCTACTCCTCGCCAAAATCAGACAGCGAAGAAGGGTAATGACATTTTTGCAGTTGCGAAGTGCCGTATTAGAAGCCCAAATATTAACCTCAAGGTGCGGGTTAATCCAAATCTTGAGAGTGTCTTCATTCTGATCTGGAGTTGTTTACCGTGCCTTTACCGTGTCACTATTCCACCTCTGTTTGCGTGCGAGGCACGGTAAACAACTCCAGATCAGAATGAAGACACTAATAAGATTTGGATTAACCCGCACCTTGAGGTTAATATTTGGGCTTCTAATACGGCACTTCGCAACTGCAAAAATGTCATTACCCTTCTTCGCTGTCTGATTTTGGTGAGGAGTAGGCGAAATCTGTAACACTGATTCTGTGTGGATATTATTATGGTAGCACGTCTATTTCGTTTTCTAAAACTAGATACCTTTGTTATCATTATATACCAGCCAGCCCTGTGTATATTATATTTACAAATACTTACATATTAACCGACCTCTCATTTGTCATTTTGGTTAATAATAACCGCAAAGTGTCTCTGTCTTTCATAGAACCTGTACTTTTGTATGACTGTGAGGCATGGGCAATGAGCAGACAAGATGAAAAACATCAGTGAAGATGTGGTGAAAATATACATATCAGGACCAGATAGAACAACAAATTACCAAGTCCCACTAGAAACAAATAAAAAACCGTATCTACAACATACTGTTTTCCTCTCTTAATGTTTAAGTTTGAGCGAAATCTATCTTTTGTAACCTGTGACATGCGGAATTTTGTCCTTAGAAATCACCTTGAATACATCTTCATATTTACATATGATATGAAAACATATTTTGAAGCTGCAAATGTGACTTCAGGCCTTATACTAATTGTCGAATGAAACATGAACGCCAAGGATGAACTACATGGGCACCGGTTAATGAATGTTTGTTGTTTATTAGTAGTTGTTTGAGTCGTTCTTCCTGTTTCCGACCGATACAGCAGTATTGATTTCACCGTAAAGCTAAATATTCATATACTATTCAGAATAATTCTGTTAAATATGTTCACAGGAACTGCCATTAACATACTTATATGCTTTTCTCACACCGGTAGATCTCCGTTTTTTCGTCGTTTTATTAAATATTTCTAGTCTTCCTTTAATTTCTGTAATAAAATAACTTAATCTAATTTAAATTGTCAACTACCTTCATATAATTTATGTAATCAGCAGACACTGCGCAGGATCTGCAATAATTAGTAGAGGCGGTTGTTGCACACAGTGAACAACTAGAGTTAGAATTTAATTATAAAACGACACGGCTTATGATTGTCACTAGGAAGAACGAAATACCACGATGTAATATACATGTAAATGGGAATATTCTGAAACAAGTGAATAGATACAAGTATCTCGGAACATTCATAACTGATGGAAGATGCCTTGAAGAGATTATCACAAGAAGCGCCGTTGCGAAGATAACCTTTTGCAAGATGAAAAACATAACGACCAGTAAAACGATGGCAATTGCTACGAGAAAAAGAGTGTTGCGGCGCTACATAGAACCTGTAGTTTTGTATGAATGTGAAGACAATGAGTAGTCACGCTGAATCTGCTGGCTGTGGAACTTAGTTTTCTGAGGAGAATGCAAAGCGATACCGCTGGATTCGAACCTCCGGGGCCTATGTTGGCTATAGTTAGCGACCAGGGGCGTGATTCGAACCGCCAATGATACCATTTAGCTCCGTTACATATTCGCCCACTGCCACACTACCCCACCACACAGTAGGTTTCGAACCTGACAAGCGCTATGGCGGCAACTAGACACCGTTGTTATACATTTGTGGCTTAGTATACACTTAAACAGAGCCGCCTAGGGTGGATACCCTTATCAACCAGGCGCGTGCTTCGACTCTCAAGAGATGCCTACAACACCACCTAGCCCCGTTACACCCTCGACTACTACTACACTACTCCACCACACAATAGGACTCGAACCTGTCAAGCGCATTGACAATAACTAGACACCCCTGTTACACATTGATATCCCACCACACCCCCTATGATCAACTACGTACCCCCATACACTTACCAGCGATAAAGCATCGAGCTTCGAACCTATCACCTCCATATGAGGGGGCCTAGGATACCAACTAGCTTGTGTACGGCTATACAAACGGGAAGATAATTGTTTCTTTACCATGGCTGACAGCTTTATCACGCGTATCTCTAATGCAACGGTGTTACCATACAAATGTGACGACAAGGAAGGGTTCTACAGCTGGTCACAGCTTGTGAAACAATTAGGAACAAGGTCGCCATCGTTATCGCGCTCATCTTTACTGAGCCTACCCGCCTAGTTCAATTGATCTTTTCCTTTGTTACACATACTCCGATTAATAGCACCAACTACCTTGCATAATTTACCGGCCATTTAAATTCTGTTTAACCCACAGACAATCACAAAAAATATTGATCTTGGAAAAACACGAAGCGTGGAAGAACCCAGGCCACAACCCAACACGAGGGAGGCATATACCCCACCACGAGCCATGAGGCATAGACCCCCACCACGAAACATGAGACATAGCTCATACCGCATGTCTCATTACGATGCCTAGAGACCCTCTGGTACTACTATGATGATAACAATGCAGGCGATGAGGATGATGAGGATCAGAATGATGATGATATGAAGATGATGATAATGATGAGGATGATAATGATGATGAGGAGAGGATAATAATGAGGATGATAATGATAAGGATGATGATGCCTTGTCTAAAGATGATGAGAGTGATGATGATGATGATGATGATGATGATGATGATGATGATGATGATGATGATGATGATGATGATGATGATGATGATGATGATGATGATGATGATGATGATGATGATGATGATGATGATGATGATGAGGATGATCATGAGTGATTTCTAGAAGATATCAACACTGGGAGGATAACGTTATTTAAAAACACTCCAAAAAAACAACAACCGACAAATGTGGTAGCAGAAGCTTGATTTGAGTATGTGAAGCTATAGGGCTATCACACTTGTGTCGGCTGAGTGCAAGGAGGGCAGGTGATCTAGCCGTGGCTAGATGACGCTGTGTTACTGTTAATGAAGCTACGTGTAGAGTGGTGGAAAATGAAGCTGTGTTAATGACGTTACATATAGAGTTGTGGCTAGATGACGCTGTGTTACTGTTAATGAAGCTACGTGTAGAGTGGTGGCAAATGAAGCTGTGTTAATGAAGCTACATGTAGAGTCGTGGCTAAATGAATCTGTGTTAATGAAGTTACATTTAAAGTTGTGGCTAGATGACGCTGTGTTAATAAAGCTACGTGTAGAGTGGTGGCAAATGAAGCTGTGTTAATGAAGCTACATGTAGAGTGGTGGCTAAATGAAACTGTGTTAATGAAGTTACATTTAGAGTTGTGGCTAGATGACGCTGTGTTAATGAAGCTACGTGTAGAGTGGTGGCTAAATGAAACTGTGTTAATGAAGTTACATGTAGAGTTGTGGCTAGATGACGCTGTGTTAATGAAGCTGCGTGTAGAGTGGTGGAAAATGAAGCTGTGTTAATGAAGTTACAAGTAGAGTGGTGGCTAGATGAAGCTGTGTTAATGAAGTTACATGTAGAGTGGTGGCTAGATAACGCTGTGTTAATGAAGTTACAAGTAGAGTGGTGGCTAGATGAAGCTGTGTTAATGAAGTTACATGTAGAGTGGTGGCTAGATAACGCTGTGTTAATGAAGCTACGTGTAGAGTGGTGGCTAGATAACGCTGTGTTAATGAAGTTAAATGTAGAGTGGTGGCTAGATGGTGCTGTGTTAATGAAGTTACATGTAGAGTGGTGGCTAGATAACGCTGTGTTAATGAAGTTACATGTAGAGTGGTGGCTAGATAACGCTGTGTTAATGAAGTTACATGTAGAGTGGTGGCTAGATAAGGTTGTGTTAATGAAGCTACATGAAGAGGTATGGCTAGATGTAGCTGGGTTGATGAGGTTACATGTAGATAGGTGGCTAGATGAAGCTGTGTTAATGAAGCTATATGTAGAGTGGTGGTTAGGCAAAGCTGTGTTAATGAATCTAGATGTAGAGTGGTGGCTAGATGAAGTGGTGTTAATAAAGCTACATGCAGAGTGGTAGCTAGGTGAATCTGTGTTTATATGGTTCCGTCGCTCCCATTTTTGCCAAGGGTAAGTCTTCGTGGACCCCTGGCCCTAGGTCTTCCAAGGCTCTCTATGTGTATATTGAGAAGACTCTTTTTGACATTCAGAACCTGCTGCTACCACCACTCAGACGTTAGAATTTTACTTCGGAAGAAAGGTTAGCACTGACCCAGCTTCAAAGTGGAGATGACATCATCATCAAAGCCGCAGATAAGGGTGGGGCAGTCGTGGTTTGGCGGAAGGATCTTTACATTGCAGAAGGACACAAACAACTCGGGGATGCGTCTTTCTACCAACCACGCCCTACAGATGGCACTGTCGACAATAACCACCAGGTCAAACTTCTACGCTGATCCAACAAGGGCTACTTCCCCCAGCAGCCAAGTCCTTAAACATCCATGACAGTGGTTTGGGTAGATCGACGTTTTATATGCTGCCCAAAACACACAAACTGAACAATCCGGGCAGACCGATCGTATCAGCCTGTTCATGCCCTACCGAGAACATATCCGGATTCTGAGACAACATTTTTCAACCGCTGGTTGGTGATCTCCCATCATATTTGAAAGACACCAACCAGGCGATAGAGACGTTTGAATCTATTACATTCACGTCTGACAACCAGTACCATATCTTCACCCTTGATGTGGCCACATTGTATACTTCTATTCCACACAATGATGGCCTCTCAGCTTTGAAATTCTTTCTCGACAAGCGACTAAACCCCACCATTGCCACTGAGCATATTCTACGCCTGGCAGAACTGGTCCTTACTCTCAACTCATTTGAGTTTAATGGCCAGTACTTCCATCAGATCAGTGGGGTTGCCATGGGTACTAAAATGGGCCCTAGCTATGCCTGCCTCTTTATGGGCCACCTTGAACACCAACTATATAATGGCGGAGTCCCTGAACTATACAGGCGGTACATTGATGATTGTGCTGGTGTCACTGATATGAAATTAAGCGATCTCGAAACATTCATAGACTTCTTCTCCAATTTTCATCCTACTATCAAACTAACTTCCCATATTTCTTCGTCATCCGTCAATTTCTTAGACTTTACGGCTTCCATAGGGACCCATGGTCTTACCACGACGGTCTACTATAAACCGACTGACTCTCACACCTTTCTATTCTACACCTCTTCTCACCCTCCGTCCAGCAAAGACGCAATTCCTTACTCTCAACTTCTGCGTCTTCGACGACTATGCCAAGATGATGAGGATTTTCGCCATAGGGCCAACGAGATGGTAGACTTCTTCAGACTCCGTGGCTATCCTGATCATGTCCTATCGTCAACTTTCCGTCGTGCGCTGTCCATTAGCCGCGCAGAGACTCTCACCTTAGCGCCTAAACCGCAAAACCTTCGACCGGTACTCTCTCTTGCCTACCATCCGCACAATATTTCAGTCAAAAATATCATCTTTCGACATATCTATCCTTCAAGCCGATCCTACTACTAGCGCGATATTTTCAGAGAAACCACTAGTGGCATACAGACGTGAACGTAACCTTAAAGATGTACTCGTCCACAACTGGGTACAGGTCTCTCGACCTCCACCATCAAAATTAGGTACTAAGGCTTGCCTAAGACCTAGTTGCAAGACGGTGGTGCTATTCCCCAACAGCAGTTTTCGCATCAAGGAAGAATTTTCCTGCACCAGTCGCAACTTAATTTACGCCATCATTTGCAAACGGTGTGATATGAAGAATATTGGTGAGATTAGTCTCAAACTTGCCGACAGATTCCGCCAACATCTGCTGGACATCCATCATAACGCCTCTAAGCCGGTCTCCACCAATTTCAACAGCGCTAATCATCACGGTGCTTCCGATGTCCAGGTCACGGCCATCCAGTCTTGCTCGTCCGGGGCCAAACACCGCAAAAATATAGAGAATCGGCTTATATTCTCTATGGGGTGCCTAACATCACATGGCCTCAACACCCAACATAGTTTCATCTGATCGTTGACATTTCCCCTCCCCCTCCCCACTCTCTTGCTTCCACACCCTCCCAGTTGTCACCCTCTTCCTGTCTCTTACTACGGTTCCTTTTTCTACGAAGGATATCGTTTACCCCGTCTCTCTTGGGGAGATCCCGAATGACCGCTCTAGTATGCAGTCACCTGAGACACCTCATAGTGCCACTCTTGACACTCCTTCCGAACATAATATAGTGTGCACCTATAAGGATATCACCATTCATCCCGGACCCAATACCACCCCAAACCTGATAGCAACCATATTAGATATGTTGTTCTGTGTGTATGCGCATATACATAAGTATATATGTCTGCATGTAAGAATCAGTAGAATATGCGGATGTTTATGTAGGTATATGTATATATGTATGCATGCGCATGTGCGTATATATATATATATATATATATATATATATATATATATATATATATATATATATGTGTGTGTGTGTGTGTGTGTGTGTGTTGGTGTGAGTGCGTGTGTGCGTAAGGGTTTATATGTATGTATGTACATGTGTGGATTTATCTATACGCATATATGCGCGAGCGTGTGGTGTGTGTGCGTATGGGTGTGTGTGTGTGAGTGTGTGTGTGTGTGTATGTTAATGGGTCTTTTACAATATCACTACATCCTTTTTGCTCGCTGCACGTTGCGAGAGATCAACAGCAACGAGAGAAGCTAAGGGCCTTATACCCCTAGTATATCAATCATCCGTGCTGTCTCTCATTCACACCTATCTGTCCTTTATCTCATACAATGAACAGCACCGAAAAAAGCTGTAACAGACACACCCACAGTACATCCATTATCCGGACTGTCTCTGGCACGCGTCGTTCCTTGATTCCAGTTATGAGATGTACACTCACACACAGCAAGAGAAAACCTGTGGGTCACGCACCAGCACCACACCGACAACAATAATCTTGCTTCTCTGTGCCTGCCTAGAGCATGTATGACTGGTGATCTGATCTTGTACAACCCCAATAATATAAACATGGGGTGATTTGATCATATAATACATGGTATAACAATCAACCTTACTGACCCTATTTCAAAGGTAACAGTATGAGTGAAGCCTCGTATTTCTAAACTTTTCTGCTCCGCATAATACGTGGTATAACAATCAACATTACTGATCCTATTTCATAGGAAACAGTATGAGTGAAGCCTCGTATTTGTAGACCGTCCTACTCCACATATCCATGTGGCATATCACAGGAACGACACTAACCTCTCTCTCTCTCTCTCTCCCTCCCTCCCCCTCTCTCTCTCCTTTCCCATATATACTGTGTACATGTGTATGCATACTACTATTTGAGTGTTTGTTGATCGGTGTAGATGTATGTATGTGCGCACACATATATCAGTTCACCAAGATTTTGGTACTCGCCTCATAACAGCACATAGACGCCCATAATCTGAGTTTTGTTAGTAGCACCATCATACTTGGATGCACCCTACATTGCTCTATAATATCCGTTAACTAGGGCCAACCCATTCACGGGCACCCACTCATGCTTCGGACGTATATCCACTGGGACTCCTCGGTTACCATCACATCTCTATTGCTACTAGTTTCCTATTACCTTCCTGCCTCCGCTCCCCCCTCCCCCCCCCCCGCCTTTTCACTCATGTACCTGGGATGCTCACTGGGCCGTTACACCCACCACCCAGACATCACCCCTCTCCCTCGGCGGTGTATATAAAGCGATAACGGTGACATTCTCAGTGATACAAGTTCGGATTCCCAGGTGAGTAGGAACATTTCTTGCAATTTTTATTTTCTCTTCATTGCTTTCATTTTTTAATCTTTTTGTTCTTCTCATTCCGTCGTCACGCCTCAATATAGTTACCGGAGGGTCTTCACCGTGGCTATGAGTTGTGTTTTGTGTGTGTATTTGTTTGCTGGTGAAGGCTAGTCCCCGCAACGCCCTGTATGTGCCGTACTCCTGTTATGTAAAGCTGCACTACTTTGTGTCATTTTATATTGTTTTCTGAAGTGAGTGCGTGGCGAGACTCTGTGATCTGTGATATTCACGTGGAATGCTTTTACGTGTCCGCTTTTGTTTGTACAATGACCTGAATGTTCGGAACAATGCCTACTGGCTGTTGCTGAATTGCCTTTTCGGTTCACGAGTGCATTTTTCAGGAGACTCCTGGCAGTCGGCGCTGGAGCTATGGGGTTCGTACTTAATACGACGCTTTCGGCGGGTCGCCTTGAGGATAGAGACAGAGCCATATGAGAGAACCCGGGTCAATGAGATCTTTCTGGTGACTGCCGATTCCATCGACGATGAACTTTGGTTTTCTTGGATGACTTTTGTGTTAACATTCTGGCGGCGGCATTATGCACAGTGTACCTGTGTGGACTGTTGGATTGCCGAGACTCCTGTCTGTTCCACTTTTCACATTGGGCAGTGGGGAGAATTTGTGTGATAATCACATGCACATAAACGGAGCATAATGGGGACGACCCGTTGCCGTGAATTTGGAACCTCGACTAACTATCTGTGTTTATGGCGCTACATGTAGAGAGGTGGCTAGATGAAGCTGTGTTTATGGCGCTACATGTAGAGATGTGGCTAGATGAAGCTGTGTTAATAAAGCTATATGTAAAGTGGTGACTAGATGAAGCTGTGTTTATGGCGCTACATGTAGAGATGTAGCAGGGTGAAGTTGTGTTAATAAAACTATATGTAGAGTGGTGGCTAGATGAAGCTGTGTTAATGAAGCTACGTGTAGAGTGGTGGCAAATGAAGCTGTGTTAATGAAGCTACATGTAGATTTTTTGCTAGATGAAGCTGTGGTAATGAAGCTACATGTAGAGTTGTGGCTAGATGAAGCTGTGTTAATGAAGCTACGTGTAGAGTGGTGGCAAATGAAGCTGTGTTAATGAAGCTACATGTAGATTTTTTGCTAGATGAAGCTGTGGTAATGAAGCTACGTGTAGAGTTGTGGCCAAATGAAGATGTGTTAATAAAGCTACGTGTAGAGTTGTGGCCAAATGAAGATGTGTTAATAAAGCTACGTGTAGAGTTGTGGCCAAATGAAGATGTGTTAATAAAGCCGCATGTCACCAAGTTCTTTAATGTATTTCTTTGCATAACATGTGAAAAAATATGTTTGACTGTCTACGTCTAATTTCTGTAATCAGTTTACAATTTTCGTTTGTTTCTTGTAGGACTTGGACATTGGTTTGTTTTTGTTTTTTTCTGTTTGTCCATTTTATTGTTTGCAATCTCGCCAGAAACCACATTTTCACATCCATCAGATGTTTTTCAGCTTGACTGCTCATTGTCCAAGCTTCACATCCATAATAAATGTAATTGATGTTTCTTCCTCCAATGATGATTCCTTTCATATCTTGAACATTCTGAGAATATTTTAACTACTCAGGGAAAACAGATCTGGAGACATTACTCATACATGTCTCACACCTTTCTTAGTAGGCTGACATTGACCTACTTCATTATCAAATCTGTTGTTATGAAAGCTTGTTGTTTCCAATATATATTTTATACAAGTCTAAGATCTTTTCCATCAATTTGTAGATCTTTAAGCATCTCTGCCATGTTGACATTCTTACTCTATCGACAGCCTTTGTATAGTCAACAAAGCAAAGATGTAAATCTTTATTTCCTTTTATAGAATGTTCAATTACTCTTCTCATTGTGTACACAGCAATTGCTGTACCCTTGCCTTCTACAAACCCACATTGTTCTTCTCCTATTTCGGGTTGTATTTTCTTCCTAAATATTTGCATGATAATTCTTAGCGAAATCTTCCTGATGTGGCTCATTATACTAATTGTTCTATGCCGATCACATTCCAAGGCTGCTGATTTCTTTGGGATTGCAATACTTACAGAATTACATAATTCATGAGGTATATCTCCAGCATCATATATTGTATTCAGCAGTCTGATGACTTTATCTGTTCCATTTTCTTCTAAAACATTTCATACTTTCTGTTGTGATGTTGTCTGAACCGTGGATTTTGCCAGTTTTCATATGCTTAGGAACATTCTGAACCTCCATCTTCAAAATTAATGGTCCTTCATTATTATTTCGAATATCATACTGTTCTTCTCTGTTATCATCATAAAGATTTCTTTTTTTTCCCACATAATCTGATCATACATGTAAAATCCGATCTTTGTCTATTATGATCTGTCCATTTTATTTATTTATTTTTTTTTTTTTTTGGTCAGCATGTTGATGTACGTGCTCTTTTATTAGTAAGCTCCTGAATTCGTTTGTGTATTCTTGTGGAATTTTTACTGTTGCGTCGTTTTTCAATTTCTATGCAAGATTTCTCAAGCCATGCTTCTTTTGCCTCCTTACATGATGTTCTGACTCTTCTGTGTATTTCTTCATATTTGGCAGGATTGTTTTTGCTGTGTCATCTTGTTTCCAATAGTTGTAAAATTTCTTCAGTCATCCATTACTTACTACCCACTTTATTTAGTTTTGGAATAGTTGTTTCTGCAGCCAAACTGATTGAATTCTTTAACATTTGCCATTGATCCTTCATATCTTGAAATAGGATCTCTAGAACAGACATTATATCAAATCTGTTCTTTAATTCACTTATGTTTTAATTGTCTTTATTACCTTGTCATTTTTCAAAGTAAACAGATCATATTTAGTGTTTGCTGGTGAATATCTGCCTCTATTTAACCTTACCCTCAATGTTCCTGTAGTCAATCAGTGATCACTGTAACAGTCAGCATTAGGAACTGTTTTTGCGATTGTTAACGCAGTTCTTAACCTTCTGCTAATCAGGTATTCATCAATCTGGTTTCTAATTCTACTATCAGAACTCCTCCATGTCCATAATCTTCTAGGGTGTTGTTTAAACCATGTGTTTCCGACAATAATTTCCGGCTCTTTTGCCCATTCTACAAGTCTGCATCCTCTTTCGTTTCGCTCTCTCGAACCATGGTTGCCTACTGTACATCCATCGGCTTGATTTCCCACTGTTGCATTCAAGTCACCCATTATGATATTTATTTCTGAATTTTTCATTTCTTTAAAGCAATCTCCATGTCATTATAAAATTCTTCTATACTATCTTCTCTGCACTTTCCTGTTGGGGCATATATTTGAATGACGTTTATGTTCAAATGTCTGCCTATTAATTTTACTAACAGAACCCTGTCTGTCATCTCCTAATATCCTTGAACAGAGTGTGATATATGCCGATCTAAGATCATTGCTACACCTCTTTGCCGTTCTTCTCCCCTAGAATAAATAATTTCACAATCTCCCCCTGTCCGCATCTTTCCATCTCGTCTCGCACATTCCTAATATATTAATCTTCTCTCTTTCCAGTTCTTATGTGATGCTGTCTAATTTTCCTTTGTCGCTTAACGTTCGAACATTTCTTGCTGCTAATTTCGATGTCCCTGTCCTTTTCTTGTGTTGATCTGTAATTAGGCTAATCATGATAAACTAGGCAGCTTTACAGAAGGTAGTTTGCCATTACTTTCCTTCTTGGCAGTGACCATACTGGCCGGTGACAGTAGCAATTGTCGCCTTAAAGAGATCGTCTGCCTACCGTTGCAAAACTTGAGACCATAACCAACAACTATCTGTCGGCTGCCCTCAAATTTCATCCACCACCTGCCTTCTGTGGTATAATAGCCCTGCCACAAGCAGCGTTTAGCAAGATGAGGAATACTGTTGGCTATAAGTCTTTGTCAGTCCAGATGAGGAACAGGCGATTTCTTCACCGATACAGTGACGAAGGATAATATATCACCAAACGACGAAGGATAATATACCGCCAACCGTAACCTCCCATTTGGATAGAAGGATGAAATATCGCCATACTAGGGTCATAATGTTATCTGTTTCGTTTCGCAGTATCTTCCGCAATTTTAAACCTCAACGAACGGAAATTTATATTTTAATACGTGTTAATTTGATTGTGCACCATATCTAGTCCAAACACTCTGTTTGGCACTGAATCATTTCAGAACTATACGCAGTCATTTCTGATGCAGGGAAGCCAATCATGAACATTTAGCAAACATGTATGGAATTATGTGAAATCTGTGGAGATATGGATTTATGGAAGAGTGATGAGAATACCATGAACGAAATGGAAAGAGTAACGAAGATATCTTGAAAGACACTGTTAACTGATTCGCTGCCGACCGCCAACCGATTGCCGAACAGTCTCAACTGTTTTGCCCCTTCGTTAATATATTGCCAAGATTTGTGCGGTCCGTTTGTTTTTTTCGTTTGCGATCCCTTGCTCAATTTTAATACTCTGAAACGAATTTTTACGCCGAAAGAAGGTTTTTCATTTACATAGGCCACGAGTAATCAACATTTGGTGACTAAATATCGTGTGGATTTGTTTCCAAGTTGTGTTAAAAAAAGCTGTAGTTACTCGCGGTTTTAGGAATTGCATGGGTCCTTGATTTTCGGCCTCATTTACATCAGATAAAAGTTTTAAACAATGTTAGATTGTAGTTATTCTTATTTAAAGGAAATTTGGAGAACGATTCTAAACTGATAGCACACGTTAAATGTGTTTTTGAATGGTTGCCCGCATATTGAGAGGCCAGTCCACATTCTGTGGGTATGTTATGTAAAGTGGTAAGTCGTTGTAAATCATGACAACAGGAAAGTTGGTAGGGAAGAAAGGCAGGGGGATACTAAGAGAGAAGATACTGGACAGTTTACCGTCATGGGAAATGGAAACATCAGTATCAGAAGGGGAAAACAACAGGCATTAAACGAAACAGAAGGCTGTGCACAGACATGATCACCAGCGCCACATGTCATGGACTATAACAAGGTTGGCAGTGCAGATGTAGAACTACAGAAATGGAACACGAGTTACATTAGACTTGTTGTCTTATCTGAGTCCTACTAAAGATTTACATTAGACTTGTCTTATCTGAGTCCTACTATAGATTTACATTAAACTTGTTGTCTTATCTGAGTCCTACATTCTTTTTGCATTTGACTTATCTGCATGAGTCACTCCAAATGCAATTTAGTAAGTCTAGGGTCCTGTTTGAGTTACTAGAAGTGGTACACTATAACAGTTCTGTTTGAGTTACTAGAAGTGGTACACTATAACAGTTCTGCTTGAGTTACTAGAAGAGGTTAAGTTAGTTAAGTTAGTCGACAGATCATCCTCGTTGCACATCGAATCATTCAGTCCATAAGTGCTCGGATTCCCCCCCCCCCCCCCCCTCAGCAAATCCCGCAGCGTGTAGCGGCTAACGACGCCAGTTCTGTGTTGGTTTATCAATCTTCTTTGGCTTCCTGCGTAGTGTTCTTGTTTGGCCACCCCTCTTTTAATTTGCTGCTCTCGCAGTCTGGCCATTGTTGTAGATTCACAGTCATCACTTGGTTCTCGCAAAAGTCTCACTTCACGTAGAGCATTCAGAATGTCAGCCTGGTCCATGGCGCGTCCGCCCTCCACAGTAGCCTCACCTGCGAGCTTGTCAGCCCGCTCATTTCCTTGTACTCCCGCATGCCCTGGCACGAAGATGAAACTAATCTTTGCCAGCCGAGACCGCTCCAGAGGCAGCAACCATTCTCTTCGGATCGACCCCTCCTCTATCCTCTTGATCATGTTCATTGAGTCGCTAAGGAAACAAGCCCTAGTGAATGTCTGTGTCTCGAGCCATGTTATTGCTTTACTTACTGCCATGACTTCTTCTACTAGAAGAGGTACACTATAACAGTTCTGTTTGAGTTACTAGAAGTGGTACACTATAACAGTTCTGTTTGAGTTACTAGAAGTGGTACACTATAACAGTCTCTGCAAGGAGTGTATTCCCGTGTTGGTCTCCACATAGAAACCATGACTTCGAGTACTGTTCGGTCTAACCATTGAGGGGTTTTCCGGGGTCAAAGTACTAGGGAAAACATTGACAACAAAAAATGTTTTGGAGGACAGTTTGCCATACATACAGAATGAAAATACCTGAAACCAAAGTAGGGTTTGCTCTTGGAGTTGTTGAAGATGGAGGCCATCTGAATCCACAAGTTGTGGTTCAAGGTGATCTCTGGCACGTCCCCCATACAGTGACCGCCATTATTTTTCATCAGTTTATCCAGCTCCATTTCTAGCACGGTGGCCCGCAGGTAGTAGTCCACCGGTGACTTATTCCACCCAGACTTCAAATAGTGGAAGGCTGTTATGGATGTGCGATCGAAGAAGAGGCCCGTTCTGTAACCAGCTTTATGGAAGTCACTCCACAAGAAGAACTCGTTAACGCCATCAAAATGTTGGTTGGATGTCCAGTTGCGGTTCTCAAACTCGCTGGGATGGTGTCCAGTCAGCATGGGGACAACCGTTGTGTATGTCTGACCGCCGACTGTGTTATATTTATGGAGTTCAATGGCCTTGAGGTTGTTTAAGAGAAAGTTTCTAGTTTTTGGCATCATCCGTTGGAAGTTCTGTTTCGAGTTTCCGTCTATGCCAATGAACAACACATTCAAAACTTCTTTGGGAGCATTTTTCTGTATATGCTTTTTTAGATTGTCTTCTAGTGCATTCTCCACGTCCTTCCTGGGATGAATCAATGTGAAGTAGGACCGCGAGAGCTCGACTTTCTTATCGTCATAACACTCTACAACCACATTGTCATCGTTGTTTCTGAGAGTGATCGAGTCGTTAAACCAGACACTTGTGTTTAAGACTTCAGTCTGGAAGTCTGACCCAGGTTTCCGGTCCAATGATTTGTATCTGCATTCTTTAAATGTTCTTGTATTGTTAAAAAAGGCCATCTTGGAAGGGTTGACCTTGATTGTGTTTCCTTCTAGATGCACCAGGTTTGGGATGCCCTGCTTGCAGCTTATTTGGGGATATATTTTCGCTAAAGCCATAATAGCCGGATCAAGCGGGTCAATGTCCGGAAACGGACATCTTTCAGCGATCTTACTTTCTGCCGTCGGTTGTTCTTGGTCTGCTTTTATTTTGTTTGTATCCGTGATATTTGTGTCACCACCTTTGACATCAGGTGGCAGTGTAGCATAACTATTTGTGACACGTACAGATCGGTTTGTAGGTGAATGCCTTGTCATCTCTGACGCGTTTGAGACAAGTATGCGTAAACTATTGTTCCAAGCGTTTATCTGGCTGGAGTAGTAGAACAAAGGCCCGCACATCCAAACTGCCAGGAGGAGACACACAATCTTGACAGCTCGGTAGTTCTGGTCTAGAATGACACAAACACATGTATACGTGTTAATATGTTTGCACTCAATATAGCTACAATTGATTATTGACATGTTTTAGTAGTTATATACTCATCATTACTGCTGCATACATTGTGTATACCTTAAGTTTTTTATATTTAATACAAATTGCTAACTTTCATATTTAAAAAGAAAATACTCATCATTTGTATAAATTGAGCTTTACATCTACTGCATTTATCAAACGCTTATCCGTTTATATTGATTACAAACTGCTAAAGTTTATCTTAATGAAACCGTGCCAAATTGAGATGTAAAATCTACCAGATTATATTAGAAAGACCTGGCCAACACTCGGAAACAAATGAATCAAAACCAGACAAAGGCAGTCTGTCAGTCCTGATTGTTTAGATGTCTTCCACCCACCTGCATAAAAGAAAGCTGCAGGGGTAGTTTGTCTCTCTGTAAATAGTTGATTTGTGAGCAGTCGTAAATGCAGTGAAGTGAGTGGCGAAAGGCTGAGGTTTCAAATCTCTTCTGGGTTTCTGTTAAGTTGTCTTATTTAGCTTGAGTGTAGGCTGGCGTAGCCTTTTCTTATGGGTGGAGTGACTAGAAGTTGTAGTGATTAAGCATTTAGTTGTCGCATTTGATGTACCCAAAAGACTTGGCCTAGCTAGAGGGTTGAAGTCCAATTATTTGCCAGGGATTACTCATTGTTGGAGTTTGATTCTAGACTACAGTTGCCTTTACTGTTTGTTTCCATTGTTCTTCAATGTTTGTGTGAACATTAATTATCCCCGAAGTTGTAGATTTTGGAAGAGAAATAAAGAGATTGGGTGTTGTTCCTGAGTTGTTAGTTTATTCTGTGTAAGTTTGTTGACCCAATTTTGCCATTAAAAACTAGCAGTTTAATTCATTTATTAGGTTGCAAGTTGTCCATTTTCAGCCCCTGTCTTAGAGTCCTGGAACTGATTTGTGTCTGTTTACTTTCCCTGTTCTTGCTTGTTTGAAGGGCGTGTGAAGGCTATTCTCTTTATCTTTATTTTACATCTAATTGTTATTGCTCCACTTCTTATCACTAATCGTAATCGTAAGAACTCCGACGCTGAGCAAACACAGCAGGGGGCTTCTGATCGTCAGAAATAACCGCCTTCCCCAAGTATTTCGGACCTATAATTTCTTGATACTCTCTGGGGGCGTTCCCGTCCGGGTCATGACTCCGGGCGTCTTACCCCTGCCGTGGAGACGTTCGGTCACATTAGTTATCCCTGCTGTTATGCCTGTCCCTTCGCTGTTACCTTGTCTACTCTCAAGCCCTCCCTCTCTCGGTGGGGAGAGCCCGTGCAGCCTGTGCTTGCCCCTTTAGCACATGTGGTCGTGGGATGCCAGATTCATCCCCCGCCACGGCCTCTGTCGCCTCCATACGTCTCCGTTGCCGTGTGCCGTCTCCTTGCCCCGTTCAAGGCGCGGCACCCTATTAGGAAGCTGGAACTTCCTTTCTTCAGGACCCACCTCTTGGTCTCTCAGAAGCTGACTGGGTGCGACTTTAAGGACGTTTATCACTATATTACGGAGGTTGCACTTCGGCCGTTATTTGCGTGTTTAACTGCACTCAGACTCATAATCCACGCTCAGAGGAAAGGCTAAAGAGCTGACACGATGCCACTAAAACAGTATTACATGCTAAGGATGTTTATCACTTGTAAAATGCACATGCGTGTTTGTTTGTGAATGTGTGTGTATGTATGTGTGTGTGTGTGATGTGTGTACATGTCTCGCGTGCATATTGTTGTGTATGTATAATGATTTTGTATATGCGCGAGTATTGCTTGTGGGTTGTTTGTATTGTGTACATTGTGTGCATTGTGTGCGATTTGTATGTAGTGTATGTATTGTTTGTGATATGTGTGTATAGTTTATCTATTTATTCATTTTTTTTTTTTTTGGCGCTCGTTCGCTTTGAACTCAGCCGAAGTCTATACGCATGTGAGGTGTTAAAATAATAAATGAGAATAAGGACAAATCAAATCAAATCAAATCAAATCAACTTTATTAGGGTCACAAATTGGGCGCGCAGGCCCGTCTTACATTCGGCCCTTAAAATCACTCGTCTTTCGTTCATCAAGAGCATTATACATTTACATAGGAAGATAAAATAAACATTGTGAAATGAATGTTGTAAACATAAACAAGGCAAATTACCATGTTATGAAGCCCAGCTTCCACCTATCCATACATCACCCCACCAACACACACACACCCCACCTACCCACACACACACCAAGGGACACATACATACCCCATCAACCGACCCATCCCCCACCCACACACACTGCCCTCACCTGTTCCCCCCACCAAAACACACTCGCCACCCACAAACATTCCCCGACCAACCCACACATCCCACGCCCACCCACATACACATCCTAACCCACACATCTCTCCCCACCTACACCTCAATCCACCCATCCCCCAGCCACATCTCCATCGACCACATATTCCCCACCCACGCACGCAATCCCCCACCAACCCACACATCGCACATCCACTCACACATCCCAAAACCATACACACACATCCCCACCAACTGACATCTCCCTACCCCTACCCCCCCCCCCCTCACACATCTCCCTAACCACCCATACATCCCCAATCCACTCACACACACCCCACCACCCACACATACATCCTCCACCCACCCACACATGCCTTAACCCAATCCCCCACCACACAAACCCCCACTCGCACAACACATACATCCCCTACCACGCAATATTCCCAACCCACGCACCGCACACAAACATATCCTTACCAACGCATCCCACACCCACATACCACCACACATCTCCATCTACACACCACACACATATCCCCCACCCACATACCACACAATATTCCCACCCACACCCACACAGATACCCTTACCCATCCACCCCACATACCCCCACCCACACACCACAAAAATCCCCATCCACACACACATACCTCACCCACACAATATCCCCAACCAACACACGACACACCTCTCCCCACTCACACGCATTCCCTACCCGTCTACCAACACACACTCACTCACGCACACATCCTCCACTACGCACCCACACACTCCCACCCACCCACTCCCAACCAAACATCTCTCGATCGCAATACCCCTACCCACACATCCTCCACCCACTCACGCATCCCACCCCGACACATACACATCCCTCACCCACCTACACATCCCTAAGCCACTCACACACATCTCCCACCCAAACACCCCCACCACACACACATACTTCCCCCAACCACCACACATCCCCTACTCACCCACACATATACCCCACCCATGCATACATTTCCCGCACCCATCACACACATCCCCCACACAACACACATATCCTCACCCATTCCACCACAAACATACCCCCCACCCACACACCATGCACACATCCCCCACCAACACACCGCACAGATATCTCAAACCCACACACCATACACTTCTCCCCACCCGCCCTTGCATCCCCAATCCACCCAACACAAGGACAAGTTTTACTAGAGGTATTCCGGTTGGAATTGGGTCTCATTCCCAAACACGCCCTCTAGAGGAATTAATATACTGGCTCAAGAAACCCTCAAGCATTGAACAAGGCAAGAAAAGGGTGAAAGTTCAACACCAATATAGAAGAAATGTTTCCCATAGAAGGCTGGGAGTTCCGGAAAGTCTACCACAGACACCCGAGTAACTAGTCACTCTACCAAGAAGGTGTGTGTCATAGTCTTGCTCGTATCTAGATAACTAAACTTGGGTTCATACAGGCAACAATAAATCTGTTCGTTATGAGATCGAATATTTATTGTATTTACATATACAGTATGCGTTGGCGCAGTGGGTAAACAAACCCGCGCTATATTACATCTGTCAAATAGTAAACATCAAACACATAAGTATCATTTATCAGTCTAGCAAACTATCTAGCCTATGTCTATATATCTATTGATATCTATAGAGTCCCTCAAAGGCAGGCCCTGTTGCCTCTCTCAAGTCCATCCGTCCTCTGCCGGTCTCCGCGTGTCCTAACTCGACACGGGCGGTAACTCTGTCCGAGTTCCTCGTGGACCCCGCATTAGGCGGGCCACAGCAGTGTCCACGGAATCATGGACTTGGTGACCATCTCTATCTAGAAGGTTCTAGATTACTTGGGTCCTGCTCGACTCAATGGTTTCCCTTGGGCTGGAATTGCAGCCCTTTACTAGATATGCCAGTGAGGCGGTGACAGGATTCCCCCCTCCCCCGTGACATGATTTGTTGTTGGGAATTAGATCCGTTCTAATTCTGTCACCGACTCACCTACAGTTGGTATTGTAGTTTGGTGGATAGTAACCTGGCAACCTACCTATTAGCACTAAAAACTCATGTATTCTACCATACAACACTTGTCTGATTTGGTGCAGAGATCCCTGTCTCTCGTGTGCTTAAATATGCTTATCAGACCGAAGTTACGTGGCATTTTAGTAGTTGTATTTACAACTTGCCCTTCTCATAGTACCCAAAATGGTACCCAGACAAATAACCCCTATATAATAGAGGGTTAACAAGACCGAAGTCTTGGCTAAATAAGTACACCTTCAAATCTTGATCTGTGTGTGTATTTCTATACACTTTTACTCCCGTATGTTATCTAATGCTAAATATGTAGTTACCTTGTTATTTTATCCCTCTCATACTACAAGTGTCCCTGTTGGCTTGTTAGTGTGCTTTGACTAATTAGTTGATGTTTATAATAAAGTGACTGTATTTTAACTTGATAGTGTTGAGTTTTAAGGTTTGTGTACTGTGTGTGCTGAATGTGTGGCGTATTTCCAAGCGTCACGAGTTGGGATAACCTCAATCATGAACTACTGCACTGTGTGCAATACATGAACAGGCATTCCAAGTAGTGGTGCTTGGATGTATCCTAACTGCTAAGCTAAGTATATTAACTCACTATTAACCTAAGTACTACACATGTATTCACAAATTAGACAAGTCATACAATTTACATGAAAGACGCAGACAAATTAAAATAAATACGGTTTGCGTACAATTTGTCCGCTAAGTGTATCGTTCTCTCATTTAATCCATTCACACAGTCATTTACTCACTTTTCATTAAAAATAGTATTTGGTTAAAATATATAATTAAAGTTGAGGTAAGTGTTATTGCCCTTAGAAAAAATGGGCTAGGCGATATTTGCCCTTTAAGAAAATACGTACTTCTTGTACGATGACTCACAAATGGGTTATAATTTCAATAGAGACAATTGTATAGGACGGTTCTTTAGCTTAGGAATGGTACCGCCTGTAATATTAATGTCGAATATGTACACATTACAGGTGAATACAATTTATATACAACAATAATGGAAATATAATACATATTTAATCCTAAACTAATTAATTAATTAAATCCCAAGATGATGTGCGCGTCGTTCTCCTGTCGCTAGCGTGTTATGCCATGAATGGTAAAGCTAATATGGCTGTCTCTTGAGTGTCGTAGTCGATGGGGTTCTGTTTTGGCTGTTTGTAAAGTTACGTAGTAACAGCAAGTATGGCATGTTCTTAATGTCCTATATAACGAGTTCTTCCAGAATTCGGAGTTAGTTCGTTGTTTGATCTTATTGATTGACACAAACACAGTTACTGTTTCTTGCTGGAATCGTTCTAGCGCTTAGGCACTTGATGGTATAGTTCTCAAAGTAACGTATTATGTTCTTGGGTGTCGTAATTCAACTAATCACTGAGAGTACTCTAGCAGGTGTAGAGTTCCACTGTAATATGCAACCGACTAAAAGTATCACAGTTTATAGTATGGCTAATGGTCGATGTGATCAGAGTCATTCTACTGGCGCATTCACCTGCCGTGACAAAAGGTCAGCCACAATGTTGTCGGTGCCTCTGATGTGGCGGATTTCGAAATCGAAATCTTGAAGTAGAAGACACCATCTTTGTAACCGATGGTTTTTAGGCGACCCCTGGTTAAGGACCAATAATGGCGAACTGTCAGTGAGGACCACAAAGTGACTCCCTAAGAGGAACTTCGATAATCTCAATATACAAAACACTAGGCTCAAACACTCTAATTCAACTGTGGCATACCGAGTCTCAGCCTTCTTTAGTTTGCGGCTTACATAGAGAATTGGGTGTTTTATGCCATCCATTTCCTGCATCAGGCATCCTCCTATTGCGATAGCGCTCGCATCTGTGGTCAAAATAAAGGGTAAATTAATGTTGGGTAATCGTAAGACTGGTGGATTAGAAAAAATATGTTTCAATTTACACATTGCATCATCTAAGCTGGTACTTTTACAAATTTTTGATGGATGATTTTTAGTTAACATATCAGAAAAGATTGAGGTTAATTCTGCCCAATGTGGAATAAATTTCGAATAATAGTTAATCAGACCTAGTAAACTTCTAACTTGCTTCTTTGTGGTAGGTACTTCTAGCTTAAGGATCTTGGAAACAATTTTATCATCAGTCAACAATTTTCCTTCAGAAATTCTATGTCCAAGGAAGTCTATTTGTGTATAACCTATTTCAACCTTGGAAGGTTTGATAGTAAGTTCAAAAAGAGAGATTTGGTGGAAGACTTGTTTAAGGGTGAGTAAGTGAGAAGTCATATCAGAAGAATGGATGCATATATCATCAATATAAGCAACTACGTCCTTAATTCCGTGTAATAACAATCTTGTTAGTCTTACAAATGTGGCCGGTGCGTTCTTGAGCCCAAACGGAAGATATAGCCATTCGTACAAGCCAAGAGGTGTTGCGAATGCTGTTATATGTCTACAAGAAGGGTGTAATGGAACTTGCCAATATCCTTTAGCTAAATCGGTCTTAGAAAATAAGGATGATTGAGCCATATTTAAGATAAGATCCTCACAGCTGTTCATTGGCTCTGCATCTGTTGTTGTTCTTGTATTTAATACTCGATAGTCAATGCACAAACGAATTGTCTGGTCCTTTTTCTTCACCAGAACAATCGGTGACGAATATTGAGACATCGATTTTTGAATAATGCCATTTTTCTCTAAGTCTAAAATTTCTTTATCTAAATTAGATCTGTAATGGAGAGGAATAGAATATGGTCTACATTTGACCGGTCTCAGATCTGTCAGCACAATTGAATGTGTTATTTTATCAGTGCGTCCAGGTTTGTTAGAAAAGATAGATTTATATTCGTCGAGGATAGTCAAAATGTCTTGTCGGTGTTGTTGTGTCAAAGTGTCAGAGATATGTATGTCATTTATACTTCCGTCGTCAGTCATGATTGGTACAGGGATTTCAGTGTTGTCCACGTCTGTCTGATTTACCACAGATGCCACTGTTTGTAAATTGTCTTCAATGTCATTGTCGTCGTCGTCGAGATCAATCGTTGTCAATCTGTCGTCAAATTTGTCGTCGATGTCGATATCACAGATTGTCGGTAATGTCCATATGTCTTCGTCGTTTTCGTTGTCGTAAGAGTGTGTCGTTAACGATGCTTCGTTTGTCGAGGTGTCATTTCGTTGAGAAATTGTCGTTTCGTGTCCGTCACCAGTAAAGTCTCGTTAAGATATTATTGTGTAGCCTAAATGTCCACGATGCGTTCTTTGTTAATTTTGGCTTAAGGCCTACTAACTTAAAGTATGGTGCTAGTGTAGGGTCATTTTTCTGTTCATTACCAAAAGTGATGTTAGTTGAGTTTGGCGCTACTATTTCTAATGATTCCTGTAGTTGGTAGGTGTTGGTTTTGTGGGTTGTCTGTCGTGTTATTGTGTTTGTGTGTTGTGTGTTTTGTTGCACATTTACAGGTTCGGTACTTGGTAGTTTGGTCGCATCCTCAATTCGAGGTTTTAATTCGGTCGTATCGTTTCTTGATTCGACCGCCCCTGCATTGTACACCTCGGTAAATTTTTCCTGAATTACCTCAGTGGTTGTCTCCCTTGGTCTTTTGGCAGATTGAGACAAGCAAGAATGGTGTTTCTCTTTTGTGTCGCTATTTCTGTGGTGGATACCGTGTTTTTGCTCCCACCTTTTTATTTCTCTTTTAGAGCAAGGATGTATGTTGGGTAAATTACCAAGTATAATATCCGCGACGGGATTGTCAAGGATAGCACACAATACTTGCCCCGATATGAATGGTGTTTGAATTTCGACCAAAGCAAGGGGATATTTTTCTGTTGTACCTGAAAATGTGCGACACGTCACATGTTTGTCTGTGTAGTCTTTAGCGTCTATTAATGTTCTCCTCACCCCACAGAGAGTTGCGCCGGAATCACGAATTAACGTGCCCTTTTTGTTGTTAACAAACCCTGTATAAAAAACTAGCTTGCCTGTCGATGATAAGGCAGCGTTAGCTATTTCATTTGCAATTGGGATAATGTGACCACAATGTAGTGTTGTGTCAAGTTGGAAGTTTGTACAGGTGTTGCACTTACTGTCTGTTATGGTGTTGATGACGTGTACAGCATTCCCAAGCTCGCTTTCATTGTCGTGTTGATTTTCACATTCATTTAGTGACTCAAGCTCTTCGTCAGTCGACGTTTCTACTAATGCCGCATTGGCCTGTTTCAATAACTTTCGGCCTTGACAATCTTTATTATAGTGACCCCAGCTATTGCAGAAATAACATTTAATTGCTCTGTGGTAAGCCATGCGTTTAGCTGTTTGCTTCTCTACCATCTTTTTGAGGTGTTCGGGGTAGGTGGGTGATTTGTCACACATACCGTAACTGTCGTGATGAAAATTGCAATATTGGCACCTTACTACTTTACCGACATTGGATCGTGGTTTAAATCTGCTCTGTGGTTGTTTGGAGTATTTGGTGTTCACTACTGCAGCTGCTGTATCATTGTGACTTATATTATGTTGAAAAATATCCCTGTTTGCTGTAAAAAATGCATTTCCTTTCGCCTCGATTTCCTGAATGCTCTTACAATCCATTTGTTTTAAGAACTTGGCAAAAGGTGTGGGGATGGTGCTAACTATTTTATCCATTATAATTAGTTCCTTAAGTTTATCATGGCTATTGTTGGTTTTAGCCGAGTTAATCCATTTTGTGCATATGTCTTGGACTGTACTGACATAATCTATGAAGGTTTGGTTTGGTTGTGGAGATAATTTGGCAAATTGTTGTTGGTAACCTGCAGTGTCTAAAGAAAAATGTTGGAGAATGCGTTGTTTTAGGTACTCATAGTCTTTTCGCAATTCCTGTGGTATTGTTTCTATTACTTTCAGTGGTTCAAAAGCCAAATTCCTCATTAGAATAAATGCCCAATCTGATTTACTGATTTTATGATGAGACATGAGACACTCAAAATTTTCTAAGTAAGCGGAGATGGAATCTCCAGAACAGAAAGACTTCACGAGACCTTTATATTTATTATATTTTTGTTCTTCCTCTTTGCTTCTTAGCTTATTTATAGATATTTCTGCGTTAGATTCAAGCTCCATCTGTTTTAATTTTATTTGTGTTTCGGCATTCAATTGGGCCTGTTTGGCCGCCGCCTCGAGCTCTAGCTGTTTTTCCTGAGCCTGCATCTGCATTTTCTTTTCTTCTGCCTCCATCTGCATCTGCATTTTCTTTTCCTCTGCTTGCATCTGCATTTTCTTTCCCTCTGCTTGCATCTGCAGTTTCTTTTCTTCGGCCTCCATCTGCGATTTCTTTTCCTCTGCTTGCATCTGCAGTTTCTTTTCTTCGGCTTGCATCTGCAATTTCTTTTCTTCGGCTTCCATTTGAAGTTTCCTTTCCTCTCGTTCTATCGCTCTTTCTTCACGGGCAACGTTTTCTGCGTGTGTTTTCTGTGCCCATTCTGACAGTTTTTCTTCTTTATAACCTAACTTTATTCCTTGCTCAATGCATTTATCTATGGACGACATTTTGTGTTTTATTTGTATGTAATGTTTCTAAAGTTAAATCCCGTAGAAAAAATCTTGTGTACTCGAAAATTTTGTTAACTCCCTTACTTATTAATGTGTAAATCAAAATGTAAGGTTATATTGGTGAAAAGTTCATGAATATGCAACCAAATCAATATGAAACAACATAATACATTGATGAAACATGAGAAGTACAGCTTACAAGTACAATGAGTATGAGGTGAAACTTAGCTCTGAATTTTGAAGCTCCTCGATGTTATCTTGCACTCTCGTTACTGTGGGAAAGGTTTCATCGGTTGGACGCGGCACTTGTTGCGGAACAATCTGCTCGTGGAGCGAGAACACATTAGTGATTGTCCCCCAAAAAAAAAAAAAAAATGTCAAAATAATAACATGTCAAAAAAAAATTTTTTACAGAATCAAAATAAAGAGGCGCTGTGGAGGCAATGGTGAGACATTGCCGAGGGACTCAGATTACTTCTATTTTATCGCTAGATAGCTACTAGTTTTATGTAACCTTGTAACGTTAACAATTTCTTTGATTTAAACAAATCAATGTGTTACCAAAAATCAATGTTTTATCAAAAATCAGTTTGATATGATTAAATAATTAATTTTACATGGCATTTAATAGGTTTTTAAGAAAACATTCTATGCCAAAACCGGAAAACTAGCCCCCAAAAAGCCTGTCATAGTCTTGCTCGTATCTAGATAACTAAACTTGGGTTCATACAGGCAACAATAAATCTGTTCGTTATGAGATCGAATATTTATTGTATTTACATATACAGTATGCGTTGGCGCAGTGGGTAAACAAACCCGCGCTATATTACATCTGTCAAATAGTAAACATCAAACACATAAGTATCATTTATCAGTCTAGCAAACTATCTAGCCTATGTCTATATATCTATTGATATCTATAGAGTCCCTCAAAGGCAGGCCCTGTTGCCTCTCTCAAGTCCATCCGTCCTCTGCCGGTCTCCGCGTGTCCTAACTCGACACGGGCGGTAACTCTGTCCGAGTTCCTCGTGGACCCCGCATTAGGCGGGCCACAGCAGTGTCCACGGAATCATGGACTTGGTGACCATCTCTATCTAGAAGGTTCTAGATTACTTGGGTCCTGCTCGACTCAATGGTTTCCCTTGGGCTGGAATTGCAGCCCTTTACTAGATATGCCAGTGAGGCGGTGACAGTGTGTCTATGTGTAATTCTCCCGCCCCATATTTTATATCAGATATTTATGTTACGACAAATAGCCGAGAAACATTGGGAATATAAAAGAGATCTCCATAACATTTTTGTGGATTTTAAAAAGGCTTATGATAGTGTCCATAGGAATAGTCTATGGAATGCTATGCAGGAAGTTGGAATACCAAGGAAGTTAATCAACATGACCAGACTATGCATGGAAGATACTTATAATATAGTAACATATAAAGGCAGGAAATCAGACCCCTTCCAAATAACATCTGGCTTGAAACAGGGTGATGCACTATCGCCGCTACTCTTCAATCTGGCTCTAGAGAAAGTTGTAAGGAAGGTAAAGGCGGAATGTGATATTGGAGGAACATCCAAGCTGCTTGGTTATGCAGATGATATAGATATTATAGGGCAAAGTGAACAAAAGACATTGGAAATATTGACTCACTTAAAGGAAAAAGCCCAACAGATGGGGCTGGTTATCAACCAAGATAAGACAGAATATATGGTAATTTCAAGAGACGGAATGGCTATAAACTCTGGCCACATATAAATAGATAATATGACCATTAAAAGAACGGAAACATACAAATACCTGGGTACGATCTTCAACTGCTCCAACATCATAAGGGAAGAAATACAAACTAGAATCAACTCTGGAAATAAGATATACTATGCACTACAACATCTACTAAAATCAAAGGCGCTATCTCGTAACACCAAAATCACAATATACAAAACACTGATCAGACCAGTTGTGCTGTATGGCTCTGAAACCTGGAGTACAACGAAAGGAGACGAAGCCTTGTTACAAACCTTTGAGAACAAAATTTTAAGACGCATCTTTGGACCCATTAGGGATACACAAAGTGGAGAGTGGAAAAGAAGAAGTAACAAAGACATTTATGATCTGTTTAAGTCCCCGCTAATCACTGGTATCATGAAGGCTAATAGACTACAATGGCTGGGGCATATAGAAAGAATGGAAGATAATAGGGAAACAAAACTCGCTTACACTCAGGAAATAAATGACCGTAGACCCCGAGGTAGACCAAGAAGGCGGTGGAGAGATAATACATGTACAGACCTACAAGCACTTGGAATCAACGACTCGCAAGAGAAGGTCCACCAGAGAGACGAATGGAGACGGATTGTATTTGCAGCAAAGAACCTCAATGGCTCGGAACGCTGAAGAAGAAGAAGAGAATATATATATATATATATATATATATATATATATATATATATATATATATATATATATATATATATATATATATATATAAAATCAAATCAAATCAACTTTATTAGGGTCACAAATTGGGCGCGCAGGCCCGTCTTACATTCGGCCCTTCCAATCACTCGTCTTTCGTTCATCAAGAGCATTATACATTTAAATAGGAAGAAAAATAAACATTGTGAAATGAATGTTGTAAACATAAACAAGGCTAATTACCATGTTATGCGGCCCATCTCCCACCTATCCATACATCACCCCACCCACACACACCCCCACCTACCTACACACACGCACACCAAGGGACACATACACACCCCCACCTACCCACACACACGCACACCAAGGGACACATACATACCCCACCAACCGACCCATCCCCCTCCCGCACATCCCCCACCCACACACACTGCCCTCACCTGATCCCCCAAACAAAACACACTCGCCACCCACAAACGTTCCCCCACCAACCCACACACACACACACACACACACACACACACACACATATATATATATATATATATATATATATAGAGAGAGAGAGAGAGAGAGAGAGAGAGAGAGAGAGAGAGAGAGAGAGAGAGAGAGAGAGACAATGACAGGTATCAACTGTCATGCACAACCACAGTATTACATAACAGATGTGAACAACCACTGTCATATGTAACAACTGTATCACATAACAGATGGGAACAACCACTGTTAAACAAAACAAAAACATAATGAATCACTGTAGTACATAACAGATGGAAACAACCACTGTTAGACAACAACAGCAACCATAGATTGACTATACACATTAACTTTGGAACAAGACGTTCACAATGAATTAACTTCAAGGCTTGGTTAAACAAACATCAGACCACAGTATTGTGTAAACATTTGGGTCCTTGTGACAAGACCGCCGGGGCTTGGACTGGTTTGCCACGATAGTTACTATCCCCTGCCTTTGCTCCAACCACCTCAATAGCACTCTACATCTACCAGGCCCCACACAAGCCGGGACAGCTTAACCTTCCCTCCCTCACCTAGGGTTCCAAACCCCAAGGGGGCTCGGACCAGACACCAGTCATATCACTGCACAAAGTCATAGCTAAGAGAACAAAAATTTAATTCTGAACTACGTCAACCACAACACAGAGAAGGATGGCTGAAAGCCAGACTAGGAGAACTATGTACAAGATCAAAGACGCAGATGAGTATTCATCATGGAGGCGGACGATAGCTCGTGCGGTTGTCCAGTCGTGGTAGCGACTCACCCAGGCTCCTCCAGTGGACTGGAACTCCAAGGTCTGCTGCCTCTCCAAAGTTCCCTCTTCACCCAGAGAACCAAGCAAGGGCTGATCAAGTGCAGTACCACTGCCTGACTGACACTGCACTGATGAACAAGGATCCTTCCTTGCTGTCGTACTATTTCACTCGTCACACTCCTGATGAAGTCTGGGCCGACCCTATAACATTAGCGGTCTCCCACTTGCAGAAAAAATACATGTAGCACCGTCTCAAAATACACAAGAGCCAGGTCACTCTTCTATCTCATCAGTGACCCACACACTGATATGTCACCTACACAATGAGCGGCTGCTCCACACGAACACACAATGTCACTGGTAAAGTCTATCAGGTGACTAAACACTTCACCTTAGTTCCATGTCCTTGGACAATAGATCTTCACACAGTATTATGTACCTACCCTGATCCATGGGTAGTAATCACAACCTAGCATACACTGTCAACAGTTCATCACGTTGGCATGAGGTAGCTCCCTACCTTCACAAACATTGTCAACAGTTCATAACGTTGGCATGAGGTAGCTCCCTACCTTAAACATTTCACTCTGGTGTTTCCACCCATGTTGTAATCAATGTCCTAGTTCACTGGACCACATGTTGGCTTCATAAAGGTAACCAATGTAAAAACACTATGTAAGCATCAACTGATACATGGTGTCCCATAACCCAGCCGGGCCAGACGCATATAACACAGGTCATGGTGACCGGTAACAATGATCACTCTGCACAACTTGAAAGGTCACTACCTTGCAATTACCAAGGTTTACACAGAGGTTGAATGTCACCAGTGCTTCACTGGCCAGAATCACCAGACGTTTCAGTGTTGGATCCTCTCAGGATCGGATGACACTCGTCGGACTCTTGACGGAGGTCCTAACCTAGACCTACCGCCTTATTCAGCACTCAGCTCCTTCCAACATTGATCTAGCAGAATCAGACAACCACTCCCAGTATGGCCTCAATCAACTTCCGGATAGGCACTGGAATGAGTGTGCCCATAGAGCTCATGGTGCAGCTCTTGAATCTTCTTCTGTATAGTAATAACAGATCCTGAAACACGGAGAGGTTGGTGTGAGTACTCAACTACAACAAAGACTACCAGCATCTCCACCCTGTCACCTGCCTCTCAGACATTCCTCATGTCTACCAACATGAGTATGAAATCATCACATCATAGAT
Source organism: Cepaea hortensis (assembly GCA_963921405.1). Classification (NCBI taxonomy): domain Eukaryota; kingdom Metazoa; phylum Mollusca; class Gastropoda; order Stylommatophora; family Helicidae; genus Cepaea; species Cepaea hortensis. The sequence goes on from OY992890.1 coordinate 7,281,462, forward strand.
CTACCTAGTCACTATAATATATAGGCATAATGATGGTAGAAAAAGCAATAGCACACCTGTTCAGTCAAGTAACACTTCTGGGCTACATATAACCCCTAGCACCAGAGTCGACTGTATGACTCTGTCAAGCATCCTTCGCCTGGTGCCAGTCCAATCCGGTTTCATCTTCCATCCTCAATCAACATATACACTTACTTTCCTTTCAGTGTAGGGATTACTGTATCGAGAAGGTGTCCAGCCGGACCTCTCCTTCCTGACAGACTCATCAATTCATCAATCCCTTCACCCATGGACCGATGAATTACACACATTAATAACTATATGTCCATAATGAATTATACTCCTGATAATTCATTACTATAGCATTAACTAAGGAGAACTCATGACTTGTTACACTTAAATAGCAAAATCATATCACAGCCATAGTGTCAGGTCTGGGATCCCTGCCCCAGATCCTGAGTTGCCCTTGTATTCACTGACTATCTTTCAGGTCAGTCATCCCTGTGCCGGTCGAGCACAGCTGTGGTGGCCATCCCCCACTACACTTTCCCACAGCTACTGTGGGTCTCGTGTACCTTGTCCCGTGACGACTTAAGTCACGTCATCCAATGTAGCAAACCTCCAGACTCCACTACCAAACTCTGGCTCCACCTTTTGGGGGGGGGGGTTTGCCCCTCCCAACTACTACCTCACGGCAGTACTCCAAGTACTCCATGAACCGAGTCAGGGTTCCAGAAGAGTAGAATATTAGAGACAGAAACGGTTAGGTTCAAACCTCGATCTATCTAGACACCTCGGCCTCGAATTACGGAGCGCCGCATCACCCTCGATCGGGTATGTTCATCCATTGCACATGCACGATTGCATTGGGTCGGACCTATTACTGATCGGGTTGGGGGTACCGGCCTACCTCCCGCTGCCTAGACAAACGTAAGATGGAACACGCACGGTCATCCTTGCGGACGGACATGACAACAAGCAGTAACAATAGTATCATGAATACTTATTATCAATTGTTATCCTACCGATGCAACGCCATTCGGCTTACGCGGAATACCAGTGCTATCTGCACACAGCAAATACACCACTGCTGATTTCACCTTGATTCCTCGAAAACTCACCATCACTGATCGAACAATTCCGTTACAATTCTAATGTCACGAAGCACATTACACATCTCTAATAATAAGCTCTACCTTATCATTATTTACAGCGTCTAGCAGGTTGATGGGCTGACTGACAAACTGTTGCCTTTCATGCGTAGTTAATAAACCAAACCAGTAACTGCTACACACGGTAAAGCACTTCGTTCGGCCTATGTTAGTTACACACCACTCGCTGTGGAATACGGCTTGTTCCATCAGATAACACATTACATCGCTAATCGATAAAACCTACTTAACATGCGGATAGCCAGCTGTAACTTGTAACGCTACGCCACGACTCAGTTCGACGGCGATTAATTCTTTCGGGGAGATCGGCGGGGTATCACGACAACAGTTAAATAATAGAATAAGTATTCAACTAACCTGTGATTGAAACATCACAAACTTTGACTGCAGATGTCCGCTCTGGCCGCGACTATTGACATCCAAATTACTGCAGCCTGCTGGCCATGATCTCTCCACGCTGAGGTCTGGTGGGCGACTGACTCCGACAACGTCAGTCCGCCTTCCACTCGCCTACACGGGCTGCGTGACTTTCATGATTCATGAAGAAAACCAGAGTCACGATGGATTCCTCCAACCCGTGCTGCACAACGCACTCGTGAACTTAGAGATCAAAACCACGTACGCACTTGGGGGAACATTCTAGATTCTTCTATAAATAACTAGAATAGCTCCGCCCCCGCACTACTTTTCTAGGGAACTCCCCTATTAATTGACATTAAATTAAAGGGAGACCAACGCATGGCACTCCCTTCAAAGGGCTATTATGCAGAGATCTTACGATCTTTATCCGTTTCGTCACATAGGCCCCCACTTAAGATGGTCGACCCGGTCGAACTCACTAGACAAAGATCGGTCTGAACTCTGAACCTCTACTCTATCAAGATTGGATTCCCAGGAAAAGACGTTCCATAACATTCACTTTCCCTGCGGAGATCCACCAGAATGGTATGGATGCTGAGTCACCAACCACCGCCTCAAACATACGTTATCTCCAGCGATTAGGCCCGAAACGTAACGGCCTGGTGATTGGCTTACAGGATCGGACTACACTGGACTGTTCCGCATCCACCTGTTGCAGGCCATCGGTTACTTTACTGAAGGTTCGCTCGTCCCTTCCGACAATAGGATATTTCCTATCCCGACTAGGCATCACCTTCGTGGACTGTTCGCGGATGTCGACCGAAATGAATGGTCGCTTACTCCAGGTTCGCCTGGAGTACCCTTGCTCCTGCCTTCTCTCCCGCGAGTAAGGACAGTGAGCCTGTCGGCGTATCGAGTCACCCGACGATCCCGTCGTGCCAGATGTGACATCGCCTGTCCGACCTCGATTCCCAGTGTGCTTAACACCATGGGCCTCTACCCGACGGAGCCCGTTCGCCCTCTCTACGGTTGAACGCTCAGGAGACCGCAGACCCTCCCCACAGGATGTACTGCGTAGGACTGAGTCTTCCTCGCCCTCGTCTGGACCCAGAACCGAATCTAGCGCGATGGTAGTCGCACTATCTTGTGGAGAAACTACCTCGGACCTCTCCAAATTCTGAAGGAGAGTACAATGGAACTTACGCAATTCCCCGCGGACCTTCACCTCATACGTGGATCGGGACATTATCCGCTCCACAGGAAAAGGGCCCTGCCATCCGAGTTCGAATTCCGCCCCCTCGATTGGGAGAAGTGCGAGAACCCTATCTCCAATCTGCAGAGATAAACCGTTTCTGGTCTTGTGCTTTGGTGCTGCCAGACAACACGTTGGGCACGACCGGATATATCTCCGCACGTCGCCTGTCATTCCAGGCCAGTGGTAGTGGCTGGAAAGACACTGGACTGTTGTCCCCACATCCTTATGTCCGGTTAAGGATAAGGTATGCACTCTATGTATCAAGCGGGATCTGTAGTCAGTAGGGACTACCATCTGACCGTACTGGCTATCCCCTTGCCCGGCTCTACGATAAAGCAACCGGTTTTCTACATAGAACTGACCCGGAGTTGGCGGGACAGAACTTTGGGACACCTCCAGTAAGTAAGGACGCAAAGTCGGGTCCCTACTTTGAGCACTGCTCACTAACCTCGCAAGAGAATGGTCTATTTTCTTACCACACTGCCTTTCTCCATCCTTAGCCCTGGCCTGCCTAGCGCTCACAAGACAATGTTCCCTGGGGTCCCCCAGGAATACATGCGGACGACCGAGGATCAAAGGGTAAATAGGATCAGGCAGCACAGCCGCCTGGATGCTACCCGTAACGTACCTGCACCGAATGTCAATCCGAGCAATCGGCAAGTCCATAGCTACGGAGCTCCTCATGGCCAGCTGAAATTCTCTTGTCTCGCCGGTGAGCTGCCCTGGGCTCACAAGGTGGGATGAGATTACAGCTTCAAACTGCAATCCTGTATCGTATAGACATTCCACCTGCTTCCCATTCACCTCTATCGTTTCGATCACAGGTGATTTCTCAGACTTTGGTTTCTCCCGACCCTTAGGTGTGGTCTCGCTAGGTCTACCTCTAGTAGAGGCGAGACACGCAAAGTGCAAGTCCTTTGGCTTCCTCAGACAATCTACAGTATTATGGGAAGGAGACTTACAGTGCTTACACCACCTCTTACTCCACTTCCGTTTTGGGGAGGCGGGAGGGCTTTGCTTATCGGGTTTCTTACCAAAGTCTTTTACCACAGGATCTGCTACATTGGATGATTCTTTGGGACCTTTGGTCTTGGGCTTCTGATCAAGCCCCTTCTGCCTTTTCTGTGAATCAGTCTGACTGGAATCCCCAGTCTCCCCATAGACTTCCACATACCTTTCAGCTAACTTATTTACTATGTCTAGCCTTTCCGCCCCATTTTCCCCTAAGAAATTCCTTAAAGGCTTGGACATCTGCATTTTCATTTGATCCACCAACATCAACTCTCTCAGACTCTCATACTCCTCTTTGAAATTGGCCAATGCCATCCACTTCAACAGGTATGAGTTCAACCTCACACTATAGGCCGAGAACATCTCACCTGGTTCTCTCCTGGAAGTTCTAAACCTCCGCCTGTAAGCATGGGCTGTCATTTCGAATCTTTTCAAAAGAGCCGATTTCAGGGTTGGATAATCATTTTCCATCCCTGGGGGAAGACGCGCATACACTTCGTACGCGGTGCCACGGAGTCCTTGTGAAAGCTTAAGATTCCAACGCTCTGGCTCTAAACCCATAGCTTTACACATTGCCTCGAACTTCTCTAAGAATTGATCTATCTTCTCTTGGTCCGGTTCAAATGGTGGAAACGGCCATTTCATAGCATGGTAAGCTGGTCTGCTGGCTACTGATGAGCTAGGTAAAGCTACTCCACCTACTGCTCCCTCAGACTCACCAACCGATTTAGCCTCTACCTCAAGTTGCTTCATACGGAACTCATGTTCCATTTCCAACTTCCTAGCATCTAATTTCTTAGACTCTAGGTCCGCTGCCAGTTTTTGTGCTTGTTGGTCTGCCACCAACTTTTGCTCTTCAAGTGCTACCTTTCGAGCTTCAAGCTCAATTTCTGACTTTCTTCTCTCCCTCTCTTCTGCTCTGAAGTCTCTCTCTACTTCCAGTACATAGGCTTTAAACTCCTCACCTTCCAATCCCATCTCAGTTGCAGATGCCCGCACCTTAGCTAAATCTAAAGTACGAGTAGCCATGCTTAGTGTAACTTAGTATCAGTATAGATATGCAATACCCACTCACAATGCTAACTGTACTCCAACCAACACTGTAACTATGTATCTATACTAACTTAACTAAATGTCTGTCCACGTCGAAGAGAAAGGTTTCAGTAGCCCTACTCGTCAAGTAGACAATAGGTATAGGACAGATGACACTATAACCTATTCCTACGAGATGTCAGAACAAAGAGAAGATCCCGGACGAGCCCCCACTCTATCTTGTGACAAGACCGCCGGGGCTTGGACTGGTTTGCCACGATAGTTACTATCCCCTGCCTTTGCTCCAACCACCTCAATAGCACTCTACATCTACCAGGCCCCACACAAGCCGGGACAGCTTAACCTTCCCTCCCTCACCTAGGGTTCCAAACCCCAAGGGGGCTCGGACCAGACACCAGTCATATCACTGCACAAAGTCATAGCTAAGAGAACAAAAATTTAATTCTGAACTACGTCAACCACAACACAGAGAAGGATGGCTGAAAGCCAGACTAGGAGAACTATGTACAAGATCAAAGACGCAGATGAGTATTCATCATGGAGGCGGACGATAGCTCGTGCGGTTGTCCAGTCGTGGTAGCGACTCACCCAGGCTCCTCCAGTGGACTGGAACTCCAAGGTCTGCTGCCTCTCCAAAGTTCCCTCTTCACCCAGAGAACCAAGCAAGGGCTGATCAAGTGCAGTACCACTGCCTGACTGACACTGCACTGATGAACAAGGATCCTTCCTTGCTGTCGTACTATTTCACTCGTCACACTCCTGATGAAGTCTGGGCCGACCCTATAACATTAGCGGTCTCCCACTTGCAGAAAAAATACATGTAGCACCGTCTCAAAATACACAAGAGCCAGGTCACTCTTCTATCTCATCAGTGACCCACACACTGATATGTCACCTACACAATGAGCGGCTGCTCCACACGAACACACAATGTCACTGGTAAAGTCTATCAGGTGACTAAACACTTCACCTTAGTTCCATGTCCTTGGACAATAGATCTTCACACAGTATTATGTACCTACCCTGATCCATGGGTAGTAATCACAACCTAGCATACACTGTCAACAGTTCATCACGTTGGCATGAGGTAGCTCCCTACCTTCACAAACATTGTCAACAGTTCATAACGTTGGCATGAGGTAGCTCCCTACCTTAAACATTTCACTCTGGTGTTTCCACCCATGTTGTAATCAATGTCCTAGTTCACTGGACCACATGTTGGCTTCATAAAGGTAACCAATGTAAAAACACTATGTAAGCATCAACTGATACATGGTGTCCCATAACCCAGCCGGGCCAGACGCATATAACACAGGTCATGGTGACCGGTAACAATGATCACTCTGCACAACTTGAAAGGTCACTACCTTGCAATTACCAAGGTTTACACAGAGGTTGAATGTCACCAGTGCTTCACTGGCCAGAATCACCAGACGTTTCAGTGTTGGATCCTCTCAGGATCGGATGACACTCGTCGGACTCTTGACGGAGGTCCTAACCTAGACCTACCGCCTTATTCAGCACTCAGCTCCTTCCAACATTGATCTAGCAGAATCAGACAACCACTCCCAGTATGGCCTCAATCAACTTCCGGATAGGCACTGGAATGAGTGTGCCCATAGAGCTCATGGTGCAGCTCTTGAATCTTCTTCTGTATAGTAATAACAGATCCTGAAACACGGAGAGGTTGGTGTGAGTACTCAACTACAACAAAGACTACCAGCATCTCCACCCTGTCACCTGCCTCTCAGACATTCCTCATGTCTACCAACATGAGTATGAAATCATCACATCATAGATCTACCTAGTCACTATAATATATAGGCATAATGATGGTAGAAAAAGCAATAGCACACCTGTTCAGTCAAGTAACACTTCTGGGCTACATATAACCCCTAGCACCAGAGTCGACTGTATGACTCTGTCAAGCATCCTTCGCCTGGTGCCAGTCCAATCCGGTTTCATCTTCCATCCTCAATCAACATATACACTTACTTTCCTTTCAGTGTAGGGATTACTGTATCGAGAAGGTGTCCAGCCGGACCTCTCCTTCCTGACAGACTCATCAATTCATCAATCCCTTCACCCATGGACCGATGAATTACACACATTAATAACTATATGTCCATAATGAATTATACTCCTGATAATTCATTACTATAGCATTAACTAAGGAGAACTCATGACTTGTTACACTTAAATAGCAAAATCATATCACAGCCATAGTGTCAGGTCTGGGATCCCTGCCCCAGATCCTGAGTTGCCCTTGTATTCACTGACTATCTTTCAGGTCAGTCATCCCTGTGCCGGTCGAGCACAGCTGTGGTGGCCATCCACCACTACACTTTCCCACAGCTACTGTGGGTCTCGTGTACCTTGTCCCGTGACGACTTAAGTCACGTCATCCAATGTAGCAAACCTCCAGACTCCACTACCAAACTCTGGCTCCACCTTTTGGGGGGGGGGGGGGTTTGCCCCTCCCAACTACTACCTCACGGCAGTACTCCAAGTACTCCATGAACCGAGTCAGGGTTCCAGAAGAGTAGAATATTAGAGACAGAAACGGTTAGGTTCAAACCTCGATCTATCTAGACACCTCGGCCTCGAATTACGGAGCGCCGCATCACCCTCGATCGGGTATGTTCATCCATTGCACATGCACGATTGCATTGGGTCGGACCTATTACTGATCGGGTTGGGGGTACCGGCCTACCTCCCGCTGCCTAGACAAACGTAAGATGGAACACGCACGGTCATCCTTGCGGACGGACATGACAACAAGCAGTAACAATAGTATCATGAATACTTATTATCAATTGTTATCCTACCGATGCAACGCCATTCGGCTTACGCGGAATACCAGTGCTATCTGCACACAGCAAATACACCACTGCTGATTTCACCTTGATTCCTCGAAAACTCACCATCACTGATCGAACAATTCCGTTACAATTCTAATGTCACGAAGCACATTACACATCTCTAATAATAAGCTCTACCTTATCATTATTTACAGCGTCTAGCAGGTTGATGGGCTGACTGACAAACTGTTGCCTTTCATGCGTAGTTAATAAACCAAACCAGTAACTGCTACACACGGTAAAGCACTTCGTTCGGCCTATGTTAGTTACACACCACTCGCTGTGGAATACGGCTTGTTCCATCAGATAACACATTACATCGCTAATCGATAAAACCTACTTAACATGCGGATAGCCAGCTGTAACTTGTAACGCTACGCCACGACTCAGTTCGACGGCGATTAATTCTTTCGGGGAGATCGGCGGGGTATCACGACAACAGTTAAATAATAGAATAAGTATTCAACTAACCTGTGATTGAAACATCACAAACTTTGACTGCAGATGTCCGCTCTGGCCGCGACTATTGACATCCAAATTACTGCAGCCTGCTGGCCATGATCTCTCCACGCTGAGGTCTGGTGGGCGACTGACTCCGACAACGTCAGTCCGCCTTCCACTCGCCTACACGGGCTGCGTGACTTTCATGATTCATGAAGAAAACCAGAGTCACGATGGATTCCTCCAACCCGTGCTGCACAACGCACTCGTGAACTTAGAGATCAAAACCACGTACGCACTTGGGGGAACATTCTAGATTCTTCTATAAATAACTAGAATAGCTCCGCCCCCGCACTACTTTTCTAGGGAACTCCCCTATTAATTGACATTAAATTAAAGGGAGACCAACGCATGGCACTCCCTTCAAAGGGCTATTATGCAGAGATCTTACGATCTTTATCCGTTTCGTCACAGTCCTGGAAAAAGCCCGTTGGTTGAACCATGGAGACATCTTCATGAACAGCAATGATCATATTAAAGGTAACTACTTCAGGTTATGCAACCAAAACAGTCCTTCCCAAAAATCCCCAAAAATTTTTACAACAAACAACAAATGTCACACACACAAACTAAAAGCAACCCACTGTATTGTGAAAGCATCTGGGTCCTGGATAAACCCTGTTGGTTGAACCATGAAGACATCTACATGAACAGCAATGATCATATTTAAGGAAACACAGGTTTTGGAACCAAAACAGTCCTCCCCAAAATCCCCAAAAAAAGGTTCACAACAAACAACAGGTATCACGCACAAAACAAAGCAAGTGAAAAATCAATCCTACAAGACATGTATAAAGAACATCTATCTAATCTATCTCTGAAAATTCCTAGGCACTATTGATGACTCCTTCCTCCTCGCGAATCTATCCAAAAGTACTGGCCAAAATCTCATTCGCTATAATCCAGAAAACAGCTCATATATACATTCCCTCGTACCCAAGGAATTTGGAACTGTACACACACAAATGGGTAATCCAACCGAATCAGATATCCGAGGCTAAAATCATGAAGGGATAATCCATCATAATATCCACCAAGAATGTACGGTATTCCACTAGTCACAGCTGCTAAGTAGCTGAGTCAGAGGCATTCCGGCGTAGTGTAACAGGTCGAAGTATAATTCTCCAGCTGTCTGTATTAATATATTCAAGATTAGGCACAGAGTTCTTCAGTATCCCATGACTGATGAAGGATCACACAGTCTTCCTAGTGTCTTAAAAAATAGTTAATCTGATATTGGGCCTAAAATTTCTAGCCCATTGTTCTGGATAAAGATGTAGGCTATATTTTCCTTCTTCAGCTAAACATACGACTAGCATTGACCTTGAGTATAGTGCTTGACTGCCCATGGCTGGGATATGCTGGATGATGAGATTCAAAGGAAGTTGAGAGTTCGCAAAAATAGTCGGCGAATCCATACTGTTAATTGCTAGTGAACCCCAGACTATCCATGAGCTTCTTGTATATGCCAGTTGAACGTGAAAATCCGAAGTTGGTTAGTCAATAGGGTATCGCTCTGAATCAAAATGGGCCAGGCAGATCCCATGGCTCTCGAATACAATGTATAGTTGAGCACTGTCCGGAAGCTCCCAGATGTAGGGAATGAACTTCAACATGGTCAAAGTCCAATAGGTACCCAGGCACTGACATACAGGTTCAGTGTGCGCGGCAGCCATAGTAGCACTTTTAAAACTCTAGCAGATCCAATTAGTGGCAACTCTTGGCACCATGCTCTACACCAATGGAGCACTAAGACTTATAACCGGTAAAAGGTGCTTCCCGTCTTGTGTCACCCATGTTACACGGTGCTGAAGTGACATCTCCAGGGGACAAGCCTGGACAGTGGAATGCGGACAACCAGCTGTTGCCCAATAGCTAGTTCCCCCTCTCCATGTCACCGATGTTGACCAAGAGAAAGTCAGTACCAATGCAACGTGACATCCGAGCCTCTCACGAGTTGCCAGAATTATGTTGTTTACAATATGGAACTGCCTTAGGGACTCCATCTCCGGATGTGTCCATAGGGTTTTCTCCGGTAGCCTTTCCCGTCTGTGTATTCCCACAAGGCAGCGGAGGTTTGAAATTTACAGTTTCCTCTCTTAGAGGGGATACCAACCAAGGCTGATGAGCCTCCCCTGCCCGGGAATCAATAAGCAGAGAAGTTTACCAGTCTTCCTTCCTGGCAGTGACCATACTGATCAGTTGACCGTAGCCATTGCTTCCATAGAGAGATCCTTTCTCACCGCCGCTAACTTGAAACTATAACCAGCAACTATTTGTCCACTGCTCCCAAGTCCGTTCCACCATCTGTCCCATGGCTTCACGTTACCCTGTTTGGGAGGCTAAACGGGTACTCCACACTGCCCAAGAGTATCCCTAAGGCTAGGGGAGGGAATGAGGCGCCTTACTTCACATGTGATAGGGGATACCCCTACCCAGCTACCCACCACCACCCACCATTGGCACCTTGCCGTCTTGACAGACGATAGTTTGTGCTTTAAAAAGGCATAATAACTTTTAACTATGGCGGTAGCGAGTGTGACTGATAAGGCCAATTTGCGCTGTAAACGTCCGTTCACAGTGGGTGCATGTGAACACGTGGTCATTTCCACCATCATGCACCATCTTATGTCTCAAACGCTTGGTGTGTGACTTTTCTGCAATAATTTTCTCCTTTGTCTTTATTCCATTTCTGATATTTGCCCTCCATGCAACACGTTCAGCGGCGACTTGCTCCCAATGTGCATTATCAATGCCTGTATCAATCATGTCCCGCTTACACACATCTTTGTATCGTAGTAGAGGCCGACCCTGAGATCTCTTACCCATCTGTATTTCACCAAAAAAGATATCCTTTGGTATTCTACCATCATCCATCCTCCTAAGATGTCCTATCCATCTAAGTCTACGAAGACTGAGCATGGAATAAACTGTCACACAACCTGATCTTTCCAATACTTCAGTATTTGTGATTTTGTCTTGCCACTTAATACCAAGAATTCTTCGCAGACACCGCATATGAAAGCTATTTAAGTTGTTCTCTTGGTGTGAGTAAGTTGTCCAGGTTTCACTGCCATAGAGAAGAGTACTAAGGACACAGGCTTGATAGACAAGGACTTTTGTTTTGGCAGTAAGCTTCCTGTTCTCCCAGACTCTTTTTCTTAACCTGTTCATTGTTGATGCTGCCTTACCAATCCGGATGTTGATTTCCTGATCTAGGGATAATTTGCTATTTACCACTGATCCTAGATATGTAAAATGGTCTACTATCTCTAGTTCGGCGTCGTCAATAAAGATTGATGGTACCCCATGTGCACCTTGTGACATAATCTGTGTCTTCTTTTTGCTAATTGTTAAACCAAATTCAGAACAAGCATAGTAGAATGCAGATAGTAGACATTGCAATTCTTCCTCAGAGTGGGTCGTAACTGCAGCATCATCTGCAAAAAGCAACTCTCTGATCAGTACCCTCCTAATTTTGGTCTTAGCCTTCAACCTCTGAGCATTGTAGAGGCCGCCATCTGAGCGTGAGTGAATGTATATACCACCATCCTGATCATGAAATGCATATTTCAGTAGAAGTGAAAAGTATATTCCAAAGAGGGTGGGAGCTAGTACACAACCTTGCTTAACTCCACTCTTGATTTCAAATTCTTCAGAAGTTGCACCATCAAACTTGATTATACCCTTCATGCCTGTGTGGAACGATTCCACAATGGACAGAAGAGTTGGTGGGCAGCCAATCTTCTTTAGTGCCTTGAACAGACCCTCACGACTGACCAAATCAAATGCCTTTGTGAGGTCGATGAAGGCAATAAACAGTGGTTGATTCTGTTCACGGCATTTTTCTTGCATTTGTCGCAATGAGAATATCATATCAGTGGTAGACCGGTTCTGTCGAAAGCCACACTGTGATTCGGGGTAGACTTGATCTCCTAGGACTTGAAGTCTGCGCAGAACAATTCTGGCAAATACTTTTCCAACAATACACAGAAGTGAGATACCCCTATAGTTGTTGCAGTCGCTCCGATCGCCCTTGTTCTTGTACAGTGTTATGATGCTTGAATCTTTGAAATCCTGTGGGACTTGTCCTTCACGCCAGCATAGCTCTATTAGCTGGTGGATCTGTATAGTGTGTCTTGCCCACTCCTGATAACCTCTATTGGAATCCCATCCTTACCTGGAGCCTTGCCAGATGCAAGTTCATTTATAGCACACTTAACTTCTGTTATGGTGGGAAGTGTGTCCAGGTGGTCAAGAGTTGGTAGAGCCTCTATGGCATTGAGGGCATCATCCGCTAGTTTGGTCTCACTTGAGTAAAGCTCCAAATAGTGCTCTACCCATCTGTCCATCTGCTGTTTCTTATCAGTGATGATTTCTCCAGTCAAGGTTTTCAATGGTGCACTTCTTTTGATCACTGGACCGCAGGCTTTCTTTATTCCTTCATACATGCTTCTTATGTCTCCCTTATCACTTGCGATTTGAATGGACTCACATAACTTGATCCAATAATCATTTGCACACTGCCTGGCAGCCTTTTGCACATCCTTCCTAGCTTGCCTAAGCTCACTCAGAGTGTTACGCGTTGGTCTTTCCTTGTTTCTTAAGAAAGCTTTCTTCTTCTTATCAATCAAGGGCTGCAGAGTCTCGCTGTTGGCCTCAAACCAGTCCTGCCTCTTATGATCCACAGTGCCGTAAACCCCTACGGCAGTTTTATAAAGAGTTTCCTTAATTTGACCCCACTTTTCATTTACTGTACAATTTTCTGGTGTATCAGTGAAAGCGTCTTCAAGTTGCTGTTGAAACTGAAAGCACTTTTCAGGATCATGAGTGTTAATAATATTAATCCTGGGGCTAGATTTGTGTTTAGCTGTGTAGATTCTCTTTGGTCTCAGTCTAACCCTTGCAACAACCAAAGAATGATCCGTATCACAGTCAGCACTGTGGTATCTACGAGTCAATGATCAATACCCAGCTACCATATATTATTATTATTATTATTATTATTATTATTATTACTATTATTATTATTATTATTATTATTATTATTATTATTATTATTATTATTAAAGGGGAAGGTAATCTGTAATGAGACAGTGTTCGAATAATTTGTGGTTATATGTATAGGGATTAGTGATGTCCTTGATTTCTTGTGGAAATTTGTTCAATAGTTGAGGAGTACGCTGAGCTTGTTTTATATAAGTCTATCATATGCTTCGTGATGTGTATTATATTTAGTCGTTTGCGGTGTCTAACATTATATTTAACCAAATGCCAAAGGTAATTTGGGCCATTCTGATGTAGGATTTTGTGAATTAGTTTGCCCTTATTGAAAGGAGGCGTTTGCGGAGAGGTAGTAACTGAAGGCGTTTATGTAGGCTAGGACTATCAGTTACGTGTTTACTATAAATTAAACTCATAACCCATTTCTGGAGTGAGTAAAGTCGCTATGTGCTTGAATTGGAACAACCTCCCAGACTGTAGAGCAATAGTCAAAATATATCTGTATGTGAGAAGTATAGAATTTTTTTCCTTGTCCTCATCAAGGAAATTTTTAATCGTGTCAAGCTGGTAGACTTCTCGCTGTTTGTTTAACGAGCGCTTGACGTGGGAATTACAGGTTAGGTTTCTATCCATGATGAAGCCTAATGCTTTGTGCTCAATTACACTTTATACTTCAACTGCGCTTGCGTTCCCACCTATGCTACGCCCTTCATGTGTCCTCAAAACGTCGGACTAGAGTCGAGCTCAAAAGGGTCTTCTTTCCCCGCTGATTCTACCAAGCCCGTTCCCTTGGCTGTGGTTTCGCTAGATACTTTTATCGTTTCTTTACTTTACTTATTCAGTCTATTTAGTTGGTGGAGATTTGTCCGCAACTGACGAGCAATATCTCCGGCGGGCCTATTCTCGCTGGTCGCAGGATCCGCAAGAGTCAGGCGGGGAGTCTGACGGTAGAGCACGCATACACAGGTCCAGACACTTGCTATTGACAGATGTACGCGTCCTATGGTCCAGGCGAGTATGAGGCCCTCACCTGTGGGACTTGGCTGAACGTCTCTAAGTCAAGTCCCATGTGTTCCAGGGTCTGGCCACCGCTCGCCACCTGCTCGTGGTGGCGAGGTCTCGGAGGTTTGGCGCTGGTTATCCATTTCTCTGAAATAAACATGGCAAGGCCTAGAGAGGGAACATGTCGTTTCGGCACCACATGTTCTCTGAAGCTCTGCCTAGGCATTTTGATGGAATTTTGGCCAAATTCCAACTCACATACTTTGGTCTGTCTAGACTGTAAGGTGACACCCACACTTTATACTGGCATGTTATCGATGTGAACTTGAAGTGATCTGTGTGAATTTAATGTTTGAAGTCTTTGTCGGGTTAATAACATAGATTTCGTTTTGTTGATGTTGATTTGCATACGGCTTGCATTGCTCCACATAACTGCAGTATTTAATTCTTGTTGCAATGACAACTCCAGCACACTGCAGTTTCCATTGTATAGATTGTATAGTGTCAGAGACCCAACAATACATATGGACATCACTAACAGGGCAGTACAGTAGACTACAGGGACCGCAGGATAAGACAGCTGAGGGAAGTACTGAGACAGGGTAGTGTTGTTGACAGACAACATACGGTTAAGGCCGGTAAGGTCAGGCCCGAGACCAACGGACCATGCCATGATAAGCATGACGCACGAAGCCATGAGAACCTGGGATACGGGAGAACAGACCTAAACGGACAGACGTACGATAGGAATAGAGAAAACGAGGAGTGTATGATTGATGCGACTGGGAGAGACAGTGTTTGCTAGCTGTGTGCTACTGAATGCAACTGATTGATACTGAATGCTACGCTGAGCGTGTAGAGATGAATGCACATGTATATACATATATTTTATGAGAAATATGTGCCTGGTGTACTAATGTGTTAACGATTTCGACCGTTGTCTATCGAGTCGAAATGATGTTCATGTAGCGAACCAAATCCTTGTAGGATTTGTGCGACGCTCGTTAATTGTTGATTAAAGAGTCCGAAGTGGACCGAGTTTCGAGCCAGTCTTGGAGTGAGCTGATTGAGTAAAAATGTGAGCATTAAGTTGTCACAGACGACTCGGTACAGTCCAAACTATTATCATATATCAAACACTGCTGTGTTCACGTACTCTGTCCTGCAGGTGTAATGGTTTTCTTCCTGTTAAAACATGGACGTCTTAGGACATTCTGTGCTTCTCCTACACACATGCGTCCTCTACCCAGCACTACACTACTATCGCCATCGTTTGTTACTATAAATTATGCACAAGTACATACTGCAGTACGTGGTACAATATCAACACTTGTATTCTTAACCATAATATCTACAGCCGTGACAGTTGGTTACTATGATGATTAATCTGAGTGGTCTCGAGGTATGGTGTCCGCCTCGAGTGCTGGAGGTCCCGGGTTCAGGCCCCGGTGAGGACCGGGATTTATTTAAAAAATCCACCTGGACTTCCAGTAATAATATTTCCCCTGGTCTCTGGGTAGTGAGATCGGACACCCGTGTGTATTGTTGTCTCTGAGTAGTGAGATCGGACGCCCGTGTGTATTGTTGTCTCTGGGTAGTGAGATCGGACGCCCGTGTGTATTGTTGTCTCTGGGTAGTGAGATCGGACGCCCGTGTGTATTGTTGTCTCTGGGTAGTGAGATCGGACGCCCGTGTGTATTGTTGTCTCTGGGTAGTGAGATCGGACGCCCGTGTGTATTGTTGTCTCTGGGTAGTGAGATCGGACGCCCGTGTGTATTGTTGTCTCTGGGTAGTGAGATCGGACGCCCGTGTGTATTGTTGTCTCTGGGTAGTGAGATCGGACGCCCGTGTGTATTGTTGCGCATGTAAAAAATCCCTTGGCAGTTGGAAATCGAGAAAGAGTAGCCTAACGGCGCTGCCCGGGCAAAATTTCGAGTTAAAAATCTACCCAAAAATATTTCATGATCCTCGCCGGGCAACGGAGTTCGTGCATTGAGCTGAGTTTCTCCAGACTCAGGTGTGAGTTAGGAGAAAAACGGAGCACTTATGGGTTAAACCGTGTGTCGTGATGTTGATCCAACGACTAAACGACTAATCTAAACGATGATTAATCATTCATCTCTCCGTGAGTTCTTAATGCCACAATAAAATCACACATTATATAACACATTCTGGGTCCATATTCGGACCCCATATTAATATCTCCAGAACACAACCACAGCCCAATACATATCATAACCCACATCAAACACAACCCACCATTCTGACGCCTAATGCCTCTCAATTTCTTATCTAATGCTGCACACGGCACTGCCATCCCTGGCTCCAACACTCAATTTAATTGTGACCTGAGCTACAATGTCATAACTGGCCTAATCTTAACTTTTTTTTTTATTCGCATATCCTTTACAGGACATCGCTGTCAACAGCAGCATCTTTCAGCTGTCTGTTGATTTCTTGGCAAGATTACGCTAGCTAAGTAGTTTGCCATTACTTTCTGAGCGGCCGGCTCAGTTATCCCGCAAGTCACCAGCGGGGATCGAACCGCTCCCAGCTCTCGCCCGCTACGAGACTGCGTAATAAACGGGATTACGGAGAAAGTGTTGTAACCCCTCGGCCAGAGAGACCGGCTAATCTTAACTACTATGCTTTTATTATCATAATCGTCATAATCATTGCTGGAATGTCATTCTAATTATGCAACACCCCTTATAGGGATACCTAATATAAGCACAATGTACGAATCTAAATGTAATATCTTTGGTCATGTCTGGATCTATCCTTTAATCTCTGGCTAACTTATGGACTAACACTCTCTTTTAGACTCTTTTTGTGAAGGCGGTCATGTCTCAATAATGAAGATAACTTTGTTACGTCCCTCCTTGCGGCTCTTCCATGTTTCTTCCTTCTATTAACATTGGAGAACATCTTGATGACTGGGAAGATCGAGGGGAAGAGAGGCAGAGGCAGACCAAGAGAAATGATGCTGGATGGATTGCGACGGCGGCATGGAGGAACGGTTCAATGGTACTGGTAGAGTTGATCCAAAAAACCAAAGACCGAGATCTGTGGGGAGTCATGAACGCCTACGCCAGTCGGCATGGCACTTGGTGGTGATTATTACAATGTTCCTTATGTTAACTCATCAACTTACGTATCTTAACAGCTTCTTTGTCCATTTTAAATCGATGTATTTGTTGGTTTCCACTGAACCTTGTCGATGACCACTTCTTATCGGCCATTTGCAAACTGCCGGTCTATGCGTGTTTTTCAAACCTTTCTGGCAAGAGAGTGCTGTCCTTGCCCTCGTCTTCTACTACGTCATCATCATCAAGTGCCCTGCCAGCTGACGTAGGCGTTCATGACTCTCCACAGATCTCGGTCTTTGGTATTCTGGATCAACTCTGCTGATGATATTCCACCGTCTCAATCCGTCCAGCATCATTTCTCTTGGTCTGACTTTGCTCTCTTCCCCTCGATCTTTCCAGTTGTCACGATGTTCTCCAATGCCTCTCTTCTCATCACATGACCAAAGAAAGCTGTTTGTCTCTTTCTTATTGTTGTTTATAATGTTCTAGTTTCATTAGCCTCTTTCAGTTACTCAAGCGTCCAATGAATTCGCAACATTCGTCTCAAAAATCACATCTATGTTGCTTCCAAGTTCTTCCTAATTTGTTCATTTACATTCCGAGAGTCAGGTTCCTCCTTTTCGCCATCTTCCGTGCCATCCTCGTTGCTTCTGCCGTTGTTGCTGCGTGCACCTTCTGCCACTATCGGTTTTTCCCTCCCTCTCGTTTGGCGTTTTCTTGAGTTCCCGATCTCTCTTGACCCTGTGTGCTTAGTTTTTCTTGCGTTGGACCCTGCTGAGGCCCGCCTTGTTTCGTCTGTGTCTATTTGATTGGACTAACCCCTTGGAAGGTCCGCCTTGTTTCATCTGTGTTTATTTTATTTGACTAACCGTCCGATCCAATCCAATTTTTGGTACGTGTTCCCCCTTTTCAGCCTTCGAGTTTTCCACTTGGCTATGTAGGGGTGTTTATGGTGTAGCTTTTAGTTTGTCTTTCTTACTTTTGGCTGCTTGTTGTCAGCTTCCCGGCTTCTGATGGGTTGATTGAGTTCGTTACTTTCTTGATGATGTTTTTCATGCCTGGACAGAGTCGCGCACTTGTTGAGGCGTGGAGTAATTATGGTCCCTCCCCGTCTTATGGTGCTGTTTCCTTCAGGGAGCTTTACCAGTTGTTGTCTCTCATGGTATTCCTCCTATTTCCCCGTCGTGGGTTGTCTACGAATCTTCTCGGTGTTCGACAGTCGGATCTTGGTGGTTAGCGATACCGTCCTTCCTCTGCTTCTTCTTCTTCTGTTTGCGTTCTTGCATCTTCTGGTTCGGGTGGGGTTGTCTGGGTCTTGAGCAGGTCAAATATCTCATGAAAAGTTTCTTCTGTCTTTTGTTTCACATCTTGTATTTTAAATAGCTGTTCTCCGTCTCAGCCTATATAGCAGCGATTCGAGCGACATCCTGCTCTATCTTCTGCTGAACTTGCTTCATTTCGCCGAGGATGCGCTGAACGGCCGTTATCTGTGTTTTTGCTTCTTGTCTTTTTCTTCCTCCCTGCCTTTCTTATGTCTCAGCCTGTATAGCAGCCATTCGAGCGGCATCCTGCTCAATGTTCTGCTGAACTTGCTTCGTTTCGTCCAGGATGAACTGAGCGGGTGTTATCTAGTCTCTTTCATCTTTGTCTTCCTCCTTGCTGCTGAACTTTGATCGCAGGTCTTTCAGTTGCCCTTCAAGTTGTGCTTTGTCGCTTTTTGTGAGTTGATTGGTGGCCTCGTACTGCCTCCTAGCTTCTTTATAGGGCAGGTTAATCTTGATGGCGATCTTCATGGCTTCCTTGCTGTCCTGGTGACAGGGGCAGCCGAAGTATCTGGCACCGTGGTTGTCGAGGCAGTTGGCGCATTTTCTGTTATTGTTAGGCCTCCTGAAGTCCTTGTCGATCTTTGCATGCTGGCACTGACTGTATGGATGAGGTCCAGCGCAGTATCTGCAAACCTCCACCTCACTCTTGCAGGTGGCACGGGTGTGCCAAAACTTCTGGCACTTAGACCACTGCAGCACTCTCGGTATGTAGTGCTCTGGAACTTGGTCTCTCTTGTCCCATCTGATGTATTGAGGGATCACTCGGTCCTCCAATGTTACGATGACGACTGTGGAGGGGATGTTATTCTTGCCGATGATCCTCTCAGCGCTGATGATCTTGATTTTTTTGTTCTCCCTTGTCAGGATCTCCCTGATCTGGTCAGTAGTAGGCTTTGCACGTTTTGGTTCTCATTTTTAGGAGCCTCCTCAAAATGACCTTGACCTCGGTTGATTTGCACTCCTCCTGGGTCATGTAGTTGGATGGTGTAAGGGGTGACAACTAGGTCATATCTAAGGACAATAATTCTAAGATTTTATGTTTCTAAGGGCAGATAACTATTTAGTGGGTGTATAAAATTTTTAATTAATTATTAAAAAATAAAATAAAATAAATAAAAATAAAAAATAAATAACGACGGGGTGCGGGGTGGTGGCGAGGGGGCGGGCGAGTTGGATGAGGCTAGGCGGTTCGGGTGTAAACACTATCATCACAGGGTTACAAATGAAAAGCTTAAAATGTAAAAATGGCCGGTATTATCGGTCGTAGTTGCTATGGTTTAGTGAAATTTATTGTTAAGGGGTGGGTAGCGGTTATTAGTGATCCGTAAGGGGTCGTAGTGGTTTAAACACTATCATCATACGACTTACAAATAAAAACCTTAAAAAGTAAAGATTGTCGGTATTATTGGTTATTGTGGGTATGGCTTAGTGAAACTCGGTGTTAAGGGGTGGATACCTTATATTAGTGATCTGTATAGGGATGTAATGGCCTATACACTATCATCATATGGTTACAAATGAAAACCTTAAAATGTAAAAATGGCCGGTTTTATCGGTTGCTGTGATATGGGGTTAGTGAAACTCGGTGTTAAGAATGGATACCTGTTATTAGTAATCTGTAGATGGATGTAAGGGCCTATACACTATTATCATGCGGTTACAAATGAAAACCTTAAAATGTAAAGATGGCCAGTAATATTGGTTGCTGTGGGTATGGCTTGGTGTCATTCGTTGATAAAGGGTGGGTAGAGATTATTAGTGCTCTTTAGAGGGTCGTAGTTGTACATACAGTATTATCATACGGATTACAAATGAAAATCTTAAAAAGTAAAGATGGTCGGTATTATTGGTTGTAGTGGATATGGCATAGTGTTATTCGTTGTCAGGGGGTGGATAGTTGTTATTAGTGATATGTAGAGGGGTGAGTGGTATATACACTATTAGCATACGGGTACAAATGAAAACCTTTAGAAAGTACAGATGACCTGTATTATTGATTGTAGTGGGTATGGTTTAGTGAAATTAGCTGTTAAGGGGTGGGTGAGTGGATGAGTAGCTAGATAAGTGCTCGAATACTAACAACATATGATTTCAGATAGGTAAATGAAAACCTAAAATCTCTCTCTCTCTCGCTCTCTCTCTCTCTCTCTCTCTCTCTCTCTCTCTCTCTTCTCCCCTTGTGTCTATACGGGTCTTTGTTTCGTTCCCCAGAAACCCATTTCCAAGACCAATATTTGTTCTCAAACTTGTCTGCTCAGTGCCACACTTCACAGCCAGACAAAACTGCAGCTTCTAGTACCACTTCAACATTCAAATAAGAAAATATATTAACCAAAAAAGGAAAACATAGCGGTCAAACTTATAAATATCTTGGCCAAACTTATGAAAAGTCGGAAATATTGTTAACCAAATGTGAAAAAAAATATCGTCCAAAGAGAGAAATATTTCAACTAAACTTAAAATAGATCAGCCAAGCTTATGAAAAGTAGGACAATTGTCAGCCAAATTGGCAACAGTTAGGCCAAATACAGAAATATCTCACCCAAACTTATGAAAAGTGGGAAAATTTGTTAGCCAAAGTGGAAAAACCTACGTCAAGTAGGAAAATTCGGTTAGCCAAATGTGAAAAATGTCGGCCAAATACAGAAATAGCTCAACCAAACGTATAAAAAGTAGGAAAATTGTTAACCAAACGGGAAAGATATTGACCAAGTAGGACAATGTATTAGTCAAAGAGGAATGATATTGAACAAGTAACGAAATATATCGTTCAAACTTATGAAAAGTAGAAAGCTTTGTTAACCAAATGTGAAAAATATCACCCAAAGGGAGAAATATCTCGTCCAAAATTATAAAAAGTAGGAAAATTGTCGTCCAAATGGGAGAAAGTTAGGCCAAATACAGAAATACCTCACCCAAACTTATGAAAAATAGGACACTTTGTTAGCCAAAGTGAAAAAAACATAGGTCAAATAGGAAAATTATGTTAGCCAAATGTGAAAATTGTCGGCCAAATACAGAAATAGCTCAACCAAACATATGAAAAGTAGGAAACGTTGTTAGCCAAAGGGGGAAAACCAAGGTCAAGTAGGAAAATGTGTTACCCAAATGTGAAAAACGTCAGCCAAATACAGAAATAGACACTTATGAAAACCGGGAATATTTGTTAGCCAAATAGGAAAAAATATTTACCAAGTAGGAAAATATGTTAGCCAAATGGGAAAAATATCAGCCAAAGAGAGAAATATAGCGTACAGACTTATAAAAAGTAGGAAAATTTATCAACCAAATGGTAAAATTATCAGCCAAAGAGAGAAATATCTAGTCCAGACTTATAAAAAGAAGAAAAATGTGTCAACCAAATGGTAAAAATGTGAGATATGATCACTGATGCCAGTCGAGGAAGACGTATCTGTATGTAACAGCTATCGGGTAACATACCTATACAGCGACGAGTGGCTAGCGCATGTCATCAGATTATAATATTACAAACGAACACAACAAACTGCCCCGACTCAGCTTTAGGCAATGAATGTAATATGTCATTTCAGTGTCCACTGTCATAACAAGCAACGTTATCACGTACCAAATTATACATGTACACGTTCACTACCTCTCTGTGTATCTGTACGGAAGTACGGAACTCTACAACGTTCCCCAGAAACATATTGCAAACGCCAATATATGTTTTACATCTTGTCTGCTCAGTGCCACACTTCACAGCTGGACAAAACTACAGCTTCTATGTACAACTTCAACTTTCAAATAAGAAAATATGGTAACCAAAATAGAAAAAATAGCAGTCAAACTTATAAATAGCTCGTCCATACATATGAAAAGTAGGAAACATTGTTAACCAAATGTGAAGAAAATATAGTCCAAAGAGAGAAATAGTTCAACTAAACTTATAAATAGATCACCGAACTTATGAAAAGTAGGAAAATTGTCAGACAAATGGGAAAAAGTTAGGCCAAATACAGAAATATCTCATCCAAACGTATACAAATTAGGGAAATTGTTAACCAAACGGGAAAGATATTGACCAAGTAAGAAAATGTGTTAGTCAAAGTGGAAAAATTTTGAACAAGTAACGAAATACATCGTTCAAACTTATGAAATGTAGGATAATTTGTTAACCAAAGGTGGGGGGAAAATAATCCAAAGAGAGAAATATTTTAACTACACTTATAAATAGATCAGCCAAAATTATGAAAAGTTGAAAACTTTGTTACCCAAAGGGGAAAAACCTAGGTCAAGTAGGAAAATATGTTACCCAAATGTGAAAAAGGTCGGCCAAATACAGAAATATCTCGTCCTCACTTATGACAACTAAAATAATTTGTTAGCCAAATAGGAAACTGTAACAATACGTGCATACAGTGGATCAACAAGTTCAGTTAGATTATTGTAGAACAGGCTTTATTTGCGATGGTTGATACAAAATCTCAATACAATCAAATGCGATGTTGACTTCTCTTCTCTCGCCCTTGGTGTTTACTAACCCCCCCCCCCCCCCAACAACAAGCTACGTCACGACTTGAGCATCCTTCTAGCTGTTCTATCTTGATGCTCAAGCGTGCTGTAGGCTTGCACACCTAGCTGATACTAATAAGATATTCATTCTGCTACACCTCCCTGTGTTTTTAAAAGACTTTTCTTCTTCAAAAGTCTTTATTCCTAACCCCTTTTATCCTACATCTTCTCTCCTTACCTCCCATAATTTCTCTAAGCCGCCCCAAACTAACTCTATTTTAGGCAAATAATCTATTTGTAACTCTTCCCCCTGTCATATAGTAAACCACTATGAACTTCTTCTTCGTTCCTGGCTCTTCAAAGTTTCCTTACAAAATATATATATATCATAAGAACGTCTCATATCAATCGTTATCGTACCGTTGACATTATGAAATCTCTCACTCTTTCACCACACAGGATAGACAGAAAAAATGTAGTTAGAAAAAGTAAAGAAGGGGTAAAGAAAAGATTTAAGGAAAGGATGTGCACCCAAATTTATGAAAATTATAAGAAAATAGTCAACAGAATCACATTTACCTCTCTTGCCAACGAAAAAACTTTTGTAAACAGTTTTTTTTTTTTTTAATATATCTTATGAAATGCATCTCTGTTCGCTATAAATTAAGTTGATCTAAGTTTTCTTTTATATACTCAACATTTATATTGCCATATATTGCCATCCACAACCTTGTCTATATTTCACTTATCTCACCTTCAACCACGAACCAATGTTCATATTCCATGAACATTTCAAATTAATTAACGCTGTTTTTTCACAGCCCCTACATTTTCCCCCCTCATATCCCATGGTACGCCTCCTTGTTTATCTATTCTGTATACCCAACCTTATATGCTGCCATTCACAGCCCCCTTTTTATCTATTCTCTATTAACCAACTATCATATCATTACTCATAATATGGTATCCAATCCATATATCTTCAATTAATGCTGACTTTAATGCAGCTCCTATTTTAACTTTCCCATAACCATCCCCGGCATATGTTTCTACTACTTCATAGCCATATCAACCTCTTTATGCTGATTATCACAGCAACAGAATATACTCATGAACATATTATTCACCAAGATAATGTGTCTCTCTACTAGTCCAAAGTAGTTTATTACTATTTTCTGAACGAAGGATCCTAAATAAAGCCCCATGTATTGCCTTTATTCTAGACAAAACCATGTGAATTAAACTTAACTTAACTAATTTCTAACATATATATATAAACAAAGTAATGACTATTCAACATACAAGACAATTCACTTAAATTATGAGTGAAGCGAAATAAAATCACAACAGGACATCATACCCCCCCCCCCAAGTTTTTGTACATCATTTATGTTTCCCCTCATATCAATTAAAGGTATTAACTCATTCAAAGAAAAACATATATTAAAATAATACAACATACATCCTAATCTATTGTTAGTCTCTTTTATGGACTAACAATAACTTATTTATCTATTTAAGAAAACTCAAGAAGTCAAAACCTAAAATCAATCGGCAATAAAATTACAGAAAAAAAAATATATGTTTCACTCGAATTTACATCCATATTAGTTATCTTAATACCTAAATATGTCTACTCCTCAAGTATCAATAGAACTCTTTTCTATGACCAATGTGTCCTATACATCATCAAGTATCTCTTTCCTTTTTAAATCATGAAATTTATATCTTGCTATCTGCAGTATTTTCTAGCAATTTATCTCCTACGTTTCCATTTCTTCAATAACTCTAAGTTCCTTTGAATAAGTGCTATCTCCACATCAATATCTTCTTCTTCGTATAACGTATTAGTTTCTTCCATACTACTATTTGATTCTGACTTTTCATCCATTTCCTCTTCTTCATCTGTATGTCTCTCGCTAGCAGCCGCTAATTTCTTTCGTTCAATATCCCATCTAATTTGTCTATCATTATTTCTTAACAACCTTTCTAGTAGAGGCATATCCTCGCCGCTTGATGAATAATCTCTAATTCTTCTCTGTCTTTTCACTTCTTTTTCCCTTTGTCTGTCTATTCTCCTTTTCACTGCTTGTCTAGTATTTTTAAATGGAGCACCTATCTCTTCTTCCATAGATTCTATGCTATCATAATGACCCTCATTCACATTTTTTTCTTCTATCGTTTTTGGTATTGTCTGTTCTTGAGTATCATCAGAAACTGGAGTTGTTACTAATTGACTTTGTGTTGGATCTTTTCTAAAATCTGGGGGTATTGTAGCTCTTCTGACGACTTGTTCATCTAAGTATCCGGTGTCTGAATAACAATTATTATTATAATTATTGTTTCCATTCTCATCCTCATCTCTTCTTAAGTGCTCTACGTGTGCCCTTGCTATATGTCCCGTGATCTGGTTCTTAATACTGTACGAAACATTTCCTAGCTTTTCTAAAATGTAATAACCTGGAATCCAACGAGCATCAAACTTAGAGTTCCTTCTATGCTTCTTATAATAAACTCTATCACCTACTTTGAATTCCTGTAATTTTGTATTTACGTTTCTGTACTTTTTCTGTCTTTCTCTAGCTTTAATTATATTATTCATTAATCTTACATGTGCTTTATGCATTTCTTGTTTGATGACCTCCTGAAAGTCTTCCCCCATATATTTACGTCTTGGTTTTAACAGATTATCTATGGGTAATATTGGCTCTCTCCCGTGTATTAAATAAAATGGTGAAAACCCTGTGCTCTCATTTTGATTTGTGCGTATAGCGCTAAGCGCAGGTCCTAGGAATAGATCCCAATCTTTTTCATGTTCATCGACAATCTTTGCTATAATATCGTACAATGTTCTATGTTGTCGTTCGTTCTTAGCATTTGAAGAAGGTCTATAGTATGAGGTCTTTATATGTTTTATATTCAAATCTTTTAATAACTTTTCGAATTTCTTATTCACAAATTCTTTACCATTATCCGTGAGTACAATCTGTGGGCAACTAAATCTTGGTACGAATTCCTGTAAAAAATTATTAATGATAGTATCTGCGCTCTTATCTGGGATTGCATAAACTTCCGGCCAAAGACTGTAGACGTCCACTATATGAATTAGATATACGTGCCCTGATAATGTTCTAGGGTGAGGACCTGATATATCTAAACTAACTTTTTGCATTGGAAACTGAGGAATATCTGTATCTTGTAAGGGACACTTAATTGTTTTCATATTCCTTAATCTGCATCTTTCACACGTATCGACATATTTACAAGCAGTTTTAAATAAATTCGGCCAATAATATTTATTCGTAAGTGCTTTCACTAATTTATCACGACCGAGATGACCATTCTCATCATGATATGCTTTTAAAACTTCATTTTCCAAATGTTTTGGAATATATTTCCTTAGCTGTTCGTTCCTTTCACTCATGTAATATAACTGTTCATCCTCTTGCAAAACTAAATAATTCTTCTTATACTTATTCTCATCTGTTTATTTTAATTTCTGTTTTATTTCTAAGACTTTTGGATCCAATTCTTGTTCTTCTTTCATGTTAAATTGTGCTAAATGTGGGTCTTCCGCTCTAGGTTCAGACCCTTGATCCGACGGTAAACTCTCAAAATCTTCTCTATTTATTATGGCAGAATCTAATATATTTACTTGCCAGTTTCGGTCGTCTATCTCCGGTTCTCCTTCATCTTCCGTGTTCCCTGATGACTGCGGATATGGGATTCTAGAAAATAAATCAGCGCATGTGTTGTTCCTACCTGGTATGTATTCTATTCTTGTATTGTATCCTTGCAGATTCAACGCCCATGTCTGTATTTTTCTGTTCTGCACTGGAGCTTCTAACAAAGATTTTAAAGGCATGTGGTCAGTTCTAATGATGAAATTTGCGTTATGTAGATAGTAGTTAAGTTTCTGAAGAGCGTAATGAATAGCATAAGCCTCCTTCTCAATAGTAGACCATTTCCTTTGGGATCTGCTAAGTTTATGAGATAAGAAATAGATTGGCCTTTCATTTTTAACCCCTGGTATTCCAGATTCTTTTCCTTCATATGGTTGAACCAAACACGCTCCTATAGCATTATCTGAATCATCTGTATATAATATTAACTGTTTATTCAAATCTGGATATGTCAATAGTGGTACTATTGTTAAGCTATTTTTTAAAAAGTCGAACGCTTTTTGACATTCATCATCCCACTTAAATCTAGCGTATTTGCCAGTTAAGTTAGTGTCACAGACTCACCTAAAGGGCGGTACCAACCTAAAAGAACGAGACACTGGCGAAGGGATATAAATCCAGCTATAGGGAAAGAACCGAGTTACTCGAAGGCTCGAATAATCTAAAGCCTTCTCGAAGGAACGGTCAGTGTGTCCACAGCCACGTGGACACTGATGGGGCCCGCCGATTGCGGGGTCCACGAGAAACTCAGAGAGAGTTACCACCCGTGTCGGATTGCGACACGTGTGGAAGGAGACACGGACGGGACATCGAGGGAGCAACAGGGCTTACCTTAAGGGGACTTGATAGTTTCAGACCCAAGTGTTTTAGGGGTCTTATACATACATTATTATATGTTAGATAGCTGCTAGAGTTGTTGTGATAATCATGTTCATTGTAAACTCCTGTGATACGCAACTTGTTAAATGCTGGCTTGTGAAAACTCACTTCGCCAGCGTACTGTAATATAACTGTAAATAAATGATGCTCGATTGTATCTGAACGGAGTTTGTTGCCTGTATGAGCCCGAGTTTCAATCCCCTAGAGATCTAGGACTGTGACAGGCTATTTGGGGGAAAGCGCCGGTTTTGGCATACACAAGCTTTACTTTTCAAACAGCTCTTGGTTTTGCCAAGTAAAAAATTATATATTAACGTTAATACATGACAAAGTTAAAAACTTTGCAGCTATGTGTGATTGAGCGATTATAGTCCCTATACAAAAATATTTGAACTGATGATAATGTTTATTATATTTGACATGACTGTGACAATTACAGTGACAGTTACTAATGTTTTTTGATTCCAACATCAGATTGTTCCGCGAAATATCGTGTATGTAACCTGTACTCCAGCAGTGGCGAGAAAACAAGTCTACAGTCGAGAGCTCAGGGAAAATAAGATGAGTTTCATTTCATGCTCATTACATCCCTAAGCGATACTCACCCTCATCCATTGTAACATTTTTTCTATATATTGATTTGTATGTATATGCTACTGTTGTAATCAAGTAAATCTTTTCATATAAATTTGAATGTAAACATTGAGGGGGGATAACCAACTTTTGTACACCCAAACTAATTTCAAAGGGATTTAATTTCAAGAAAGTAAACAATAACTAAAATACAAGATGTCAACATTAGAACAGTGCATTGAATTAGGTATTAAGTTAGGATATAAAGAAGAAAAACTGTCAGAATGGGCACAAAAGACACATTCAGAAAATATTGCACGAGAAGAAAGAGCAATGGAAAGAGAAGAGAAGAAGATACAAGCAGAAAGAGAAGAGAAAAAGATACAGATGCAAATTGAGGCAGAAGAGAAAAAGATGCTAGCAGAAAGAGAGGAGAGAAAAATGCAAATTGAGGCAGAAGAGAAAAAGATGCTAGCAGAAAGAGAGGAGAGAAAAATGCAAATTGAGGCGGAAGAGAAAAAGATGCGGATGCAAATGGAAGCTGAAGAAAAGAAAATACAACTGCAGGCTCAAGAGAAGAAGATGCTGATGGAGCTTGAAGCGGCGACCAAGCAAGCCCAATTAAATGCAGAGACACAGATAAACTAAAACAAATGGAAATTGACTCCAACGTAGAAATGTCAGTAAACAAAATTAAAAGCAAAGAAGATGAACAAAAATACAACAAATATAAAGGCCTTGTCAAAGCGTTTTGTTCAGGAGACTCTATAAGCGCATACTTAGAGAACTTCGAGTGTTTGATGACTTACCATAAGGTCGCAAAGGTCGACTGGTCATTTATTCTGATGAGAAATTTGGCATTAGAGCCCTTAAAAGTGATAGAGACAATTCCACAAGATATGAGGAAAGATTATGATTATTTAAAGCAAAGAATACTCCAACATTTCTCACTAGACACAGCAGGCTATCAACTTCAGTTCTCAAAACTAGCCCCTCTACCTAATCAAACCTTCATTGACTACGTGTCTACTGTGCAGGATATTTGTACAAAATGGATAACCTCAGCAAAAACAAATAACAACCATGATAAACTGAAAGAGTTAATTATAACTGATAAAATTAGTACTACAATTCCAACACCTTTTTCTAAATTTTTGAGACAAATGGATTGTAAAACTATCCAAGAAATTGAAACCAAGGGGAGCGCATATTTTACAGCGAACCGCGATATTTTCCAGTTAAACATGAGCCAAAATGAAACAGCAGCGGTTACAAACACCAAGTACTCAAAACCAAACGGATATAAGTTCAAACAACGCTCTAAGTTCACAAAACCAGTCAAATGTCAGTATTGTCATCTGACACACGAAGAATACGCGATGTGCGAGAAATCACCAATATATCCACATCATCTCCAAATGGTAGTGGAGAAACAAAAGAACAAAAGGAACGCATATCAGAGAGCGGTTAAATGTTTTTTTTTGCTCGAGCTATGGCCATTTTTCTTCAGTTTGTAATGGTAGAAAGATGTTGAAGCAGGCCAATGCCGCATTAATAGACACAACCTCAGACGAAGAAATTGAACAACAGAACAAATGCGACATCCAGAATGAAAGTTCGAGTGAGTTGGGCAATGCAGTACAAATCATTGACACCATCACTAATAACAAATGTAATACCTGTACAAAATTTCAGTTTGATACAACTCTTTTATGTGGCCACACAATCCCAGTTGCTAACGAAACGGCCAACGCAGCCTTAACACCAACAGGTAAATTAGATTATGCAACAGGTTTTGTTAATAACAAACAATGTACATTAATACGCGATTCCGGAGAGACTCTTTGTGGAATTAAGAGAACATTAGTTAGTGACAAAGACTACACACACAAATACGTAAGGTGTCGCACATTCGCAGGCACGATCGAAAGATACCCCCTTGCACTTGCCGAAATTCGGACACCTTTTATATCAGGACAAGTGCTATGCGCAGTACTAGAAAATCCTGTCGCCGAAATCATCCTTGGGAATCTTCCCAACATAAGATCTTGCTCTGAAAAGGAAATCAGAGAATGGGAACAGAAAAACTGTGTCCAAAAACCAAACAACGATTCCAAAGTGAAAAACCACGCGTGCTTGTCTCAAACTGCCAAAAGCACAAGGGAGACAACCGATGACGTAATTCAAATTGAATTCACAGAGGTGCAGAATACAGGGGCGGTCGAATCTTTCAAAGATACTATCAGATTAACACCTCGAACTGAGGACGCCATCATTCCACAAATTATGGAGCCTGTATGGAGGAAACACCCAAAATAAACATGAGTTAGGAACATGATTTGTCATCAAAAAAGAGTTATGGGGGAACGTTTTAAACTTTAAAGCTTTTAATGACAGGATTAGTAAATTACGAATAAAAGGTAAATGGAAAAATATAACGATGATTAATGTACATGCACCTACTGAAGAGAAAGAAGATGATATTAAAGAAGACTTTTATAATGATCTGGAAGATGTCATAGAAGAAACCTGTCATAGTCTTGCTCGTATCTAGGTAACTAAACTTGGGTTCATACAGGCAACAATAAATCTGTTTGTTATGAGATCGAATATTTATTGTGTATACATATACAGTATGCGTTGGCGCATATTACATATCACAGCTGGTTAACATCAAACACATAGTTATCATTCAACAGTCTAGCAAACTATCTAGCCTATGTCTATATATCTATTGATATCTATAGAGTCCCTCAAAGGCAGGCCCTGTTGCCTCTCTCAAGTCCGTCTGTCCTCTGCCGGTCCACACGTGTCCCATTCCGACACGGGTGGTAACTCTGTCCGAGTTCCTCGTGGACCCCGCAATAGGCGGGCCACATCAGTGTCCACGGAACCTTTGACTCATTGACAGTCCTTCTAGAAGGCTCTAGATTACTCGGGCTCTGAGTGACTGTTCTCTCCCTTGGGCTGGAGTTGTAGCCCTCTAAATAATCTATCTAACGGTGAGGCGGTGACAGGATTCCCCTCCCCCCTAATATGGCTTGTTATTGGGTAATTAGATGTATTCTAATTCTGTCACCGAATCACATAAAGTTGGTGTTTGTAGATTGGTGGACAGTAACCTGGTAACCTACATACTGGCATTAAAACTCATGTATTTTCCCATACACCACTTCTCTGATTTGGTAAAGAGATCACTTTGTCTCCTGTGTCCTTAACAATGCTTATCAGACCGAAGTTACGTGACGTTTAAGTAGTTGTATTTACAACCCTCACTTCTCAATAGTACCCAACTGGTACCCAGACAATTAACCTCTGTTAAGAGAGTTAACAAGACCGAAGTCCTGGCTAATTAAGTACACCTTCAAATCTTGATTTGTGTGTGCATTTCAATACACTTTTACTCTCGTATGTTATCTAATGCAAAATATGTAGTTACCTTGTTATTTTATCCCCCTCATACTACAAGTGTCCCTGTTGGCTTGTTAGTGTGCTTGACTAATAAGTTGATGTTTCTAATAAAGTGACTGTATTTTAACTTGATAGTGTTGAGTTTTAAGGTGTGTGTACTGTGTGTGCTGAATGTGTGGCGTATTTCCAAGCGTCACGAGTTGGGATAACCTCAATCATGAACTACTGCACTGTGTGCAATACATGATCAGGCATTCCAAGTAGTGGTGCTTAGATGTATCCTAACTGCTAAACTAAGTATATTAACTCACTATTAAACTAAGTACTACACATGTATTCACACATTAGACAAGTCATGCAATTTACATGAAAGACGCAGACAAATTAAAATAAATACGGTTTGCGTACAATTTGTCCGCCAAGTGTATCGTTCTCTCATTTAATCCATTCACACAGTCATTCACTCACCTTTCATTCAAAATAGTATTTGGTTAAAATATATAATTAAAGATGAGGTAAGTGTTATTGCCCTTAGAAAAAATGGGCTAGGCGATATTTGCCCTTTAAGAAAATACGTACTTCTTGTACGATGACTCAAAAATGGGTTATAATTTAAATAGAGACAATTGTATAGGACGGTTCTTTAGCCTAGGAATGGTACCGCCTGTAATATTAATGTCGAATATGTACAAATTACAGGTTAATACAATTTATATACAACAATAATGGAAATATAATACATATTTAATCCTAAACTAATTAATTAATTAAATCCAACGATGATGTGCGCGTTGTCCTCCTGTTGTTAGTGTGTTATGCCATGAATGTTAAAGTTCGTATGGCTGTCTCTTGAGTGTTGTAGTCGATGTCGTTCTGTTTCGGCTGTTTGGGAAAGTTACGTAGTAACAGCAAGTATGGAATGTTCTTTATGTCCCATATAACGAGTTCTTACAGAATTCGGAGTTAGTTCGCTGGTTGATCTTATTGGTTGACACAAACACAGTTACTGTTTCTTGCTGGAATCGTTCTAGCGCTTAGGCACTTGATGGTATAGTTCTCAAAGTAACGTATCATGTTCTTGGGTGTCGTAATTAAACTAATCACTGAGAGTACTCTAGCAGGTGTAGAGTTACACTGGCATATGCAACCGATTAAAAGTATCACAGTTTATAGTATGGCTAATGGTCGATGTGATCAGAGTCACTCTACTGGCGCATTTATTTGCCGTGATAAAAGGTCAGCCATAATGTTGTCGGTGCCTCTGATATGGCGGATTTCGAAGTCGAAATCTTGAAGTAGAAGACACCATCTTTGTAGCCGATGGTTTTTAGGCGACCCCTGGTTAAGGACCAATAATGGCGAACTGTCAGTGAGGACCACAAAGTGACTCCCCAAGAGGAACTTAGATAATCTCAATATACAGAACAATAGGCTCAAACACTCTAATTCAACTGTGGCATACCGAGTCTCAGCCTTCTTTAGTTTGCGGCTCACATAGAGAATTGGGTGTATTATGCCATCCACTTCCTGCATCAAGCATCCTCCTATTGCGATAGCGCTCGCATCTGTGGTCAAAATAAAGGGTAAATTTATGTTGGGTAATCGTAAGACTGGTGGATTAGAAAAAATATGTTTCAATCTACACATTGCATCATCTAAGCTGGTACTTTTACAAATTTTTGATGGATGATTTTTAGTTAACATATCAGAAAAGACTGAGGTTAGTTCTGCCCAATGTGGAATGAATTTAGAATAATAGTTGATAAGGCCAAGTAAACTTCTAATCTGTTTCCTGGTGGTAGGCACTTCTAGATTAAGGATCTTAGAAACAATTTTATCATCTGTCAACAATTTGCCTTCAGAAATTCTGTGACCAAGGAAGTCTATTTGTGTATAACCTATTTCAACCTTGGAAGGTTTGATAGTAAGTCCAAAAAGAGAGATTTGGTTGAAGACTTGTTTGAGGGTAAGTAGGTGAGAAGTCATATCAGAAGAATGGACGCATATATCATCAATATAGGCTACTACATCTTTAATTCCGTGTAATAACAATCTTGTTAGTCTCACAAATGTGGCCGGTGCGTTCTTGAGCCCAAACGGAAGATATAGCCATTCGTACAAGCCGAGAGGTGTTGCGAATGCTGTTATATGTCTACAAGAGGGTGTAGTGGAACTTGCCAATATCCTTTCGCTAAATCGGTCTTGGAAAATAAGGATGATTGAGCCATATTTAAGATAAGATCTTCACAGCTGTTCATTGGCTCTGCATCCGTTGTTGTTCTTGTATTTAATACTCTATAGTCAATGCACAAGCGAATTGTCTGGTCCTTTTTTTTCACCAGAACAATCGGTGACGAATATTGAGACATCGATTTTTGAATAATGCCATTTTTCTCTAAATCTAAAATTTCTTTATCTAAATTAGATCTGTAATGGAGAGGAATAGAATATGGTCTACATTTGACCGGTCTCAGATCTGTCAGCACAATTGAATGTGTTATTTTATCAGTGAGTCCAGGTTTGTTAGAAAAGATAGATTTATACTCGTCAAGGATAGTCAAAATGTCTTGTCGCTGTTGTTGTGTCAAAGTGTCAGAGATATGTATGTCATTTATACTTCCGTCGTCCGTCATGATTGGTACAGGGATTTCAGTGTTGTCCACGTCTGTCTGATTTATCACAGATGCTACTGTTTGTAAATTGTCTTCAATGTCATTGTCGTCGTCGTTGAGATCAATCGTTGTCAATATGTCGTCAAATTTGTCGTCGTTGTCGATATCACAGATTGTCGGTAATGTCCATATGTCTTCGTCGTTTTCGTCGTCGTAAGAGTGTGTCGTTAACGATGCTTCGTTTGTCGAGGTGTCATTTCGTTGGGAACTTGTCGTTTCGTCTCCGTCACCAGTTCGTTGAGTCAGTTCATTT
This sequence comes from Cepaea hortensis, assembly GCA_963921405.1. Lineage (NCBI taxonomy): Eukaryota > Metazoa > Mollusca > Gastropoda > Stylommatophora > Helicidae > Cepaea > Cepaea hortensis. The sequence goes on from OY992890.1 coordinate 7,316,039, forward strand.
GTCTTATTGTCCTGTCTAACATAATATGGTTTCAACATATTTATATGGAATATTTCAAGTTTCTATTTAAAGAGAATACAGTAGGGTTATTCCCCTTGTTGACCAGTTTCTGACATATAACACAAGATGTACAAAAGGTTTTAATATCCTGGTCAAACTTTGGCCAATAAAACTGGATCAGGACAATAGCCCTGGTCATTTCGTATGTCATATGACCTCCAAAAGGGGAGTCATGGGTTATTTTTAGAACTTTGTTTCGATGTTCTTGTGGTAACACTACTTCCTGTGTCGTGGTCTGCTTTGTTGTGTAAAATCTAGTTAAGATGTTGTTCTGTAGCCTAAATGTCCACGATGCGTTCTTTGTTAATTTTGGCTTAAGGCTTACTAACTTAAAGTATGGTGCTAGTGTAGGGTCATTTTTCTGTTCATTTCCAAAATTGATGTTAGTTGAGTTTGGCGCTATTATTTCTAATGATTCCTGTAGTTGGTCAGTGTTGGTTTTATGGGTTGTCTGTCGTGTTATTGCATTCGTGTCTTGTGTGTTTTGTTGCACATTTACAGGCTTGGTACTTGGTACACCAGTAGCATCCTCAATTCGAGGTTTTAATTTGGTCGTATCGCTCACAGATTCGACCGCCCCTGCATTGTACACCTCGGTGAATTCTTTCTGAATTACCTCAGTGGTTGTCTCCCTTGGTCTTTTGGCAGATTGAGACAAGCATGAATGGTGTTTCTCTATAGCATCGCAGTTTGGGGGGGGGGGAATACCGTTTTTACGCTCCCACTCTCTGATTTCCTTCTCAGAGCATGCTCGTATGTTGGGCAAATTCCCAAGTATAATATCAGTGACTGGATTTTCAAGGATTGCGCACAATACTTGTCCTGATATGAACGGTGTTCGAATTTCGACCAGAGCAAGGGGGTATTTCTCTATAGTACCTGAGAATGTGCGACAAGTGACATGTTTGTCTGTGTAGTCTTTAGTGTCTATTAATGTTCTCTTTATCCCACAGAGCGTTGCGCCGGAATCACGAATTAATGTACACTTTTTGTTGTTTACAAACCCTGTAGAAAAAACTAGCTTGCCTGTAGATGACAAAGCAGCGTTGGCTGTTTCATTTGAAATAGGGATAGTGTGGCCACATAGTAATGTTGTGTCAAGTTGGAACTTCGTACAGGTGTTACACTTACTGTCTGTAATGGTGTCAATAATTTGTACAGCATTTCCAAGCTCACTTTCGTTGTCGTGTTGATTATTACAATCATTCAGTGATTCAATCTCTTCGTCTGACGACGTTTCCACTAGTGCGGCATTGGCTTGTTTCAATAACTTTCGGCCATCACAAAAGCGACTATAGTGGCCAAAACTGCGAAAAAAAAAAACATTTGACCGCTCTCTGGTAAGCATTGCGCTTGGTCTTCTGTTTCTCCACCATCATCTTGAGGTGGTGAGGGTAGTTCGGCGATTTGTCGCACATAGAGCCACTGTCGTGATTCAAACCGCAATACTGGCATTTAACAAGTTTACTGACATTGGAGCGAGGTTTGAATTTACTCTCTGTTTGTTTGGAGTATTTGGTGTGCACTACTGCAGCTGCTGTATCGTTGTGACTTATGTTCAGCTGAAAAATATCCCTATTTGCTGTGAAAAATGCATTCCCCTTTGCCTCTATTTCCTGGATACTTTTGCAATCCATTTGTTTTAAGAACTTGGCAAAAGGTGTGGGGATGGTGCTAACTATTTTGTCTATAATAATAAGCTCTTTAAGTTTGTCATGGCTATTGTTGGTTTTAGCCGAGTTGATCCATTTTGTGCATACGTCTTGAACTGTACTGACATAATCTATAAAGGTTTGGTTTGGTTGTGGTGATAATTTGGCAAATTGTTGCTGGTAACCTGCAGTATCTAACGAAAAATGTTGGAGAATGCGTTGTTTTAAGTAATCGTAGTCTTTTCGCATTTCCCGTGGTACTGTCTCTATTACTTTTAGTGGCTCAAGAGCTAAGTTCCTCATTAGAATAAATGCCCAATCTGATTTAATGATCTTATGGTAGGCCATGAGACACTCGAAATTTTCCAAGTAGGCGCTGATGGAATCTCCTGAGCAGAACGCCTTCACGAGGCCTTTATACTTATTATATTTTTGTTCTTCCTCTTTGCTTCTTAGCTTATTTATCGATATTTCTGCGTTGGATTCAAGCTCCATCTGTTTTAGTTTCACTTGTGTCTCAGCATTTAATTGGGCTTGTTTGGCCGCCGCGTCGAGCTCCATTTGTAATTTCTTCTCTGCTGCTTGCATTCGCATTTTATTTTCCTCTGCCTCCATCTGCATCTGAATTTTCTTTTCTTCGGCCTCCCTTTGCATTTTCTTTTCTTCTGCCTCCATCTGCATCTGAATTTTCTTTTCTTCGGCCTCCATTTGCATTTTCGTTTCTTCTGCCTCCATCTGCATCTGAATTTTCTTTTCTTCGGCCTCCATTTGAAATTTCTTTTCTTCTCGTTCTATCGCTCTTTCTTCACGGGCAATGTTTTCTGCGTGCGTTTTCTGTGCCCATTCTGACAATTTCTCTTCTTTATAACCTAACTTTATTCCTTGCTCAATGCATTTATCTAAGGAAGACATTTTGTGTTTTACTTGTTTGTAATGTTTATAAAGTTAAATCCCTTAGAAAAAATGTTGTGTAGTCGAAAATTTGGTTAACTCCCTTACTTATTAATGTGTAAATCAAAATGCAAGGTTATGTTGGTGATAAGGTCATGAATATGCCAACACATCAATATGAAGCAACATAATACATTGATGAAAGATGGGAAGTACAGCTTAGAGTTACAATGGGTATGACATGAAACTTAGCTTTCAATCAGAGAACTCGCCGATGTTGTCCCAGAAAGCTTGTCTTGTAATCTCGCCACTGTTGTAAAGGTTACATAGGTTGCACGCGCCACTATTCGCGGAACAATCTGCTCGTAGAGTGAGAAAACATTAGTAACAGTAAAAAAATGTCACAGTCATGTCAAAAATAGTTTACAAATCACAATAATGAGACACACTGCTTAGGCACTGCTGAGATACTGCTGAGGGACTCAGATTAATCATATTTTATTGCTAGATAGCTACTAATTTTTTGTAAACTTGTAAGTTAACAATTCTTTTGGTTTAAACAACTCAATGTGATATGATCAATTAAGTAATTTTACATGGCAATTAATAGTTATTTCACAATAGATTTTATGCCAAAACCGGAAAACTAGCCCCCAAAAAGCCTGTCATAGTCTTGCTCGTATCTAGGTAACTAAACTTGGGTTCATACAGGCAACAATAAATCTGTTCGTTATGAGATCGAATATTTATTGTGTATACATATACAGTATGCGTTGGCGCATATTACATATCACAGCTGGTTAACATCAAACACATAGTTATCATTCAACAGTCTAGCAAACTATCTAGCCTATGTCTATATATCTATTGATATCTATAGAGTCCCTCAAAGGCAGGCCCTGTTGCCTCTCTCAAGTCCGTCTGTCCTCTGCCGGTCCACACGTGTCCCATTCCGACACGGGTGGTAACTCTGTCCGAGTTCCTCGTGAACCCCGCAATAGGCGGGCCACATCAGTGTCCACGGAACCTTGGACTCATTGACCAGTCCTTCTAGAAGGCTCTAGATTACTCGGGCTCTGAGTGACTGTTCTCTCCCTTGGGCTGGAGTTGTAGCCCTCTAAATAATCTATCTAACGGTGAGGCGGTGACAAAACCCCCAAACAGGACATCCTGATTGTGCTGGGAGACTTCAATGCAAAAATAGGGAGAGAGCAAACTAATAAAAAAAGTGGCCGGTATGGAAAGCCTACATACAACTTCAAATGATAATGGATGGAGAGTCATCAACCTGGCAGAAGCCAAAGGACTGCAGGTTAGCAGTACCAGACTACAAAGAAAGGATATACACAAACAAACTTGGAAATCATGTGACAAGAGAACCTATAATCAAATAGATCACATTTTAATTAACAACAGAAATGCATCAAACATACAGCAAGTCAGAAGTTATAGAGGAGCTGAGTGCCACAGTGACCACTTCTCTTTATTGTTTCCAAATTGAATGTTTCATTAAGAAATTTAATTGTTAATTTTTGTACAATTTTATTGTTTTTATTTTATTTCTTTTTTTTTTTTTCATTCAACAATAGTGACTTAATACATAAGATACTTTTAATTTTCTGAAATACAGCTGTTGCTTGCATAGGGGACAGAGGATTATCTCTAGTAGGTTGGAAATTTGCCCAGTCAGCAGAAAGCCGGTTGTGGTGTGGTTGTGTATCCAGGGGAAATCACCAGGTGTGTTCGTGTGTATTTAGGGACTATTTCCAGCTGTACGATTGTGTTCCATGGATTATGTACAGCTGTGTGGTTGTGTATCCAGGGACTACTTCCAGCACTGTGCTTGTGTATCCAGGGACTATTTCCAGCTGTGTGCTTGTGTATCCCGGGACTATTTCAAGCTGTGTGCTTGTTTATCCAGGGACTATTTCCAGCTGTGTGCTTGTGTATCCAGGGACTATTTCAAGCTGTGCGCTTGTGTATCCAGGGACTATTTCCAGTTGTGTGCTTGTGTATCCATTGACTATTTCCAGCTGTGTGCTTGTGTATCCAGGGAATATTTCCATTTGTATGCTTGTGTATTCAGGAAATATTTCCAGTTGTATGCTTGTGTATCCAGAGGCTACATTCGGCCTAAAAGAAACAATTGCCCCGAGTGTGCTTGTTGTTATTGGGAGCTCCGGGAAATTGAACCAGAAACCAATACAACGTCAACTTGAGCCCTAATCCATTAAGCTTGCAATTCGAGTGAGTAACACTCATGAGTTAGTTTGTAGATGCCAACGATGACCACCTCAACTTCACACAAGCGCAAAGCCAGTCACAAGTCTAGAGGAATATCATTTCCACACATTTAGATGCAATATCCTTCAACAGCCTATTTAGATGTAATATTCTGTCAGCATACACATAAGGGCGTACTATTCAGTCCGAATACACATTTAGAGTTCGTCTTTTCTCACGCATATTGAAATCATCTTTCAGTCGATACTCTTCCGTGCACCGTGTATTTTCACCCACACCTAGAGCGTACAGATGGAACTGTAAAACCAAAAGTAAATGTATTTACCATTCTCTTAAAAATGTAATATTTAGAAATTCATGTAAGAATTGTTCTGATTTAAACAAGGGTATAAGTACCCCTCGATAGATCCTAGAAATATTGGAATTGTTCCGACTTAAACAAGTGTAAAAGTATCACTCAAACTATATATATATATATATATATATATATATATATATATATATATATATATATATATATATATATATATATATATATATATATATATATATATAAGAGAATGTGTGTGTCTTTGCTTGTGTGTCCTTTATGCGTTCCCGAACGGTCCATCCGATTGAGATACAATTTTGTAAAGATGTTCTTCTCATTCCCTCGGAGCCAACTGACATAGATATTTAGTTTAAAAACAATTTTGTATGAAATAAATTAACATTAATTAAAATATTGCAAGGGGACTTAACTTACGAAAAGTTATATCAAGGGACATTACTTTGAGCAGCATAGCTATATTATGTAATCTTAAGTTTTATAAAATGTTTAAAGAATTTATCTACAGTCACATGAGTTATAAACAAAGTCATAAAAACTTTAAGGCATCTTCAAAGTTTTCATAAAAAATAATGCATCTATTTTAGATAAGTGAAAATTTTCTAACTCGTCTTTTTATTTCTCTTCGACATCACATTATATGTTTTACTCTTCTTTTTTTTCTTTTCGACATCAAATTAAATGTATTTTTTCTTATATGTAATGTAATTTTTTGTGAGAGAAAGTTAGTTGCATATCCTTTGCAGTACTCCGCAGTCAACCCATCATTTATTGGCTGTTCGTGATATCTTTGTAAGTTTACTTTCAGTACTTTCACGTTGCCCTTTTTAGTTATTATAATGCCGATAGATCTCTTCCAATAATATCTTCTACTATCAATCTAACTATCTATTCTTCTATTCTATCTATATTTTTAATTTTCTATATTTATTTACACAAGTCATATGCGCTATAAACAAAGTTATAAAAACTTTAATGCATCTTCAAAGTTTTCATACATCTATTTTATATATGAGTTGGATGGATGGATGGGTGGATGGATGGATGGATGGATGGATGGATGGATGGATAGATAGTTAGATAGATAGATAGATAGATAGATAGATAGATAGATAGATAGATAGATAGATAGATAGATAGATAGATAGATAGATAGATAGATAGATAGATAGATAGATAGATAGATAGATAGATAGATAGATAGATAGATAGATAGATAGATAGATAGATCAAATCAAATCAAATCAACTTTATTTTCAAAGGGTAACAAATTGGTACGCAGGCCCGTCTTACATTCGGCCCTTCCAATCACTCGTCTTTCGTTCATCAAGAGCATTATACATTTACATAGGAAGAAAGATAAACATTGTGAAATGAATGTTGTAAAAATAATCAAGACAAATTACCATGTTATGAGGCCCATATCCCATCTATCCATACATCACCCCACCCACCCACACACACACACACACCCAGGGACACATACATACCCCACCAAGCAACCCATCCCCTCCCGCACATCCCCCACCCTCACACACTGCCCTCACCTGTTCCCCCAACCTTAACACATTAGCCACCCACAAACATCTCCCACCAACCCACACATCCTAACCCACACATCCTCTCCCCCAGCCACACCTCCAACCACCCATCCCCCAGCCACATCTCCATCGACCACATATTCCCCACCCACGCACACACATCCCCCACCAACCCACACATCGCACATCCACTCACACATTCCCAAACCATACACACACATTCTCACCAACTGACATCTCCCTACCTCGACACACACACACACAAACACATCTCCCTAACCACCTATACATCCCCAATCCACTCACACACACCCCACCACCCACACGTACATCCTCCACCCAACCACACATGCCCTAACCCAATCCCCCAAAACACACCCCCACCCGCACATCACATACATCCTCTACCACGCAATATTCCCAACCCACACACCGCACACATATCCCTCACCAACACATCCCACACCCACATACCACCATGCATCCCCACCTACACACCACACATATATCCCCCACCCACATACCACACAATATTCCCACCCACACTCACACAGATACCCTGACCCATCCACCCCACATACCCCCACTAGATGGAGATAGATAGATAGATAGATAGATAGATAGATAGATAGATAGATAAATAGATAGATAGATAGATAGATAGATAGATAGATAGATAGATAGATAGATAGATAGATAGATAGATAGATAGATAGATAGATAGATAGATAGATAGATAGATAGATAGATAGATAAATCCCCGCCGGGGTCTGGGCGAAGCCGGGCCGGGTCAGCTCGTATCGAAAATACCATCTAAATCAACACAAGGCTGTCTGCTTCTGAACAACCCGAGTTTGATTTTTAACATTCGAATTTGTACATCGACCAACTGTGAAACGCGTTAAATGCACCTATACCACAGCGCCATCGTGGTAGCACGAGGCATATCAAAATGTACGAGGCCGAGTCAATAAGTAAGTCACACAGTTCTGTGGGATGACAGGTAAATGTAGTTGGTGTTTTTTTTACAGGTGTCATTAGATGACGGCAACATCGAACTTTATATTCCCGTTCGTCAGGTGGCACCAGGTGTCTCATGCGGATGCGAAGCGCATAAACAAAATGGCGACTGTATTTACGGAGTGTACAACCAAAGAGCTACGTGCTGTTGTGCGTTTTTTGTGGGCAAACGGATTGCCTGCAAAGGAATTTCATAAGAAAATGCTTCCTGTTTATGCTGACAAATGTTTGTCCCGTAAAGCGGTGCATAGCTGGGTAGAAAAAGTTTCTTAAGGACGATCTAAAATTGTTGATGAATTCCGATCTGGTCGTCCTGTTGAGATTGCAACAGAAGCATCCGTGCAGCGGGTGGAGGAGATGATTAGAGGTGACAGGCGAGTAACAATAGTCTCTGTAGCATCTGCACTAGGGTGCTCACATGGTTCAGCATAAATCATAATACATGATCGATTGAAATTTAAGAAAGTGTGCTCAAGGTGGGTGCCCAGACAATTGAAGGAGGAACACAAAATAAACCGATTTGGCCTGTCCTTTCATCATCTCTGTCGATACGAAAATGAAGGAGAAGACATGCTGAACAGGATTGTTATTGGGGACGAATCATGGGTGCATCACTACCAGCCCGAATCAAAGCGTGCTTCAAAGCAATGGAAACATCCTTCTTCGCCTTGTGTCCACAAATTCAAGGTTACGTCTGCCACACCTGCCTTATCATGAACCAGTACCCAACGGTGCAGATCCAGACAAATTATCCGCTTGCTCGATTCCCAACACACCAGTTTGCCGAATTGTTTGTGACGTCATGAGTAAGGAAACACTGGAATAGAATGTAACAACTGGTGGAAACCGGGTAGGGTGGAGGGATTATACTGTTCACAAATGTAGGCGTGGAACAGTATCCTTAAATAAATAGTTACAAAACACTAGGGGATCACTCTGGTCAGGCGCCTAGGCATTTGAGGCTAAATTCATGTTATTTCTTACAGTAGCAATACAGTTTTAGGTTCCAATCATTGATACATCCCGCTTGATCTCTATACATGTTCAGTCGGGTGATCTCACCTATGACCTCAATAACTTTGCTGGTGTGTTCGTAAGTGAGTTTGGCCTCGTACACAGCGTCCCCAGGCGTGGTCATCAGCGTTAGTTGGTAGAATGTCTTGCCTTTGGCTGCAGCCTTTGAAGCTTGGTCACCTGGCTGAACAACCATGACATTCTGCAGATATTTCAAAGTCAGCTGTTGACATTTTGCCCGGAAATCGCCGAGTAGGCTCGACAGCTTTTCCAGAAGAGCAGAGGCCAGAGCTTGGGATAAATTCGAGCTGATATTTGCTGGGGTCAGTGGATTGCAAACACAGAATGTAATTGGGATATCTGCGTGTTTGCAAGTTCTTTCAGGCGGGATTTCTTTGAACAAACTGATTCCCCTCTTTTTGAGATCACCGTAGCCAGCGGTGGCCTGGAAGTTGAGTATATCTTTTATCGTCTCGTACACATCAAAGTTTGTGGTCAGCCGTTCCTGGTTTATTTTTAGAACTTTGACGAGGTTCGGATATTTGTCGTGGAACCAGGCTGGGAAAACCAGAAACACGTAAGGTGTTCTTGCCTCGATGTATCCGTTGTATGTGGATCTGAAACAGAGACAATAGTGGCTGTTTACAATACATTGCAATGTTTGACAGTTTGAGTCACGTATATTGATATGAGTGTCTATGGTAAGGTGTCACGTATAAATTTAAAAAAATAGATTTATGTCCTTCACAGGACTGAGTAGTCAACCCCAGCATGTTGACTGTTCGTGATTCCTGGCAAAGTTTTACGTTCAGTAAATTGCCATTGCTTTCAGAACGACCGACACCTATGCCTGTTTTTGAAAACAGACAGCACCGCTGTGTTTCGAACCCGGGTATACGGGATTACGAATAGCTGAACAGCATAAGTTCATTATGTACCAGGCCCCATGATGAACGGAGCACTCATAACTTCGCTCTAATCAACTCGCTCTCATCACCTCGCTCTCATCAACTTCCTCTCAACATGTCGCTCACATCACCTCGCTCTCATCACCTCGAGCTCATCACATCGCTTTCATCACCTCGTTCTGATCACCTCGCTCTCATCATCTCGATCTCATCACATCGCTCTCATCATCTCACTCTCATCACCTCGGTCTCAACACCTCGCTCTCATCACCTCGCTCTCATCACCTCGCTCTCATCACCATGCTCTCATCACCTCGCTCTTATTACGGCGCTATCATCACCTCGCTCTCATCGCCTCGCTTTCATCACCTCGCTCTTATTATTGCGCTCTCATCACTTCATTCTCATCACCTCGCTTTCATCACCTCGATCTTATTACGGCACTCTCATCACCTCGCTCTCATCAACTCGAACTTATTACGGCGCTCTCGTCACCTCGCTCTTATTACGGCATTCTCCTCAACTTGCTCTCATCACTTCGCTCTCATCACCTCGCTCATATTACGGCGCTCTCATCACCTCGCTCTTATTACGGCGCTCTCATCACCTCGCTCTCATCACCTCGTTCACATCACCTCGCTCGCATCACCTCACTCTTATTACGGCGCTCTTATCACCTCGATCTCTTCGCCTCGCTCTCATCACCTCGTTCTAATTACGGCGCTCTCATCACCTCGCTCTTATTACGGCGGTTTCATCACCTCGCTCTTATTACGGCGCTCTCATCACCTCGCTCTCATCACTTCACTCTCATCATCTCACTCTCATAACCTCGCTCTCATCACCTCGCTCTCATCACCTCGTTCACATCACCTCGCTCGCATCACCTCGCTCTTATTACGGCGCTCTTATCACCTCGCTCTCTTCGTCTTGCTCTCATCACCTCGCTCTTATTACGGTGGTTTCATCACCTCGCTCTTATTACGGCGCTCTCAACACCTCGCTCTCATCACCTCGCTCTCATCACCTCGCTCTCATCACCTCGCTCTCATCATCTCACTCTCATCACCTCGATCTCATGAACTCGCTCTCATCACCTCGATCTCATCACCTCGCTCTTATCACCTCGCTCTTATCACCTCGATCTCATCACCTTGCTCTCATCGCCTCGCTCTCATCACCTCTCTCTTATCACCTCGCTCGTATCACCTCGATCTCATAACCTTGCTCTCATCACCTCGCTCTCATCACCTTGCTCTCATCACCTCTCTCTTATCACCTCACTCTCATCACCTTGCTCTCATCACCTCTCTCTTATCACCTCGCTCTCATCATGGCGCTCTGAACACCTTGCTCTCACAACCTCGCTTTCATCACCTCGCTCTCATCACCTAGCTCTCGTCACCTCGCTCTATTCACCTCGCTCTCATCACCTCGCTCTATTCACCTCGCTCTCATCACCTCGCTCTATTCACCTCGCTCTCATCACCTCGCTCTTATTACGGCGCTCGCCTCAACTTGCTCTCATCACTTCGCCCTCATCACCTGGCTCTTATTACGGCGCTCTCATCACCTCGCTCTTATTACGACGCTCTCATACACTCGCCTTATTACGGCACTCTCATCACCTCGCTCTTATTACGGCGCTCTCATCACATCGCTCTCATCACCCCACTCTTATTACGGCGCTCTCATCACCTCGCTCTGATCACCTCGCTCTTATTACGGCGCTCTCATCAGCTCGCTCTCTTCACCTCGCTCTCATCACCTCGTTCTTATTACTGCGATCTCATCACCTCGCCCTCATCACCTCTCTCTTATCACATCGCTCTCATCACCTCGCTCTCATCACCTCGCCATCATAACCTTGCTCTCATCTCTCGCTCTCATCACCTCGTTATCATCATCTCGCTCTTATCACCTCGCTCTCATCACCTCGCTCTTATCACCTCGCTCTCATCACCTCGCTCTTATTACGACGCTCTCATCACTTCTCTCTTATTACGGCGCTTTCATCACTTCTCTCTTATTACGGCGCTCTCATCACTTCTCTCTTATTACAACGCTCTCATCACATCTCTCTTATTACGACGCTCTCATCACTTCTCTCTTATTACGACGCTCTCATCACCTCGCTCTTATTACGACACTCTCATCATTTCTCTCTTATTACGACGCGCTCATAACCTCGCTCTCATCACCTCTCTATTATTACGACGCTCTCATCACTTCTCTCTTATTACGGCGCTCTCATCACTTCTCTTTTATTAAGGCGCTCTCATCACTTCTCTCTTATTACGACGCTCTCATCACTTCTCTTTTATTACGACGCTCTCATCACTTCTCTCTTATTACGGCGCTCTCATCACCTCGCTCTCATCACCTCTCTCTTATTACGACGCTCTCATCACCTCTCTCTTATTACGATGCTCTCATCACTTCTCTCTTACTACGGCGCTCTTATCACTTCGCTCTCATCACCTCGCTCTCATCACCTCGCTCTTATTACGGCGCTCTCATCACTTCTCTCTTATTACGACGCTCTCATCACTTCTTTCTTATTAAGCGCTCTTATCACTTCTCTCTTATTATGACGCTCTCATCACTTCTCTCTTATTACGACGCTCTCTTCACTACTCTCTTATTACGACGCTCTCATCACTTCTCTCCTATTACGACGCTCTCATCACGTCTCTCTTATTACTACGCTCTCATCACTTCTATCTTATTACGACGCTATCATCACCTCGCTCTTATTACGACGCTCTCATCACTTCTCTCTTATTACGGCGCTCTCATCACTTCTCTCTTATTACGGCGCTCTCATCACTTCTCTCTTATTACGACGCTCTCATCACTTCTCTCTTATTACGACGCTCTCATCACTTCTCTCTTATTACGACGCTCTCATCACTTCTCTCTTATTACGACGCTCTCATCACTTCTCTCTTATTACGGCGCTCTCATCCCTTGTCTCTTATTACGACGCTCTCATCACTTCTCTCTTATTACGGCTCTCTCATCACTTCTCTCTTATTACGACGCTCTCATCACTTCTCTCTTATTACGACGCTCTCATCACTTTTCTCTTATTACGACGCTCTCATCACTTCTCTCTTATTACGGCGCTCTCATCACTTCTCTTTTATTACGACGCTCTCATCACTTCTCTCTTATTACGACGCTCTCATCACTTCTCTCTTATTACGACGCTCTCATCACCTCGCTCTTATTACGACGCTCTCATCACTTCTCTCTTATTACGACGCTCTCATCACTTCTCTCTTATTACGATGCTCTCATCACTTCTCTCTTATTACGGCGCTCTCATCACTTCTCTCTTATTACGGCGCTCTCATCACTTCTCTCTTATTACGACGCTTTCATCACTTCTCTCTTATTACGACGCTCTCATCACCTCGCTCTCATCACCTCGCTCTTATAACGGCGCTCTCATCACCTCTCTCTTATTAAGGCGCTCTCATCACCTCGCTCTTATTACGGCGCTCTCGTCACTTCTCTCTTATTACGACGCTCTCATCACCTCGCTCTTATTACGGATCTCTCATCACCTCGCTCTTATTACGGCGCTCTCATCACTTCTCTCTTATTACTACGCTCTCATCACTTCTCTCTTATTACGACGCTCTCATCACCTCGTTCTCATCACCTCGCTCTTATTACGACGCTCTCATCACCTCGCTCTCATCACTTTTCTCTTATTACGGCGCTCTCATCTCCTCGCTCTTATTACGGCGCTCTCATCACCTCGCTCTCATTACCTCGCTCTCATTACCTCGCTCTTATTACGGCGCTCTCATCACCTCGCTCTCATCACCTTGCTCTCATCACCTCACTCTCATCACCTCGCTCTCATCACCTCTCTCTCATCACCTCTCTCTCATCACCTCGCTCTCATCACATCGCTCTCATCACCTCGCTCTCATCACCTCGCTCTCATCACCTCGCTCTCATCACCTCGCTCTCATCATCTCGCTCTCATCATGGTGATAACATCACGGCACTATCATCCCGTCGCAATCATCACGAGGCATTAAATAAAAAACAACCTCCTGGAAATTTTCTCTGCCCCGTGCACCCTCATGACAAAGGTGCGTACAATATCTTGTATCCATGTATGATCTACCCGTGCACCCTCATGACAAAGGTGCGTACAATATCTTGTGTCCATGTGTGATCTACCCGTGCACCCTCATGACAAAGGTGCGTACAATATCTTGTGTCCATGTATGATCTACCTGTACACCCTCATGACAAAGGTCCTTTCAATATCTTGTATCCATGTATGATCTACCCGTGCACCCTCATGACAAAGGTCCTTTCAATATCTTGTATCCATGTATGATCTAACCGTGCACCCTCATGACAAAGGTGCGTACAATATCTTGTATCCATGTATGATCTACCCGTGCACTCTCATGACAAAGGTGCGTACAATATCTTGTATCCATGTATGATCTACCCGTGCACCCTCATGACAAAGGTGCGTACAATATCTTGTATCCATGTATGATCTACCCGTGCACCCTCATGACAAAGGTCCTTTCAATATCTTGTATCCATGTATGATCTACCTGTGCACCCTCATGACAAAGGTGCGTACAATATCTTGTATCCATGTATGATCTACCTGTGCACCCTCATGACAAAGGTGCGTACAATATCTTTTATCCATGTATGATCTACCCGTGCACCCTCATGACAAAGGTGCGTACAATATCTTGTATCCATGTATGATCTACCCGTGCACCCTCATGACAAAGGTGCGTACAATATCTTGTGTCCATGTATGATCTACCTGTACACCCTCATGACAAAGGTGCGTACAATATCTTGTATCCATGTATGATCTACCCGTGCACCCTCATGACAAAGGTGCGTACAATATCTTGTATCCATGTATGATCTACCCGTGCACCCTCATGACAAAGGTGCGTACAATATCTTGTATCCATGTATGATCTACCCGTGCACCCTCATGACAAAGGTCCTTTCAATATCTTGTATCCATGTATGATCTACCCGTGCACCCTCATGACAAAGGTGCGTACAATATCTTGTGTCCATGTGTGATCTACCCGTGCACCCTCATGACAAAGGTGCGTACAATAGCTTGTGTCCATGTGTGATCTACCCGTGCACCCTCATGACAAAGGTGCGTACAATAGCTTGTGTCCATGTGTGATCTACCCGTGCACCCTTATGACAAAGGTGCGTACAATATCTTGTGTCCATGTGTGATCTACCCCTGCCTCTCCTTCTAGAATATCTAGAAGCTCTGCATGCCAGGAACCAACAAGAAGAAGACGTGCCGTGTTACTGCAGATGATCGCTCAATGTGCCGGTTGGCAAGTGTTATTGGGTTTGCCAGAATGTTTCAATGTTAGCTTCTTAATCCGTTTAGAGATATGCTTTGCTATTCTACTGAGTGTTTGTAAAGTCTCACTACACTTTGTATGTTGAACAAATTTGAAAAATGAAGTACATGACGTCATCAAAATATGTGCTCCACAGTCCACCGTGAAGCAATATTCAGCCAATGGCTATTGTCTGCTGGAGTAATTCATGCACTCCAAACAGAATGGTGTTATAAACGGAAGAAATACATATTTTGGTTGTGGTTGAACAGTGTTTATAAATGGCGGTTGATACACACGGTTGGTTGTTCAAAGATGTATAGCAAGATTTCCTGATCAACAACCTCCACATCGCATATTGAACAAGTTTCTTGCTGCGAGAAATGTGGAATGTGTTCCGCGATCTGGCAGGTCTGCTGTGTGTGGGAAAAAAAAAGTTTAGATATCCAAGACAGAACCCTGTTCAAACAAGTTGTTAAGGAAAATCTCGCAATAAGTGAACGTATCAGTGAGCACAGTGCACACAATTCTTAAACAACGATAACATTTTCCCCTATAGAGGATTTCTGGTGTATTTTAACTAAAAGAGTGTGATACATTCTATTAGTTAAGATACAACAGAAATTCTGTACGTAATCCAGAGTCAAATACTACACGTGATTTCAAGCATTTTTAGCTAAAGAAGATCTATACTCGATGTAACATTCTTCTCTAATGAGGCATGGTTTCATCTATCTAGATACATCAACAGCCAAAATAATCGTATATGGAGCACTTTTAATCCCATTGCAATTCATGACGCGCTTCTATACATGAGAAAATTGGGGAACTTTTTTTTTTTTGGACCACGATCGTGACCGTATTAACATTCCGGAAAAAATGTTTAGAACAGCCGAATGAACAGGAAATTAAAGATGCGCGGTTCCAGTAAAATGGTGCAACTGCACACACAGCTAAATCATCGCTGCGTTTTTTGGAAGAAGTTTTCGCAAATCGTATATTTCACGTGGAATTTGGCTTGCTGGTTCTCCAGATCTAACTCCATTAGATTATTACCTATGGGGTTTCTTTAGAAAAATAATGTACACACAATTGAGGACCTAAATGAAGCAATCAGAATTATCATTCAAGAGATAACAACAGACACGTTGCAGTTAACAATATAAAGAGACGTGTACAGTCATGTCTTGAAGCCCGTGGTGGACATTTCCAACTCCTGTTATAATGAATAGTGAGGGGCGGCTGGCCGAGTGGCTAGAACGCCAGATTCTCCTTCAGGAGACCCTGGTTCGAATCCTCAGTATGGTATGGGATTTTATCTGTCGGGGGCAAAAAGAAAATCCTAACCTGCACAGTTCGCGGCGACTGCACTAACCAGGCGGTCATAATACCTCAGGCTCAAAGAGCCCCTGCCATACACCGTAAGATACTATCTTCTTCTTCTTCTTCAGCGTTCCGAGCCATTGAGGTTCTTTGCTGCAAATACAATCCGTCTCCATTCGTCTCTCTAGTGGGCCTTCTCTTGCCAGTCGTTGATTCCAAGTGCTTGTAGGTCTGTACATGTATTATCTCTCCACCGCCTTCTTGGTCTACCTCGGGGGTAAGATACTATATTGGCCGTAAATGACAGTTTTTATAATGAATACTACACTGGCACTTTCTAGCTTCCACAAAACAGCTTTAGAATAAAGCAGTGCCTATGGTAACTAATTTAATTAATTCTGTAGCACATGGTTTTTATGATGTCATGCACTTTACTTTTTTCAAATGTGTTTTATATACAAAGTGAAGTGAGACTTTACAAACACCCGGAACTTTCTAGCTGTTGTTCCGTTCTGCCAATGTCTGTTATTCAAAGTCATCAAACTTCCACATTTCTGATGTAAAAGAGTGTACAATAAGAACAACGGGGATCACCAACAACGACAACAGCATCATCGACACATCCATCCGTCAATCATATGCCATGCCGATAAGCGTGGGAGGTCATGTTTTGCCATATCACTCGATCACCAGAGTCGTGGATCAGCTCCATGTTTTTGTCTCGACTATGCCACGTGGTCAAGCCATCCAGGTGGCTAGATGAAGCAGTGCTTCTATGAAGCACTTCAACACTCTTTTTCTCGTTTCAGTTGATATCTTTTTATTGGTAAGTATGTTTTCACCTTGCAAGAAGGCTACCTTTGCAATGGCAGTTCTTGTTCTGATCACATCATCTCCCATCAGATGTTATGACTGTTCCAAGATAACTGTATCGATTCACTTGTTTAAGAATATGCCCATTTACTTGTATATTACATTGTGGTATTTCCTACTTCCCAGGGACGACAATAATCGGTGCCTTCTTACAATTACATTCTAACCCTAGTTGTTCACTGTGTGCAACAACTGCATCTACTAGATGTTGCAGGTCCTGTTCATTGTCTGCAATCAAGACTGTATCATCTGCATATCTAATGTTATTGATGCATCGTCCCCCAATGTTGATTCCTTCCATATCTTCTATATTTTTGAAAATATTTTCACTGTACAAGGAAAATAGATCTGGAGACATTACACATCCCTGTCTCACACCTCTCTTAATAGGCTGATATTTACCTACGTCAATTCTTGTGGCAGCTTGTTGTTTCCAATATATGTTTCTTACAAGTCTAAGGTCTTTTCAATCAATTTGTAGATCTTCAATCATTCTTATCATGTCGACATGTCTCACTTTATCGAAAGCCTTTGTGTAGTCAATAAAGTAAAGGTGTAGATCTCTGCTTACTTCTATAGAACGTTCAATTACTGTTCTCAGTATATACACAGCATTTACTGTGCCCTTGCCTTCTACAATTCGACATTGTTCTTCTCCTATTTCAGGTTGTATTTTCTTCCTAACTCTTTGCATGATAATTCTTAGCAAAATCTTCTTGATGTGAGTCATTATACTAATCGTTCGATGCCGATCACATTTCAAGGCTCCTGATTTCTTTGGGATTGCAATAAATACAGAGTTACATAATTCAAGAGATAAATCTCCAGTATCATATATTGTATTCAACAGTCTGGTAACGTTATCTATCCTATATTCTTCTAAAACATTAATAATTTCTGTTGTGATGCTGTCTGAACCAGTTTAAATATGGTTAAGTGCAACCTAAACCTCAGTTTTCAAAATTGCTGATCCTTCATTATTATTTTGAATATCATACTGTTCTTCTCTGTTATCATCATTAAGGGTTTTCACATAATCTGACATACATGTAAAATCTTATCTGTTTCTATTATGATTTTGCCATCTTTTGTCTCTAAGCAACCTGCTGATGTACGTGTTCTTTGATTAGTAATCTTCTTAATACTTTTGTGCATTAGTTTTGTATTTTTACTGTTGTGTTGTTGTTTAATTTCTTTGCAGTTTTTCATGAGCCATGCTTCTTTTACTTTCTTATATAATGTTCTGACTTTTCTGAGAATTTCTTCACATTTGGCAGGATTATTATTGTTCTGTCTTCTTGTTTCCATTAGTTGTAAAATTTCTTCAGTCATCCATGTCTGACGACCCACTTTCTTTAATTTTGAAATAGTTTTTTTCTGCAGCCAAACTGATTTAATTCTTCAACATTTCTCATTGATCATCCAAATCTTGAAATATGATATCTAGATCAGACAATATATCAAATTTGTTCTTTACTTCAATGTTAAAGTTATCTTGTATTTCTTTGTCAATTTTCAATTTGCACAAATCATATTTAGGGATTCCTGTTGTATACTTGACTTTCTTTAACTTTACCCTCAATGTGCCTGTAATTAATATGTGATCTCTGTAACAATCTGCATTGGAAACTGTTTTTACGACTGTTAACGCATTTCAAAACCTTCTGAAAATCAGGATGTCATCTATCTGGTGTTTAATCCTGCTGTCTGAACTCCTCCATGTCCATAATCTTCTAAGATTTCATTTAAATCAGGTGTTTCTTACAACATTTTCTTGTTCTATTTTCTTGTTCTTTTGCTCATTCTACAAGTCTGTATCCTCTTTCGTTTCGCACTCCCAAACCATGGTTGCCTACACTGCATCCTTTGCTTTGATTTTCTACTTTTGCTTTGAAATCACCCATTTTGATATTTATTTCTGATTATTTTTTTTTACAGTTCTTCAAAGCAGTCTCCGTGTCATTATAAAACTCCTTTATACTGTCTTCACTGCATTCACTTGTTGGAGCATATATTTGAATGCCATTGACTTTAAAAGGTCTTCAGTTTAATTTTACTAATAGAACTCTATCTGACTTAAAAGAGTGTACAATAAGAACAACGGGGTTGACCACCAACGACAACAGCATCATCGGCACAGCCACCACCAAAAGCTAGATGAAAGCAGCACTTCCAACAAACCAACATCTGACGACCATGTGCATGACATTGGTCTGAATGGCTGAAGCTCAGTCGTGTTTAGATCAATACAATCATCAGCCAGAACAACAACAATAACAACACCTATTCTAACACCAACAAAGACAATAACAACAACTACTACTACAACTACACGTATAACAAGAAAAATGCCACCTACCGGATTTCGCCAAAGCGCGCGCCGTGGTCACTGAAGAAGATGATGAGGGTGTTGTTGATGATGTTCTTGTCACTCATCTCCCGCAGGAAAGCCAGGTAGAGGTCATCTCCAGCGCTGGCCAGGTTCAGGTCATCGTGGGTCAAGCGTGCAGTAAAACTGAAACAGCAAACAGCATGACACCCTCAGTCTACACATGCTGTACGCCAAGTATATACGTGGCTGTATGTCAAGTCTACATGTGGTTGTGCGTCAAGTCTATACGTGTTTGTACGCCAAGTCTACACGTGAATGTACGCCAAGTCTACAAGTGGCAGTATGCCAAGTCTACACGTGAATGTACGCCAACTCTACACGTGATTGTACGCCAAGTCTACACGTGAATGTACGCCAAGTCTACAAGTGGCAGTATGCCAAGTCTACACGTGAATGTACGCCAACTCTACACGTGATTGTACGCCAAGTCTACACGTGAATGTACGCCAAGTCTACAAGTGGCAGTATGCCAAGTCTACACGTGAATGTACGCCAAGTCTACACGTGAATGTACGCCAAGTCTACACGTGAATGTACGCCAAGTCTACACGTGAATGTACGCCAAGTCTACACGTGAATGTATGTCAAGTCTACACGTGGCTATACGTCAAGTCTACACGTGAATGTACGTCAAATCTACACGTAGCAGTATGCCTAGTCTACACGTGAATATACGTCAAGTCGACACGTTGCTGTCCGTCAAGTCGACACGTTGCTGTTGTCAAGTCTACACGTGGCTGTGCGTCAAAACTACAGTGCTAGACTAAATTGAAGACATTCATGAATCTACGGTCTGCAAAATACACGCTTTGTGAGGATGATGATATGATGACGATGACGATGATGGCGACGAGTATAATGATAACAACGCAGGCAATGATGATGATGAGGATACGAATTATGATGATATGAAGATGATGATAATGATGAGGAGGATAATGATGATGAGGAGGGGATAATGATGAGGATGATAATGATTAAGATGATGTTGTCTTGTCTAATGATGATGATGTCTTGTCTGAAGATAATGATGAGGGTGATGATGAGAGTGATGATGATGATGATGATGAAAATGATGATGATGATGGTGATGATGATGATGACGAAGATGATGATGATGATGATGATGATGATGATGATGATGATGATGATGATGATGATGATGATGATGATGATGATGATGATGATGATGATGATGATGATGATGATGATGATGCCGATGATGAAGATCAGAATGATCATGAGTCATTTCTCGAAGATATCAATACTGGGAGGATAACGTTATTTAAAAACAACAACAAAACAAACAAAAACCGAAACCGACAAATGTGGTAGCAGAAGCCGGATGTGGGAATGTGAAGTGATAGGGCAATCACAGTTGTGTCGGCCTAAGTGACGGGAACGAACGAACGAACAGACTTTATTTTCAAAGGGTAACAAATTGGGCATATGAGAGTATGGAGCCGGTCGCTCAGAAAGTCGTGGCGTGCTGATGAGCGTAATCTAGCCTAGGAATCAACATACAGCTGAAAGATGCTGGTGTTGACCGCAATATCCTGAAACAGGATGGAAACGCGGAAAAAAAAAAAAAAAAAAAAAAAAAACAAACAAATTGGGCATGCAGGCCCGTCTTACATTCGGCCCTTCCAATCTTTCTTTCATCAACAGTGCATCGGCAAAAACATTGTCACATGAATTTTGTAAACATAAACAATGCATATTACTATGTTATGTGACACATCCACCACCCACCCACACTTCCCCCATTCACTCCAACTCCTCCACCCAACCACAAACATAACCCACCCACACACACCTCTCCCCCACCACACATCCCATCCACCCACACCCCAAGCACACATACATTCCCCAACCCACACATACCCCACCCACATACATCCACCCACCTACACACATCTCCCCACCCACTCAAATATCCTCTACCCGTCCCATTACCAACAATCACTCACCCACATATCCTCCTCCACCCACACACCTCCAATCACCCAGCCAAACACACATTCCTCAGCCAAATATCCCCCACGCACACACAAATCTCCCCGTCAGCTCACATCTCGCACCTACCCACACACAAATTCCGAACCCAACCACATAATCTCCCATATTCCCCAGCCCACTCACAGATCCCGAGCCCACCCCTACAAACAACCCCCACCATCTCCTAACCTACACACACTCACCCACCCTCATATCCTTTACCCACCCACACATCCTCTACCCACCCATCCCCCAACCAAACATCCCTTAACCACACACCCTTACTCATGTACAATCACCCACCCACACATCCTCTACCCAACCACACATCCTCCACCCACCCATCCCCCAGCCTCACATCCCTTAACCACACACCCCTATCCATATACACACACATCCCCTCCCACGCACAATCTCCCCACCCATTCACACATTCCTCACATACATCCCACCCACTAACACGTCCCCCATTCACAAACACAAACCTCCCATCCACGTACAACACACACACATCCCCAACCCATACATCCCTCACACACTCATCAACACATACATCTCCTATCAACCCACTCACACTCACATACCCCAACCACCTATCTAAACACACACCCCCCACCCTCACACACATCCTTCACCCACCCGCACACCCAACCACACCCCCACACACACATCCTTTATCCACTCCCAGCTCCCCTCCCACACAACGCCACACCCACACACATCCCAAAGACACATCCCTCACCCACACACACATCGCCTCACACATCTCCTACCCATCCACACATCCCCAAACTACAATCACCCTCACTACGCACACATACATCCTCCATCCAGCCACACACACCCCCACCCAGCCAGACATATCCCCTACCCACACACACATCCCCAAATCCATCACCAACACCCATCACGCACCCCTCCCCCAACCCACACACATCTCCCACACATCTCTGACCCACACACACACACTCACCACCCACCCACCCAAACATCCCACACCCATACACATCCCTCACCCACATCCCCAAACCCACAACCACTCCCACCTGCACACATTTCCCACCCACCACATATCCCCACTCACACATATATCCCCCACCAATCCCATAACCCACCATCAATCATCCACCCACATATCCTCCTCCACCCACTCACCCACAGCCACCTAGCCAAACACACATCCCCACCCACACACACACATCTCCCCGCCAACCCATACATCCCGCACGTACCCACACACAAATCCCCCACCCACCCACACAATCCCACCCCCACCCCACACACATCCTGAACCTACCCACACACATCACGAATCCACCCACACACACATCCCCCCATCCCCCAACCTACTATTATGATCAAACTCCCACACTTTACACACACATACAGTGACGATTGTCGTGAGCATTGTCGCAAAATTGTAAAGAAAATGGAGAAAAATTGTACATATACATTTTGTAACTTAAAGGAGAGTTTTGGTCAGAGACCATAACTTTATGAAGGGAAAATCCCAACTGCACCTCCCTGCGGTAGAAGATGGAAACACACTACGGTGTGGCTAACACAGCTCTGGGAACCGAGTATCCACCGGAATAAGTGGACAACTCTGCAGCTGAGCAGAGCAAGGCTCTCACTTGTCCTTACAGTCGGAAATGGTTGTCAAAGGCAGAGGTAAAAAGACCACCATGTGAATGTGGAAGGCAAGGGGAAACCGCCACATTATCTTCCCAAGATTTCATGGCAAAACATATATCAAAGTTAGTGAAGGACGTTAATGGCTGTCTTAGGGCATCCTCGTCCGGTAGGGACAGTCATGTGCAACAGGTGACACCAGACCGTCATCCAGCTACTGATGGCAAAATCTTAACTAAAATAAATAAATTTAGAGTAGGAACATGGAATGTTAGGACATTAAATGAGCTAGGAAAGTTGACCAATGTTCTAAGAGAGATGGATAGCATGAAAATGAATATACTAGGCGTTAGTGAGATGAGATGGAAGGGATCGGGCAAAATTATAGCTGACAATCACACAATAATTTATTCTGGAGGGGATACACATGAAAAAGATGTAGGAATAATATTAGACGAAAAAACAGCCAAGTCAATTAATGGATACTGGTGTATTTCAGATAGAGTTATTATGGTAAAAATCAAAGGCAAACCAATAGACATAAATATTATACAAGTATATGCACCAACAGCAAGCAGTAGTGATGAAGAAATACAACACTTTTACGACGAAATAGAAATGGCGATGACTCAAATTGGATCACAAGAAATAAAGATAATACTTGGTGATTTTAATGCAAAAGTAGGAAAGGGAAAAATGGAGGATGTAGTGGGGAATTATGGTTTAGGTACAAGAAATAAAAGAGGGGTAAAAGCTGTTGTTGTTTGTCCATCAAGAATGATGATGACCATTCATTTCATCCAGTGGGGTTGAAGGTGTTGAGCCGTGGGTTCTAAGATGGCTGATAAGGCCTATTTTGGCTCGAAATGTTCTTTGACAATGTGGGCAAAGAATGCTTGACGTCTCTGGAGGAGGATTTCCTGCAGTGGTTTTTCTGTCCTGCCTTTTCTTCACAGCTCTTGCAGTCCTGGTTGCCTCACATATGACTGCACCTTTGTGCAATGATGCACGCCACGAATTTCGGTCTCTGGCTGCAGCCTCCCAGGTGTCATGATGAATTCCAAAAGCATTCAGTGAGATTTTCAGAGTGTCTTTAAAACGTTTCCTTTGGCCACCTTGGGAGCGTTTACCACAACGCAGTTCACTGTAGAAAATTCGTTTAGGGAGCCTGTGATCTGGCATGCGAGTCAAGTGACCAGCCCAGCGAATCTGATTCTTCATCAGTAGAGTGTGGATACTGGGCATGGATGCTCTTTCTAGGACTTCAGTATCTGGAATCTTGTCTTGCCATTTAATCTTCAGTAGCTTCATTAGGCAGACTGTGTGGAAGTGGTTTAATTTCCTAGCGTGTCGCTGATAAGCAGTCCAGGTTTCACAAGCATATAGCAGTGTGGATAATACAACTGCTTTGTAGACTTTTAGCTTTGTTTGCAGGCTTATTCCAGTTCTGTCCCATACATTTTTGTACAGTCTGCCAAAGGCTGCACTGGCCTTGGAGATTCTTGCATTCACTTCGTCATCGTCTGTGGCAGCTTGTGACACGGTGCTGCCAAGATAGGTGAATTTGTCCACAACACTTAGTCTATGATCATTCACTTTGATATTCGGCACAGTGTGACTATTCCCTGGAGCTGGCTGGTACATAACTACAGTCTTCTCCAAGTTGGTATTGAGCCCAAAGTTGGCCCAAAGCTGTGACATTATGTTGCATGTCCGCCTCTGAGTTGGCGTATAGAGCGCAATCATCAGCAAACAGGAGCTCTCTGACGGTGTCGCTGTTAATTTTGGTTTTAGCTTTCAGCCTTCTGAGATTGAATAACTTTCCATCCATGCGGTAGTTGATGTCTATTCCAATGTCGTTGTTCTCGGAGGCATTCGTCAACATGGCTGAAAACATGAGGCTGAACAGTGTTGGTGCCAGGACACATCCTTGCTTCACTCCATTGGTGACAGGAAAGGGTTCAGACAGTTCACCGTTTTCCTGTACTCTTGCCTGCATGCCGTCATGAAATAGCCGCACTATTTGGACAAACTTTCGTGGACAGCCATATTTTGCCATAATCTTCCACAGTCCTTCTTTGCTGACCATATCAAAAGCCTTGGTAAGGTCAATGAAAGTGGAGAACATTTCGCAGTTCTGTTCCTGACATTTCTCTTGCAGCTGCCTTGCAGCGAAAATCATGTCAACAGTTCCACGTTCTTTTCTGAAGCCACATTGACTCTCAGGAAGAAGACCTTGATCGAGATGGGCTGTGAGGCGATTGAGAAGAATTCTGGCGAGTATCTTCCCTGCAATTGAAAGCAAGGAGATGCCTCGGTGGTTGTCACAGGATTGGCGGTTTCCTTTACGTTTGTAAAGGTGGACTATTGACGCGTCCTTAAAATCTTGTGGCATGGTCTCGTTCATCCATATGTTTGTGAAGACTTGGTGAAGCTGCTCTGTTAGGACCGGCCCACCTGCCTTGTATATCTCTGCTGGGATGGAGTCAGGACCAGGTTCTTTGCCGCTGGAGAGTTGCTGGATGGCTTTGTTTATTTCCACTATGGTTGGCAGGTCATCAAGTGTCTCATTGGTGGGAACTTGAGGAAGGCAGTTGATGGTTTCATCATCGAAGAAGGAAGTTGCATTTAAGATTTTGCTGAAATGCTCTGCCCAGCGTTGGAGGATTTCTTTCTTATCGGTGACCAATGTTCCCCCATCTGCACTGAGGAGGGGAACTATGCCTGGTGATGAAGGACCATAGACCGCTTTCAGTGAGTCATAGAAGTTTTTCATATCATGTCTGTCAGCAAAGCCCTGAATTTCATCAGCTTTGCTGCTCAGCCAGGAGTCCCGCATGTGCCGAAGTTTCTGCTGCACTACTCTCTGAATGTTCTTGAAAGCATCTTTTTTTTATGTTGACTTTGGGTCATTCAAATGTGCCTTGAGGAGAAGATGTTTCTCGGCCAGCAATTGGTTGATGTCTTCGAAATTCTCATCAAACCAGTCTTTATGCTTTCGGGGGGCTGGACCCAGGATTTCCATAGCAGTGTTGTAGATTGTGTCCTTTAGGGCTCTCCATTCTGTTTCTGTATCCTGTTTAGCTTCAGCATTGGGCTTGAGGCGGTCTTCCAGCATATTTTCAAACGACTGCTGCATTTTCTTGCTGTTTAGGCGGGTGACATTTAGCTTTGTTTGCATTTTCGCCCCTTGAGGACGCCGTGGTGGCCTGATGTGGATGTTCATTTTCGAGACAATGAGACGATGGTCTGTCCAGCATTCGGCACCACACATGGATTTTGTCACTCGAACGTCTTGTCTGTCATTCCTCCTGACGATGACATAGTCAATGAGGTGCCAGTGTTTCGAGCGAGGGTGCATCCACGATGTCCTATTTCTCATGGGGAGACAGAAAATTGTGTTCGTAATCAGGAGATCATGTTCGGCACATGTCTGAAGGAGGCGGAGTCCATTGCTGTTACAATTTCCGACTCCATGCTTTCCAATAATGCCACTCCAAGAGGTGGTGTCCGTGCCTACTCTGGCATTGAAATCCCCAAGGAGTATAAGTTTGTCTCCTTTGGGAACAGATGTTAATACATTGTGCAGGTCCTCATAGAACTTGTTCTTGACATCATCTTCGTTGGTCATAGTTGGTGCGTAGACACTTACAATGGTTGCGTGCTTCCTTCCATTCAGCAGAGGCAACTTCATGGTCATGAGCCTGTCGTTTATAGCCTTTGGAAATCCAGCTAATTTGCCGACCAGGGCCGACTTAATGGCAAATCCCACACCGGATTGGCGTCTTTCCTCGCTTTTCCTTCCACTCCAGAAAAATGTGTAGCCGGCACCAATTTCACAGATTTGGCCTTCTTCTGCAAGTCGTGTCTCGCTCAAGGCTGCAATGTCGATGTTGTACCTGCCCAGCTCTCTCCCAATCAGTGCTGTTCGTCTCTCTGGACCCGACGCGCCGTCTCTGTCAAGTAGGGTGCGTACATTCCAAGTTCCAATTGTTAAGGGAATATGGTTTATTCTTTTAGCTTTGCTTGTTTTATCTTTCTTTGTATGTCGACCGCAGTTAGGGTACCTACCAACCGCGGCTAGCTGGTTAGGTAGTGATGAAGCAGACAATGTTTAGGGCACCTTTTCTAGCCCCTTCCTCATGCTATGGAGGTGAGCAGTGTGTTCCTATAGAGGGCTGCTCAGTCGCTCAGGGGGCTGCCGAATCCCACTGCTGCTCCGGTCAGTAGAAGACGACCACATGGCCTGAGCCGCCTGTGTGCAGGTCTGCGACTACGGCTGCCAGCGTACCCACGCCTGCCGCTTTGCCACTCGCCTATCGTCACAGGGCTTGAAGGTGATATGTGACGTTGGATGAAGAATGACTTGCGCGATGACTTGGATTAAAGTGAGGAAGAGTTGCGCAATTCGTCGACCTCACTCTCTCGCCTGAGTCCAGTGGCAAGACAAGTCGAGACGATTGGAGACGAATACAGGTGCAGTGGATGACCAGGGCGCTCTACGTGCCTTGCCGTGCTCATTACGTTCCACAACGCTTTGCAGGTAAACGCCGTCTTGCCCGTTGAATCAAAAAAAAGCTAATAGAATGGGCAAATATCAATGATATGATAATTGGAAACACATGGTTTAAACACCATAAAAGACGACTGTACACATGAATAAGCCCTGATAAGAAAATACGCAACCAAATTGACAACATACTAATTAATAAAAGACTTAGAAATGCTTTAATGAATGTAAAGACAATGCCTGGTGCTGACTGTAATAGTGATCATGTACCACTATGTGGACAAATTAAAGATTAAAGAGGGGGAAAAAAATGGTTAAGAAAATGCGACTTAAAAAAGAGGTTCTGAAAATAGATAAAGAAATGCAAGAACAATACAGAGTGACTGTGAAAAATAGGTACAATGCAATAACTAAAATACAGAGTATAGATGAACAATGGGAAATGTTAAGGGACTCCATTCATCAAACTAGCAAAGAAGTATTACCGGGGAGAGGCAAAATAGCTAAGAAAAAATGGATGAATGAAGATATCTTAAAACTGATGGACAAAAGAAAACAGAGTCAAAATGACAAACAAGAATACGCTAAGATAAATAAAGAAATAAAAGATAAATGTGGGAAGGCTAAAGAAAGTTGGTTAAACGAGCAATGCAAAGAAAAATGAATTAAATTCCATTAAAGATACAAAAAATATGCACAGACAAATCAGTGAGCTTACAGGAAGAAAATTCAGAATAAATACAGGGTGTTTGAAATCAAAAACAGGAAAGATAATATTAGAGGAAGATGCTATAATGAAGAGGTGGAATGAGTATATAAGAGAATTATATGAAGGAGAAAGGGAAGAATTAACAGAAGATAGTAAATTAGAAGGTCCACCTATTCTGAAAGAAGAAGTCGCTGACGCTATGAAACGTATGAAGAACGGAAAAACAGCTGGGCCAGATGAAATCACAATAGAAGAATTAGAAGAATTGGGAGAATTTGGAGTAGATATATTAACCAACATGTTGAATGATATTTACAGCAGTGGATATTTACCCAGTAATATGCTGAAATCTGTATTTATAGCTATACCAAAAAGACCAGGAGCAATTGATTGTGAAGATTTTCGTACAATTAACCTTATAAACCATATCACTAAGCTTCTACTCAGAATCATAATGAGAAGAACCAAAAAGAAAATAAAAATGGAAATCAGTGAAGAACAGTATGGATTTGTGGAAGGAAAGGGCACAAACAATGCAATTTATACATTACGGACACTAATAGAAAGGTCAATAGAGAAACAGAGAGACATATATTTGTGCTTCATAGATTATACTAAGGCATTTGATATAGTAAAACATGATGAACTGATTAAAATGTTGGAAGATATCAACACTGATGGAAAAGATTTAATAATAATAAAGAATATTTACTGGAACCAAGTAGCAGCAATTAAAATGGGAAATAAAGAGGGTAGTTACGAACAGATAAAGCTAGGAGTACGACAAGGGTGTGTCTTGTCACCAGATCTATTCTCCCTTTATAGCGAAGTAATAATGAGAGAGATCAAAGAGATGCCAGGAATACTAGTTGGAGGTTATAATATAAATAATATACGCTATGCAGATGACACAGTATTGGTGGCGGATAATTCAACAGACCTACAACAATTATTAGACGTTGTAGTAACAGAGAGTGCAAGGAAAGGACTCTCCTTGAATATCAAGAAAACAGTAACAATGGTAATATCAAAGAAAATGGTGACACCAAAATGTGACATAGAAATAGAAGGGAAAATTCTTAACCAAGTTGATAATTTTAGATACCTAGGGGCATTTATAACATCAGATGGAAGATGTACAACAGAGATTAGGAGCAGAATAGGGCAGGCAAAAGCCGCATTTCAGAAAATGAAGAGTATCTTATGCAATAAGTCACTATCACTGAATGTAAGAAAGAGAGTGATGAAATGCTATGTAGAACCAGTTTTGCTGTATGGCAGTGAATCTTGGAATGTAAATGAACAAAGTAAGAAGAAATTAGAAGCAACAGAGATGTGGTTCCTGAGACGAATGTTGCGAATTCCTTGGACTGCCAGAGTAACTAACGACGACTGCCTGAAACAGGCTAACGAAACTAGAACATTATATACAACAATAAGACAGAGACAAACAGCTTTCCTCGGTCATGTGATGAGAAGAGAGGCATTGGAGAACATCGTAACAACTGGAAAGATCGAGGGGAAGAGAGGCAGAGGTAGACAAAGAGAAGTGATGCTGGATGGATTGAGACGGTGGCATGGAGGAATATCAGCAGTAGAGTTGATCCAGAAAACCAAAGACCGAGATCTATGGAGAGCCATGAACGCCTACGCCAGCCGGCACGGCACTTGATGATGATGAACTTAAAATTTAGTGATGCAATTCAACTCTCTCTCTTTCTCTCTCTCTCTCTCTCTTCTCTCTCTCTCTCTTCTCTCTCTCTCTCTCTCTCTCTCTCTCTCTCTCTCTCTCTCTCTCTCTCTATCTCTCAGACTCACTAAGGCTCTCGCTCACATTACAGTAATGTTATATTATACATGATAAAATCAAGTGTCATACATACAAAATGATAATGTGAAAGATGAAAATACACAAAAAATATACAAATAATATGGAATGGCATATTACAGGACATGCGTGCACTCAACTCTCTCTCTCTCTCTCTCTCTCTCTCCCTCCCTCTCTCCCTTTCTCTCTCTCTCTCTCTCTCTCTCTCTCTTTATTACACAGGCACACACTCACACTCATTAACTCTCTCTCTCTCTCTCTCTCTCTCTCTCTCTCTCACTCATACTCCCTAATTCTCTCACCCACTATGCAGTGATATACATGTGATCATGTTATAAATTATAACATCAATTGGCATTCAAAATGGTAATATGAACATTAGAATACACAAATTATATGGAATAGCATGTTGCATCATATGCGTGCGCTTAAATATTTCTCTCTCTCTCTCTATCTATCTCTCTTTCTCTTTCTCTGTCTCTCTCTCTCTCTTCTCACCAACACACACCCATAGACACTCACAAACAATGCGCGGACACATACACACACATTAACAGATCCATTCTTCCACTGTCTCTCTCTCGTTTGCTCTCTCTCTCTCTCTCTCTCTCTCTCTCTCTCTTTCTCTATCTCTCTCTCAATCACTATTTCACCCATTAAGTCACTCTCTCCATCTTTCATTTACCCAATATCACACTCTCTTTCACTCTCACTCACACACAGACAGACAGACACCCTCTCGCTATCAAATACACACTCCCTCGCATACACACGAAAGCATTTACACATACATACACGAGCATACACACAATACACACAAGCAAATACACACATATCCCCTCGCAAGCATACACACATCCACACCCATATACACATACTTACACACACACACACACACACAAGTACACACTCCCTCGCATACACTGCATGCATGCACACATGCACACAAACATGCACATACATACACGAACATACGTATATAAGGTGGGCAGTCGTTCCTTCCCGTGTCGCGCTAGAGAGGTGGCTAGATGTAGATGTGGTAATGAAGCTACATGTAGAGAGGTGGCTAGATGAAGCTGTGTTAATGAAGTTACATGTAGAATGGTGGCTAGATGAAGCTGTGTTAATGAAGCTACATGTAGAGTGGTGGCTAGATGAAGCTGTGTTAATGAAGCTAGATGTAGAATGGTGGCTAGATGAAGCTGTGTTATTGAAGCTACATGTATAGTGGTGGCTATATGAAGCTGTGTTAATGAAGCTACGTGTAGAGTCTTGGCTAGGTGAAGCTGTGTTAATGAAGCTACATATAGAGTGGTGGCTAGATGAAGCTGTGTTAATGAAGCTACGTGTAGAGTTACGGCTAGATGAAGCTGTGTTAATGAAGCCACATGTAGAGTTACGGCTAGATGAAGCTGTGTTAATGAAGTTACATGTAGAGTGGTGGCTAGATGAATCTGTGTTAATGAAGCTACGTGTAGAGTGGTGGCTAGATGAAGCTGTGTTAATGAAGCCACATGTAGAGTTACGGCTAGATGAAGCTGTGTTAATGAAGTTACATGTAGAGTGGTGGCTAGATGAAACTGTGTTAATGAAGCTACATGCAGAGTGATGGCTAGATGAAGCTGTGTTAATGAAGCCACATGTAGAGTTAAGGCTAGATGAAGCTGTGTTAATGAAGCTACGTGTAGAGTGGTGGCTAGATGAAGCTGTTTTTATGGAGTTACATGTAGAGAGGTGGCTAGGTGAAGCTATGTTAATGAAGCTACGTGTAGAGTTACGGCTAGATGAAGCTGTGTTAATGAAGCCACATGTAGAGTTACGGCTAGATGAAGCTGTGTTAATGAAGCTACGTGTAGAGTGGTGGCTAGATGAAGCTGTGTTAATGAAGCCTCATGTTGAGTTACGGCTAGATGAAGCTGTGTTAATGAAGTTACATGCAGAGTGATGGCTAGATGAAGCTGTGTTAATGAAGCTACGTGTAGAGTGGTGGCTAGATGAAGCTGTATTAATGAAGCCACATGTAGAGTGGTGGCTAGATGAAGCTGTGGTAATGAAGCTACGTGTAGAGTGGTGGCTAGATGAAGCTGTATTAATGAAGCCACATGTAGAGTTGTGGCTAGATGAATCTGTGTTAATGAAGCTACGTGTAGAGTTGTGGCTAGATGAAGCTGTATTAATGAAGCCACATGTAGAGTTGTGGCTAGATGAAGCTGTGTTATTGAAGTTACATGTAGAGTGGTGGCTAGATGAAGCTGTGGTAATGACGCTACGTGTAGAGTTGTGGCCAGGTGAAGCTGTGTTAATAAAGCCCCATATCACCAAGTTCTTTAATGTATTTCTTTGCATAACATGTGAAAAAATATGTTTGACTGTCTACGTCTAATTTCTCTAATCAGTTTACGCATTTGGTTTGTTTCTTGTAGGACTTGGGCGTTGATTTTTCTGTTTGTGCATGTTATTCTATGCATGCTCCCCAGAAATCACATTTTCACTTCCATCAGATGTTTTTCAGCTTGACTGCTCATTGTCCAAGCTTCACATCCATAATAAATGTTATTGATGTTTCTTCCTCCAATGATGATTCCTTTCATATCTTGTACATTCTGAGAATATTTTCACTACTCAGGGAAAATAGATCTGGAGACATTACTCATACCTGTCTCACATCTTTCTTAATAGGCTGGTATTGACCGTCTTCATTATCAAATCTGATGATAGCTTGTTGTTTCCAATATATGTTTTTTACAAGCCTAAGCTCTTTTCCGTCAATTTGTAGATCTTTAAACATCTCTGCCATGTTGACATTCTTACTCTATCG
The DNA here is from genome assembly GCA_963921405.1 of Cepaea hortensis. Lineage (NCBI taxonomy): Eukaryota > Metazoa > Mollusca > Gastropoda > Stylommatophora > Helicidae > Cepaea > Cepaea hortensis. Next base: position 7,349,158 of record OY992890.1, read on the forward strand.
ACAGCCTTTGTATAGTCAACAAAGCAAAGATGTATACCTTTATTTACTTTTATTGAAGATTCAATTACTCTTCTCATTGTGTACATAGCATGTACTGTACCCTTGCCTTCTACAAACCCACATTGTTCTTCTCCTATTTCGGGTTGAATTTTCTTCCTAACTCTTTGCATGATAGTTCTTAGCAAAGTCTTCGTGATGTGGCTGATTATACTAATTGTTCTATGGTGTTCACATTCCAAGGCTCCTGATTTCTTTGGAATTGCAATAAATACAGAATTACATAATTCATGAGGTATATGTCAGAATCTCTATCTCCAACCGAGATGCAGGAACATCGTTACGCCCGCCAGGCGAGTACCAGTTACCTGCCCACAGGTTGCGGGCTGACGCGGTCGTCAGCGGTCAGGCAAGGACAAAGCAGGACGCACGCAGTCCTCGTGAAGCCAGTCCACATGGCAAGCACTGTGTGAGGAAACCAGCAGACTGCTTGGGGACTCGGACAAGACAAGACGTGTGGGTTGAGAAAGGCTTCGTATCGTTTCACTGCCCGAAAGTCGAGTGCTTGTATATCTTGTGAGATAGACTGTGATGCTGTGGGTTTTGTCTGTAAGTGTACTGATGTATTGTATATGTATTGTAATGATCATCACATGCCAACCTAGATTGTCTTGCATGTGAATTGTGAATAAATCCATTGAACTTAGTGTCATTGTGTGTCAAGTCCAATCATTTTGTACTTGTACTTGTCTCACATATGTTAGGTACAACGAGCCAGGTTTATGACCCTGACATGTGTGAACGTGGAAGGCTCGTCCTCATTGAACATACTAACGTAAATTACATGCATTTGATTGTTTAAATGTGTAAAACATCTGTGGTTGTAAAACTTGTCGCCATTTTGAACTTGTTGTAGTTTGACCTTGTCGCCATCTTGTGAACATGATGTCTATGTCCTTACTAAATGTCATCTTGATGTAAGTGATGTGTCATCATTGCTATAGATTGTTCGAAGATATCTAGATTGTATTTGTGAAGTTAGTTGTGGAAAGCAGAAAGTTTAGGAAAGAAAGTGACTTGTGATTTGAAAAAAATTGTTGACCGACGACATTACGACCTACAATTACACTCAACGCCATACAAACCTAATCAAAACTTAGTGACAAGCATACACCTCACACAAAGGGAGATTCTAATTTATACCCTCCCAAAAAGAAAGCAGGTTTTCTGTGCCATCTGAAACCCTTGCCCGTAGAGGTCAATTTGTCTTTGAAGTAGCGACCCTACAGTTCCTAGCCCTGGTTTGAACCATTCTTCACCGCATCCAGTACACTTGAGTATATTTTTTTCTATATACTTTCGAATGCAAATTTGGGCATAAATTGTAAGTCAACAATATTGTAAAATTGTTCACGTTACTAACACCTTGTAACAAATTGTGTGTCTGATAACTTATTTTTATTTAAACATTCCATCATGTCTTCGTTAAATGACTTCATCGAAATGGGTTTAAAGCTAAAGTTAACTGGTGACGAGTTAACAAAATGGAGTGAAACAAAATACTTTGAACACCTTCGAGAAAAAGCTAATGAACGCGATGAAAGAGCGGCTGAAAGAGCATCAAAGCAGGCAGAGGCAGCATTAAAACAGGCTGAGCTAGAATTAGCTGCGAAAACGAAACAAGGAGAGTTAGATTCTGAATTGAAGTAGGCAGAAATAGCAGCTCAAAGCAAACGCGAAGAGCTTGAATTACAACTCAAAATTAAACAGCTTGAAACCGAGACTGCCATAAACAAAGAGTCTAAGAAATCTGAAAGACTGGAAAAAGAGAACCAGTACAAAAAGTATCAAGGTATTGTGAGAAAGTATACCTCAGGTGACTGCATTGCAGCGTTCACCCAAAATTTTGAGACCTTAATGGACCATTATCAAATTCCAGTTTCTGAATGGAACATTATTTATATGAGGAGTTTGTCAGGGGAACCTCTGAAAGTCATAGTGACTATCCCCAAAGACCTCAGAAAAGATTACAACTATCTAAAATTGAAAATTATGGCTCATTTTATGCTAGATGAGGCAGGATACAGAGAACAGTTTAGCAAACTGAGTCCAAAAGCTACTCAGACGTTCTCTGACTATGTCTCTGTAGTCCGAGACGTATTTGCAAAATGGAGTTCAGCAGCCAAAGTAAATAAAAACTATGATAAGTTAGAAGATCTCATTATCAGGGATAAAATCATCACATCCCTTCCACCAGCATTTTCAAAATTTTTGCTAGAGAATGAATGTACGAGTGTAGAAGAGATTGAGAGACGTGGGTCGGCTTACTATTCAGCCAATAAACATTGTTTTGCTATTGAAGCTATTGATACAAACTTCGTAGCATCTGCAAACTATGACAAACCTCGATCAGAAACCTACAATAGGCAAAGAACTTATAAGCCTACTTCTGAGAAATACAATCATTGTAGATTTTGTAACACGTCACACCATCAAGGTGAAATGTGCGATAAGAACCCAGCATATTTTACATACTTACAGAATTACATAAATAGTCAGGATAAGGAACGTAAATCCTTTAAAAAGGTACGAAAATGCTTCCTCTGTAAAGCGTACGGCCACTGGCGTAAGGATTGTAAAGGAAGGCAAATGACCAAGAAAGCAAATGCCGCCTTATTTGACAGTTCATCATCAGATGAAGAACATTCAGAAAAACTCCCTGTGAACTCAGCACAGGCTTTTGACATGTTTAATTCACATAAATGTACTGTTTGTAATACCTTTTATGAAGATGGCATTTTAACATGCGGCCATTCCATTCCTATTGCCAATGAAGAAGCTAATTTGGTAATAGATTCCAAAGGCAGAATAAACATCCATCAGGGATATGTGAATGGCAAGCCTGCTACAGTACTTCGTGACACCGAAAGCTCTCTTATAGGGCTAAAGAGACAGTTCATAATGCCTACAGACTATACAGGCAGGCACGTAACATGCAGAACATTCTCTGGAAATATTGAAAAGTACCCATTAGCATGGGCATATATTCAAACACCTTTCCTCACTGGGAAAGTAAAATGCGCTGCATTAACTAACCCTGTGTGTGATATTATAATTGGTAATTTACCAGAGGTGAATGATATGCCTCATGATATTACATCTGTTTGTATTGATGATAACACAACATCATCACCATCACATGTCATCATTGAAAGTATAGTATCACCAGATGAATGTATGGTAGCTAATGGAGCACTAACACTTCATGAATCCATTTACCAAAATGTTTCATCACCATCTGATATCATTGAATGTGTGAACGCAGTAACCAGATCTACTGCGAGAGTGCAAGATGAAATTAATCAAACTGAGGCTATAGAAATGCTTAGCACAGTCATACTACCTCCTAAAACCATGAAGGAAAATTTTGTAGCAGCCCAAAAGGCTGATCCTTCATTATCTAAATATTTTAATCTGATCGGCCAAAAGCCAAAGGTAACCAAAAATGCAAGATGGCATTTTGCTCTGAAGAATGCCATCCTCACCAGATACTATATCAGAGGTGACAGCACCACAGAGCAAACTGTGTTTCCAATTGAATACCGTAAGCAAGCCTTACATCTTGCCCACGATATACCTCTTGCAGGGCATATGGCATACGCTAAGACCAGATCAAGATTATTAACACAGTTTTATTGGCCAAGATTCTGCAATGACATTAAGAAATATTGTAGAAGTTGTGACATCTGCCAAAAACTAGTGAAAAAAGGTAAAAACCCACAGGCAAAATTAAAAATTACCGACTTAGCCAGTCGACCTTTTGAGAAAATATCTGTCGACATAGTGGGCCCTCTGAATCAAGTAACATCCAGGGGGAATAGGTTCATCATTACCATCATTGATTTATGTAGCCGCTGGGCGGAAGCGATTCCGTTAAAGAACATAACTGCCAATGATATTATGGAAGTTTTCTTCCACATATTTTCACGAATAGGATTTCCAGACACTATCCTATCAGATAGGGGAAGTCAATTTATTGCTGCATCTACTCAAGCTTTCACCAAAATGTTAGGGGTGAAACAATGTTTCAATTCTCCATACCACCCTCACTCAACGGGAATCATCGAAAAGTTTAACGGTGATTTGAAGCATATGCTTGCTAAAGTCAAGCAAGAACATCCCAAAAACTGGGACATATATTTGCCCACTATACTTTTTGCTTATCGCGAGGTCCCACATTCTAGTACTGGATTCTCTCCTTTTGAACTTATCTATGGTGCCAAACCACGTGGCCCATTGAGTATCTACCATTCAATGTTAACTGAAGCCACCCCTGTACTTAAACCCATATCATCATACGTGTATGTTACATCATTGCGCGAAAGAATCATCAAATCTTGTACTATTGCAAAAGAAGCACTAAGACTATCAGGTGCTACATATAGACAATATGCAGACAAAGGTAAAAGGACAATAACGTTGACACCTGGACAGGACGTACTTCTTCTCTTACCTAGTGACCGACACTTATGGACTGACTCTTGGCAGGGACCATTTAAAGTTATAAGACAGATTTCGAATGTGGACTATGAGATTCAAATAAAAGACAAACATAAAATATTCCACATCAATATGCTAAGACCATACTACAACAGAGACAACGAACAAGACGATACAACAGCTTGTACAGTGATAATAGTCCACGAAGATGACGAAGATAGTGACGAGATTCCAACACCTGCATTAGACACGACAAACTGCTTGAAAGAAATCAAAATAAACCCAAACTTAACTCAAGCAGAAACAGACAGTTGCAAACATCTCATACAACAATACAACACCATCTTCTCCAACAACCCAGGACAAACAGAATTAGTACAACATCACATCACGCTCACTTCAAACACACCAATAAAATGCAGACCTTACACCATTCCATTACATTACAAAGAAAACTTACATCAAAAGATCATTAGCTTAGAGAAAAACAACATCATTAGACGATCCCAATCACATTTTTCATCTCCAATGGTCATGGTACGCAAAAATAACAACACGATAAGACTCTGTGTCGACTATAGAAAATTAAATAAAATAACTCTTCTAGATCTGGAACCAATGACCAACTGCGAGGACCTACTGACAGAACTGAAAGACTCTAGGTACTTCACGAAGTTAGAAATGACAAAAGGTTACTGGCAGATAACGGTAGACGAACAGAGCAGACATCTGACAGCTTTTGCCACACCTTGGGGACTGTACGAATGGTGCAAATTACCATTTGGGCTAGTCAATGCCCCAGCGACATTCGTACGTATGACACGACTATTACTTGTGGACATAACAAACATTATCTGTTACATGGACGACATTTGTGTTCACACAAAGACGATGACAGACCACATAAAGACATTACAGCAGACATTTGAACGGATTAGATAACACGAACTGACTGTGAAGCCGACAAAAGTAGACATAGCCTATCAGGAAATCTCCTCCTTGGGTTATAGAATATCTAATGGCTTTGTCACGACAGACGATAATATCGTGTCCAAAATACTAAAACTCTCACTTCCGACTACCAAGAAACAAGTCAGAAGTGTATTAGGACTATTAAATTATTATAGGCAGTTCATACCAGATTTTGCTGAACTAACAGAAAATTTTACTAACCTACTAACGAAAAACCAACCTGAAAAGATTGTAAACAACGAATGCCTAAAATTTGCATTCCAGAAAGTGTTATCTTATTTTTCTGAGAATAGTTTAAAGAATCCCATTCTCAAATTGCCAAATTTACATATTCCTTTCAGATTACGCACAGACGCGAGCTCCGTGGCGATTGGGGCTGTTCTATTACAGGAATATGACAACATTCTATATCCTGTATACTACGTCTCTAGAAAATTGAAACCAAGAGAACGCGCTTGGTCCACACCTCAGTTAGAAGCTCTTGCTCTAGTGGTGGGTATAACTAAATTGTCCAGATTCCTCCTAGGACGACATTTCATCATAGAGTTGGACAATAGTCCATTAAAATTTATTACTTCAGGGGTCCCAACAAACCAGATGATAGCGCGCTGGTCTCTTTTGCTCCAAGATTACAGCTTTGAAGTTCGACATATCGCTGGCACAACCAACACGATTGCTGATCTTTTGTCCCGTTGTCCGAACGACCCAGTAAGCACTAATGTCTGAGTGCAGTGTGTTAGAAAACACTCAGACCAACACAGCCATCAGTGAATTTGTTTTTTCAGAAAAGCTGTGTACATCGATGATGTGATGTGATAGGGTTCATTCCCACTGTAAATATTGTTTCTTATTTTATTATTAATGTAGTAATCTTCGTGAATAATTGTGTAGTGCGTGGTAGAAAGCGAACAATATTAATTGTATATATTATAAAACAAGAACAGTGCCACATGCGCTTTCAACTTACCTGAAGCGAACTAATCAAGTTATCATTGGTATCTGCGAGTGGATCATATCCAGTGACATTTTAATCCGGGAACGAAAGTGTGAACTGAACCTTGACATTTACACCGCTGCAGTTAATCAGAATCCAGAAGTTTTCCAGCGAAACAACGAACACATGAACTATCAGAACATTTCGCATTGCTACACCAGAGCGGAACAAGTGTGTGATAGATTTTTAACAACACCAGCTGTTCGTGTGTACTTCCGGATGATTTGTAAAAAAAAAAGTAGCAGACGATAAACAAAAATCTTAAAAATGTATGACGCTTCTAAAATAATTATGAAACACCAATTTCGAATACACGAATTGTGTTTAAAAATTTTTCGACTAATGTAATCTTAGAATCATATCTTGATTAACTTATTCACACTACCGACATTTTTTCGCTAGTATGGAAAAGCATCAAGCTATGACGCTGAGAAATAGAATAATAGTTGTAATAATTTAGATTTGAAATCTTTTGAAATTATGTCCCTTTCATTTTTGTTGTTATTACTTTATTACACAAAGGGCGGTAAATGGAAATGTATTCAGAGATGTGTTGTATAAAAATAGCCATTGTGCTGCCAGATTGTCAACACTCCAAACGGTCATCAGCTAGGTATGATATAGGGTTACCGGAGTTGTAGACCAACGGAATAATTCCCTGCCAAATGAGGTCGGAACTCGAGCGTTGAATACGGCTTATAAAAAGTCGTATTACGGTTTTACCCGATGTTTTTTGTTGCAAAAAGCATATTATTCAGTTTTTTTTAGAGGTTGCGAGGTAGTTGCATTGTTGCTGATGCTATAGATCTGACAGGGTCAATATTGCAACTCAGGTGATCATCCATCGAGAGGATGAAATTTGGAAACTGGTGAAGATTGAACACCGCATGACTTAACATACAACTTGCATTGCTTATGTATTTCTATGCCAATGTACATGACAACAGAAAGGTCGATTCTGACATGGAAAATATAAACCCAATGTCTAGGTAGATTATGCATGAAATATAAAATCTTTCATGAATAAGCCCCGGGGGAGCGTGTCAGAATCTCTATCTCCAACCGAGATGCAGGAACATCGTTACGCCCGCCAGGCGAATAGTCGCCAGCCGGGATGCAGTAACATCGTTACGGCCGCCAGGGGAGTACCAGTTACCTGCCCACAGGTTGCGGGCTGACGCGATCGTCAGCGGTCAGGCAAGGACAAAGCAGGACGCACGCAGTCCTCGTGAAGCCAGTCCACAGGGCAAGCACTGTGTGAGGAAACCAGCAGACTGCTTGGGGACTCGGACAAGACAAGACGTGTGGGTTGAGAAAGGCTTCGTATCGTTTCACTGCCCGAAAGTCGAGTGCTTGTATATCTTGTGAGATAGACTGTGATGCTGTGGGTTTTGTCTGTAAGTGTACTGATGTATTGTATATGTATTGTAATGATCATCACATGCCAACCTAGATTGTCTTGCATGTGAATTGTGAATAAATCCATTGAACTTAGTGTCATTGTGTGTCAAGTCCAATCATTTTGTACTTGTACTTGTCTCACATATGTTAAGTACAACGAGCCAGGTTTAAGACCCTGACAGTATATCTCCAGTATCATATATTGTATTTAGCAGTCTGATGACTTGATCTGTTCCATATTCTTCTAAAGCATTCATACTTTCTGTTGTGGTGTTGTCTGAACCGAGGATTTTGCCAGCTTTCATATGATTAGGAACATTTTGAACCTTCATCTTCAAAATTGATGGTCCTTCATTATTATTTCGAATATCATACTGTTCTTCTCTGTTATATTCATAAAGGTTTTTCACATAATCTGATCATACATATAAAATCTGATCTTTTTCTATTATGATTTGTCCATCTTTTGTTGTTGTTGTTGTTGTTTTTTGGTCAGCATGCTTATGTACGTGTTCTTTTATTAGTAAGCTCCTGAATTCGTTTGTGTATTAATTGTGTATTTTTACTATTGTGTCGTTTTTCAATTTCTTTGCAAGATTTCTCAAGCCGTGCTTCTTTTGCCTACTTACATAATATTCTGACTCTTCTGTGTATTTCTTCATATTTGGCATGATTATTTTGGCTGTGTCTTCTTGTTTCCATTAGTTGTAAAATTTCTTCAGTCATCCATTTCTTACGACTCACTTTCTTTAATTTCGGAATAGTTGTTTCTGCAGTCAAACTGATTGAATTCTTCAACATTTGCCATTGATCCTTCATATCTTGAAATAGGATCTCTAGAACATACATTATATCAAATCTGGTCTTTAATTCACTTTTTTTCCCCTTTTAATTGTCTTTATTACCTTGTCATTTTTCAATGTAAACAGATAATATTTAGTGTTTGCTGGTGAATACCTGTCTCTATTTAACTGTACCCTCAATGTACCTGTAGTCAACCAGTGATCACTGTAACAGTCAGCATTGGGAACTGTTTTACGATTGTTAACGCAGTTCTTAACCTTCTGCTAATCAGGTATTCATCAGTCTGGTTTCTAATTCTGCTATCAGAACTCCTCCATGTCCATAATCTTCTAGGATGTTGTTTAAACCATGTGTTTCCGAAAATCATTTCCTGCTCTTTTGCCCATTCTGCAAGTCTGCATCCTCATTTCGTTTCGCTCTCCGGAACCATGGTAGCCCACTGTACATCCATCAGATTGATTTCCCACTGTTGCATTGAAGTCACCCATTATGATATTTATTTCTGAATTGTTACATTTCTTCAAAGCAATCTCCATGTCATTATAAAATTCTTCTATTCTATCTTCACTGCATTCTCCTGTTGGGGTTTATATTTGAATGACGTTTATGTTTAAATGTCTGCCTATTAATTTTACCAACAGAACCCTGTCTGTCACATCCTAATATCCTTGAACAGATTGTGATATTTGCCGATCTAAGATAATTGATACACCTCTTTGCCGTTCTTCTCCCCTAGAATAAATAATTTCACAATCTCCCCCTGTCCGCATCTTTCCATCTCGTCTCGCACATTCCTAATATATTAATCTTCTCTCTTTCCAGTTCTTATGTGATGCTGTCTTATTTTCCGTTGTCGCTTAACGTTCGAACATTTCTTGCTGCTAATTTCGATGTCCCTGTCCTTTTCTTGTGTTGATCTGTAATTAGGCTAATCATGATAAACTAGGCAGCTTTACAGAAGGTAGTTTGCCATTACTTTCCTTCTTGGCAGTGACCATACTGGCCGGTGACCGTAGCAATTGTCGCCTTAAAGAGATCGTCTGCCTACCGTTGCAGAACTTGAGGCCATAAAAAACAACTATCTGTCGGCTGCCCTCAAAATGTCATCCACCACCTGCTTTCTGTGGTATAATAGCCCAAACTCAAGCAGCGTTTAGCAAGATGAGGAATACTGTTGGCTATATAACTTTGTCAGTCCAGATGAGGAACAGGGATTTATTCACCGATACAGTGACGAAGGATAATATACCACCAAACGACGAAGGATAATATACCGCCAACCGTAACCTCCCATTGGATAGAAGGATGAAATATCGCCATACTAGGGTCATCATGTTATCTGTTTCGTTTCGCAGTATCTTCCGCAATTTTAAACCTCAACGAACGGAAATTTATATTTTAATACGTGTTAATTTGATTGTGCACCATATCTAGTCCAAACACTCTGTTTGGCACTGAATCATTTCAGAACTATACGCAGTCATTTCTGATGCAGGGAAGCCAATCATGAACATTTAGCAAACATGTATGGAATTATGTGACATCTGTGGAGATATGGATTTATGGAAGAGTGATGAGAATACAATGAACGAAATGGAAAGAGTAATGAAGGTATCTTGAAAGACACTGTTAAAGAGAAATTGTTGCCCGCATATTGAGAGGCCAGTCCACATTCTGTGGGTATGTTATGTAAAGTGGTAAGTCGTTGTAAATCATGACACTAGGACAGTTGGTAGAGAAGAAAGGCAGGGGGATACTAAGAGAGAAGATACTGGACAGTTTACCGTCATGGGAAATGGAAACATCAGTATCAGAAGGGGAAAACAACAGGCATTAAACGAAACAGAAGGCTGTGCACAGACATGATCACCAGCGCCACATGTCATGGACTATAACAAGGTTGGCAGTGCAGATGTAGAACTACAGAAATGGAACACGAGTTACATTAGACTTGTTGTCTTATCTGAGTCCTACTAAAGATTTACATTAGACTTGTCTTATCTGAGTCCTACTATAGATTTACATTAGACTTGTTGTCTTACCTGCGTCCTACTATAGATTTACATTAGACTTGTTGTCTTACCTGCGTCCTACTATAGATTTACATTAGACTTGTTGTCTTACCTGCGTCCTACTATAGATTTACATTAGACTTGTTGTCTTACCTGCGTCCTACTATAGATTTACAATAGACTTGTTGTCTTACCTGAGTCCTACTATAGATTTACATTAGACTTGTTGTCTTACCTGCGTCCTACTATAGATTTACATTAGACTTGTTGTCTTACCTGCGTCCTACTATAGATTTACATTAGACTTGTTGTCTTACCTGAGTCCTACTATAGATTTACATTAGACTTGTTGTCTTACCTGAGTCCTACTATAGATTTACATTAGCCTTGTTGTCTTACCTGAGTCCTACTATAGATTTACATTAGACTTGTTGTCTTACCTGAGTCCTACTATAGATTTACATTAGCCTTGTTGTCTTACCTGAGTCCTACTATAGATTTACATTAGACTTGTTGTCTTACCTGAGTCCTACTATAGATTTACATTAGCCTTGTTGTCTTACCTGAGTCCTACTATAGATTTACATTAGACTTGTTGTCTTACCTGCGTCCTACTATAGATTTACATTAGCCTTGTTGTCTTACCTGAGTCCTACTATAGATTTACATTAGACTTGTTGTCTTACCTGGGTCCTACTATAGATTTACATTAGCCTTGTTGTCTTACCTGAGTCCTACTATAGATTTACATTAGACTTGTTGTCTTACCTGAGTCCTACTATAGATTTACATTAGCCTTGTTGTCTTACCTGAGTCCTACTATAGATTTACATTAGACTCGTTGTCTTACCTGCGTCCTACTATAGATTTACATTAGCCTTGTTGTCTTACCTGAGTCCTACTATAGATTTACATTAGACTTGTTGTCTTACCTGCGTCCTACTATAGATTTACATTAGACTTGTTGTCTTACCTGCGTCCTACTATAGATTTACATTAGACTTGTTGTCTTACCTGCGTCCTACTATAGATTTACATTAGACTTGTTGTCTTACCTGCGTCCTACTATAGATTTACATTAGACTTGTTGTCTTACCTGCGTCCTACTATAGATTTACATTAGACTTGTTGTCTTACCTGCGTCCTACTATAGATTTACATTAGACTTGTTGTCTTACCTGCGTCCTACTATAGATTTACATTAGACTTGTTGTCTTACCTGAGTCCTACTATAGATTTACATTAGACTTGTTGTCTTACCTGAGTCCTACTATAGATTTACATTAGACTTGTTGTCTTACCTGCGTCCTACTATAGATTTACATTAGACTTGTTGTCTTACCTGAGTCCTACTATAGATTTACATTAGACTTGTTGTCTTACCTGAGTCCTACTATAGATTTACATTAGACTTGTTGTCTTATCTGAGTCCTACTATAGATTTACATTAGACTTGTCTTATCTGAGTCCTACTATAGATTTACATTAGACTTGTTGTCTTATCTGAGTCCTACTATAGATTTACATTAGACTTGTTGTCTTATCTGAGTCCTACTATAGATTTACATTAGACTTGTCTTATCTGAGTCCTACTATAGATTTACATTAGACTTGTTGTCTTATCTGAGTCCTACTATAGATTTACATTAGACTTGTCTTATCTGAGTCCTACTATAGATTTACATTAGACTTGTTGTCTTATCTGCGTCCTACTATAGATTTACATTAGACTTGTTGTCTTACCTGCGTCCTACTATAGATTTACATTAGACTTGTTGTCTTACCTGCGTCCTACTATAGATTTACATTAGACTTGTTGTCTTACCTGCGTCCTACTATAGATTTACATTAGACTTCTTGTCTTACCTGCGTCCTACTATAGATTTACATTAGACTTGTTGTCTTACCTGCGTCCTACTATAGATTTACATTAGACTTGTTGTCTTACCTGCGTCCTACTATAGATTTACATTAGACTTGTTGTCTTACCTGCGTCCTACTATAGATTTACATTAGACTTGTTGTCTTACCTGCGTCCTACTATAGATTTACATTAGACTTGTTGTCTTACCTGCGTCCTACTATAGATTTACATTAGACTTGTTGTCTTACCTGCGTCCTACTATAGATTTACATTAGACTTGTTGTCTTACCTGAGTCCTACTATAGATTTACATTAGACTTGTCTTACCTGCGTCCTACTATAGATTTACATTAGACTTGTCTTACCTGCGTCCTACTATAGATTTACATTAGACTTGTTGTCTTACCTGCGTTCTACTATAGATTTACATTAGACTTGTTGTCTTACCTGCGTCCTACTATAGATTTACATTAGACTTGTTGTCTTACCTGAGTCCTACTATAGATTTACATTAGACTTGTTGTCTTACCTGCGTCCTACTATAGATTTACATTAGACTTGTTGTCTTACCTGCGTCCTACTATAGATTTACATTAGACTTGTTGTCTTACCTGCGTCCTACTATAGATTTACATTAGACTTGTTGTCTTACCTGCGTCCTACTATAGATTTACATTAGACATGTTGTCTTATCTGAGTCCTACTATAGATTTACATTAGACTTGTTGTCTTACCTGCGTCCTACTATAGATTTACATTAGACTTGTTGTCTTACCTGCGTCCTACTATAGATTTACATTAGACTTGTTGTCTTACCTGCGTCCTACTATAGATTTACATTAGACTTGTTGTCTTATCTGAGTCCTACTATAGATTTACATTAGACTTGTTGTCTTACCTGCGTCCTACTATAGATTTACATTAGACTTGTTGTCTTACCTGCGTCCTACTATAGATTTACATTAGACTTGTTGTCTTACCTGCGTCCTACTATAGATTTACATTAGACTTGTTGTCTTACCTGCGTCCTACTATAGATTTACATTAGACTTGTTGTCTTACCTGCGTCCTACTATAGATTTACATTAGACTTGTTGTCTTAACTGAGTCCTACTATAGATTTACATTAGACTTGTTGTCTTACCTGCGTCCTACTATAGATTTACATTAGACTTGTTGTCTTACTTGCGTCCTACTATAGATTTACATTAGACTTGTTGTCTTACCTGCGTCCTACTATAGATTTACATTAGACTTGTTGTCTTACCTGCGTCCTACTATAGATTTACATTAGACTTGTTGTCTTACCTGAGTCCTACTATAGATTTACATTAGACTTGTCTTACCTTAGTCCTACTATAGATTTACATTAGACTTCTTGTCTTACCTGAGTCCTACTATAGATTTACATTAGACTTGTTGTCTTACCTGCGTCCTACTATAGATTTACATTAGACTTGTCTTACCTGCGTCCTACTATAGATTTACATTAGACTTGTCTTACCTGCGTCCTACTATAGATTTACATTAGACTTGTTGTCTTACCTGCGTCCTACTATAGATTTACATTAGACTTGTTGTCTTACCTGCGTCCTACTATAGATTTACATTAGACTTGTTGTCTTACCTGAGTCCTACTATAGATTTACATTAGACTTGTTGTCTTACCTGCGTCCTACTATAGATTTACATTAGACTTGTTGTCTTACCTGCGTCCTACTATAGATTTACATTAGACTTGTTGTCTTACCTGCGTCCTACTATAGATTTACATTAGACTTGTTGTCTTACCTGCGTCCTACTATAGATTTACATTAGACTTGTTGTCTTATCTGAGTCCTACTATAGATTTACATTAGACTTGTTGTCTTACCTGCGTCCTACTATAGATTTACATTAGACTTGTTGTCTTACCTGCGTCCTACTATAGATTTACATTAGACTTGTTGTCTTACCTGCGTCCTACTATAGATTTACATTAGACTTGTTGTCTTACCTGCGTCCTACTATAGATTTACATTAGACTTGTTGTCTTAACTGAGTCCTACTATAGATTTACATTAGACTTGTTGTCTTACCTGCGTCCTACTATAGATTTACATTAGACTTGTTGTCTTACTTGCGTCCTACTATAGATTTACATTAGACTTGTTGTCTTACCTGCGTCCTACTATAGATTTACATTAGACTTGTTGTCTTACCTGCGTCCTACTATAGATTTACATTAGACTTGTTGTCTTACCTGAGTCCTACTATAGATTTACATTAGACTTGTCTTACCTTAGTCCTACTATAGATTTACATTAGACTTCTTGTCTTACCTGAGTCCTACTATAGATTTACATTAGACTTGTTGTCTTACCTGCGTCCTACTATAGATTTACATTAGACTTGTTGTCTTACCTGAGTCCTACTATAGATTTACATTAGACTTGTCTTACCTGAGTCCTACTATAGATTTACATTAGACTTCTTGTCTTACCTGAGTCCTACTATAGATTTACATTAGACTTGTCTTACCTGCGTCCTACTATAGATTTACATTAGACTTGTTGTCTTACCTGCATCCTACTATAGATTTACATTAGACTTGTTGTCTTACCTGCGTCCTACTATAGATTTACATTAGACTTGTTGTCTTACCTGCGTCCTACTATAGATTTACATTAGACTTGTTGTCTTACCTGCGTCCTACTATAGATTTACATTAGACTTGTTGTCTTATCTGAGTCCTACTATAGATTTACATTAGACTTGTTGTCTTACCTGCGTCCTACTATAGATTTACATTAGACTTGTTGTCTTACCTGCGTCCTACTATAGATTTACATTAGACTTGTTGTCTTACCTGCGTCCTACTATAGATTTACATTAGACTTGTTGTCTTACCTGCGTCCTACTATAGATTTACATTAGACTTGTTGTCTTACCTTCGTCCTACTATAGATTTACGGTAGATGTGTTGTTTTATCTGAGCCCTGCTATAGATTTACATTAGACTTGTTGTCTTATCTGAGTCCTACTATAGATTTTCATTAGACTTGTTGTCTTATCTGAGTCCTACTATAGATTTACATTAGACTTGTTGTTTTATCTGAGCCCTACTTTAGATTTACATTAGACTTGTCTTATCTGAGTCCTACTAAAGATTTACATTAGACTTGTTGTCTTATCTGAGTCCTACGTTAGATTTACATTAGACTTGTTGTCTTACCTGAGTCCTACTTTAGATTTACATTAGACTTGTTGTGTTATCTGAGTCCTACTATAGATTTACATTAGACTTGTTGTCTTATCTGAGTCCTACTATATATTTACATTAGACTTGTCTTATCTGAGTCCTACTAAAGATTTACATTAGACTTGTTGTCTTACCTGAGTCCTACTATAGATTTACATTAGACTTGTTGTCTTACCTGCGTCCTACTATAGATTTACATTAGACTTGTTGTCTTACCTGCGTCCTACTATAGATTTACATTAGACTTGTTGTCTTACCTGCGTCCTACTATAGATTTACATTAGACTTGTTGTCTTACCTGCGTCCTACTATAGATTTACATTAGACTTGTTGTCTTACCTGCGTCCTACTATAGATTTACATTAGACTTGTTGTCTTAACTGAGTCCTACTATAGATTTACATTAGACTTGTTGTCTTACCTGCGTCCTACTATAGATTTACATTAGACTTGTTGTCTTACTTGCGTCCTACTATAGATTTACATTAGACTTGTTGTCTTACCTGCGTCCTACTATAGATTTACATTAGACTTGTTGTCTTACCTGCGTCCTACTATAGATTTACATTAGACTTGTTGTCTTACCTGAGTCCTACTATAGATTTACATTAGACTTGTCTTACCTTAGTCCTACTATAGATTTACATTAGACTTCTTGTCTTACCTGAGTCCTACTATAGATTTACATTAGACTTGTTGTCTTACCTGCGTCCTACTATAGATTTACATTAGACTTGTCTTACATGCGTCCTACTATAGATTTACATTAGACTTGTCTTACCTGCGTCCTACTATAGATTTACATTAGACTTGTTGTCTTACCTGCGTCCTACTATAGATTTACATTAGACTTGTTGTCTTACCTGCGTCCTACTATAGATTTACATTAGACTTGTTGTCTTACCTGAGTCCTACTATAGATTTACATTAGACTTGTTGTCTTACCTGCGCCCTACTATAGATTTACATTAGACTTGTTGTCTTACCTGCGTCCTACTATAGATTTACATTAGACTTGTTGTCTTACCTGCGTCCTACTATAGATTTACATTAGACTTGTTGTCTTACCTGCGTCCTACTATAGATTTACATTAGACTTGTTGTCTTATCTGAGTCCTACTATAGATTTACATTAGACTTGTTGTCTTACCTGCGTCCTACTATAGATTTACATTAGACTTGTTGTCTTACCTGCGTCCTACTATAGATTTACATTAGACTTGTTGTCTTACCTGCGTCCTACTATAGATTTACATTAGACTTGTTGTCTTATCTGAGTCCTACTATAGATTTACATTAGACTTGTTGTCTTACCTGCGTCCTACTATAGATTTACATTAGACTTGTTGTCTTACCTGCGTCCTACTATAGATTTACATTAGACTTGTTGTCTTACCTGCGTCCTACTATAGATTTACATTAGACTTGTTGTCTTACCTGCGTCCTACTATAGATTTACATTAGACTTGTTGTCTTACCTGCGTCCTACTATAGATTTACATTAGACTTGTTGTCTTAACTGAGTCCTACTATAGATTTACATTAGACTTGTTGTCTTACCTGCGTCCTACTATAGATTTACATTAGACTTGTTGTCTTACTTGCGTCCTACTATAGATTTACATTAGACTTGTTGTCTTACCTGCGTCCTACTATAGATTTACATTAGACTTGTTGTCTTACCTGCGTCCTACTATAGATTTACATTAGACTTGTTGTCTTACCTGAGTCCTACTATAGATTTACATTAGACTTGTCTTACCTTAGTCCTACTATAGATTTACATTAGACTTCTTGTCTTACCTGAGTCCTACTATAGATTTACATTAGACTTGTTGTCTTACCTGCGTCCTACTATAGATTTACATTAGACTTGTTGTCTTACCTGAGTCCTACTATAGATTTACATTAGACTTGTCTTACCTGAGTCCTACTATAGATTTACATTAGACTTCTTGTCTTACCTGAGTCCTACTATAGATTTACATTAGACTTGTCTTACCTGCGTCCTACTATAGATTTACATTAGACTTGTTGTCTTACCTGCATCCTACTATAGATTTACATTAGACTTGTTGTCTTACCTGCGTCCTACTATAGATTTACATTAGACTTGTTGTCTTACCTGCGTCCTACTATAGATTTACATTAGACTTGTTGTCTTACCTGCGTCCTACTATAGATTTACATTAAGTTTGTTGTCTTATCTGAGTCCTACTATAGATTTACATTAGACTTGTTGTCTTACCTGCGTCCTACTATAGATTTACATTAGACTTGTTGTCTTACCTGCGTCCTACTATAGATTTACATTAGACTTGTTGTCTTACCTGCGTCCTACTATAGATTTACATTAGACTTGTTGTCTTACCTGCGTCCTACTATAGATTTACATTAGACTTGTTGTCTTACCTTCGTCCTACTATAGATTTACGGTAGATGTGTTGTTTTATCTGAGCCCTGCTATAGATTTACATTAGACTTGTTGTCTTATCTGAGTCCTACTATAGATTTTCATTAGACTTGTTGTCTTACCTGCGCCCTACTATAGATTTACATTAGACTTGTTGTCTTACCTGCGTCCTACTATAGATTTACATTAGACTTGTTGTCTTACCTGCGTCCTACTATAGATTTACATTAGACTTGTTGTCTTACCTGAGTCCTACTATAGATTTACATTAGACTTGTCTTACCTTAGTCCTACTATAGATTTACATTAGACTTCTTGTCTTACCTGAGTCCTACTATAGATTTACATTAGACTTGTTGTCTTACCTGCGTCCTACTATAGATTTACATTAGACTTGTTGTCTTACCTGAGTCCTACTATAGATTTACATTAGACTTGTCTTACCTGAGTCCTACTATAGATTTACATTAGACTTCTTGTCTTACCTGAGTCCTACTATAGATTTACATTAGACTTGTCTTACCTGCGTCCTACTATAGATTTACATTAGACTTGTTGTCTTACCTGCATCCTACTATAGATTTACATTAGACTTGTTGTCTTACCTGCGTCCTACTATAGATTTACATTAGACTTGTTGTCTTACCTGCGTCCTACTATAGATTTACATTAGACTTGTTGTCTTACCTGCGTCCTACTATAGATTTACATTAGACTTGTTGTCTTATCTGAGTCCTACTATAGATTTACATTAGACTTGTTGTCTTACCTGCGTCCTACTATAGATTTACATTAGACTTGTTGTCTTACCTGCGTCCTACTATAGATTTACATTAGACTTGTTGTCTTACCTGCGTCCTACTATAGATTTACATTAGACTTGTTGTCTTACCTGCGTCCTACTATAGATTTACATTAGACTTGTTGTCTTACCTTCGTCCTACTATAGATTTACGGTAGATGTGTTGTTTTATCTGAGCCCTGCTATAGATTTACATTAGACTTGTTGTCTTATCTGAGTCCTACTATAGATTTTCATTAGACTTGTTGTCTTATCTGAGTCCTACTATAGATTTACATTAGACTTGTTGTTTTATCTGAGCCCTACTTTAGATTTACATTAGACTTGTCTTATCTGAGTCCTACTAAAGATTTACATTAGACTTGTTGTCTTATCTGAGTCCTACGTTAGATTTACATTAGACTTGTTGTCTTACCTGAGTCCTACTTTAGATTTACATTAGACTTGTTGTGTTATCTGAGTCCTACTATAGATTTACATTAGACTTGTTGTCTTATCTGAGTCCTACTATATATTTACATTAGACTTGTCTTATCTGAGTCCTACTAAAGATTTACATTAGACTTGTTGTCTTACCTGAGTCCTACTATAGATTTACATTAGACTTGTTGTCTTACCTGCGTCCTACTATAGATTTACATTAGACTTGTTGTCTTACCTGCGTCCTACTATAGATTTACATTAGACTTGTTGTCTTACCTGCGTCCTACTATAGATTTACATTAGACTTGTTGTCTTACCTGCGTCCTACTATAGATTTACATTAGACTTGTTGTCTTACCTGCGTCCTACTATAGATTTACATTAGACTTGTTGTCTTAACTGAGTCCTACTATAGATTTACATTAGACTTGTTGTCTTACCTGCGTCCTACTATAGATTTACATTAGACTTGTTGTCTTACTTGCGTCCTACTATAGATTTACATTAGACTTGTTGTCTTACCTGCGTCCTACTATAGATTTACATTAGACTTGTTGTCTTACCTGCGTCCTACTATAGATTTACATTAGACTTGTTGTCTTACCTGAGTCCTACTATAGATTTACATTAGACTTGTCTTACCTTAGTCCTACTATAGATTTACATTAGACTTCTTGTCTTACCTGAGTCCTACTATAGATTTACATTAGACTTGTTGTCTTACCTGCGTCCTACTATAGATTTACATTAGACTTGTCTTACATGCGTCCTACTATAGATTTACATTAGACTTGTCTTACCTGCGTCCTACTATAGATTTACATTAGACTTGTTGTCTTACCTGCGTCCTACTATAGATTTACATTAGACTTGTTGTCTTACCTGCGTCCTACTATAGATTTACATTAGACTTGTTGTCTTACCTGAGTCCTACTATAGATTTACATTAGACTTGTTGTCTTACCTGCGCCCTACTATAGATTTACATTAGACTTGTTGTCTTACCTGCGTCCTACTATAGATTTACATTAGACTTGTTGTCTTACCTGCGTCCTACTATAGATTTACATTAGACTTGTTGTCTTACCTGCGTCCTACTATAGATTTACATTAGACTTGTTGTCTTATCTGAGTCCTA
This sequence comes from Cepaea hortensis, assembly GCA_963921405.1. Lineage (NCBI taxonomy): Eukaryota > Metazoa > Mollusca > Gastropoda > Stylommatophora > Helicidae > Cepaea > Cepaea hortensis. The sequence continues at coordinate 7,369,719 of OY992890.1, forward strand.
CTATAGATTTACATTAGACTTGTTGTCTTACCTGCGTCCTACTATAGATTTACATTAGACTTGTTGTCTTACCTGCGTCCTACTATAGATTTACATTAGACTTGTTGTCTTACCTGCGTCCTACTATAGATTTACATTAGACTTGTTGTCTTATCTGAGTCCTACTATAGATTTACATTAGACTTGTTGTCTTACCTGCGTCCTACTATAGATTTACATTAGACTTGTTGTCTTACCTGCGTCCTACTATAGATTTACATTAGACTTGTTGTCTTACCTGCGTCCTACTATAGATTTACATTAGACTTGTTGTCTTACCTGCGTCCTACTATAGATTTACATTAGACTTGTTGTCTTACCTGCGTCCTACTATAGATTTACATTAGACTTGTTGTCTTAACTGAGTCCTACTATAGATTTACATTAGACTTGTTGTCTTACCTGCGTCCTACTATAGATTTACATTAGACTTGTTGTCTTACTTGCGTCCTACTATAGATTTACATTAGACTTGTTGTCTTACCTGCGTCCTACTATAGATTTACATTAGACTTGTTGTCTTACCTGCGTCCTACTATAGATTTACATTAGACTTGTTGTCTTACCTGAGTCCTACTATAGATTTACATTAGACTTGTCTTACCTTAGTCCTACTATAGATTTACATTAGACTTCTTGTCTTACCTGAGTCCTACTATAGATTTACATTAGACTTGTTGTCTTACCTGCGTCCTACTATAGATTTACATTAGACTTGTTGTCTTACCTGAGTCCTACTATAGATTTACATTAGACTTGTCTTACCTGAGTCCTACTATAGATTTACATTAGACTTCTTGTCTTACCTGAGTCCTACTATAGATTTACATTAGACTTGTCTTACCTGCGTCCTACTATAGATTTACATTAGACTTGTTGTCTTACCTGCATCCTACTATAGATTTACATTAGACTTGTTGTCTTACCTGCGTCCTACTATAGATTTACATTAGACTTGTTGTCTTACCTGCGTCCTACTATAGATTTACATTAGACTTGTTGTCTTACCTGCGTCCTACTATAGATTTACATTAAGTTTGTTGTCTTATCTGAGTCCTACTATAGATTTACATTAGACTTGTTGTCTTACCTGCGTCCTACTATAGATTTACATTAGACTTGTTGTCTTACCTGCGTCCTACTATAGATTTACATTAGACTTGTTGTCTTACCTGCGTCCTACTATAGATTTACATTAGACTTGTTGTCTTACCTGCGTCCTACTATAGATTTACATTAGACTTGTTGTCTTACCTTCGTCCTACTATAGATTTACGGTAGATGTGTTGTTTTATCTGAGCCCTGCTATAGATTTACATTAGACTTGTTGTCTTATCTGAGTCCTACTATAGATTTTCATTAGACTTGTTGTCTTACCTGCGCCCTACTATAGATTTACATTAGACTTGTTGTCTTACCTGCGTCCTACTATAGATTTACATTAGACTTGTTGTCTTACCTGCGTCCTACTATAGATTTACATTAGACTTGTTGTCTTACCTGCGTCCTACTATAGATTTACATTAGACTTGTTGTCTTATCTGAGTCCTACTATAGATTTACATTAGACTTGTTGTCTTACCTGCGTCCTACTATAGATTTACATTAGACTTGTTGTCTTACCTGCGTCCTACTATAGATTTACATTAGACTTGTTGTCTTACCTGCGTCCTACTATAGATTTACATTAGACTTGTTGTCTTATCTGAGTCCTACTATAGATTTACATTAGACTTGTTGTCTTACCTGCGTCCTACTATAGATTTACATTAGACTTGTTGTCTTACCTGCGTCCTACTATAGATTTACATTAGACTTGTTGTCTTACCTGCGTCCTACTATAGATTTACATTAGACTTGTTGTCTTACCTGCGTCCTACTATAGATTTACATTAGACTTGTTGTCTTACCTGCGTCCTACTATAGATTTACATTAGACTTGTTGTCTTAACTGAGTCCTACTATAGATTTACATTAGACTTGTTGTCTTACCTGCGTCCTACTATAGATTTACATTAGACTTGTTGTCTTACTTGCGTCCTACTATAGATTTACATTAGACTTGTTGTCTTACCTGCGTCCTACTATAGATTTACATTAGACTTGTTGTCTTACCTGCGTCCTACTATAGATTTACATTAGACTTGTTGTCTTACCTGAGTCCTACTATAGATTTACATTAGACTTGTCTTACCTTAGTCCTACTATAGATTTACATTAGACTTCTTGTCTTACCTGAGTCCTACTATAGATTTACATTAGACTTGTTGTCTTACCTGCGTCCTACTATAGATTTACATTAGACTTGTTGTCTTACCTGAGTCCTACTATAGATTTACATTAGACTTGTCTTACCTGAGTCCTACTATAGATTTACATTAGACTTCTTGTCTTACCTGAGTCCTACTATAGATTTACATTAGACTTGTCTTACCTGCGTCCTACTATAGATTTACATTAGACTTGTTGTCTTACCTGCATCCTACTATAGATTTACATTAGACTTGTTGTCTTACCTGCGTCCTACTATAGATTTACATTAGACTTGTTGTCTTACCTGCGTCCTACTATAGATTTACATTAGACTTGTTGTCTTACCTGCGTCCTACTATAGATTTACATTAGACTTGTTGTCTTATCTGAGTCCTACTATAGATTTACATTAGACTTGTTGTCTTACCTGCGTCCTACTATAGATTTACATTAGACTTGTTGTCTTACCTGCGTCCTACTATAGATTTACATTAGACTTGTTGTCTTACCTGCGTCCTACTATAGATTTACATTAGACTTGTTGTCTTACCTGCGTCCTACTATAGATTTACATTAGACTTGTTGTCTTACCTTCGTCCTACTATAGATTTACGGTAGATGTGTTGTTTTATCTGAGCCCTGCTATAGATTTACATTAGACTTGTTGTCTTATCTGAGTCCTACTATAGATTTTCATTAGACTTGTTGTCTTATCTGAGTCCTACTATAGATTTACATTAGACTTGTTGTTTTATCTGAGCCCTACTTTAGATTTACATTAGACTTGTCTTATCTGAGTCCTACTAAAGATTTACATTAGACTTGTTGTCTTATCTGAGTCCTACGTTAGATTTACATTAGACTTGTTGTCTTACCTGAGTCCTACTTTAGATTTACATTAGACTTGTTGTGTTATCTGAGTCCTACTATAGATTTACATTAGACTTGTTGTCTTATCTGAGTCCTACTATATATTTACATTAGACTTGTCTTATCTGAGTCCTACTAAAGATTTACATTAGACTTGTTGTCTTACCTGAGTCCTACTATAGATTTACATTAGACTTGTTGTCTTACCTGCGTCCTACTATAGATTTACATTAGACTTGTTGTCTTACCTGCGTCCTACTATAGATTTACATTAGACTTGTTGTCTTACCTGCGTCCTACTATAGATTTACATTAGACTTGTTGTCTTACCTGCGTCCTACTATAGATTTACATTAGACTTGTTGTCTTACCTGCGTCCTACTATAGATTTACATTAGACTTGTTGTCTTAACTGAGTCCTACTATAGATTTACATTAGACTTGTTGTCTTACCTGCGTCCTACTATAGATTTACATTAGACTTGTTGTCTTACTTGCGTCCTACTATAGATTTACATTAGACTTGTTGTCTTACCTGCGTCCTACTATAGATTTACATTAGACTTGTTGTCTTACCTGCGTCCTACTATAGATTTACATTAGACTTGTTGTCTTACCTGAGTCCTACTATAGATTTACATTAGACTTGTCTTACCTTAGTCCTACTATAGATTTACATTAGACTTCTTGTCTTACCTGAGTCCTACTATAGATTTACATTAGACTTGTTGTCTTACCTGCGTCCTACTATAGATTTACATTAGACTTGTTGTCTTACCTGAGTCCTACTATAGATTTACATTAGACTTGTCTTACCTGAGTCCTACTATAGATTTACATTAGACTTCTTGTCTTACCTGAGTCCTACTATAGATTTACATTAGACTTGTCTTACCTGCGTCCTACTATAGATTTACATTAGACTTGTTGTCTTACCTGCATCCTACTATAGATTTACATTAGACTTGTTGTCTTACCTGCGTCCTACTATAGATTTACATTAGACTTGTTGTCTTACCTGCGTCCTACTATAGATTTACATTAGACTTGTTGTCTTACCTGCGTCCTACTATAGATTTACAATAGACTTGTTGTCTTACCTGAGTCCTACTATAGATTTACATTAGACTTGTTGTCTTACCTGCGTCCTACTATAGATTTACATTAGACTTGTTGTCTTACCTGCGTCCTACTATAGATTTACATTAGACTTGTTGTCTTACCTGTGTCCTACTATAGATTTACATTAGACTTGTTGTCTTACCTGCGTCCTACTATAGATTTACATTAGACTTGTTGTCTTATCTGAGTCCTACTATAGATTTACATTAGACTTGTTGTCTTACCTGCGTCCTACTATAGATTTACATTAGACTTGTTGTCTTACCTGCGTCCTACTATAGATTTACATTAGACTTGTTGTCTTACCTGCGTCCTACTATAGATTTATATTAGACTTGTTGTCTTACCTGCGTCCTACTATAGATTTACATTAGACTTGTTGTCTTACCTGCGTCCTACTATATATTTACATTAGACTTGTTGTCTTATCTGAGTCCTACTATAGATTTACATTAGACTTGTTGTCTTACCTGCGTCCTACTATAGATTTACATTAGACTTGTTGTCTTACCTGCGTCCTACTATAGATTTACATTAGACTTGTTGTCTTACCTGCGTCCTACTATAGATTTACATTAGACTTGTTGTCTTACCTGCGTCCTACTATAGATTTACATTAGACTTGTTGTCTTACCTTCGTCCTACTATAGATTTACGGTAGATGTGTTGTTTTATCTGAGCCCTGCTATAGATTTACATTAGACTTGTTGTCTTATCTGAGTCCTACTATAGATTTTCATTAGACTTGTTGTCTTATCTGAGTCCTACTATAGATTTACATTAGACTTGTTGTTTTATCTGAGCCCTACTTTAGATTTACATTAGACTTGTCTTATCTGAGTCCTACTAAAGATTTACATTAGACTTGTTGTCTTATCTGAGTCCTACGTTAGATTTACATTAGACTTGTTGTCTTACCTGAGTCCTACTTTAGATTTACATTAGACTTGTGTTATCTGAGTCCTACTATAGATTTACATTAGACTTGTTGTCTTATCTGAGTCCTACTATATATTTACATTAGACTTGTCTTATCTGAGTCCTACTAAAGATTTACATTAGACTTGTTGTCTTACCTGAGTCCTACTATAGATTTACATTAGACTTGTTGTCTTACCTAAGTCCTACTATAGATTTACATTAGACTTGTTGTCTTACCTGAGTCCTACTAAAGATTTACATTAGACTTGTTGTCTTACCTGAGTCCTACTATAGATTTACATTAGACTTGTTGTCTTATCTGAGTCCTACTATAGATTTACATTAGACTTGTCTTATCTGAGTCCTACTAAAGATTTACATTAGACTTGTTGTCTTATCTGAGTCCTACTAAAGATTTACATTAGACTTGTTGTCTTATCTGAGTCCTACTATAGATTTACATTAGACTTGTCTTATCTGAGTCCTACTAAAGATTTACATTAGAATTGTTGTCTTTTCAGAGTCCTACTAAAGATTTACATTAGAATTGTTGTCTTATCTGAGTCCTACTAAAGATTTACATTAGACTTGTTGTCTTATCTGAGTCCTACTAAAGATTTACATTAGACTTGTCTTATCTGAGTCCTACTAAAGATTTACATTAGACTTGTTGTCTTATCTGAGTCCTACTAAAGATTTACATTAGACTTGTTGTCTTATCTGAGTCCTACTATAGATTTACATTAGACTTGTCTTATCTGAGTCCTACTAAAGATTTACATTAGACTTGTTGTGTTATCTGAGTCCTACTAAAGATTTACATTAGACTTGATGTCTTATCTGAGTCCTACGAAAGATTTACATTAGACTTGTTGTCTTATCTGAGTCCTACTATAGATTTACATTAGACTTGTTGTCTTATCTGAGTCCTACTATAGATTTACATTAGAATTGTTGTCTTACCTGAGTCCTACTATAGATTTACATTAGACTTGTCTTATCTGAGTCCTACTAAAGATTTACATTAGAATTGTTGTCTTATCTGAGTCCTACTAAAGATTTACATTAGACGTGTTGTCTTATCTGAGTCCTACTAAAGATTTACATTAGACTTGTCTTATCTGAGTCCTACTAAAGATTTACATTAGACTTGTTGTATTATCTGAGTCCTACTAAAGATTTACATTAGACTTGTTGTCTTATCTGAGTCCTACTATAGATTTACATTAGAATTGTTGTCTTACCTGAGTCCTACATTTTTTGCATTTGACTTATCTGCATGCGTCACTCTAAGTGCAATTTAGTAAGTCTAGGGTTCTGTTTGAGTTACGAAAAGTGATACACTATAACAGTTCTGTTTGAGTTACTAGAAGTGGTACACTATAACAGTTCTGTTTCAGTTAGTAGAAGTGGTACACTATAGCAGTAGTTCTGTTTGAGTTACTAGAAGTGGTACACTATAACAGTTCTGTTTGAGCTAGTAGAAGTGGTACACTATAACAGTTTTGTTTGAGTTACTAGAAGTGGTACTTTATAACAGTCCTGTTTGAGTTACTAGAAGTGGTACACTATAACAGTTCTGTTTGAGTTAGTAGAAGTGGTACACTATAACAGTTTTGCTTGAGTTACTAGAAGTGGTTCACTATAACAGTTCTGTTTGAGTTACTAGAAGTGGTACACTATAACAATTCTGTTTGACTTGCTAGAAGTGGTACACTATAACAGTTCTGTTTGACTTACTAGAAGTGGTACACTATAACAGTTCTGTTTGAGTTACTAGAAGTGGTACACTATAACAGTTCTGTTTGACTTGCTAGAAGTGGTACACTATAACAGTTCTGCTTGAGTTACTAGAAGTGGTACACTATAACAGTTCTGTTTGACTTACTAGAAGTGGTACACTATAACACTTCTGTTAGAGTTACTAGAAGTGGTATACTATAACAGTTCTGTTTGAGTTACTAGAAGTGGTACACTATAACAGTTTTGTTTGAGTTACTAGAAGTGGTACACTATAACACTTCTGTTAGAGTTACTAGAAGTGGTACACTATAACAGTTTTGTTTGAGTTACTAGAAGTGGTACACTATAACAGTTTTGTTTGAGTTACTAGAAGTGGTACACTATAACACTTCTGTTAGAGTTACTAGAAGTGGTATACTATAACAGTTCTGTTTGAGTTACTAGAAGTGGTACACTATAACAGTTTTGTTTGAGTTACTAGAAGTGGTACACTATAACACTTCTGTTAGAGTTACTAGAAGTGGTACACTATAACAGTTTTGTTTGAGTTACTAGAAGTGGTACACTATAACACTTCTGTTAGAGTTACTAGAAGTGGTACACTATAACAGTTTTGTTTGAGTTACTAGAAGTGGTACACTATAACAGTTTTGTTTGAGTTACTAGAAGTGGTACACTATAACACTTCTGTTAGAGTTACTAGAAGTGGTACACTATAACAGTTTTGTTTGAGTTACTAGAAGTGGTACACTATAACAGTTTTGTTTGAGTTACTAGAAGTGGTACACTATAACACTTCTGTTAGAGTTACTAGAAGTGGTACACTATAACAGTTCTGTTAGAGTTACTAGAAGTGGTACACTATAACACTTCTGTTAGAGTTACTAGAAGTGGTACACTATAACAGTTTTGTTTGAGTTACTAGAAGTGGTACACTATAACACTTCTGTTAGAGTTACTAGAAGTGGTACACTATAACAGTTTTGTTTGAGTTACTAGAAGTGGTACACTATAACAGTTTTGTTTGAGTTACTAGAAGTGGTACACTATAACACTTCTGTTAGAGTTACTAGAAGTGGTACACTATAACAGTTTTGTTTGAGTTACTAGAAGTGGTACACTATAACAGTTTTGTTTGAGTTACTAGAAGTGGTACACTATAACACTTCTGTTAGAGTTACTAGAAGTGGTACACTATAACAGTTTTGTTTGAGTTACTAGAAGTGGTACACTATAACAGTTTTGTTTGAGTTACTAGAAGTGGTACACTATAACAGTTTTGTTTGAGTTACTAGAAGTGGTATACTATAACAGTTCTGTTTGAGTTACTAGAAGTGGTACACTATAACAGTTTTGTTTGAGTTACTAGAAGTGGTACACTATAACACTTCTGTTAGAGTTACTAGAAGTGGTACACTATAACAGTTTTGTTTGAGTTACTAGAAGTGGTACACTATAACAGTTTTGTTTGAGTTACTAGAAGTGGTACACTATAACACTTCTGTTAGAGTTACTAGAAGTGGTATACTATAACAGTTCTGTTTGAGTTACTAGAAGTGGTACACTATAACAGTTTTGTTTGAGTTACTAGAAGTGGTACACTATAACACTTCTGTTAGAGTTACTAGAAGTGGTACACTATAACAGTTCTGTTTGACTTACTAGAAGTGGTATACTATAACAGTTTTGTTTGAGTTACTAGAAGTGGTACACTATAACAGTTCTGTTTGAGTTACTAGAAGTGGTACACTATAACAGTTCTGTTTGAGTTACTAGAAGTGGTACACTATAACAGTTCTGTTTGAGTTACTAGAAGTGGTACACTATAACAGTTCTGTTTGAGTTACTAGAAGTGGTATACTATAACAGTTCTGTTTGACTTACTAGAAGTGGTACACTATAACAGTTCTGCTTGAGTTACTAGAAGTGGTACACTATAACAGTTAATGCCAGGAGTGTATTCCCGTGTTGGTCTCCACATAGAAACCATGACTTCGAGTACTTTTCGGTCTAAACTTTGAGGGGTTTTCCGGGGTCAAAGTACTAGGGAAAGCATTGACAACACAAAATGTGTTGGCGGACAGTTTGCCATACATACAGCATGAACATACCTAAAACCAAAGTAGGGTTTGCTCTTCGAGTTGTTGAAGATGGAGGCCATCTGAATCCACAAGTTGTGGTTCAAGGTGATCTCTGGCACGTCTCCCATACAGTGACCACTATTATTTTGCATCAGCTTATCCCGCTCCATTTCCAGCACGGTGGCCCGCAGGTAGTAGTCCACTGGTGACTTATTCCACCCAGACTTCAAATAGTGGAAGGCTGTTATGTATGTGCGATCGAAGGAAAGGCCCGTTCTGTAACCAGCTTTACGGAAGTCACTCCACAAGAACAAATCGTTAACGGCATCAAAATGTTGTTTGGATGTCCAGTTGCCGTTCTCAAATTCGCTGGGATGGTGTCCAGTCAGCATGGGGACAACCGTTGTGTATGTCTCACCGCCGACTGTGTTATATTTATGGAGTTCAATGGCCTTGAGGTTGTTTAAGAGAAAGTTTCTAGTTTTTGGCATCATCCGTTGGAAGTTCTGTTTGGAGTTTCCGTCTATGCCAATGATCAACACATTCAAAACTTCTTTGGGAGCGTGTTTCTGTATATGCTTTCTTAGATTGTCTTCTAGTGCTTTCTCCAGGTCCTTCCTGGGATGAATCAATGTGAAGTAGGACCGCGAGAGCAGGACTTTCTTATCGTCATAACACTCTACAACCACATTATCATCGTTGTTTCTGAGAGTGATCGAGTCGTTAAACCAGGCACTTGTGTTTAAGACTAGAGTCTGGAAGTCTGATCCGGGTTTCCTGTCCAAGGATTTGTACCTGCATTCTTTAAATGTTCTTGTATTGTTAAAAAAGGGCATTTTGGAAGGGTTGACCTTGATTGTGTTTCCTTCCAGATACACCCGGTTTGGGATGCCCTGCTGGCAGCTTATTTGGGGATATATTTTCGCTAAAGCCATAATAGCCGGATCAAGCGGATCAATGTCCGGAAACGGACATCTTTCAGCGATCTTACTTTCTGCTGTCGGTTGTTCTTGATCCACTTTTATTTTGTTTGTATCCGTGATATTTGTGGCACCACCTTTGACATCAGGTGGCAGTGTAGCATAACTAGTTGTGACACGTACAGATCGGTTTGTAGGTGAATGTCTTGCCATCTCTGACGCGTTTGTGACAAGTATGTGGAAACTATTCTTCCAGGGGTTGATCTGGCTGGAGTAGTAGAACATAGACCCGCACATCCAGGCTGCCAGGAGGAGACACACAATCTTGACAGCTCGGTAGTTCTGGTCTAGAATGACACAAACACATGTATACGTGTTAATATGTTTGCACTCAATATAGCTACAATTGATTATTGACATGTTTTAGTAGTTATATACTCATCATTACTGCTGCATACATTGTGTATACCTTAAGTTTTTTTATATTTAATACAAATTGCTAACTTTCATATTTAAAAAGAAAATACTCATCATTTGTATAAATTGAGCTTTACATCTACTGTATTTATCAAACGCTTATCCGTTTATATTGATTACAAACTGCTAAAGTTTATCTTATTGAAACCGTGCCAAATTGAGATGTAAAATCTACCAGATTATATTAGAAAGACCTGGCCAACACTCGGAAACAAATGAATCAGAACCAGACAAAGGCAGTCTGTCAGTCCTGATTGTTTAGATGTCTTCCACCCACCTGCATAAAAGAAAGCTGAAGGGGTAGTTTGTCTCTCTGTAAATAGTTGATTTGTGAGCAGTCGTAAATGCAGTGAAGTGAGTGGCGAAAGGCTGAGGTTTCAAATCTCTTCTTGGTTTCTGTTAAGTTGTCTTATTTAGCGTGGGTTTAGGCTGGCGTAGCCTTTTCTTATGGGTGGAGTGACTAGAAGTTGTAGTGATTAACCATTTAGTTGTCTTATTTGATGTACCCATAAGACTTGACCTAGATAGAGGGTAGAAGTCCAATTATTTGGCAGGGATTACTCATTGTTGGAGTTTGATTCTAGACTGAAGTTATCTTTACTGTTTGTTTCTATTGTACTTCAATGTTTGTGTGAACATTAATTATCCCCGAAGTTGTAGATTTTGGAAGAGAAATAAAGAGATTGGGTGTTGTTCCTGAGTTGTTAGTTTATTCTGTGTAAGTTTGTTGACCCAATTTTGCCATTACAACCTAGCAGTTTAATTCATTTATTGCGTTGCAAGTTGTCCATTTTCAGCACCTGTCTTAGAGTCCTGGAACTGATTTGTGTCTGTTTACTTTCCTTGTTCTTGCTTGTTTGAAGGCCGTGCGAAGAAGAGGTTGTGTTATTGGGGCTGTATAAAATCAGACCACCAGCAATATAGTTGGAATAGGTAGGCACAGAGAAGCAAGATGGAAGAGAGAGAGAGAAAGAGAGAGAGAGAGAGAGAGAGAGAGAGAGAGAGAGAGAGAGAGAGAGATTGGAATAGTGCCTACGACACGCCACCTGATGTATGCGGGGTCGGTCGGTCTACAAATACGAGGCTTCACTCATACTGTTCCCTATGAAATAGAGCCAGTAAGGTTGATTGTTATACAACGTATAAGGATAAAATCACCCAGTGCTTGTGTTATTGGGGCTGTATAGGATCAGACCACCAGCAATACACATGGCATAGGTAGGCACAGAGAAGCAAGATTGTTGAGAGAGCGAGAGAGGGAGAGGGAGAGAGAGATAGAGAGATAAAGAGATGGGCAGAGAGAGAGAGAGGGTTGGTGTAAGATTGTTAAGAGAGGGAGAGAGAGAGGGAGAAAGACATATATATCTGTGCACATACACACATACACATATGAACTAGTATATATGCGCATGCACACCCGACCGCATATACAATGTAGTTGCTAACTGGTCAGGGTGGAGTAGTGATAAAATTACTGGTGCGCGCTGTATTGCGTACGAGGGGAGTGCCAGGAGTGGTAATATGAAATGCCCAGGTAACTAAAGGTTCGGTTACTCGGAATCGGGCCGAGGGAAACAGGGTAGAGGATAATATTAGTGGAGAAAAGGACTGGTTAGAGACCGGAAGAGGGTGACACCTAGGAGGGTGTGGAAGCAACAGAGTGGGGAGGGTAAATTACTACGATTAGATGAAACTATGTTGGGTGTTGCGGCCGTGTGGTGTTAGGCACCCCATAGTGAATATGAGCCGGTTTTCTGTATTCTTGCGATTTTGAGCACCAGAGGAGCAGGACTGGATGACAGTGACCTGGACATCGGAAGCACCTAACAATCTTGCTTCCCTGTGCCTACTCACACCATGTGTATTACCAGTGGCTGGATCTTATGCAGCCCCTATAAAACAAGCACTGGGCGATTTTGATCTTTAAATACGTTGTATAACAATCAATCTTACTGGCTCTATTTCATAGGGAACAGTATGAGTGAAGCCTCGTATTTGTAGACCGACCTACTCCGCATTCCTCATGCGGTATGTCGCAGGCATTTTTCCTCTCTCTCTCTCTCTCTCTCTCTCTCTCTCTCTCTCTCTCTCTCTCTCTCTCTCTCTCTCTCTCTCTCTCTCTCTCCTAACATCTTGCTTCTCTGTGCCTACCTACATCGCGTGTATTACCAGTGGTTGGATCTTATACAGCCCCAATAACTCAAGCACTGGGCCATTTGATCCTTAAATATGTTGTATAATAATCAACAATACTGACTATTCAAATCCCGAAACAACCACATAATCAATACTGACTATATCATAGGGAACAGTATGAGTGAAGCGTCGTGCTTGTAGACCGACGTACTCCGCATACCTCATATGGTATCTCGCAGGCACTTTTCTTCTCTCTCTCTCTCTCTCTCTCTCTCTCTCTCTCTCTCTCTCTCTCTCTCTCTCTCTTCTCACATATACTTTGCACATGCCCACATATACCAGCATTTTGTCTGTTGAGCGGTGTCTATGTATGTATGTGCGTTTACGCATATCAATCTACCCAGACTTTAAGACTCGCCCATATAATAACATATAGGAGCACATAATGGGGTTTTGGTTAATACCATCATCAATCTTGCGCGCCTCATGCTTCTCTAGTACATCCACTGTGATTGCTCAGATACCCTTACCAGACCAGTTACCGTCCTGCCATCCTGCCCCGCACCCCTTCCTTCTATGTGCTCACTGAACCGTAACACCTAGCGCCTAGTATAAGAATACATCGGAGATTTTCTGAGTTGCTTACAGATCCGAACTGTGAGGTGAGTATGAACATTTCTCTATTAACATTTTTTTCAATTACATTTTCTTCAACTAACATTTTTTTCAATTAACATTTTTTTCAATTCTAATTTTCTCTTCATTGCTTTCATTTTTCCATGCTTTTGTTCTTCTCGTCCTGTCGTCACCTTCTGATGTAGTCACATGAGATCTCTTTGACTGTATGTTGTGTTTGTGAATGTGTTTGTTTGCTGATGAAGGCTAAACGCCGCAACGTTCTGTTGTGTCTTAACTCTGTTATGTAAAGCTGCACTACTTTGTGTCATTTTATATTGTTTACACTTTCACAGCTTTACCGCAGTTCCACATAATTTTATTACGGAGGTTGCACTTCGGCCGTCATTTGCGTGATTAACTGGATTCAGACTCATAATCCACGCTCAGAGGAAAGGCTAAAGAGCTGACACGATGCCACTAAAATAGTATTACATGCTAAGGATGTTTATCATTTGTAAAATGCGCATGCGTGTTTGTTTGTGAATGTATGTGTGTGTAATGTGTGTACATGTCTCGCGTGCATATTGTTGTGTATGTATAATGATGTTGTATATGCGCGAGTATTGCTTGTGGGTTGTGTGTATTGTGTACATTTTGTCTATTGTGTGCGGTTTGTATGTAGTGTATATATTGTTTGTGATATGTGTGTATAGTTTATTTATTTATTTATTTATTTATTTATTTATTTTGGCGCTCGTTCGCTTTGAATTCAACCGATGTCTATACGCATGTGAGGTGTTAAAATAATAAATGAGAATAAGGACAAGTTTTACTAGGGGTATTCCGTTTGGAATTGGGTCTCATTCATAAACACGCCCTCTAGAGGAATTAATATACTGGCTCAAGAAACCCTTAAGCATTGAACAAGGCAAGAAAAGGGTGCAAGTTCAACACTAATAAAGAAGAAATGTTTCCCATAGAAGGCTGGGTGATCCGGGAAGTCTACCACAGACACCCGAGTAACTAGTCACTCTACCAAGAAGGTGTGTCTATGTGTAATTCTCACGCCCCAAATTAAATCTCCCATATATATATATATATATATATATATATATATATATATATATATATATATATATATATATATATAGGCAATGACAGGTATCAACTGCCATGCACAACCACAGTATTACATAACAGATGTGAACAACCACTTTCATATGTAACAACTGTATCACATAACAGATGGGAACAACCACTGTTAGACAAAAAAAAAAAATAATGAATCACTGTAGTACATAACAGATGGAAACAAATACTGTTAGACAACAAAAGCAACCATAGATTGACTATACACATTAACTTTGGAACAAGACGTTCAGAATGGATTAACTTCAAGGCTTGGTTACACAAACATTAGACCACTGTATTGCGTAAACATTTGGGTCCTGGAAAAACCCTGTTGGTTGAACCATGGAGACATCTTCATGAACAGCAGTGATCATATTAAAGGTAACTACCTCAGGTTATGCAACCAAAACAGTCCTTCCTAAAAATCCCCAAAAAGGTTCACAACAAACAACAGATGTCACACACACAAACTAAAAGCAACCCACTGTATAGTGAAAGCATCTGGGTCCTGGAAAAACCCTGTTGGTTGAACAATGGAGTCATCTACATGAACAGCAATGATCATATTTAAAGAAACTCACAGGTTTTGGAACCAAAGCAGTCCTCCCCAAAATCCCCCCAAAAAGGTTCACAACAAACAATAGGTATCACTCACAAAACAAAGCAAGTGAAAAACCAATCCATACAAGACATGTATAAAGAAAATCTATCTAATCTATCTCTGAAAATTCCTAGGCACTATTGATGACTCCTTCATCCTCACGAATCTATCCAAAAGGTCTGGCCAAAATCTCATTCGCTATAATTCAGAAATCAGCTGATATATACATTTCCTCGTATCCAAGGAATTTGGAATTGTACACACACAAATGGGTAATCCAACCGAAACAGATATCCGAGGCTAAAATCATGAAGGGATAATCCATCATAATATCCACCAAGAATGTACGGTATTCCACTAGTCACAGCTGCTAAGTAGCTGGGTCAGAGGCATTCCGGCGTAGTGTAACAGGTCGAAGTATAATTCTCCAGCTGTCTGTATTAATATATTCAAGATTAGGCACAGAGTTCTTCAGTATCCCATGACTGATGAAGGATCACACACAGTCTTTCTAGTGTCATAAAAATAGTTAATCTGATATGGGCCTAAAATTTCTAGCCCCTTGTTCTGGATAAAGATGTAGGCTATATTTTCTTTCTTCAGCTAAACATACGACTAGCATTGACCTTGAGTATAGTGCTTGATTGCCCGTGGCTGGGATATGTTGGATGATAAGATTCAAAGGAAGCTGGGAGTTCGCAAAAATAGTCGGCAAATCCATACTGTTAATTGCTAGTGAACCCCAGACTATCCATGGGCCTCTCGTATATGCCAATTGAACGTGAAAATCCAAAGTTGGTTAGTAAATAGGGTATCGCTCTATGATAAGCACCTTCGCTCTCGAAGGTTACGGGAACATGTATATGTCTATATCATGTTATGTTTCTGAAGGCTGATAACACTGTTCTTGGTTGTGCGCCAGATGCTGTTACGTGTTGCTCTCACTAGGTTCTATTGTTACAGAACCTACCTTCGATTGCGAGGTCGACTAGATCGTATGCCGAGTGCGAGACTGAGGAACATAGCGAGAACTCCAAGTAACCAGCAGCGGTAACTCCCCAGAGTTGGAGTAGCACCCGGTAGTTCTGTGTGAGAAGTTTCTCCCTAGACAAGTCTTCGCCGACCAACATGATCGTCGAGTAACAGCCATGTAATAGACCCGAGCACCTACCACCTACACAGTATGCAGGTAACATTGCCTATTGCGTATGCCATTCGGCCATTGAAGCCCAGAGACTTCGAAGCACGCAAAGACTGGGTCTTGGCTAGAGACCTTGTGTTATTCAGAGCCACAGAGCTCCACCGGCATTAGCTGGAGTGCTCCACTAGAGACTTGATACCATCTGCTACCTGCAGCCACCCACGGCTGGTCTGTGTGTCTTGACGGTAGCATTTGACAATATATACCTTACACCATGTCTTGTGCTCCGAGAGACTTTATGAACTTTGTGTCAGATTCTTTGTTGACTTCATCATCCGCTGCAGCATTCACCAGCGAAGAGTCCACGTGGTGGGTTACCAGATCCTGAACTAGTTCTCAACAGCGACTAATCAGGTTGGAGGTCACGTCAGTCGGACTAGTCAAGGGAGGATGTGTCCAGGCCGGGTCAGGTGACATAGACAGCAGACCGTGTGGACCATACAGCCAAGGCCTGAAGATGACTGCCTTGGACCTACCCTGTAGATCCTGAGTCTTCCCAGTTTATAAACTTCCCACCTTCACATATAACTACATCTTTTGACTTTTTTGTAACTACACTCGTGTTTTGATTTTGTTTGACTAAACCAGATTTGAGTCATGTTGTTTGGATGGAGCACTAGTGGTTAGCGTCCCAAGGTTGAGACGGTGTGAAAAAGCAGGGTCCAGGGACCAGCGGGGGGGGGGGGGGGGGGGGGGGGGTTGTAGACTGAAAGCACCTGTATCCACTCCCAAAACATATCCCGTGTAGAAAACTGTAGTAAAAGTTCCGCAAACCCCATGGACATTGGTACACAGACGATGTTTTAGTTCATCATCAGGGTAAGGATAGAGATCAGGTTGCTGTGGAACTACACACCGAACTCAATCGCATAAGTACTTGGTGTGTTGAAGCTGGGGCAATGGTCAACCCAACAAAGGCAACAGTGACATGTTTCTCTTTGAATAACGATATTGTCAACACCCCAATGCCAACTGTAAATCTGGGTTCAGAAACGGTGGAAAGAAAGCCGGCAATGCCTGGGGATACGATTTGATCGAAGCCTAGCTAATACTGAGCATGTAGACCAGGTGATAACAAAGGCAAGGCAGGGTTTGACTGCGATGCGGGTCATGGCGGCGGCAAAGTGTGATAAGCACCATCTGTCTTCTTTACGAGGGTCAGATCTTTTATGTTTTGGAGTATGCAATTGCGATCCTGACTCTCAGCCATAAGCAGATAGAAAGGATGGAATGATACAAAACGAAGTTATGCGCATTATTCTTGGAATATTCCAGAGATACAGCATGCAGGGCGATGCGCTACCTTCTTGATTTTCCAACCATGAGGGACAGAATACAAATTTTCCAGGCACGTGCCTATCTCAGAGTCAACGCAAACACACAACATCCACTGCGTAGCGAGATTAAGAAGGTAAAGGGCAGCCGGTTAAAGAGAGAAATGTCGTGGATGGGTCAAGCCGAAGACATTCTTCAACTCGTGTGTTCACTTGAGGACTTAGAACGTGGCGAGGCGTGGGTACAAGTGCCAACATGGTTCTTTATATCATTTTCAGTGTGCATCCAACTAGACAGGAAATGCAGGCAAGAAAATCCACCTGCTGTGGAGGCGGAATTACAGGCTCTGATCTTCGAGAATTCTTTAGAGGATGATGCTGTCATTTACACGGGTGGGTCTGTCGTCCGAGGAGTGAGAAGTTCATGAGACTTTACGGCTCAGGCCGGAGGGAAAATTGTGAAGGAAGAGTCTGGCGCTTTTGCTTTGCCACAAGCAGCCTAACTATGGAAGTCATAGCGGTAAGTAAAGCAATACTTAGCCAGTCAGTCAGTCAGTCAGTCAGTCAGTCAGTCAGTTAGTTAGTTAGTTAGTTAGTTAGTTAGTTAGTTAGTTAGTTAGTTAGTCGCAGTTCCAACTTCACAGCAACGGGTCATCCCCATTATGCTCCGTTCCTGTGCAAGTGAATATCACAAAAAACGTTCGCTAATGATCAATGTGAAAAGTGGAAAATACAGGAGTCTCGACAAACAACAGCCCGCACAGATACACTGTTTTCTTCATCCCCTCCTGCGATGAACGTTTGCTATGAGTCTATCCTAGAGGATCGTGGGTAGCACCCATTGTAGTGCGCAGATGTCCGCTTTCTAGTCTCGTGCCAATTAAGTCAACATCTTCAGACTTTGACGGTTGAGGTCTCTGTTGTGGATACATCCTCCCATTGACAGATTACATTCTCAGGTCTGTGGGCTCTGTCTGGCCAGAGCTTTGGTATTGATGTGCATCGAAAGTAACCCAGCTCCAGACCTAGAGGTCGTACATTATAAATGTGATGGATAAACCTTAAGACGCATTAGACGCATGGTTCGAGACCCATATTGTATCAACCAGTCAGAACCCAGTGGGTGACGTGATCAGAAACAAACCCATATTGTATCGACCAGTCAGAACCCAGTGGGTGACGTGTTCAGAATCAGACCCATATTGTATCGACCAGTCAGCACCCAGTGGGTGACGTGTTCAGAATCAGACCCATATTGTATCGACTAGTCAGAACCCAGTGGGTGACGTGTTCAGAATCAGACCCATATTGTATCGACTAGTCAGAACCCAGTGGGTGACGTGTTCAGAATCAGACCCATAGTGTATCGACCAGTCAGAACCCAGTGGGTGACGTGTTCAGAATCAGACCCATATTGTATCGACTAGTCAGAACCCAGTGGGTGACGTGTTCAGAATCAGACCCATATTGTATCGACTAGTCAGAACCCAGTGGGTGACGTGTTCAGAATCAGACCCATATTGTATCGACCAGTCAGAACCCAGTGGGTGACGTGTTCAGAATCAGACCCATATTGTATCGACCAGTCAGCACCCAGTGGGTGACGTGTTCAGAATCAGACCCAGTAACTTTACCTCCCCGAACATTTCCTGGCACCCAGTGTAGGCGGGGTCGCTTGGAAAACCAGGACAATTTTTGTAAACATCCGCTAACGCTCACCTGCATAACGTCTTACCTACATAATGTTTTACCTACACAACGCCTAACCTACATAACAACTTACTTACGTAACACCCGACATACATAACACCTGGGACGCAGAGGTGTTTCCAAGGCACCAGGGCAGGGTTATATACTGGCCAAGACCTATAGACGCGTCCTCGTCGAGCGTCCTGGGCAACAGGTCCCTTCGGGGTCCTGGCTAAAGTCAGTAGGATCACCGATTCCTCCGAAGTCGGAGAGTGTCTGACTGTACGGCGAAGAACCATCAGTCTGCACACCAATAAGCCAGACATGGAACAACGGATACTCACGCAAACCTCAGGTTCTGTATGACATCACACTGATGTTGGACAACAGGATGCCTTCATACGACATACAGGACTTCGCATTGGAGCTCAAGCGAACGAACACAGGCAAGCAAGCAAGCATACATAACACCTGACCTGCATAATGCCTTACTTATATAACACCTTACCTACATAATGCCTTACTTTCCTTACCTACATAAGACCTTATTTACGTAACACCTTACCTACATACCGCCTTGCCTACAAAACGCCGTACCTGCATAATGCATTAAACGCATAATGCCTTACCTTCATAATGCCTTACTTACATAACGCCTTACCTACATAACTGCTTACTTACATAACGCCTGACCTACATAGCTGCTTACCTACATAACGCCTAACTACATAACACCTTACTTACATAACACCTTACTTACATAACTGCTGAACTACATAATGCCTTACGTACATAACGCCTTTCCTACATAATGCCTGACCTATGTAACTGCTTACCTACATAACTGCTTACCTACATAACTGCTTACCTACATAATGCCTAAACATCATAACGCTTTACCTATTTAACGCCTTACCCATATAATACCTTACCTACAAAACACCTTATCTACATTAACCAACGTAATGCCTTTCTTACATAAAGCCTTGTCTACATAAAGTCTTGCCTACATAACACATTACCTACATAACGCCTTTCCTACAACACAGGGGCTCCACAGGACAACTACGGCACTAATCGTGTACAAAGACAACGCCCTCCTGGCACAAACATAGACGCGGACTATGAAAAGTCACATCACACAACACGGGGCTTCAACTGGACAACAGTGATATCAATAGGTTAAAGAATATACTCTAAATAAATTATAAACAACAGGGCGCACATATTCGACAGAATCCTAAGTTTTCTACACGTTCACCACATATCCTCAGTTTCACGCCATATCCCTGATTGTGATTACAATCATAATATAATTTACATCTATTGACCTTGTTTATCGCAGGTCATTATCATCATCATCATCAAGGCCATCGACATTACATGACCACCATCACAATCATAATAATCATCTTCCTGTAATACTTATAAGACAATGCTTATACATGTAGTGTTCAGTCTGGTACCTACATGTCATGTTCATTGATGTTCCCTCAATGAAACAAGAATTGAAATACACCAGTCTATCATCATGTCATCTCAGTTATATTGTGACCAATGTTCTGGTGCACTATATATCCAGAATCAACTACAACTCACTACTATAAAACACAAATACTTTAAATTGTTCTCAAGCAACACACCAAGACGAAGACCTAGAAGTAAATACCTGGATGGCTTGGCCTCGTGGCATGGTCGAGACAGAAACACTGAGCTGATGCACGACTCTGGTGATCGAGTGAGATGGCAAAACATAACCGCTCACGTTTACCGGCATGGCACATGATGGATGGATGGATGGATGGAACACACCCCTATTACCTTCACATTTCCTCTCTACGCCTCCGTACGTCAACAATCACTATAGGTTTAGAATTATTGTGTCATAATAAACCATTTGATTTCAACACAATATAACATAATGGAGGTGTCTCACATCCCCTGGCACCCTTTACTTTTTCACTAATTCCAGTCATAGGTACTTCAAATCCGTGAGTGCTTCCTCGGTGAGGCTACACTGGTTCTTCCTGTCATGGTAATTTAAATACACTCACGATACACCACACAAAAAATTACATATCATTATACTCAATGCAACACTAACAGATGTTTTCATCACATTTCTGTCATCATCATATGTCTATAATGATTATATGGCAATATAGATCTTTCGTTACCAGTCAACAGCATACCACAACAAGCAATGATGTACAGACCAGATGGAAACAGAGGAAGAGGCCGACCACGTAAACGTTGGACGGAGGGAATAGCAGAGTCCATGGAAATATCGATATATGAAGCCCATAATCGGGCACTCTCACGAAGTTTATACTTCACTTCGACACCGCAAGGTACAAGAGGAACATGATGAGATGAGATGAGATGAGATAGATCTTTGGAGCACCTAAATTGGCTGCCATTTTACAGATTTTCCTCCTCACTAGCATTAATCATAACCCCCATATTCTATGTCTCGGCACTCCATATGCCATCTTTGATAATATACAGTCCTAATCATTATCATAAAACAAACACTGCTGTGTTCAGGTATTCTGTCCTGCAGGTGTAATCGTTTTCTTCCTGTTAGAACATGGACGTCTTAGGACATTCTGTGCTTCTCCTACACTCATGTGTCATCTATCCAAGTTCTAAACTACTATCATCATCATGTGTTACTATAAATTATGCAAAAGCACAAACTGCAGTACGTGGTACAATATCAACACATATATTCTTAACCATAATATCTACAGCCGTTACAGTGGGTTGTTACTATGACGATTAATCATTCAGCTCTCCTTGAGTTCTTGATGCCACAATAAAATCACACATTATGTAAAACATTCTGGGTCCATGTTCGGGTCTCATAATAATATCCCCAGAACACAACCACAGCCCAGTACCTATCATAACCCATATCAAACACAACCCACCATTCTGACGCCTAATGCCTCTCAATTTCTTATCTAATGCTGAACACGGCACTGCAATCCCTGGCTCCAACACCCAATGTGGATGTTCGTCCATCATGAATGATGAGGACCATTCATTCATTGCATCTTTTAATTTGATGAAGAACGAATGACTTGAGCTTTAGATTGGATTATTATTGTGAACTGAACTACAATGTCATAACTGGCCTAATCACAAGCTTAACTACTATGCTTTTATTATCATAATCGTCATAATCATTGCTGGAATGCCATTCTAATTATGCAACACCCCTTATGGGCATACCTAATATAAGCACAATGTACGAATCTAAATGTAATATCTTTGGTCATGTCTGGATCTATCCTTTAATCCCTGGCTAACTTATGGACTAACACTCTCTTTTAGACTCTTTTTTATGAAGGAGGTCATATTTCAATAATGAAGATAACTTTGTTACGTCCCTCCTTGCGGCTCTTCCATGTTTCTTCCTTCCATTAAAATTGGAGAACATCTTGATGACTGGGAAGATCGAGGGGAAGAGAGGCAGAGGCAGACCAAGAGAAATGATGCTGGATGGATTGTGACCGTGGCATGAAGTAATGTCAGCGGTTCAACGGTAGAGTTACTAGAGTTGATCCAAAAAACCAAAGACCGAGATCTGTGGGGAGTCATGAACGCCTACGCCAGTCGGCATGGCACTTGGTGGTGATTATTACAATGTTCCTTATGTTAACTCATCAACTTACGTATCTTAACAGCTTCTTTGTCCATTTTAAATCGATGTATTTGTTGGTTTACACTGAACCTTGTCGATGACCACTTCTTATCGGCCATTTGCAAACTGACGATCTATGCGTGTTTTTCAAACCTTACTGGCAAGAGAGTGCTGTCCTTGCCCTCAACTTCTGCTACGTCATCATCATCAAGTGCCCTGCCAGCTGGCGTAGGCGTTCATGACTCTCCACAGATCTCGGTCTTGGGTGTTCTGGATCACCTCTGCTGATGATATTCCTCCATGCCGCCGTCTCAATCCGTCCAGCATCATTTCTCTTGGTCTGACTTTGCTCTCTTCCCCTCGATCTTTCCAGTTGTCACGATGTTCTCCAACGCCTCTCTTCTCATCACATGACCAAAGAAAGCTGTTTGTCTCTTTCTTATTGTTGTTTATAATGTTCTAGTTTCATTAGCCTCTTTCAGTTACTCAAGCGTCCAATGAATTCGCAACATTCGTCTCAAAAATCACATCTATGTTGCTTCCAAGTTCTTCCTAATTTGTTCATTTACATTCCGAGAGTCAGGTTCCTCTTTTTCGCCATCTTCCGTGCCATCCTCGTTGCTTCTGCCGTTGTTGCAGCGTGCACCTGCTGCCACTATCGGTTTTTCCCTCCCTCTCGTTTGGCGTTGTCTTGAGTTCCCGATCTCTCTTGACCCTGTGTGCTTTATTTTTCTTGCGTTGGGCGCTGCTGAGTGCCCACCTTGTTTCGTCTGTGTGTATTTGATTGGACTAACCCCTTGGAAGGTCCGCCTTGTTTCGTCTGTGTGTATTTGATTGGACTAACCCCTTGGAAGGTCCGCCTTGTTTCATCTGTGTTTATTTTATTGGACTAACCGTCCGATCCAATCCAATTTTTGGTACGTGTACACCCTTTTCAGCCTTCGAGTTTTCGACTTGGCTATGTAGGGGTGTTTATGGTGTAGCTTGTAGTTTGTCTTTCTTACTTTTGGCTGCTTGTTGTCAGCTTCCCGGCTTCTGATGGATTGATTGAGTTCGTTACTTTCTTGATGATGTTTTTCATGCCTGGACAGAGCCTGGAGTAATTGTGGTCCTACCCCGTCTTATGGTGCTGTTTCCTTCAGGGAGCTTTACCAGTTGTCGTCTCTCCTGGTATTCCTCCTATTTCCCCGTCGTGGGTTATCTACGAATCTTCTCGGTGTTTGACAGTTGTCAGCGACTTGTGCGCTGCAGATTATCAAGACTCCGCTACTTTCGCACCGCACGAAATAACAACTCGTGGCATTTGCGAAAGGAATGCAATTTATTCAGAGTCGACATTTAAATGGCTCTACGAGCGTTGTACTTCATCATCAACATACAACATGAATGC
This sequence comes from Cepaea hortensis, assembly GCA_963921405.1. NCBI lineage: Eukaryota > Metazoa > Mollusca > Gastropoda > Stylommatophora > Helicidae > Cepaea > Cepaea hortensis. The sequence continues at coordinate 7,393,834 of OY992890.1, forward strand.
ATTGACATGATGATAGATGATGCTAGTATTTCACAATCTAAATGAACAGCCCTATGTTTGCCTATTGCCTAGAAAACTATAGCATTGGTCAAGGATACGTCTGCTCTCTCTACCGTCTCCAGTCAGTCTGTCCACACGCTACACATTGCGTGGACAAGCACGGACACTCTTCTCCGTGCAGTAGCTATTATTGCGTGCATGGTCTCGCCAGCACGCTGGCCTGTGAGTACGAGTAACCGGGTCCTTCACGGTACTCGCAAGGACAAGCTTTCCAATTACTTGGGGAAAGCCCTCGCTCAGTTGTACTTCTCGACCTCTGGTCTGATACAATTGTGTCTCCTTGTGAGGCTATTAATAGCACTCGTGTCTCTCCTGTCTGGTGTCCCCCTACTAGACTCCTATTGCCTTGGTGAGGCCTTATTGGGGATGTTGACAGGGTCCCCTCCTCTCTGTGAAGTGTTACTTCTCTTTCACTTATATTTGTAACACTTCTGGTCAACGAGAAAAATTGGTTGCACCAATTTTGTCAACTCTCCAATAAGTTATGACTTTCTAGTTTGGGGATAGAACAACTGTCTTCTTCCTTCATTCACAGTGTTTTATCTTTTCACTTGGCTAATTCAGTAGCCTATGTATCAGTATAGTTGGTTCTATAGATATCGTTGGGATTGGTAGTGAACCGGAAACCGTTGTCTTATGACTTATGTCCTGGCTTCTGTCGTTTGACCCTATGTCTTTTGACTTTCACCTATTGACTTCCGTCTTGACCTGTTCCTCCAATTGCCCGAAATGACAACCCACACACAAGTTGACTCTATTCTGAGTACAACACATGAGCACACAGTGTTCATGCTCCCATTAATATCCCCTCCAACTCTATACACACAGCTCTACTGTTCACCTTCTCGCTTCCGCACGTGAAAAGCTATCTTCACTGTTACCTTTAGGTTTCTAATAGTTATCGTGTCCCCTGAATTTAGGGTTGTTGTTCTTTGAAATGAATGGTGTGTGCAACTTTTATGTGTTTGTTTTCCTGTTTGTTTGCGTGTTTTCTAATAAACTACAGTGTACTTAACTCTCTAACATGTGTATGCGTTAGTGTACTAAATGTGTGTGTTCCTTCGAGCGCTGCAAATCGGTTTATTGTGGTTACAAACGTTCGTTATTATTATTTGTGACCACAATTCCGCTTTCTGAAGCTCAAAGTACATTCCGTATATATTGTACTAAAGTATGGCTGTAACACACTTATAAAAAACTCAACAACACATTGGTTACACAGATGACACAGACAAGTCAAATAAGAAGTTTGCAGCGGTGGAAAAAAAAATTTTCCCGCTGTCTTTCTCTCTCGCTCTCTTTCTTTCAATGTTTACTACGTTGTTGCATTCTCCCCTCGCATTTATTCTTCTTGCATACTTCTTTCATTCCCTTTTATACTGTTCTTTCACTCAACCATTCTCTCGTCATTAAAATATGTTTCATAGCATCAAATACATAAACATATATATATATACAATAAACGATTGGCTGAATTTTAACAGTAATCACGCCAAATGACTGTGCGTTTTGTTTGCACGCGTCATGTCTGTACATAAATATACAAAGTTATGAGGATGGTTTGTTACCGATCCTGTCATAGTAACTTACTAATAATTTGGTGTGCTGACCTTAAATACCCTCAAGGGAAGTAATCTAATACTACTTTCATATAAGCAAAATGGGTTAATTACCTTAAAGCATTATTTATGAAAAAGATGATATTAATTCCTAAATGGTTGGGTTAGTTTGGAAATGATATTTTAGATAAATGGATGTATAAATGATTATAATTATATGGTAATAAACTAATATAATATCTAATAATTGTATTTCTATAAATGATGTTCTAATAAATGGGTTATTAATTACATGATGGTGATTTCTAACTAACAAATAAGAAAATAAAGTTATATATGCATTTAACCAATTTGCAATTAAATAATTAATAGAAAAATGAGGTTATAGATACTGTTAATAAAATAATAATATACATATATCACAGTTACATTTCTATCTCTAATTACACTAAGTCGACGTCCTCCTCTGCGTTGTGAAGATGGAGCAATACTCTTTGTAGACTATTCTAACATAGTTCATTCCGGCAAAGTCTATTATGCTCTCCTGCAAGGATAGTGTATAAATATAGTTGCCTACTATCTTATGTAGGTTCATAGTTAACACCTGACTGTTATTCTAACTTATGTGTGTGTTAGCGCATGCTATTTCTGCAATTCGAGGTCTAGCCGTTGGTCTATTATATTCTGCGTCTGTTTGTTACACTTCTCATAGCACTGTTATATTCACACAGGTTATATATCTGGCGATGATAACGCACTTAGGACATGTCTTAATCACCACATACGGCACTGAGTTATGTATCATTACAGTGTCAATGTTTCTGGTGGTGTATGGTCGGTCCCTTCCTGCAAATCAGGTATTTGAATGGATTATGGACGACTCAAAATGTCTGCAATCGTATTTAATCTCCCTTTTAAGTGCTGAATGGTAAAATTGTAATTTTGGAGAATCAAAGCCCACCTGTAAATTCTATTGTTGGTAGGATGTCCAGATTGCATCACAGACAACGGAGAGTTATCGGATTGGATTACAAACTGTGCTCCTGCCAGAAATCTATGGAACTTTCTCACGGAATAGATCAAACTGAGGCCCTCCAATTCTGTTGCTGAGTATTTTGATTCAGCAGTAGTAATCTTGCGACTTACGTACATTACGGGGTGGAACGTCCCGTCGTAGAACTGTCCTAGTATTCCAGATATGGATTTGGCACTCGCATCTGTGCGTAAGAAATACGTGAGTTTTGGATTAGGCATACGAAGGGTAGGTGGAACGCTGAAAAAATGTTTCAATTTCGATAACGCACTAATTAATCCTGCATCTTTTACAGATAACTTAGCCGAAGCTTTTAAGATGTTAGAAAACCCACTGGTGATTTCCGCCAGATTTAGAATGAATTTATTATAGTAGTTCACTTGGCCCGCAAAACTTCGGACCTGTTTCTTGGTCGTTGGCATTGTCAAATTCAGAATCTTAGTGACGATTCTGTCAGCAGTTTTCAATTGGCCCCTGCAGATGGTATGACCTAGGAAGTCAATTTGTTCCATGCCCAACTCTACTTTGGACAGCTTCGCTGTGAGCCCAAATAATCGCAACCTGTCGAAGACTTGTCGAAGTTTCAGTAGGTGTGTTGTCCAGTCTTCCGTATGGATGCAAATGTCATCTATATAAGTCGAAATACTGGTCGCAGTCGCGTTTATTGTAGGAACTGGTAGTTCCATCTCGTCCAATACTGTTGTGCTGCTAGCTGTGTGTGTTGTTACCTGGCTAAATGTGTTTGCGTTGTCGCTGTCTTGTGTCGCCCTACCTAGTGAAGTTGAGTTGTGTATGTCTGTCGGCTCATTGCTTGGTGTTGGTGCAATTTGTTCGTCTGTCTGTTGTTCTTGTCGTAAAAAGTATGGTTTCAGTATGTTGATATGAAATATCTCTAAGTGTCCTTTTATCGATATTTCATGATCCGCATCTGATATTTTGTGTTCAACGTTGAGAGGCCCTTGGCATGATGTTAGTACCATATTATGTTTAACAGGTAGTCGAATCACAATCTTCTGGTTTGGTTTAAGGTGAATCGTTTTAGTACCCTTGTTTGGATAGTTGTGGTTTCCATTACTCGGCACCTGCATTAGGGGTCCAGCAATATCGACTGCTATACTCTCAAGTGGTCTAGATGCTATTACTGACCGTTGCACTTCGGTCTTTACATGCTTTTACTTTCGTACACGATGTTGACAAACAGTGCAAGAACGACAGAACATTTTTATGTCCGAACAGCATTTCGGCCAGTAAAATTGTGATAGAATTCTGGCTCGCGTTTTATAATAGGCCAATGTCCAGCAAACGGTGATTCATGTGCGCTTTTTAGCACATTTTGTCGGTATGTTACAGGTAACACCGTCTGCTGAATTTCGTGGTTATTATATGTGTAATAACGCATGAGAATTCCGTTAACCTTTTTAAAGTACCAAGAAGCATTTTTAGAAACTTTCTTTCGCTCACACAACAATACGGTGTGATCGTCTGGTCGGTGCTTTGTGCCTCGATCAACTTTTGTCGAGTAGTGTTGGTATCTGTACCACTTGGTGTTAATAGCTGTAGCATTTCATTTTGTAAGTCAGTATAGTTTGTTTCTGTATCTGACTTAGTTACAGCGTTGGCCATGTGTGTCTCATTCCAGGCTTTTATGTTGTCGTCTGTACATTCTTTTAATGCATCTAGGCATCCCAAAATAAGATCCGTACATGGATCTTGGAGGATCGCGCACGTAAATGTGCCGGTAAGGAACGGGGTATTGATATGCGCTTTTGCCAGTGGATATTTCTCGATGGTTCCAGAGAAAGTAAGGCATTTGACAAATTCGCCCGTATAGCCTTCTGGTCTAGCAAGTTCTCTCCTTAAACCCAGTAGAGTGCTGCCGCTATCAATTAAACATTGGCATGGTTTACCATTGACCAGTGCATCGTAGAACTTAAGTTTACCTCTGGAGGCACAAGCTGCGTTAGCTTCTTCATTTGAACATGATATTACGTGTCCACATTTTAATCTCCCCTCCGCATGAAACTGCTGGCTTACTTTACATATCTTAAAGTCTAACATATCGGTTACTGATGATACACTCTGACATTCATTCGTTGGTAACACATTCACAAGTTCAGGATCTATGTCACTCTCATCGTCTGATGATGTATCGATGAGTGCTGCATTGTTTGCCTTCATTCTCTGTCTTCCAAGACACCTATTGCTATAGTGGCCATAACTTGAACAAAAATAACATTTTACAGCACGTTTAAAGGATGATCTTCTGCTTTCTTGCTTCTTTAACACTGCTTATAGGTGTGACGGATATGTGGGGTTCTTATCACACATCGAATAAGTTGGATGAAACAGATTGCAATAATTACATCGAGGTGGTTTCTGATATGGTTTGTCCTTTTTACGGTAATCTTTCTGGTTGTAGGATCTATCAGGGACTTTATTTGCAAATGCTGTAATTTCTGTGTCATGTGATGTAGTTTTAAATATGTCCCGATTAGATGAAAAATAAGCTGACCCCCGTTTCTCTAATTGTTGAATAGACTCAATATATGACTGTTGTAAGAACTTTACAAAAGGGGTAGGCACGGTAGAAATCACTTTGTCCATTACCATCAGCTCTTCTAGTTTTTCATAGCTGTTTCCTACTTTCGCAGCTCTAGTCCACTTTTTAAATGTGCTTTGCACGTTAGAGATGTAGTCTAAGAAAGTGTCAGTTGCTTTTGGCTTAATCTGTGAGAATTGAATTTGGTACCCAGTAGCGTCCAAAAGAAAATGTTGCATTATCCTATCGTGTATGTACTGGTAATTGTTTCTAAGATCTGTAGGTATGGATTCTATTACTTTTAAAGGTTCTCCACTCAGGTTCCTCATGTAAATCATTGCCCAATCCTCTAAAGGTATTTTCTGTGTTCTTAGTTGGAATTCTATATTTTCAGTCCATGCGCTAATAGAATCACCTACACTGTATGGTTTGATAAGGCCCTTATACTTACTAAATTTGTTTTGTTCTTCTTGACTCTTTTGTTTGCTAGAGGCTATTTGTATGTTAGAATCTACTTCCATTTCCTTCATCTTTAGTTTAGTTTCTGAGTCTACCTGTATCTGCTTTTCTTTGGTGGCATGCTCTAAGTCTAACTGTTTCTGTTTGATAGCTTGATCCGACTCTAATTGTTTCTGTTTAGTAATTTGATCTAACTCTAATTGTTTCTGTTTGGTAACTTCCTCGATCTCTTTCATTTCTTTTTGATGTTGCCTTTCTACTGCTCTTTCATCTCTGTCGAGAGCAGCTTTTATTTCTGTTTCTTCTCTCTGTAGAGCAATTTTCCTTTCTGTTTCTTCTCTATTTCGAGCTATTTCTTCTTTATATTTTTGATCCGCCCACTTTTCTAGCTTATCTCCAGTGTGGCCCATTGCGATGCCCGCCTGGATACATTCATTTAGTGACGCCATTTTGTGGCGTAATGTTAGTTCAAAATGATAATACAATAATATTTCATACAATAGTTTATAATCATGTGTTAGTAAGTGTACATCTTTTACTGAAAAAGAAGATGCGTGATTAAGTTAGAGCATACCAAAATATTCTGAAAATATACTCATCTAATTCTTTGGAAAGAACGGTACTCGGGATGTTCCACCGCTATCTTTCACACTTACACACTGGTTTGACTTGATCACACAAGGGCTGCTTCTGGTTAGTAGAGCAGCAAAAATTAGATACAAGCTTAAGTTGTCAATACAAGTTCATATTTCATCATATTTCATCAAATATTTCATATTTCGATAAGTTGTTATTACAAGCTCATATTTCATCATATTTCATCAAATATTTCTTATTTCAATAAGTTGTCATAACAAGCACATATTTCATGCGAATGATGAATGAGAATGTGATAGATAGTGATAAATGGTATTAATGGATGAATGATATGATCGTCTGAATGATTGTTAGATGATAAGTGAGATGATTAGTCGTATGACCGTCGATGTCGTCTTGTCTTCGCTGTTTGACTCTGGTGTACCTTCGTTCTAGGCTGTAGTTCGTCACTACTCTACTTAATGACTTCGTAGAATGGTGACATTGATGGATGTATCACACGCAATGAAATGTACACGGTGGTTACGATGGTAATGTTCACTGATAATAATATACATTTCAATTGCTTTTAGTATAATAACACACTTTCAAATTAATATTTGTAGAATTTCACACTCCAAAAATAGGTGATCGTATAATTTACCAGAACAAAAAAATTTATTTATGGCATGTATAGAAACAAATTTGCATTACTTTGAAATATATCACAAAACAATGATGTTGAATCGTGCAATGAACTGATGCCGGTTCAGAATTTTGTAATATCAATCAGTAGCTAGCGTTCGTTCAGTGGTTCATAATACCACTTGCCTGCTAACGTTAACTGTTCGTTGAATATTACAACAAATGCCTGCTATGACTGCTCAGCAGCGTTATTTCACTGTATTGTGACAGCAATTGGCCTGTTGGCGTTGGTTCACTGTGTTCTGACACCAATTCGGGGTCTAAGTTCACTGTATTATTGGCGTTGGTTCACATATTCTGACACCAATTCGGGGTCTAAGTTCACTGTATTATTGGCGTTGGTTCACATATTCTGACACCAATTCGGGGTCTAAGTTCACTGTATTATTGGCGTTGGTTCACATATTCTGACACCAATTCGGGGTCTAGCCTGTCAGCGACTTGTGCGCTGCAGATTATCAAGACTCCGCTACTTTCGCACCGCACGAAATAACAACTCGTGGCATTTGCGAAAGGAATGCAATTTATTCAGAGCCGACATTTAAATGGCTCTACGAGCGTTGTACTTCATCATCAACATACAACATGAATGCATTGACATGATGATAGATGATGCTAGTATTTCACAATCTAAATGAACCTATGTTTGCCTATTGCCTAGAAAACTATAGCATTGGTCAAGGATACGTCTGCTCTCTCTACCGTCTCCAGTCAGTCTGTCCTCACGCTACACATTGCGTGGACAAGCACGGACACTCTTCTCCGTGCAGCAGCTAATATTCCGTGCGTGGTCTTGCCAGCACGCTGGCCTGTGAGTACGAGTAACCGGGTCCTTCACGGTACTCGCAAGGACAAGCTTTCCAATTACTTGGGGAAAGCCCTCGCTCAGTTGTACTTCTCGACCTCTGGTCTGACACAATTGTGTCTCCTTGTGAGGCTATTAATAGCACTCATATCTCTCCTGTCTGGTGTCCCCCTACGAGACTCCTATTGCCTTGGTAAGGCCTTATTTGGGATGTTGACAACAGTCGGATCTTGGTGGTTAGCGATACCGTCCTTCCTCTGCTTCTTCTTCTTCTGTTTGCGTTCTTGCATCTTCTGGTTCGGGTTGGGTTGTCTGGGTCTTGAGCAGGTCAAATATCTCATGAAAAGTTTCTTCTGTCTTTTGTTTCACATCTTGTATTTTAAATAGCTGTTCTCCGTCTCAGCCTTTATAGCAGCGATTCGAGCGACATCCTGCTCTATCTTCTGCTGAACTTGATTTCGCCGAGGATGCGCTGAATGGCCGTTATCTGTGTTTTTGCTTCTTGTCTTTTTCTTCCTCCCTGCCTTTCTTATATCTTAATCTGTATAGCAGCCATTCGAGCGGCATCCTGCTCAATCTTCTGCTGAACTTGCTTCGTTTCGTCCAGGATGAACTGAGCGGGTGTTATCTGAGTCTCTTGCGTCTTTTTCTTTTACCTTGCTGCTGAACTTTGATCGCAGGTCCTTCAGTTGGCCTTCAAGTTGTGCTTTGTCGCTTTTTGTGAGTTGATTGGTTTCCTCGTACTGCCTCCTAGCTTCTTTATAGGGCAGGTTAATCTTGATGGCGATCTTCATTGCTTCCTTGCTGTCCTGGTGACAGGGGCAGCCGAGGTATCTGGCACCGTGGTTGTCGAGGCAGTTGGCTCATTTTCTGTTATTTTTAGGCCTCCTGAAATCCTTGTCGATCTTTGCATGCTGGCACTGACTGTAGGGATGAGGTCCAGAGCAGTATCTGCAGACTTCCACCTCACTCTTGCAGGTGACACGGGTGTGCCAAATCTTCTGGCACTTAGACCACCGCAGCACTCTGGGTATGTAGTGCTCTGGAACTTGGTCTCTCTTGTCCCATCTGATGTATATAGGCATCACTCGGTCCTCCAATGTTACGATGACGACTAACATCTAGGAAACATCCAGATGGGAAAATGACTGCCGATTCCATCAGAAATGAACTGGGTATTTTGTGGGGGACTATTGTGTTGACATTCTGGTGGCGGCATTATGCACAGTGTATCTGTGCGGGCTGTTATTTGTCAAGACTCCTCTCTTTTCCACTTTTCACATTGGGCAGTGGGGAGAATTTTGTGTTATATTCACTGGCACAGGAACGGAGCATAATGGGGACGACCCGTTGCTGTGAAGTTGGAACTGCGACTAACTAACTAACTAACTAACTAACGATGGCGACCGTGGAGGGGATGTTATTCTTGCCGATGATCCTCTCAGCGCTGGTGATCTTGATTTTCTTGTTCCCCCTTGTCAGTATCTCCCTGATCTGGTCGTTGGTGTGACGGGACAGCCCCAGCAGCATCATAAATACACAAGTTTGAAAGAAATTACAGAGCCCACAATATTTTTCTAAAATTCTCTAAAAGAATAAACGTTCCCCAGAAGAGGATAAAAACGTAAGAGAAAAATGCAGAGTCACTTAGAGCCCGCACTATCATTTTTACTACATTGGTAGATCAAAGCAACGTCTGGTCTCTACATCTAAGAGATTTTCCCTTTGATGTTCTGATCAACCAGACATCGCGGAGCCAGTCAGTTGAGATTGACGTGTTAGTTTACAATTCTGGGGTTGGAATAGGGGCAGACACCTAACACCTTAGTTCAACAGGACCTAACGTGTGAACCAGCCACGGCAGAATGGGAGATAAGAGGGTCAGCCAGACCCGTCTGAAATAATACATGGCAGTGCTACTCAGGGGAAAACCCCGTGTGATCCAAAGACGGCAATTTAATGCAGGCCTAACACCTATCTAAAAGTCCAGACTTTGTGGAGCCGGGACGTCTGTAATTGCCACCACAAAGGAGCAATTAGGACCAGATGCTTAACACCTCTCCGCAATACTACGGGGCAAAGTAGAAACACATGGCTGACACATTCCTGCCAGCAACCGGGAAGGCTGGTGTTACCAGCCTATTGGAATGTAATGACGCAACTGCATTGCCGCCAAAGCAGGTTTCATTGGTTCAGGCGTGGGGGGGGCATCGGTCAATTTGATTGACACATGAAACTACCCTTCACAGGAAAGGAGGAGGGGTGAAAAGAATTTGGCACTTAATCCATCGGGGTAAATCGTCCTACATGAAAAATAGGTGGAGCTAACAGGAACGTGGACATAGTAATTAGCCAACGTGAAAACTAGCCAGGGTTGAAGAGAATAAAACTACATGCATGGCCAGCAAGACTTCAGACGCAAATTCACAATAGCATTCTTAGGATACCTACTGGAGAAATATTAACATTTCGTTCTGTTGGACTTCTGTACGAAGTCGTATGACAGGATTTCCTAGCTATAACCCAGGTAATACCATTACTCTGATTAGTTTGTTTGCTAGTCTGAAGGCTTGTGTAGTTTCTTGTTCTACATATTCTCCCAAACTTTACACTGGTGGATTTTCTTTGTACTTAATGTTCCAGTTCTAGCGTTACTATTTCACTGAGAACTATCTTCTTCTTTTATTCACCACTTGGTTGTCTGATTTGTTGTATGTGATAATTTGGAGAAATCCATTATCCAAGCTACATGAGCGTGTGGCTTATTCATGTACAGGAGATACATTTAGATTCATCCTGTATGATGACATTGGGGAGACTGACTACTTAGGAGAAATTCCTGAGAGCTACCAGTCTCTTGATAGCGTCCAATTAACATTGATTATTTGGACCAACACTTTGAGTGCCTACCAAGAGTATGGTGAAACCACTTGGTTTTAGGAATGGCACCAGTTCACCTTGTCTGCATGAGGACAGACATGACTTAGGACATTCAATATCCCAGACAGATTCAGGGAAGGCATTTAATGACCAGCCCTTCCGACAAGACAGTATGAATGAATCAGAAAGGGAAAGAGTAAGTGAGGTGAACTTATATGGGAAACACCCCATTACATAAATGTATGTGATGATGTATGTTTTGAGCTATAGATGTTCTAAATGGTTTTATGAATATATACATATATATTTATTTATTTAGAACTGATATATGTTTATGTATCATGCCATCATCTATCATCATACCATCATATATTCTGACTTGAATGTATGTTTATATGAATGTATAGACATAGGTGTTTGAGATGTGTAGACGTAGATACTACCCATCTCCGTTCGTTTCATTCCAGATCTCTTAGGAGCAATGGACAGTCAACAACCCATATCCGGAAGTGACTTAGCCTTGTGAGGGACCAATTTGGACTCCTTCAATCTGACAGTGAACTGCGTCTCACTGGGGGAAGCATGGCCTATGTGCTTCTGAGCTTTTCAGCCAGATGAGTTACGTATACCATAATATAATCATCATCATCATATGATCATCAATAGCAATAATAAACACAGTTGTTGTATTTTAAACTCAGTTGTCTGTATAATTCTAAATGTTTATAAATGTTTGTGTAGCGTAATCAAGTACACACATTATATCATTTAGTGGGGGTTCGCACATATTGTCCAGAAGTGGGAATCTATGTCCGGGAGGTATCTTGCCTATGCAGTCATAAGTAACCAGATTACGTTGCATGTCTTAACTCCTCCTTTCTCACTTCTGGTGATACCAAGTACAGCCACATCTATATATATAGATATATTCTATCTTCAACGAGCCACTTCTTGGCTGTTTTCTTGAGTATCAGGGACAGTGTCTTAAATCAGCATAACAGACATTTGTTCCACGTTTTCTCTCTGGGGTCTGGGGTGTTAATTAGTCCCTTCTGACAGAGTTAGGGGATCTTAAACTGCATCCAGAACTAAACACCAGTAGAAGAAAATGATTTTGGCTGAGTGGTTGCCCATCTGGGATCTAACCCCAGCCAGTTGGTGACAGTTGGTGAGATGGGTCTTGACTCATTTAATGACCCATCGTTTCATCATGCTGTCTCGGGTGGCCTCCAATAAGATGCCGTGATGAAGCTTGATGTCGGCCTTCTCTCCTTGTGTGATTTTCTGCATAAGTGCTGTGGTCTTTGGATTTTTGTTGATGGAGACCAATACTCACTCAGGTGTCTTACGTAACTGGTATCGACAGGGTCGAGATAGACAGGCGGTTGCCAATAGTATGCAGGGCGAACTAGATCGAATTTCCTCATGGTGTGCTGATGCCAATGCCCTTGTCAACCCTGCAAAGGCATCGCTTACGTGGTTTTCCTTAAACAACCATATTGTGAAGACAGACTTGCCGGCAGTGAGGATGGATGGGAGTATTTTGAGTAGAACCCAGTCGATGACATATCTTGGCGTGAGGCTTGATCGTAGCCTGTCTTTCAGAGATCATGCCGATTATGTCATAACGAAAGCTCGAAAAGGTTTGTCAGCAATGAGAGTCATGGCAGCTGCCAATATTGAGCACAGACTGGTAATACTTCTGTTCCAAGGACTGTTACTTTCACCAATAGGAGTATGCCCTGGCCATCCTCACTGTCAGCCCTACACAGATTTGAAGACTTGAAAAGGTACAAAACGAAGCCAAGCGCATCATTTTTAGCTGCACGAGAGACACCAGCTGTGTAGTAATGAGATACCTCCTTGACTTCCCGACCATGAACCTCAGGATCAAGGTCTGGAGAGCTCGTGCATACTTAAAAATAAGTGCAGATGAGCAGCACCCTATACGTGAAAATATATTCAGAGAAAAGAGCAACAGGCTAAAGAGGGGTAAATTATGGATGGGTCGGGCCTAAGATATCATCAGACAGATCTGCAGTCCTACCAGTATCAACCCCGGCAAGGAATGGGTGCCTGTACCTCCAGCTTTTAAGTGCACTTGCTCCTGCATTATCACACTCGACAGACGTTGCAGAGAGCAGAACCCTGCCGCTGTCAATGCACAGTTCAATGCGCTCATTAATGAACACTCAGACAACCCCGAAATGCTCATCTATACAGATGGATCTGTTGTAAAGCAGCAGAGAAGTGTGTGGGAATTTACAGCCCGTTCATCCGGCCGAATCGTTCAAGAATCCAGTGGTGCCCATTCCATGACCACGATCAGCACAACGATGGAGGTGATGGCAGTAACACAAGCTTTCATATGACTGGAATCACAGCATTATACCAACGTGTGTGTACTAAGTGATTCAATAAGCATGATTCGGAAGGTCGAAGCTGGGTCTGTACGTAGACAGTGGACTTATACGCTACGGAAGTCCGTTGTCTGTAGGGTCACATTCATCTTCGTCCCGGGACATGCTGGAGTCGAGGGAAATGAACGAGCTGATAAACTGTCTGGCTCTGCATCCTCTGCAGATGGCCAGCCCATGGATCGCGTCGATGTTATTAACATCGTTAAATAGATGTCGAGAACAGAGGAATTTGACGTCAGTGAATCCACATCGTTGTCCAGGATGGGAGACTTGGGAGTGAGAATTGGCACGGCCAGACACCAGAGGTAGGTACATCGGGGGGTCTCGTAAACCAACACAGAACTGGCACTATTTGCCACCGGACGCTGATGCATATGCTGGGGGGGGGGGGGAGGCTCTGATCACCTAGGGACCTGTCCGGAGTGCAATGACGATACCCAACTAATAATTGATAACTGATAAGTAAATGGGAATAATCTTAAACAAGTGAATCGGTACAGTTATCTCGGAACAGTCATAACATCTGATGGGAGATGGCGTGAAGAGATTAGAACAAGAATTGCCATTGCGAAGATAGCCTTCTTGCAAGATGAAAAACATACTGACCAATAAATAGATATCAATTGAAATGAGAAAAAGAGTGTTGAAGTGCTACATAGAAGCACTGATTCATCTAGCCACTTGGATGGCTTGGCCACATGGCATGGTCGAGACAGACACACGGAGCTGATCCACGACTCTGGTGATCGAGTGAGATGGCAAAACATGACCGCCCACGCTTATCGGCATGGCATATGATGGATGGATGGATGTGTCGATGATGCTGTTGTCGTTGTTGGTGATCCCCGTTGTTCTTATTGTACACTCTGTTACATCAGAGATGTGGAAGTTTGATGACTTTGAATAACAGACATTGGCAGAACGGAACAACAGCTAGAAAGTTCCGGGTGTTTGTAAAGTCTCACTTCACTTTGTATATAAAACACATTTGAAAAAAGTAAAGTGCATGACATCATAAAAACAATGTGCTACAGAATTAATTAAATTAGTTACCATAGGCACTGCTTTATTCTAACGCTGTTTTGTGGAAGCTGGAAAGTGCCAGTGTAGTATTCATTATAATTCTCATCATAAAAACTGTCATTTACGGCCAATATAGTACCTTGCGGTGTTTGGCGGGGGGGGGGGGGGGGGGGGGGTCTTTGAGCCTGATGAATTAATACCGCCTGGTTAGCTCAGTCGCAGCGAACTGTGCAGGTTAGGATTTTCTTTTTGCCCCCGACACAAAAAACTCCCATATCTTACCGAGGAGTCGAACCAGTAGAATCTGGCATTCTAGCCACTCGGCCAGCCGCCCCTCACTATTCATTATAACAGGAGTTGGAAATGTCCACCACCGGCTTCAAGACATGACTGTACACGTCTCTTTATATTGTTAACTGCAACGTTGTCTGTTTTTACTTCTTGAATGGTAATTCTGATTGCATTATTTAGGTCCTCAATTGTGTGTACATTATTTTTTCTAAAGAAACCCCATAGATAATAATCTAATGGAGTTAGATCTAGAGAACTAGCAAGCCAAATTTCACGTGATATATAATAGTTGGTGATTTTAATGCAAAAGTAGGAAAGGGGAAAATGGAGGATGTAGTGGGAAATTATGGTTTAGGTACAAGAAATGAAAGAGGGGAAAAGCTAATAGAATGGGCAAATATCAATGATATGATAATTGGAAACACATGGTTTAAACACCATAAAAGACGACTGTACACATGGAAAAGCCCTGATAAGAAAATACGCAATCAAATTGACTACATACTAATTAATAAAAGATATAGAAATGCTTTAATTAATGTAAAGACAATGCCTGGTGCTGACTGTAATAGTGATCATGTACCACTATGTGGACAAATAAAAGTAAGATTAAAGAGAGGAAAATAATGGTTAAGAACATGAGACTTAATAAAGAGGTTCTGAAAATAGATAAAGAACTGCAAGAACAATACAGAGTGACTGTGAAAAATAGGTACAACGCGATAGCTAAAATACAGAATATAAATGAACAATGGGAAATGTTAAGAGACTCCATTCATCAAACTAGCAAAGAAGTATTACCGGAGAGAGGCAAAATAGCTAAGAAAAAATGGATGAATGAAGAAATCTTAAAACTGATGGACAAAAGAAGACAGAGTCAAAATGACAAACAAGAATACGCTAAGATAAATAAAGAAATAAAAGATAAATGTGGGAAGGCTAAAGAAAGTTGGTTAAACGAGCAATGCAAAAAAATTGAATTAAATTCCATTAATGATACAAAAAATATGTACAGACAAATAAGTGAGCTTACAGGAAGAAAAATAAGAATAAATAGAGGGTGTTTGAAATCAAAAACAGGAAAGATATTATTAGAGGAAGGTGCTATAATGAAGAGGTGGAATGAGTATATAAGAGAATTATATGACGGAGAAAGGGAAGAATTAACAGAAAATAGTAACTTAGAAGGTCCACCTATTCTGAAAGAAGAAGTCGCTGACGCTATGAAACGTATGAAGAAAGGAAAAAACAGCTGGGCCAGATGAAATCACAATAGAAGAATTAGAAATGTTGGGAGAATTTGGAGTAGATATATTAACCAAAATGTTGAATGATATTTACAGTAGTGGATATTTACCCAGTGATATGCTGAAATCTGTATTTATAGCTATACCAAAAAGACCAGGAGCAATTGATTGTGAAGATGTTCGTACAATTAACCTCATAAACAATATCACTAAGCTTCTACTCAGAATCATAATGAGAAGACACAAAAAGAAAATAAAAATGGAAATTAGTGAAGAACAGTATGGATTTGTGGAAGGAAAGGGCACAAACAATGCAATTTATACATTACGGACACTAATAGAAAGGTCAATAGAGAAACAGAGAGGCATATATTTGTGCTTCATAGATTATCCTAAGGCATTTGATAAAGTAAAACATGATGAACTTATTAAAATGTTGGAAGATATCAACATTGATGGTAAAGATTTAAGAATAATAAAGAATGCTTACTGGAACCAAGTAGCAGCAATTAAAATGGGAAATAAAGAGGGTAGTTACGAACAGATAAAGCTAAGAGTACGGCAGGGGTGTGTCTTGTCGCCATATCTTTTCTCCCTGTATAGCGAATGAGAGAGATCAAAGAGATACCAGGAATACTATTTGGAGGTTATAATATAAATAATATACGCTATGCAGATGACACAGTATTGGTGGCGGATAATTCAACAGACCTACAGCAATTGTTAGACGTTGTAGTAACGGAGAGTGCAAGGAAGGGACTCTCCTTGAATATCAAGAAAACAGTAACAATGGTAATATCAAAGAAAATGGTGACACCAAAATGTGACATAGAAATAGAAGGAAAAATCCTTAACCAAGTGGATAATTTTAGATACCTAGGGGCATTTATAACAGATGGAAGATGTACAACAGAGATTAGGAGCAGAATAGGGCAGGCAAAAGCCGCATTTCAGAAAATGAAGAGTATCTTGTGCAATAAGTCACTATCACTGAATGTAAGAAAGAGAGTGCTGAAATGCTATGTAGAACCAGTTTTGCTGTATGGCAGTGAATCTTGGAATGTAAATGAACAAAGTAAGAAGAAATTAGAAGCAACAGAGATGTGGTTCCTGAGACGAATGTTGCGAATTCCTTGGACTGCCAGAGTAACTAACTATGACTGCCTAAAACAGGCTAATGAAACTAGAACATTATATACTTCTTCTTCTTCTTCTTTCGTTCGCTTGAAACATGTCTACAACTGCAATGTCGTCTCTTGTATGAATCTAACAGTCTTTTTTAGTTCATTCAGCGGTCCATAAAGTTTATCTTCCACTGTTGTCTCTCTATGCCAGAAGGTTCGCCTGGATATGTTGTAGTTTGGGCAATCCTGGAGTATGTGCTCTGCTGTCTGCGACGCCAAACCACATGTGCACATGGCTGAGTCACCAATCTTGAATTTTGTATACAAGTGGTTGCGTAATCTATTGTGTCCTGTTCTGAGGCGCAGAAGAATGACCTGTTCTGATCTGTCCATAACGTGGTAGTCGTCTTGAGTAAGGTTTGGTGGCTTTCTGGTTGATTTGATCATTATTTTCTTTTGGTGGTATGTAATGGGCACATCAGATTGTTCTTCTTTTGCTCCTTCCTTAGCCAATCGATCAGCTCTGTCGTTTCTGGGGACTCCACAGTGGGATGGTATCCACTGTATGGTGATCTTACGCTGACTGCTAAGTTCAGAAAGTAGTGTCCTCAGAACTGGCAATTTCCCAGACAGGAGCGCCTCGATTACGGATTTTGCATCTGTCAATATCACTGCAGGTTGTGTACCATGGCTGGTATTTTGTAATTTTTCTGTGGCTATCTTGATTGCCTCAATTTCAGCATCATAGTTATGGCAGTACTTTCCTGTTGGAATTCTGGCCGTGTCTCTAGTATTATTTGGGTATTCTATGTACACTCCCGCTCCTCCATTTCGAACAGCATTTTGTGCTGACCCATCTGTGTAGACTCGGATCCAGAGGTCCTGTGGGTATTCATCATCAAGGAAGCTGAGAGTGGCTGTTCTGCGCTGTACACTGTTCTGTTCTTCCTTGTCCAATATTCCTCTCACTTTTGACAGCGATATTCTATGCTCATCTTTCCACGGGGTTCGCTCTGGAATAGTTGTCAGGGGGATACCAACTGTGGGAAGATCGATGGATTCACTGCAGAGTTGTTTGGCCTGGTGGATGAAACTACTTCTTTTCAACCGCCCCATAGCTAAGTTTTCAAATCGGTTCTTCATAGGGTGGCCTGGCAAGCTGAGAAACTTTTCTGCTTGTATTAGTGTTTTTGTATCTCTGCGTTCTCTTAAAGCTTGTGTCCTCCCCATTTTCTCCATTGCTACTATAGGGGTTGATCTCATCCCTCCTGTGATGACTCTAAGAGCTTGATTTTGCACCTTATCCAGCTCCTGCAATGTAGTTTTTGATGCTGAACACCACGCAGTTGACCCGTATTCCAAGTGTGGTCGTATGCTCTGTTGGTAAACTTTGCTAAGTATTTTCTTTTCCCACTGGCTCCCCACGAGGTTCCAGTTAGCTTTCTCAGGATGGCAATTTTCCTTCTGGCTTTTGCTACTGCTTTCTTGATGTGTTTTCTCCATGTCAGCCTGTCGTCAAATGTTACACCAAGGTATGTTGGTTCCTTATCTTCTCTTAGGGGTGTACCATTTATCTGAATGCTCCCTGCCTTTTGTTTCGGAGAAAGGGTAAATGGAGTGGTGCTGCACTTATCAGTGTTTATGCTGATACACCATCTATCCGCCCATGCAACAAATGTATCTACAGCTCTCTGTAGCAATATGGTAGCCACTGATGCATGTTCATTTGTGCTCCACAAAACCAGGTCATCAGCGTACATTGCCGCTTTAATTCCGTCGGGTAGATTAGCAACAAGATCATTGATGAAGATTAGAAAAAGTGTTGGGGACAGGACTCCGCCCTGGGGAACACCGTGACGTAAGTACTTTCTTGCTCTTGAGACCGTCTATCTGTACTCGGGCTCTTCTGTTGTGCAAGTATGCTTTTACCCATTTGTACATTCTTCCATTGACTTTACAGTTTCTCAGTTTCTTCATCAGACCCTCTTTCCAGACTTTGTCAAAGGCTTTCTTCAGATCTATCCATGCCGCAAGCACCAGCTTCTTCTCTTGGAATGCATCCTCAACTTCTTGAGAGAGGTAGGTTGTCTGATCTTCCGTAGAGTAGCACTGCCTAAAGGCAGCCTGTTGTGGCACAAGGATGTTTTCACTTTCAATGTACCACTGTAGTCTGTGATTGATGACGCGTTCCATTGTTTTGCAGAGACAACTGGTGAGGCTAATGGGTCTGTAGCTGGAGGCAATGGAACTGTGTTTCCCAGATTTTAGGAGGGGTATCATGATTGCTTCTCTCCAGACTTGTGGAACACTGCCTAAGGTCCATGTATTATTAAAGATCTGTAGCAACTTTGCTTTGGCCTCTGTTCCTAGGTTCCTGATCATTTCATTGGAGATACCATCAGCTCCTGGTGACTTTCTGGTGATGTATCTGTGATAGCGTCTTCAAGTTGCTGTTGGAACTCCAGGCAATTATCAGGATCTTGGGTGTTGACAATATTACTTCTGGGGATAGATTTGTGTTTAACCGTGTAGGTTCTCTTTGGTCTCAGTCTAACCCTTGCAACAACTAAACAATGATCAGTAGCACAGTCAGAACCGTGGTAACTTCGAATTAATTATGTTTGATTTAAATGTTGTCTCCGTGTAATGATAAAGTCCAGCTGATATTTGTGACCGGTTCTTCGGTGCTTCCAGTAACCTTATGCCGATCTTTTGTTTTAAACACGTAGTTTGTCGTTTCTGGGACAATGTCTGAGCAGCCTTTAATCCATTTTCATTCATACACCAGATGTTGTATTTTCCAAGGTACTCTGACCATGAACTTGAGTCATTACGCACACGAGAATTAAAATCACCAAACATATAAATGTAGTCCGATTTTGGTACTACCTTGATCACAGAGCCTAAGTTCTCATAGAATCAACAATAGCATAGTCAGAGGAAGTGAGTGCCAGTGAATATGCAGTGATAATGGTGGCAAACCATAATAGGTTTCATTGCGCAGAGATAATAGTCTTTCATTACCTCTATTTGGAATTTCATTCATTCCAATGGGTGAATTCTACACTGCAAAGCCCACTTCATGGTGTCTACTTTCTTCCTTCCCTCTACACTTGAAAAAAAAAGTGTAATAGTTTTCCCTGAGTGACCCTTCCTCGGAGAGACGAGTCTCCTGCACACCAACAATATCAACGTTAAGACTATGGAATTCGGCTTCAATCACAGTTTTTCTCACATCGACAATATTCAACAGACAAGTCGAAAATCCCGATCACATGGTTCTTATGTTCCAGTTGCACAGAAAGTCCTGAACACATGGTTCTTATGTTCCAGTTGCACGCCATAGCTTCAGATTTCTATTTTTCTATTTTGTGTCAGATGCATTGCGATTCGCATTGTTTCTAACTCACCTAACTCACATGTGTTCTATGATAAGTTAGATATTCTGCTGTAAGATATTATAGTTCAGCCACGAAGGGTTGACACTTGTATCTCTATACGCATGTTCAAATATAACTGCGTGTTTCGTATCGTAGAGGATTAATTTACTGTCGGAGAAAATTCATTTGTCCGGAGGCATAATGAAATAACATATAACAGTGTGATTATGCAAGCCGCGTTTGCTAACATTGACATAGTTTCCCTGAAACTTGTTATTATAACCTAGATAGTTCACAACCAATGCCTGTATTATAACCGTCGTGAAATTCACTAGATACTAATACATAAGCTTGTTTATTATGCTAGTGACTCGAGTCATGATTGTTACGGCGGATGGTAAGTGTAATTTATGTTAAGATTGATTACCCACGCGGTAGAATGGTTTCATTCATAAAACATAAATAATTGTAGTCACACAGATGACAAAGATCATGAAGACAGAGTGACACGTGTGTTATTATGATAGGTAGGGCAAAAGAAATGACTGTACGATTACTGCTGTGAAAATCGCTCGGCAGTAGTACATAAGCTTGTTAACTGAAATGCTTGGCTGATTAAGAGTTGTTGACTGGTTGTTCGAATTCTTGGTTCATTCTTTATTGTTAGAATTGTCAGTGAGTAGATTGTCGTAATCGCAGGGATCAATAGAAGTTAATCATAATATACTTCCTTGTGCAATATGGAGTAAGATGCGACAGGAGTGTTTCTAATACACGTTGATTGTCGAAGTTATTCATCACGATTAACCTCATTCAGACCAGTTGTCACTCATAGTTAGTTAGTTAGTCGACAGATCACCCTCATTGCACATCGAAAAATTCAGTCCATAAGTACTCGGATCCCCTCCTCAGCAAACCCCGCAGCGTATATCGGCTAACGACACCATTTCTATATTGGTTTATTAATCTTCTTTGGCTTCCTGCGTAGTGTTCTTGTTTGGCCACACCTCTTTTAATTTGCAGATACCACGGATAAATTGGATAGTTCGCTTGCGGTAAGTTCAGAGCGAATGTGGCACTGTTCTTGTTTCGTAATATATACAATTAATGAAGCTCTTTCTACCACACACTATACAATTATTCACGACAATCACTACATTAATAATAAAATAAGAAAAAAAAACTATATATATTGGGAATACAACCTATCACATCATATAGACATACACAGCTTTCGTGAAGAAGAAAAAAACTTCACTGATGCATGGCTGTGTTGGTCTGAGTGTATTTTGCACACTGCACTCAGACATTGGTGCTTACTGGGTCGGTCGGACAACGGGACAAAAGATCGGCAATCGTATTGGTTCTGCCCGCGATGTGTCGAACTTCAAAGCTGTAATCTTGAAGTTTAAGAGACCAGCGAGCTATCATTTGGTTGGAAGGTACACTTGAATTGATAAATCTCAATGGACTACTGTCAGACTCCACAATAAAATGGCGTCCCAGGAGGAATCTGGACAATTTAGTTATACCCTCAACTAGAGCAAGGGCTTCCAACTGCGGTGTCGACCAAGAGCGTTCTCTAGGTTTTAATTTTCTGGAGAAGTAATATACAGGATGTAAGATGTTATCATGTTCCTGTAACAGAACTGCTCCAATCGCTACGGAGCTCGCGTCTGTGCGTAATCTGAAAGAAATAAGAAAATTTGGCAATTTGAGAATGGGATTCTTTAAACTATTCTCAGAGAAATAAGATAATACTTTCCGGAATGCAAATTTTAGGCATTCATTGCTTACAATTTTCTCGGGTTGATCTTTTGTTAGTAAGTTAGTAAATACTTCGGTCAGTTCAGCAAAATCTGGTATGAACTACCTATAATAATTTATAAGTCCCAACAAACTTCTGACTTGCTTTTTCGTAGTCGGAAGTGAGAGTTTTAGTATCTTGGACACAATGTTATCGTCTGTCGTGACAAAGCAATTAGATATTTTGTACCCCAAAAAGGATATTTCCTGATAGGCTATGTCTACTTTTGCAGGCTTTACCGTCAGTCCGTGCTGTCTAATGCGTTCAAATGTCTGTTCTAATGTCTTTATGTGGTCTGTCATTGTCTTTGTGTGAACACAAATGTCGTCTATGTAACAGATAATATTCGGTATGTCTACTAGTAGAAGTCGTGTCATACGTACGAATGTTGCTGGGGTATTGACAAGCCCAAATGGAAGTTTGCACCATTCGTACAGTCCCCAAGGTGTGGCAAAAGCTGTCAGATGTCTGCTCTGTTCGTCTACTGCTATTTGCCAGTAACCTTTTGTCATGTCTACCTTCGTAAAGAACCTAGCGTCTGTCAGTTCTGTCAATAGATCTTCAGAGTTTGCCATTGGCTCTAATTCTAAAAGAGTTATCTTATTTAATTTCCTATAGTCGACACAGAGTCTTATTGTGTTGTCCTTTTTGCGTACTATGACCATTGGAGATGAGAAATTTGATTGGGATCGTCTAATGATGTTGTTTTTCTCTAAGCTGATGATCTCTTGATGTAAGTGTTCTTTGTAATGCAATGGAATGGTGTATGGTCTGCATTTTATAGGTGTATTTGACGTGAGTGTGATGTGATGTTGTACTAATTCTGTTTGTCCTGGGTTGTTGGAGAAAATGGTGTTGTACTGTTGTATGAGCTGTTTCCAACTGTCTGTTTCTGCTTGAGTTAACTTTGGGTTGATCTTAATTCCCTTCAAGCAGTTTGTTGTGTCTAATGCAGGTGTTGGAATTTCGTCACTAGCCTCGTCATCTTCATGGTCTATTATCACTGTAATGCTGTTGTATCGTCTTGTTCGTTGTCTCTGTTGTAATATGGTCTTAGCATATTGACGTGGAATATTTTGTGTTTGTCTTTTATTTGGATATCATAGTCTACAGGTGAAATCTGTCTCGTCACTTTAAATGGTCCTTGCCAAGAATCAGTCAATAAGTGTCTGTCACTAGGTAGAAGAAGAAGAACGTCCTGTCCAGGTGTCAACGTTATTGTCCTGTTACCTTTGTCAGCATATTGTCTATATGTAGCACCAGATAATTTTAGTGCATCCTTTGCAATTATACAAGATTTGATAATTCTTTCACGCAATGATGTAACGTATACGTATGATGATACTCAACTTCCAGGCCACCACTGACTACGGCGACCTCAACAAGAGGGGAATCAGTTTGTTCACAGAAATCCCGCCTGAAAGAACTTGCAAACACGCAGATATCCCAATTACATATTGTGTTTGCAATCCGCTGACCCCAGCAAATATCAGCTCGAATTTATCCCAAGCTGTGGCGTCTCTGTCCTAGAAAAGCTGTCGAGCCTACTCGGCGATTTCCGGGCAAAATGTCAACAGTTGTCTTTGAAATCTCTGCAGAATGTCATGGTCGTTCAGCCAGGTGACCGAGCTTCAAAAGCTGCAGCCAAAGGCAAGACCTTCTACCAACTAACGCTGATGACCACCCCAGGAGACGCTGTGTACGAGGCCAAACTCACTTACCAATACACCAGCAAAGCTATTCAGGTCATAGGGGACATCACTCGACTGAATATGTATAGAGGCCAGGCGGAATGTGTCAATGATTGGAAACTAATACCGTATTGCTACTGCAGGAAATAACATGCCTTTAGCCTCAAGTGCCAAGCAGCCTGTCCAGGGTGATCATGAAACTGCATACTCCTCATTTTCTGTAACTATTTATTTAACGATAAACTTCCTGACCTACATATGTGAACAGTATATTCCCTCCACGCCTCCCGGCTTCCGCCAGTTGTTACATTCTATTCCAGTGTTTCCTTACTCATGACGTCACAAATGAACGAACGAACTTTATTTTCAAAGGGTAACAAATTGAGCAAGCAAGCCCGTCTAACATTGGGCCCTTCCAATCACTCATCTTTCGTTCATCAATAGTGCATGATACACAAACAATTCAACAAGTTGTTGTGCTGGGAAACGAGTAAGCGGATAATTTGTCTGCATCTGCACCGTTGGGCACTGGTGCACGATAAGGCAGATGTGGTCGAGGCCCGTTGATATCCTGTGTACATTGTGGGATCATGTGTATAAAGTGGGATCACCTGTACAGTGTGGGATCATCTGTATAGTGTGGGTTCATGTGTATAGTAAGGGAAAATATGTATAGTGTGGGATCAGATGTGCAATGTGGGATTATCAGTATAGTGTGGAATCATCTGTATAGTGTGGGATCATGTGTATAGTATTGCATCAACGTATAGTCTGGGATAATATGTATAGTGTGGGATCATCTAAATAATCTAGGATCATCTGTCTCATTGGCACCTTGCCGTCTTGACAGACGATAGTTTGTGCTTCAAAAAGGCATAATAACTTTTACCTATGGCGGTAGCGAATGTGACTGAAAAGGCCAATTCGAGCTGTAAATGTTCGTTCACAGTGGGTGCATGTGAACACGTGATAATTTCCACCATTATGCACCATCTTACGTCGCAAACGCTCGGTGTGTGACTTATCTGCAATAATTTTCTCCTTTGTCTTTATTCCATTTCTGATGTTTGCCCTCCACGCAACACGTTCAGCGGCGACTTGCTCCCAATGTGCATTATCAATGCCTGTATCAATCATGTCCCGCTTACACACATCTTTGTATCGTAGTAGAGGCCGACCCTGAGATCTCTTACCCATCTGTAATTCACCAAAAAAGATGTCCTATGGTATTCTAGCATCATCCATCCTCCTAATATGTCCTATCCATCTAAGTCTACGAAGACTGAGCATGGAATAAACCGTCACACAACCTGATCTTTCCAATACTTCAGTATTTGTGATTTTATCTTGCCACTTAATACCAAGAATTCTTCGCAGACAATGCATATGAAAGCTGTTTAAACGTATCTTGGTGTGAGTAAGTTTTCCAAGTTTCACTGCCATAAAGAAGAGTACTAAGGACACATGCTTGATAGACAAGGACTTTTGTTTTGGCAGTAAGCTTCCTGTTCTCCCAGACTCTTTTTCTTAACCTGTTTATTGTTGTTACTGCCTTACCAATCCGGATGTTGATTTCTTGATCTAGGGATAATTTGCTATTTACCACTGATCCTAGATATGTAAAATGGTCTACCATCTCTAGTTCGGCGTCGTCAATAAAGATTAATGGTACCCCATGTGCACCTTGTGACATAATCTGTATCTTCTTTTTGCTAATTGTTAAACCAAATTCAGAACAAGCGTTGGATTGATTGATTGATTGATTTAGGAATCGAAATCACAGAATTCGGGGCATTCCCATAAGCGCTCCGTCCCCATCCTCAGCAGCTAGCGAAGAGTTCCAACACCAATAGTACCAATAGCAATCTGATTATATGTCCGTCTCGCCTCTCCTCTGAGCGTCGAGCGTCGGCCAGATCCCCTCGTCACCCCTCGCTGTCTCATTCTTGCCAGACCATGGTGATCCATTTGCTCCTCCGAAGTGTACACGTGCTCCCACAAGGCCGCAACCACGTCTGCCTTGTCATGTATCAATACTCCACCAAGTTCTGCAGAGCCAGCCAATCTGTCCGCCTGTTCATTCCCCAGCACTCCGGCATGCCCCGGAAAAAAGATCCAGGCGATGCTTGCCACCCGTGACCTCCGAAGCGAAGCAAGCCACTCCTTCCGAAGCTTCTTAATGTGTGGCTATCCCTTTCTCTGTAAGAGTTAACGTCTTTCAAGATATAGCTTCATCTAGCCACCTACATGTAGCTTCATTAACACAGCTTCACCTAGCCACTATTCTACATGTAGCTTCATTAACACAAAATCAAATCAAATCAAATCAACTTTATTTTAAAAGGGTCACAAATTGGGCACGCAGGCCCGTCTTACATTCGGCCCTTCCAATCACTCATCTTTCGTTCATCAAGAGCATTATACAATCACATATGAAGAAAAAAAGAACATTGTGAAATGAATGCTGTAAACATACATAAGACAAATTACCATGTTATGAGGAAAATCTCCCACCTACCAAAACATCACCCAGCTTCATGCATAGCTTCATGTAGCCAATATTCTACATGTAGCTTCATTAACACAGCTTTATCTAGCAAATTCTCTACACGTAGTTTTATTAACACAGCTTCATCTAACCACCACTCTACATGTAGCTTCATTAACACAGCTGCATCTAGCCACCACTCTAGCGCGCCACGGAAGGGAAACACTGGCCACCTGCCCTCCAAGCACTCAGGCTGACACCAATGTGATGGTCCTACCACTTCACATACCCACATCAGGCTTCTCCTAAGTGTGATTCCGTCACTTGGCACGTAGGGGAACGTCCGGGATACGTGCCAAGTGACGGAATTACACTTATCCGACATCTTGGGATTTGTCCAGTGTGAAATATTTATTATGGCTCGTACAAACACCTTACGATTCACAGATCTAATATGCACACAACCCACAAGTCCTTTGCGTCCTTAGACAACACAGTCACCTTTATTGTAGAACAGTATCACACGTGGCTGTCATACACCGCCGGATTCTTGCCGTACCGCGTTCTGCGTATAACCAGCACACCCACTGACTACAAAACACAATGCATGGTTAATCTAATCGTCAGTAGGAACTTTGGTTAATGCATCTTCTAGGTCTTACGAATGTACAATTCACTGGTTAACGTGCTTAATAGTTCTATCTACTCACGCATATCAATTGTGACCAACCAGTCTTTGTCACGGCGTGTCTCTGCCCGCCATTCTGGTAGAGGTGTTATCAAAATTGTCAACTGTCTTGCCACCATTTGTCGGCTTTTACAGCCCATCGCCAGGTGTCAGCTTCAGTGTGTTGCTTTATAATCGCCAACTTTCAGAACAGGAACATTCTTTAACTTTGGACTGCGTCCTTGATGATTTCACTCGTTTCAATTGCCTTCAAACGCTTTCACACACTTCCAAATCGACCTGCCTCTTCCATGTCTCAGCGCCGTCTCCCGAACACTCGTTTTCCGGTCATGGCTTGGGCGCAGTCATGATGTGACCTCATTAACTCCGCCCACTCGTGCTACCGGTGTCAGCTTGATTTTCAACTCCGTGTCTTAGTGACATCTGTTTAGTTTCTATTTCTCGTATCCATCTCATGGCTACGAGGCAGTAAGGGGAAATTATGAGAAAGAACTAACTGAAATCTGTGTAAAATTTCCTATAGAAATAAAGACAGTGGAAGAAGAATGGGAGATGTTAAAATCAAGCATTTTAAATACTGCAAAAATGACATGTGGAACCACGATAAAACGCAAAACACGGATAAATAAAATAACAGGTTGGTGGAACGCAGAGGTAAAGAAATCGGTAAAAGACCATAAGGAAAAAATATAAAAAGTGGTTGAAGAGCAAACAGTAATGTGATTACATGGAATATAGAATAGCGAGAAGATATGTGAATAGAATAGTAAAGAGTGAAAAATAAACAGATTGGGACGAGTATGGAAACACCCTAAATAATAACTACAAGGAGGCAACTAGAAATTTCTACAAAAACATAAGTGCAATGCGAACTAGAGGAGAACCCCTTGACCCAACTAAAGTAAGTAACAGCGAAAATTGTGAACCAATAAGCGAACAAAAACAAATCCTATTAAGATGGAAGCAGTATTTCGAACAACTTCTCAACATCTCATCAGTTGTCACAGGAATTCAACAAACCTAAATAGATGACACCGAAGAACTAGAACTAGACATACTTAAAAAAGAAATTATAGAAGCCATCAGATTAGCCCCACTGAAAAAATCACCGGGACAAGATGAAATGCCAAATGAACTAGTTAAAGCAGCAAGAGAAGTAGGAACAACATGGCTGCATAGACTATTCAACTATTAATGGGTAGAACAACAGACACCACGAGACTGGGGAAACGCCATAATTATCCCAATTTGGAAAAACAAAGGCAGCAAAAGAGACTGCACACAATACAGAGGCATTTCACTGTTGAGTCATACTGGGATAATTATTTTGCAAAATTCTTGAGAAAAGATTACGAACAACTATAGACCCCAGCTAAGTGAAACACAACTTAGAATTAGGGAAAACAAAGGATGCACAGATGCCATTTTTGCTCTTAGACAATTTATAGAAAAATCAATCGAAATCAATGAAACACTCTACTTAGCCTTTGTCGACCAAGAAAAGGCATTTTATAGAGTAGATAGAAACAAGCTGTGGGAAATCCTTAAATAATATGGAGTTAGTACACATCTAACAAACCTACGTAGAAGCTTATACAACAACAGTGAATGCATAGTGAGAGCAACTGAACGACACTGAGAACCCTTCACCATAAGATATGGAATACGACAAGGTTGTGTCCTGTCCCCTTTCTTGTTCATAACATATATAGACAAAATATGTAAAGAAACCAGTCAAACTGAGACCGCAAGAATACCGCATGACGAGAACAGAAGAAGAACCATCTGCAAATCTAACTATTAAAGAATTCCTGTTTGCGGACGACCAGGCACTAATAGCAAAATCAGAAGATGAATTACAAGACCACATGAATAGTCTAAACGAAATGTGTAGGGAACACAACATGAAAATTAGCACAAGCAAAGCAGAGGTAATGACTATAACAAAAGAATAAAACACGACATCAATTCACCTAAACGAACATCCCTTGATACAAGTAAAGTGTTTCAAGTACCTAGGAAGTATAATATCATCAAATGGCATATCAGAAGACGAGATCGAAAATAGATGCAATAAGGCAAAGCTGCTCATTGGACAAATGGCACCAATACTAAAGAACAAACATGTATCAATAACTACTAAGAAAGCACTTTACAACACAATCTTCCTACCAACTCTATGCTACCAATGCCAAACCTGGACAAAAAGAGAGAAAAGAAAAATCACAACAACAGAAATGAGATTCCTGAGAAGAATACTCAACGTATGAAGAAGAGATATTTTCTTCTTCTTTCGTTCGCTTGAAATATGTCTATAGCTGCAATGTCGTCTCTTGTATGAATCTAACAGTCTTTTTTAGTTCACTCAGCGGTCCATAGAGTTTACCTTCCACTGTCGTCTCTCTAGGCCAGAAGGTTCGCCTGGATATGTTATATTTTGGGCAGTCTTGAAGTATGTGCTCTGCTGTCTGAGACGCCAATCCACATGTGCACATGGCTATGTGTCACGAATCTGGAATTGTGTATACATGTGGTTGCGTCGTAATCTGTTGTGTCCTGTTCTGAGGCGCAGAATAATGACCTGTTCTGGTCTGTCCATAACGTGGTAGTCGTCTTGAGTAGGGCTTGGTGGCCTTCTGACTGATTTGATCATTCTTTTCTTTTGGTGGAATGTAATGGGCACATCAGGCTGTTCTTCTTTTGCTCCTTCCTTAGCCAATCGAAGAAGAGAACCAAAGAAGATATAAGATCAGAAACGAAGAAATTAGGACTAAAGTGGGGGTTATAGCAGCACTAGATTTTATTAGAAAGCAGTAAGTCAAATGGTTTGGCCATGCAAGTAGGTTACCAGTCAACAGCATCCCACAACAAGCAATGATGTCCAGATCAGATGGAAACAGAGAAAGAGGCCGACCACGTAAACTTTGGACGCAGGGAATAGCAGAGTCCATGGGAATATCGATACATGAAGCCCATAATCGGGCACTCTCACGATGTTTATACTTCACCTCGACACCGCAAGGTACAAGAGGAACATGATGAGATGAGATGAGATGAGACTGCACGAAAGAGTTCCAACAGTATACTCTAGGTGTGAATGAGAATACATGGAATACATGGACTCTGTATTGGAACTGCGCCAGGGTAAAATTCTAGAAAACATGGTTTACAGGAATAACATTGGAGCGCTCCAGGAGACGAGACTGGGATATCCGCTACTCCCAATTGCCGGCTTCAGATTTTTCTACAACTGACGACATCTGGGAATGGCCATTCTCATTCGCAACAGCATGGTGGCTTCAGAGCAAGACATGCCCAATTTGGACAATGACGACATACAAATACAGGCGGTAGGAGTTCAATCCGGTCTACCATTCGTGTTGGTTAATGTTTATGCGAGCAATGCGAGTGTGGATTTCCAGAAGTGGCAGTGCTTAAGTGACATATTAAGTCACGAGAGAAATGGTATTTTCTGTGGCGATTTCAACGCTAAAGGCAGATCTTGGGGAAACATTTCCTCCAACACGCAGGGGGAGGAGCTCAAGATTGCACTTGAAACCATTGACCTGGTTTGTATCAACAGTGGCTGTGCCACCAGGACAGCAAGCCATCCATGTGATGAGGACAGTGCTATTGACCTGGCGCTGGTTTCTCCTTCACTCACTACAGTGTGTAGTTGGGGTGTCCTAGGGCACCACGGCAGCGACAACCATCCTTGCAGCATATTGGTTGAGAAAGGCAGAACCAGGCAGCACAAGTTAATGGTCAAGACTTTCCAGTAAGACAGTACAGAGCAAGATGTGGTGAGCAAAATAAGACGTGACTAGCGCAGAAAGCTTCAGGGCAGGGGGAAAAAATCTGGGAGCAGCCACCTTGGTGGAATTTCGAGGTGGAGACGGCTTGGGTTGATAAGCGTAGTGCTGTAAGGAGATGGCAAAATGCCTAGAAGAACATAGCTGGCCATCCTAGTCTCTGCATGCACTTAGAAAGTGAGATGCACACACAAGTAAGCTATTTTTAAAAAAAAAACTGGTCAATGTGGTTAAAAGTGAAAAGTGGGCAGAGGTATGTCAAAGAGTAAGCACAGATAATTTACTGAAATTGTTCTGGCGACTACATAAAAGCATGAGCCGGGTAGTCAAGAATAAGAGCATTTCCTACTTCCAAGGTGCTGACCTCATCTGGCAGAGGACTGACGAGGACAAGGGCAAAGCCCTCTTTGAACGCTATCTAGAGCAACTAGACAGACATAGGCGTCCGAAATCTTGCCAAGGAGGTCATCTCGGACAGGTGCAAGGCCCAGAACACTTCGGATGAAGACACAGTGACAGTGAAAGAAATCAAGGCTGTGCTTCGACGATCAAAGAACAGCACTCCAGGGGCAGATGGCATAAGATACGACGACATCAATAGGTGTACCGACAATGAGCTAGAGGAAACTATCAGACATGTGCACCAACAGTATAGGGAGTGCAAGCATCAAGGAGGAGTAGTTACACAGCTATCTGATTCCCTTGCCGAAGCCTGGCAAAGACCACACACAAATTCAGGGATATAGAATATAACCATGCAGAATACAATAGGCACGCTGCTGAAGAAGTTAATTGCCAGAAAAATATCAAGCCAGTTAGAGGGGTAAGGTGTTTTCTCACCTACCGTCCAATAAGAGAAACCTGGACCAATGCATCAGTTTTTTGCCCATGATGTCTATGAAGGTTTCCACTCAGGCATTGAAACGTTTGCTGCAGCGATTGATCTTGAGGACGCGTACAATAGAGTACCATTGGACTTTTTAATGCTTCAGCTTCTTGAACTCAATATAAGTCCATTCCTCTTTAGTTGAATCGCTGCAGCCCTTTTCCAACGGAAAGTAGTTTTCAGATGTGGCAGTTGGACTTCGGAACCAACAACAATATATCCTGGCCTACCACAGGGATCACCATTATCTCCGGTACTGTTCAACGCCTACACAGTGAGAATCACCAGTGAGCAGATCACTGGACCTGGTAGGACATTATCATATGCCGATGATGTTTTAGTGTATCGTCAGGGGAAAGATAGGAATCAGGTTGCTCTGGAACTACAAATCGAACTCAGTCGCATAAGTATTTGGTGTCATGAAGCTGGGGCAATGGTCAACCCAACAAAGACAACAGTGACTTGATTCACTTTGAATAATCATATTGTCAACACTCCAACATCAACTGTTAATCTGTGTTCAGAGACGGTGGGAAGAACGCAGGCAATGAATTAACTGCGGATACGTTTTGATCGAAGCCTTGCTTATAAAGTGCACATAGACCAGGTGATAACAAAGGCCAAGCGGGTTTGGCTGCGATGCGGGTGATGGTGGCAGCAAACTGTGAGCAGCGCCATCTATGTCTTCTATACGAGGGGCTGGTCATGTCTGTTTTGGAGTATGCGATGGCAATCCTGACTCTCAGCCGTAATCAGTTAGAAAGAATGGAAAGGATTCAGAATGAAGCTAGGCGCATAATTCTTGGATGTGCAAAAGATACAGCATGCAGGGCGATGCGCTACCTTCTTGATTTTCCAACCATTGAAGACAGAACACAAATTTGCAGAGCACGCGCCTACCTCAGAGTTAACGCAAACACACAACATCCACTGCATAGTGAAATTATGAAGGTGAAGGGCAGCAGGTTAAAAAGAGGACGGTCGTGGATGGGTCAAGCCGAAGACATTCTTCAACAGGTGTGTTCACTTGAGGACTTAGAACCTGGCGAGGAGTGGGTACAAGTGCCAACATATTTCTGTACGTCCTTTTCAGTTTGCATCCAAATAGACAGAAAATGCAGACAAGAATATCCGTCTGCTGTGGAGGTGGAAGTACAAGCGTTGATTTTCGAGAATTCGCTAGACGGTGATGCGGTCATATACACAGATGGGTCGGTCGTCCGACATGTGAGAAGCTCATGGGCCTTTACAGCTCGGGCCGGAGGGAGAATTGTGAAGAAGGACTATGGTGCTTTTGCTGAGACCACAAGTAGCCTGACTATGGAAGCAATGGCAGTAAGTAAGGAAGTAACATGGCTTGAGACATAGACATTCAATTGGGCATGTTTCCTCTAGCAACTCAAAGAGCATGCTCAAGAGGATAGAGACGGGGTGGATCCGAAGAGAAGAGAATGGTTGCTGTCTCTGGAGCGGTCTCGGCTGACAAAGATTAGTTTCATCTTCGTGCCAGGACATGCGGGAGTACACGGAAATGAGCGGGCTGACAAGCTCGCAGGTGAGGCTACTGTGGAGGGCGGACGCGCCATGAACTAGGTTGACATTCTGAATGCTCTACGAGAAGTAAGACTTTTGCGAGAACCAAGTGATGACTGTGAATCTACAACAATGGCCAGACTGCGAGAGCAGCAAATTAAATGAGGGGTGGCCAAACAAGAACACTACGCAAGAAGCCGAAGAAGATTGACAAACCAACACAGAACTGGTTCGTTAGCCGCTACACGCTGCGGGATTTGCTGAGGAGGGGATCCGAGCACTTATGGACTGAATGGTTAGAAGTTAAATATGGATGATCTGTCGACTAACTAACTAACTAACTAACTAGCTAACTAACTAACTATACATGGAAGAGTTCTACCTAGGCCAAACTAATTTCCACCTGTTTGGACAACTCAAAGAGTCATTGAGAGGACAGACATGTCGGTCCAATGAAGAAGTACAACAGATAGTTAATGGGTGGTTACACGACCAAAAGAATTTTATTTTAAACGAAACCAAAGCCCTTTATCGGCGCTGGGGGAAATACATTAAATGCAATGGTTACTACATTGAAAACTGATACGGTCGTTCTTTACTTTTTCAGAATATATTCACCACACATAAAAAAAAAAAAAAAACACTTAAGGTTTTCATTTGAAGCCCCCTCGTATACATATACCAACACACATATACGAACATAGTGATAATATCTGACAGTGTCTCTCAAAAAGGTCCACCGCTTTGATTCCGCCACCCTTTCTCTCTCTCTCTCTCTCTCTGTCTGTCTGTCTGTCTGTCTGTCTGTCTGTTTCTCTCTCACTCTCTGTCTGTCTGTCTGTTTCTCTCTCTCTCTCTCTCTGTCTGCCTGTCTGTCTGTCTGTCTGTCTGTCTGTCTGTCTGTCTGTCTGTTTCTCTCTGTCTGTCTGTCTGTCTGTTTCTCTCTCTCTCTCTCTCTCTCTCTCTCTCTCTCTCTCTCTCTCTCTCTCTCTCTCTCTCTCTCTCTCTCTCTTCCCCTCTAATCTCTATCTCTTTCCTCTATCGAGCCGGCAGAACTCTTATATAATCGAACAAGTCTCTACGTTCCAATTGCTGCCTTTACCTTATCGGTCATGTCAAGGTGAATGGAGTGTCCTGAGGCTACGTCACGAGGTTTCTTTACAGCCGCTCGGTCACCAAAGTTGGTTCAGCAAATTAAACGTGTTTAAAAGTGTCAGTATAAGTGCTTCTGATTGCCGAGCTTACTTGCCGGTGATTGGTTTCTGTTCAAATGGGAGGTAAGATTTGGCGAGACATTAAATTCAGCGGTGGATCAGTTATCGACATGTTACACATACAAAGTAAATCGCTTTACCTGATGCTTCCAGAAAACGATAAAATAGAGCAAGGGTGGGCAAACTTTTTGTGCGTAAGGCCACATTGACAATTTTAAAGCTTTGGGGAGCCGCATATATATTATGTCCTTTTTGTTTACAGCAAACTATCACAATAAGTAATTATGAATTATTTATAGATTATTAAACAGTATAAATAACTAATTATTCCAATTTAATTTTACTTATACGCTTATTCATTATATGTTACAATATGGACAAAAACTGTTACTAATTTGTTAACAAGATTTTACAATTTTTTATTATAATAATTTTTTTTAAAATTATCTATTGTTGTGTGTCCATCAAGAATGATGATGACCATTCATTGCATCCAGTGGGGAGTGAAAGTATGGACCATGAGTTCTAAGATGGCTGATATGGCCTATTTTGGCTCGAAATGTTCTTTGACAATGTGGGCAAGGAATACTTGACGTTCCATGAGGAGGATCTCCTGCAGTGGTTTTTCTGTCCAGCCTTTTCTTCACAGCTCTTGCAGTCCTTATTGCTTCACTAGTGACTGCACCCTTATGTAATGATGTACCCCACGAATTACAGTCTTTAGCAGCAGTCTCCCAGGTGTCAAGATGAATTCCAAAAGCTTTCAATGAGATTTTCAGTGTCTTTAAAGCGCTTCCTCTGGACGCCTTGGGATGGTTTACCACAAGGCAGTTCGCTGTACAAAATTCGTTTAGGGAACCTGTGATCTGGCATGCGAATCAAGTGACCAGCCCAGCGAATCTGATTCTTCATTAGTAGAGTGTGAATACTGGGCATGGACGCTCTTTCTAGAACTTCAGTTCTGAGATCTTGTCTTGCCATTTAATCTTCAATATCTTCCTAAAGCAGACTGTGTGGAAGGGATTTAATTTCCTAGCATGTCGCTTATAAACAGGCCAGGTTTCACAAGCATATAGCAGTGTGGGTGGCGGGGTAGGAGTATTCCCTATCAAAGGAGAAGTAAGGTGCCTCCTTCCCTCCGCTAGCCTACGGGACACCCTTTGGAAAGGTGGATGCCATACTGCAGGTTCCTCAGCATTAGTATATTCTGTCTAACAACTGTATGAACCAAACAGCAGGTAATAATTATATTTGGCTCAACAAGAACTAGTCAAGTTTATAGCAACTGGAGCCAACTGTGAACTTAAAAGACGAAGTAACTTCTAGGTTTGACAATACGAACGCTGTTTAATCCGACAGCTAAAACTGTTTGTTGTAGTCAATACGATTCTGAGCACTCAAATTGCATGTTGTTGCCAGGCTGGTGTTTAAGTTACCGTTACAGGAATACATATTCTAAATACCGACAAACCTGTTCTTTATAAGGTGTTCGCCATTGTCCTTATACCTCCGTACATGTCCTTCATTCGTTTACACTTCGCTGTTGCATAGATTCCGTCTAGGTTTCGGCCCGCCGTTTCTGAATATATGGCGCTATTGATCTTCTTCAACATCCTTCCATCTGGTGTTAACTTTATAGCCATTGATAAATGCCAACAAGTCCGTAGCCAAGTTAATTTGCTCCAGAATCACAATTGCACGGCCTTCTCTGTCGAGAACTCCACAGCGTCTGGTTGTTGTTACTTGACATCAGAATGACGTTACTCTGTTGACAACTTGTCTCCTAGTTTTTCTCTAGGTGGCTTCGGCTTACAGGATTTTTCACGTACTTTCTGTGACGCAATATTCGGGCACTAGCTATGTGGCAGTGGAGTACCCGTTTAGCCCCCCGATCAGGGTTACGTGAAGCCTTGGGTGCAGGTGGTGGATGAAGTTGAAGAGCAGCCAACAGATAGTTGTAGGTTATGGTCTCCAGCTTCACGATGGTAGGCAGAGGATCTCTGTTTTGGGAGACAATGGCTACGGTCATCGACCATTATGGTCAATGCTAGGAAGGAAAGTAATGGCAACCTACCTTCTTTACAAATGCCAAGAATAACATGTACTGCAGTCTTATCGATAAACAGAGAAACGGCGTAAATGGGTGCTCCACAGGAGCAGCCTCGCCGGTAGGGGTAGTCATGTGCACCAGGGGACTCCAGACCGTCAACAGGCGACTGAGTGCAAAAGAATATCAACATTGAAAGTAGGAACTTGGAATGTAAGAACTATGAATGGGGACGGAAAGTTTGATAACATTAAGAATGAAATTAGAAGATTAAATATTAACCTGTTAGGTATATGTGAGGCCAGATGGACAGGAATGGGCATTATAACTTCTGAGGAATATAGAATAATCTATTCTGGTGGGGAGAAACAACAGCGAGGCGTAGCAATTATAATGGATTCAGAGAGATAAAGATCGATCATAGGATATTGGACTGTATCAGACAGAGTGTTACTGGTAAAGTTGAGTGGAAGACCTTTTGATGTCGACGTCATACAAGTTTATGCACCAACAGCAGACAGCTGCGATGACAGCACTGATGAATGTTATAATAATTTAGAGAAAGCCTTCAAGAAATGCAAGAATTATGTAAGTAAATATCATAATGGGTGACTTGAATGCCAAAGTTGGAAATCAGCAGGACGGGTGCATAGTAGGCAAGTATGGATTAGTGGAACAGAATGAGAGAGGTTGCAGACTTGTACTGTTGGCAAAAGAACAGGATTTGATTATTGGAAACACCTGGTATAAACAGCACCCAAGGAGATTATGGACATGGAGGAGTCCTGATCATAAGATCAGAAATCAGATTGACTATATTTTCATCAACAGAAGATTTCGAAATGCCTTAAAAGTTGCAAAAACTAAACCACAGAGACCATAGATTAATCTTAAGCAATTTACATATAAAATTAAAGAAAGTCAAATATTCACCAAGAAACGCAAAATTTGATCTACAGGCACTGAAGAGTGAGGATATAAAAGAAAAATTCAACGTAGAGAGCGGATTTGATGCATTGTCCTATATGGAAATATTATTTCAAGACGTCAGTGACCAATGGGCAACTTTAAAGAAATCAGTCAAACAAGCTGCATAAACAACCATCACAAAAATAAAGAAAATAGGATGCAAGAAATGGATGACAGAAGACATCTTAAAACGTATGAAAATAAGAAGAAATAACAAAAATAAGAAGGAAAAATATGAAGAGATTCACAGGAAAATTAGAAAGATATGCAAAGTGGCAAAAGAAACATGGCTTAATGAAAATTGCAAGGAAATTGAAAATCAACACAACACCCGGAATACCAAGTTAATACACAAAAGAATTAATGACATCATCAACAAAAGAACACACACACATCAACGGGTTGCCTAAAAACCAAAGATGGCACAATCATAATAGAAAAGATCAGATTTTACATGCACGGTCAGCTTATATGAAAGACCTTTATGATGATACAAGAGAAGAACAATATGATCTTCGGAATAATAATGAAGGACCATCAATTTTGAAGATGGAAGTTCAGAATGCCCTTAACCATATAAAAACTGTCAAATCAAGAGGATAGAGGAGGGGTCGACCCGAAGAGAATGGTTGCTGCCTCTGGAGCGTTCTAGACTGGCAAAGATTAGTTTCATCTTCGTGCCAGGGCATGCGGGAGTACAAGGAAATGAGCGGGCTGACAAGCTCGCAGGTAAGGCTAAGGTGGAGGGCGGACGCGCCATGGACCTGGCCGACATTCTGAATGCTCTACGAGAAGTAAGACTTTTGCGAGAACCAAGTGATGACTGTGAATCTACAACAATGGCCAGACTGCGGGAGCAGCAAATTAAAAGAGGGGTGGCCAAACAAGAACACTACGCAGGAAGCCAAAGAGGATTGATAAACCAACACAGAACTGGCGTCGTTAGCCGCTACACGTTGCGGGATTTGCTGAGGAGGGGATCCGAGCACTTATGGACTGAATGGTTCGATGTGCAATGAGGATGATCTGTCGACTAACTAACTAACTAACTAACTAACTAAAACTGGCAAGACCCCGGGTACAGATAACATCAAAACAGAAATGATCAATGCCTTAGAAGAATATGGAATAGATCAAGTCACCAGACTGCTGAACGCAATATACGATACTGGAGATATACCTCCTGAATTATGTAATTCTATATTTATTGCAATCCCGAAGAAATCAGGAGCCCTGGAGTGTGATCAACATCGAACAATTAGTATAATGAGCCACATCACGAAGATCCTGCTGAGAATTATCATGCAAAGAGTTAGGAAGAAAATACAACCTGAAATAGGAGAAGAACAATGTGGGTTTGTAGAAGGCAAGGGCACAGTAAATGCTGTGTATATACTGAGAACAGTAATTGAGCGTTCTATAGAAGTAAACAAGGATCTATATCTTTGCTTTATTGACTACACAAAGGCTTTCGATAAAGTGAGACATGTCGACATGATAACGATGCTTGAAGATCTACAAATTGATGGAAAAGACATTAGACTTGTAAAATAACATATATTGGAAACAAGAAGCTGCCATCAGAATTGAGAACGATGTAGTTAGTTAGTTAGTTAGTTAGTCGACAGATCATCCTCATTGCACATCGAACCATTCAGTCCATAAGTGCTCGGATCCCCTCCTCAGCAAATCCCGCAGCGTGTAGCGGCTAACGACACCAGTTCTGTGTTGGTTTATCAATCTTCTTTGGCTTCCTGCGTAGTGTTCTTGTTTGGCCACACCTCTTTTAATTTGCTGCTCTCGCAGTCTGGCCATTGTTGTAGATTCACAGTCATCACTTGGTTCTCGCAAAAGTCTTACTTCTCGTAGAGCATTCAGAATGTCGGCCTGGTCCATGGCGCGTCCGCCCTCCACAGTAGTCTCACCTGTGAGCTTGTCAGCCCGCCCATTTCCTTGTACTCCCGCATGCCCTGGCACGAAGATGAAACTAATCTTTGCCAGTCGAGACCGCTCCAGAGGCAGCAACCATTCTCTTCGGATCGACCCCTCCTCTATCCTCTTGATCATGTTCATTGAGTCGCTAAGGAAACAAGCCCTAGTGAATGTCTGTGTCTCGAGCCATGTTATTGATTTACTTACTGCCATGACTTCCATGGTCAGGCTACTTGTGGTTTCAGTAAAAGCACCAGAGTCCTCCTTCACAATTCTCCCTCCGGCCCGAGCTGTAAAGGCCCATGAGCTTCTCACATGTCGGACGATCTGTGTAGATGACCGCGTCACCGTCTAGCGAATTCTCGAAAATCAACGCTTGTACTTCAGCCTCAACAGCAGCCGGATTTTCTTGTCTGCATTTTCTGTCAAGTTGGATGCAAACTGAAAAGGATGTGCAGAAGTCTGTTGGCACTTGCACCCACTCCTCGAACGATGTAGGCCAACATCAGTCTATTAAAAGAGGAGTGAGACATGGATGTGTAATATCTCCAGATCTTTTTTTTTTTTCATGTACAGTGAGAATATTTTTAGAAATATAGAAGATATGGAAGGAATCAACATTGGGGGAAGATACATCAAACGAACGAACGAACGAACGAACGAACAAACTTATTTTCAAAGGGATAAGAATTGGGCATGCAGGCCCGTCTAACATTCTGCCCTTCTATCACTCTCTTTCATACATTATTTCATTCACACATCATTCAAGGCTATCAGAGAACAGCAAAAATATAAAAAGATATGCACTATAAAGGCATGGGCAAAATGCGAACATCAATACTATACGACTTAGTAATATTAGCTTATGGTGTGGCACTTGTTATTAGCCATGTGGAATATACTGACCTACCAAAATGGGACTGGCTGTTATGCTACAGTTTTGTTATTATTATTATTTGTATTATTAATGGTGTGTGGATACATCAATAACATTAGATATGCAGATGATACAGTCTTGATTGCATACAATGAACAGGACCTGCAACATTTAGTAGATGCGGTTGTTGCACACAGTGAACAACTAGGGTTAGAACTGAATTGTAAGAAGATACATATTATGGTCGTCACTGGGAAGAAGGAAATACCACAATGTGATATACGAATAAATGGGCATATTCTTAAGCAAGTGAATCGATACAGTTATCTCGGCTCAGTCATAACATCTGATGGGAGATGCCTCGAAGAGATTAGAACAAGAATTGCCATGGTGAAAGTAGCATTTTGCAAGATGGAAAACATACTGACCAATAAAAAGATGTCAATTGAAACGAGAAAAAGAGTGTTGAAGTGCTGCATAGAACTTATACTTTTGTATGGATGTGAAGAGTGGACAATGAGCAGCCAAGCTGAAAAACATATGATGGCTGTGGAAATATGGTTTCTGAGGAAAATGTAAAGAATACCATGAACAGACCGAAAACCAATGACCAAGTCCTTTAAGAAACAAATGAAGATCGTAAACTGATTAGAGTCATTAGACGTAGACAGTAAAACATTTTAGGTCATGTTATGAAAAGAAATGACTTGGAGAACTTGGTGACAACTGGCAAGATGCGAAGACCGAGAAGTAAATACCTGGATGGCTTGGTCTTATGGAATGGTCTAGACAGGAACACGGAGCTGATCCACGTCTCTGGTGATCAAGTGAGATGGCAGAACAGGACCGCCCACGCTTATCGACATGACACATGATAGATGTATAGCAGTGTGGATAATACAACTGCTTTGTAGACATTCAGCTTTGTTTGCAGGTTTATTCCATTTCTGTCCCACACATTCTTATACAGTCTGCCAAAGGCCGCTTTGGCCTTGGAGATTCTTGCATTCACTTCATCATCAATTGTGACAGCTTGTGACACAGTGCTGCCAAGATAGGTGAATTTGTCCACAACACTTAGTCTATGACCATTCACTTTGATATTCGGCACAATGTGATTATTCCCTGGAGCTGGCTGGTACATAACAACAGCCTTCTCCAAGTTGATATTGAGCCCAAAGGTGGCACAGGCATGTGAGAAAGGTGAAACATCGTGTTGCATGTCTGCCTCTGAGTTGGCATATTATCTATTAATGGCGTTAATTTAGAAAAAACCCGACTGCATTGTCACAACGTTTGTTGATTTCTTATGAGATGTATGTAACTGCTTGCACTTTTTGACAATATTCTTGAAATCTGAAGCAAGTTTACTTGTTGAAATTCGCATGGCAGCATGCAAGTTGCAGCCCGACAATAAAAGCTATTCTTAGATTTGTTGATCTTAACACTGAAGATGGGGGCACCCTCGTATACATATACCAACACACATACACAAATTTTATGGCAATATAGTGGCAATATAGTGGCAATATAGTGGCAATATAGTGGCAATATAGTGGCAATATAGTGGCAATATAGTGGCAATATAGTGGCAATATAGTGGCAATGTCTCTCATACAGGTCCAATGCTTGTTCGCAAATTTACGTTGATCCAAACAGTGATAACAGTTTAGCCGCAAAGTTTTTCAAGTCGGAAAATTATTCTTCTGATAAAGATACATAGATATCCAGCAAACTATGTGACTTGAATTTCTCTTTCAGGTCATGATTTGCATGCAAGTCAAGCAATCAATCAATCAATCATGTGCCATGCCGGAAAACGTGGGCGGTCATGACTCGCCATTTCACTCGATCACCAGTGTCGTGGATCAGCTCAGTGTTCCTGTCTCGTCTATGCCATGTGGCCAAGCCATCCAGGTATTTTCCTCTCGGTCTTCCTCTTGGTCTGTTCCCCTCGATCTTGGCAGTTGTCACTAAGTTCTCCAATCCATTTCTTCTCATACCATGTCCAAAACATTGTGACTGTCTACGTCTAATTTCTCTAATCAGTTTACGATGTTCATTCGTCTCCTGTAGTACTTGGTCATTGGTTTTCGGTCTGTTCATGGTATTCTTTGCATTTTCCTCAGAAACCACATTTCTGCAGCCATCAGATGCTTTTCAGCTTAACTGCTCATTGTCCACTCTTCACATCCATACAAAAGTATAAGTTCTATGCAGCACTTCAACACTCTTTTTCTCGTTTCAATTGACATCTTTTTATTGGTCAGAATGTTTTTCATCTTGCTAAAGGCTACTTTCACCATGGCGATTCTTGTTCTAATCTGTTCAAGGCATCTCCCATCAGATGTTATAACTGTTCCAAGATAATTGTACCGATTCACTTGTTGAAGAATATTTCCATTTACTTGTATATTACATTGTGGCACTTCTTCCTTCCTAATTACCTGGGGATACGGTTTGATCGAAGCCTTGCTTATAACGTGCACATAGACCAGGTGATAACAAAGGCCAAGCGGGGTTTGGCAGCGATGCGGATGATGGCGGCAGCAAACTGTGAGCAGCGCCATCTATGTCTTCTGTACGAGGGGCTGGTCATGTCTGTTTTGGAGTATGCAATGGCAATCCTGACTCTTAGCCATAAGCAGATAGAAAGGATGGAAAGGATACAGAATGAAGCTATGCGCATTATTCTTCGATGTACAAGAGATACAGCATGCAGGGCGATGCGCTACCTTCTTGATTTTCCAACCATTGAAGACAGAATACAAGTTTGCAGGGCACGCGCCTACCTCAGAATTAACGCAAACACACAACATCCACTGCACAGTGAAATTAGGAAGGTGAAGGGCAGCAGATTAAAAAGAGGACGGTCGTGGATGGGTCAAGCCGAAGACATTCTTCAACAGGTGTGTTCACTTGAGGACTTAGAACCTGGCGAGGAGTAGGTGCAAGTGCCAACAGACTTCTGCACATCCTTTTCAGTTTGCATCCAACTAGATAGAAAATGCAGACAAGAAAATCCGGCTGCTGTTGAGGCTGAAGTACAAGCGTTGATTTTCGAGAATTCGCTAGACGGTGACGCGGTCATCTACACAGATGGGTCGGTCGTCCGACATGTGAGAAGCTCATGGGCCTTTACAGCTCGGGCTGGGGGGAGAATTGTGAAGGAGAACTCTGGTGCTTTCACTGAAACCACAAGTAGCCTGACCATGGAAGTCATGGCAGTAAGTAAAGCAATAACATGGCTCGAGACACAGACATTCACTAGGGCTTGTTTCCTTAGCGACTCAATGAACATGATCAAGAGGATAGGGGAGGGGTCGATCCGAAGTGAATGGTTGCTGCCTCTGAAGCGGTCTCGGCTGGCAAAGATTAGTTTCATCTTCGTGCCAGGTCATGTGGGAGTACAAGGAAATGAGCGGGCTGACAAGCTCGCAGGTGAGGCTACTGTGGAGGGCGGACGCGCCATGGACCAGGCTGACATTCTGAATGCTCTACGAGAAGTGAGACTTTTGCGAGAACCAAGTGATGACTGTGAATCTACAACAATGGCCAGACTGCGGGAGCAGCAAATTAAAAGAGGGGTGGCCAAACAAGAACACTACGCAGGAAGCCAAAGAAGATTGATAAACCAACACAGAACTGGCGTCGTTAGCCGCTACACGCTGCAGGATTTGCTGAGGAGGGGATCCGAGCACTTATGGACTGAATGGTTCGATGTGCAACGAGGATGATCTGTCGACTAACTAACTAACTAACTAACTAACTTCTTCCTTCCTACTGACGACCATAACCTGAGTCTTTTTACAATTTAATTCTAACCCCAGTTGCTCACTGTGTACAACAACCGCATCTACTAATTGTTGCAGGTCCTGCGCATTGTCTGTAATTAATACTGTATCATCTGCATATCTAATGTTATTGATGTTTCGTCCTCCAATGCTGATTCCATTTATATCCTCTACATTTCTGAAAATATTTTCACTGTATAGGGGAAACAACGATCTGGAGACATTACACATCCCTGCCTAACACCTCTCTTAATAGGTTGATATTGTCCCACTTCATTATCAATCCTTATGGCAGCTTGTTGTTTCCAATATATGTTTTTTATAAGTCTAATGTCTTTCCCATCAATTTGTAGATCTGCAAGCATATCTACCATGTTGACATGTCTAACTCTATCAAAAGCCTTTGTATAGTTAATAAAGCAAAGGTGTATATCCATGCCTTGTTTACTTCTATAGCACGTTCAATAACTGTTCGCAGCATATACACAGCATTTACTGTACCCTTTCCTTCTACAAACCCACATTGTTCTTCCCCTATTTCAGGTTATATTTTCTTCATCACTCTTTGCATGATAATTCGTAGCAAAATCTTTGTGATGTGGCTCATTATACTAATTGGTCTATGTTGATCACATTCCAAGGTTCCTGATTTCTTTGGGATTGCAATAAATACAGAGTTACATAATTCAGAAGGTGTATCTCCAGTATCATATAATGTGTTCAGCAGTCTGGTGACTTGATCTAGTCCAAATTCTTCTAAAGCTTTAATCATTTCTGTTGTGATGTTATCTGCACCGGGGGCCTTGCAAGCTTTCATATGCTT
Organism: Cepaea hortensis; assembly: GCA_963921405.1. NCBI lineage: Eukaryota > Metazoa > Mollusca > Gastropoda > Stylommatophora > Helicidae > Cepaea > Cepaea hortensis. Next base: position 7,438,496 of record OY992890.1, read on the forward strand.
AAGAACATTTCGAACCTCCATCTTCAAAATTGGTGGCCCTTCATTATTAAATCGAATATCATACTGCTCCTCTCTGTTATCATTATACAGTTTGTTCACATACTCTGTCCATACATGTAGAATCTGATCTTTTTCTATTATGATTTTGCCATCTTTAGTTTTTTAGACAGCCTGTTGATGTACCTGTTCTTTTATTAGTAAGTTCCTGAATTATTGTGTGCATTAATTTGGTATTTTGACTGTTGTGTTGTTATTCAATATCTAAGCACTTTTCCTCAAGACCAATAAAACCAATAAGACCTATTAAGACTAATACAAAAAATAAATTAATTTGAACATTTCATATGTGGAAATACCTGTATGAATAACATCTGTAAGTCAAAGATACTCAGCAAACATACGAAACTTAAAATCTTCAACTCTTGTGTGATTCCAGTGCAAACGTACGGATGTGAAAGTTGGAAATCAACGGTAGCTTTAGATAAAAAATTAGACAATTTTGAGAACAAATGTCTTAGAAGAATTCTAAACCTCCACTGGACAGATTTCAGAACCAATACGCAAATAAGACAAGAGACTAAGTAAGATATTTTATCCAATTTTATAAGAAAACACCGATGGAATTACATCGGCCATGTACTAAGAATGGACAAGAGAAGACTCCCCAACCAAGCCCCTCTAATGGTAACCAGTAGGGAAAAGAAAACGGGGAAGACCAAGAGAGACCCTGCGTAGAACCATCATCAGAGAAGACTCATTCAGCGGCCAAGTGAACATCCTGGATCTACAACAGGTAGCAGCGAACCGCCGGACTTGGAGAGCCATGACTTCTACCCAATGTGCCGCCTTAGGCTCAAGTGGAAAGACTAAATAACTAACTAATATGTGGAAATAATTAATAACAGCAAATAACTTTTAAATTTAATATTTTCTTGCAAAATAAATCATTTTATTCACCGGAGAAATATTTGTTTTTCATAAAATTATATTTGTAAAATTTTACATGTCGATAAATTCTATGTCTATATTATAATCGATAAATTCGCATTTTAGCATTACATTATGAAGGTCAAGGACTGTTTACAAAAATAGAAAATTAGAAAGAAATTTTATCAAAAATTTTAAAACAATCATAATGGTACATGAAAGTCTGTAAAATTCTACAAAATAACTTAAAAACGAAGTAAAAAATTTTATTTTTAAATGCCCTAGAGGGCCGCATAATATCAGTTGCCGGGCCGCATGCGGCCTGCGGGTCGTAGTTTGCCCACCTCTGCAATAGAGGATTGGCAAGCTCTAGAATATATTCACAGGTCTTATTATCGTATGTCCGTGTTAGAAGCCCATCAGACATGCCTACCCCTGACCCCAAACTTAAGCTTTACAGCCTAATTAGCATAACCATATGCCCTGCAATATTTGCCACACTGTTAAGTCGTTGCCACCCGTCAACCATTCAGCGGCCTTAGCGGCCACGCTTTTTGTTTATTAAGTCCAGCAAGTGCTAACAACCGTTTCCTGCTTCCAGTGAGGTTAGTCGTAATCGTGTCGGGCCTGAGTTCGCTGCTCTTTAGGCCTATTACTCGCCAATGAGGTTCTCCAGCAAGGAGTCTCGCTTAAATTGATAATGCATTGTTTTCACCTCCTTACATAATTGTGCCAAGTATGACGGCGTTTTGATAACATTGGAACCTTCGCGTCACAACCATTCACCCTGGAGAATCTAGAAACCCATGGGACCCTTACCCAGTTTAGCACCACAATATACTCGTAAATCCTCGAGTAGAGTGGCAACTTCAATAAAACCTGATGTACTTCTATATTAAAAATTGACGTTGGGTTGATCAATAGGACGTTTGGTAGGTTAATGCTCTCAGATGGGGAGAAATTCCGTGGGAAAACGTAGATAGTAGCTTGTGCAGACGAAGAAATACTATGGAGAAAACCTGCACATCACAAAGAACAAGCGAAGAAATATGGGAAAACGTCAATACCACACAGGTGGAGAAATACAATTTGGAAAAAGTCAACTTCATACAGGAAGGCGAGGAAATACTATGGGAAAACGTCAATATCACACAGGTTAGACGAAGACATACTATGGGAAAGTCTATATTGTTGCCTTTGCAGACATAGAAATTCCATTGGAAAGTCTATATAGCAGCCTGTGCAAACGAATAAATGCCATGGAAAAAAGGGCGGTGAAAACATTATGTGGAAATGTCGATATCAGCCAAGAAGGTGAAGAAATACTATGGGACAACCTACACATCACAAAGAACAAGCAAAGAAATGTGGGAAAATGTCAAGACCAGACAGGGCAGGTGGAAAAACAAAGTCACGGCTGGTGGAGAAATACAATTTGGACATAGTCGACTTCACACACGGACGCGAGGAAACACTATGGGAAAAAGCCAATGTCATACAGGTAGGCGAGAAAATATTATGGGAAAACATCAATATCACACAGGGCGGTACAGGAGCGACAACTTATCGATGTTCAGAAGAATTAGTCAAAGTCAAGATAGTCAAGTAGTGACACGAATCGCACTAGGCATATTATGGTAACGCCCTATTTGAGTAGATCATTCGGCACGTGATGTTGTCACGTAGTCGGTATCATGCTTCCCGCGAATACTCTATGGCATTTCCTGTCACCCACTTTAAACTGGGCCCATCTGGGAAAACCGGAGAATTTTAAAAATACACCCAGATGTAGATTTGAACTCACGATGGCCGAGTGGACAGGCGAGAATCTAGCTACAACACTAACACAGCTCGGGGCATAAGAACATATTCATAAATGAATTGCATTTTCATATCGGAGCATCGATGCGTGAAAAATCCATTAGCAAGGGTGTTTACTGTCGAGAATTGTGTACATGGAGTGTCTGGTGGCAAGATTTATGACAGCCTTCTAAGAAAGGTGTGGTCCTTCCTCTCTATGGGCTTCATTATCCTGGCAGTAATTGGTGGGGTCGTGATTTCTGGGTTATGGTATGCTGCATATTTCTTTACTATAGTAACGGAACTCGTGTGTATATACACACGGCAAATGTACAGCAACCAGGAATACGAGCACACGCGGAGACTCAGGCAGATCGGAGCAATTGTACAGCGCTAAATTTAGGAGTTGTAAGTACAACGCTAAATGTAGGAATTGTAAGTACAACGCTAAATGTAGCAATTGTAAGTGCAGCGCTAAATGTAGGAATTGTACATACATCGCTAAATGTAGGAGTTGTAAGTGCGCTAAATGTAGGAGTTGTAAGTTCAGCACTAAATGTAGGAATTGTACATACATCGCTAAATGTAGGAGTTGTAAGTACAACGTTAAATGTAGCAATTGTAAGTGCAGCACTAAATGTAACAATTGTAAGTGCAGCACTAAATGTAGGAATTGTACATACATCGCTAAATGTAGGAGTTGTAAGTGCGCTAAATGTAGGAGTTGTAAGTTCAGCACTAAATGTAGGAATTGTACATACATCGCTAAATGTAGGAGTTGTAAGTGCAGCACTAAATGTAGGAGTTGTAAGTTCAGCACTAAATGTAGGAGTTGTAAGTTCAGCACTAAATGTAGGAGTTGTAAGTTCAGCACTAAATGTAGGAATTGTACATACATCGCTAAATGTAGGAGTTGTAAGTGCGCTAAATGTAGCAATTGTAAGTGCACCACTAAATGTAAGAATCGTACATCCATCGCTAAATGTAGGAGTTGTAAGTGCGCTAAATGTAGGAATTGTACATACATCGCTAAATGTAGGAGTTGTAAGTGCGCTAAATGTAGGAGTTGTAAGTTCAGCACTAAATGTAGGAATTGTACATCCATCGCTAAATGTAGGAATTGTAAGTACAACGCTAAATGTAGCAATTGTAAGTGCAGCGCTAAATGTAGGAATTGTACATATATCGCTAAATGTAGGAGTTGTAAGTGCGCTAAATGTAGGAGTTGTAAGTTCAGCACTAAATGTAGGAATTGTACATACATCGCTAAATGTAGGCGTTGTAAGTACAACGTTAAATGTAGCAATTGTAAGTGCAGCACTAAATGTAACAATTGTAAGTGCAGCACTAAATGTAGGAATTGTACATACATCGCTAAATGTAGGAGTTGTAAGTGCGCTAAATGTAGGAGTTGTAAGTTCAGCACTAAATGTAGGAATTGTACATACATCGCTAAATGTAGGAGTTGTAAGTGCAGCACTAAATGTAGGAGTTGTAAGTTCAGCACTAAATGTAGGAGTTGTCAGTTCAGCACTAAATGTAGGAGTTGTAAGTTCAGCACTAAATGTAGGAGTTGTAAGTTCAGCACTAAATGTAGGAATTGTACATACATCGCTAAATGTAGGAGTTGTAAGTGCGCTAAATGTAGCAATTGTAAGTGCACCACTAAATGTAAGAATTGTACATCCATCGCTAAATGTAGGAGTTGTAAGTGCGCTAAATGTAGGAATTGTACATACATCGCTAAATGTAGGAGTTGTAAGTGCGCTAAATGTAGGAGTTGTAAGTTCAGCACTAAATGTAGGAATTGTACATCCATCGCTAAATGTAGGAGTTGTAAGTGCGCTAAATGTAGGAATTGTACATACATCGCTAAATGTAGGAGTTGTAAGTGCGCTAAATGTAGGAGTTGTAAGTGCAGCACTAAATGTAGCAATTGTAAGTGCAACACTAAATGTAGGAATTGTAAGTTCAGCACTAAATGTAGGAATTGTACATACATCGCTAAATGTAGGAGTTGTAAGTGCGCTAAATGTAGCAATTGTAAGTGCAGCACTAAATGTAGGAGTTGTAAGTTCAGCACTAAATGTAGGAATTGTACATACATCGCTAAATGTAGGAGTTATAAGTGCGCTAAATGTAGCAATTGTAAGTTCAGCACTAAATGAAGGAATTGTACATACATCGCTAAATGTAGGAGTTGTAAGTGCGCTAAATGTAGCACTTGTAAGTTCAGCACTAAATGTAGGAATTGTACATACATCGCTAAATGTAAGAGTTGTAAGTGCGCTAAATGTAGCAATTGTAAGTGCAGCACTAAATGTAGGAATTGTACATACATCGCTAAATGTAGGAGTTGTAAGTTCAGCACTAAATGTAGGAATTGTACATACATCGCTAAATGTAGGAGTTGTAAGTGCGCTAAATGTAGCAATTGTAAGTGCAGCACTAAGTGTAGGAATTGTACATACATCGCTAAATGTAGGAGTTGTAAGTGCGCTAAATGTAGGAGTTGTACATACATCGCTAAATGTAGGAGTTGTAAGTTCAGCACTAAATGTAGGAATTGTACATACATCGCTAAATGTAGCAATTGTAAGTGCGCTAAATGTAGGAGTTGTACATACATCGCTAAATATAGGAGTTGTAAGTTAAGCACTAAATGTAGGAATTGTACATACATCGCTAAATGTAGGAGTTGTAAGTGCGCTAAATGTAACAATTGTAAGTGCAGCACTAAATGTAGGAATTGTACATACATCGCTAAATGTAGGAGTTGTAAGTGCGCTAAATGTAGGAGTTGTAAGTTCAGCACTAAATGTAGGAATTGTACATACATCGCTAAATGTAGCAATTGTAAGTGCGCTAAATGTAGGAGTTGTACATACATCGCTAAATGTAGGAGTTGTAAGTTCAGCACTAAATGTAGGAATTGTACATACATCGCTAAATGTAGGAGTTGTAAGTGCGCTAAATGTAGGAGTTGTAAGTTAAGCACTAAATGTAGGAATTGTACATACATCGCTAAATTTAGGAGTTGTAAGTGCGCTAAATGTAACAATTGTAAGTGCAGCACTAAATGTAGGAATTGTACATACATCGCTAAATGTAGGAGTTGTAAGTGCGCTAAATGTAGGAGTTGTAAGTTCAGCACTAAATGTAGGAATTGTACATACATCGCTAAATGTAGGAGTTGTAAGTGCGCTAAATTTAGCAATTGTAAGTGCAGCACTAAATGTAGGAATTGTACATACATCGCTAAATGTAGGAGTTGTAAGTGCACTAAATGTAGCAATTGTAAGTGCAGCGCTAAATGTAGCAATTGTAAGTGCAGCGCTAAATGCAGCAATTGTAATTACAACGCTAAATGTAGCAATTGTAAGTGCAGCGCTAAATGTAGCAATTGTAATTACAGCGCTAAATGTAGCAATTGTAATTACAGCGCTTAATGTATGAACTGGACAGAAGAATAAACCTTACACCGCGAGATGTAGCTGATCAGTAAATGGTAGCGACGGACTTGTTTTGGGAGCACACATAGTCGTTATAGTAATGCCTTGCCTTAGCTAGATTTATTTTCTAATCTGGTTGGGAAAGTGACTGCAGCTTCCATCAAGGATGAACTGTATGTTTCGTAGAGGACTTTCGTGATGACAGTCTGGCGGCGGCATTATGACAATGTGCCTGAGCGGGACGTTGTTTGTCGAGACTCCTGTCTTTTCCACTTTTCACAAGGGGCAGTGAGGAATATTTTATGTGATTTTAACTGGCACGAGAACGGAGCATAATGGGGACGTCTCTTTGCTGTGATGTTGGAACCCCCACTGACTAACTAACTAACTAACTAACTAACTAACTAACTAACTAACTAGCTATATATATTTGCTAAATCTGTTATATCTTTTCATTACAGTAATTAGTTAAATTATTTATATAAATAGAATAATATAGAACATATATTGGCAGCTAACTGCAGCCATAAGAATTAACAACCTCGTAGGAACATTTCAGTATATAAAGAAGGGCGTCAGAAACGTTTGTGTATTGTCTCCTGATTTGTTCTCATTGTACAGTGAATATATAATGAGATCTACAACAACAATGACAGCGATCTTGGTTGGTGGTATATAAGGTATAAATACCTTACGTTATGCTGCTGGCACCATCTTGATAGCAACAAGTTAGAAGGATTTACAGGAAACGATAGTTACAGTGGTTGTAGAAAGTGAAAGAATGGGCCTTAGTTTGAATAACAGAAAGAAAATAGTCATGGTGATATCAAAGAAACATATTTGTAGCTAAATGTGCAATTAAAAGTACAATATGAATAAAATTTGGTGGAACTGCGGTAAAGCTGTGAAAGTGTAGACAATATAAAATGACACAAAGTAGTGCAGCTTTACATAACAGAGTTAAGACACATACAGAACGTTGCGGCGATTAGCCTTCATCAGCAAACAAACATATTCACAAACACAACATATAGTCAAGGAGATCTCACGTGACTATATCAGAAGGTGACGACAGGACGAGAAGAACAAAAGCATGGAAAAATGGAAGCAATGAAGATAAAATGAGAATTAAAAAACTGTTAATTGAAAAGAATGTCAGTTGAAGAAAATGTTTAATTGAAAAAAAATTTTAATAGAGAAAACGTGCATACTCACCTCACCGTTCGGATCTGTAAGTGAATAAGACAATCTCCGATGTATTGTGATGCCCGGTGCTTGGTGTTACGGTTCAGTGAGCACATAGAAGGATGGGAGCGGGGTAGGAGGACGGCCAATGGTCTGGCAAGGGTATCTGAGCAATTACATTGATAACATCGGATAGAAGATGCATCAATGAGATAAAGAACTGAATATGACAAGCAAAAACTGCACTCTGTCAAATGAAGAACGTTTTGTTCAATAAGTCATTATCCTTGAAAGTAAAATAAAAAGAGTTCTTGCATATTACATAGACCAGTGTTAACATACGGATGCGAGTCCTGGACAATTAGTAAACAGGCGAAAATATCCCTGGAAGCCGTGGAGATGTGGTTGCATAGTAGAATGCTGAAAATTAATAGGGCAACCAAAATGAGCAATCCGGACGTTTTAAGTGACGCTGAGTCGCAAAGAAAACATATCACAAACATTAGAAATGACAGTCCTCGTTTACTGCCCACGATATGAGAAGATAAAATCTGGAGCATGAACCCGGACAGATTTGCGGAAATAGAGATTGGGGAAGACAAAGTGAGAACATACTTGACAGTGTAGTGTCATGGCACGGAAGGGAGTCAACACACGAACTGATCCATGCCGCCTGAGATTGCAATTGTTGGAGGCATTATCGCCTACACCAGCTGGCAAAGCACTGAATGATGATGATATATACTCAGTATCAAGTGCCATGCCAGCTGGAATAGGCGATCATATTTCCCCACAGATCTCGGTCTATGGTGTTCTGGATCAACTCTGCTGATGATATTCTTCCATGTCACAGTCTCATTACACCCAGCGTCATTTCTTGTGTGATGTCTACAGCATATACCTGAGGAGATGCAGCAAAATATGCCGGGCAACAAATCGGGCAATCTATTATTTGTGTCTTCTATATTCACGCTCTATAGCGATGTCAATAACCCCAAACTGATTAGATGCTTCTCAATAAACATTCTTGTTAAAGTCTGAAGGTGTAGGATGAAGGAGCAGAATAAGAGATGTGCACGTGAAACGCGCCAGATACGCTGACGTACCTCTTATGTTAGGTTCCATGTGGGCTTGGGGTAATTGCCACGAATACAACGGCCGACCAGGAACAGACACGAGACACGGCTTCTAGAAGCAAAGGGAAAACTGTCAATTGATTAGAAATAATTCAACGATGGTGATATATTGACAATGCGGTTGTTAACAGAGAAATATGTCACAATAGGATACAGAGACACCGGTGTTCACTCTTTTACTCCGCCATTAACCGCATCACAGTCATGTCCAAGTTAGCTGACATTACCACGTGACCCAGGTGCACATGAACAGTCAGATTGCTGCCAAACAGCTCTCCTAGAAAATCGGTTGTAAGAGTCCTGTCCACAAACTCCGAGCAGAAACTGACAGTTGGTGTTGGAATGTCGACATTACTTTGTTCATGGAGAAATAAGACACGTCTGCCTTTTTTGGATGAATTATTACTCTCGCTTCTTCACACTACATGGTTATGGGGTCGAGTTCAGTCCGAAGTGTTCCAGCAACAAGTATTTGCCCTGTCTGTGCCGTGTCTATGCCTTGTCTATGTTCTGCCTGCGCCCTGTCTATTCCCTGGCTATGGAAAAGAACGTCATACATATTTCAGTGTCCTTCAAGTCCAGGGAACTGCTCGCCAGAGGTTATCTCGCTGTGGCCGCTGAATAGTAAGTCAGGTCCCAGTTAGATACGACTGAGCTACTGTGTAAGTGTAGACGGCCCTACTTGCATTCTGTTAGCGCCGAATGTTGGACGACATTCACTAAACCAGACACCCCACATTGTGATAACGTCTTCGGGCGGAGTAGCGCAACTGGGACGATGCAAGCCTTACCCTAGTGCGAGGAAATGCAACCTATAGACTGAATATCAAGGCAGGTTCGTGGTCGGCGACTGGTCTAGGATTGAAGCTCCTGCGGGCGAACAGTTACAGTATTGCTTTGCTGATTCTGCATGTTCTGCAGCTTGTCTTGTTCCAGGAGTATTGGTGTTACCTTTCATTTGGAGTAAACTAGGCAGGCCGAGAGACGGCTCATGCTGTATGGGCAAGACATTGTTTCTACAAATCAGCCCAGGCTTTGTGCTATGGAGGGGTATAACTGTATGCCTCGTCTTCACTGGGTTTGGAATCAAAGCGAACGTTAGCAGTTACTGGTTATCAATTCTTGTCAGCTGACGTATACAGGGGCGCTACGGGTTGCTTGTGCCGGTAGAAGACACCAACAGATGTTACTGATCAGCCCTCCAAAAGCTGGGCATCACCCAGTCAGTTGGACGCTGAAAGGATTCAGCCTGCCTGCTTGTAGCACAGTCTTCTATTGGAGAGAGAAAGCAGAAGATAAAAGACTGACCCTTGGGTATGTCTACCCACTGCAGGAAAAGAAGGCAAAGTCGGCTTGTTAGATTAGGGTGTATAAATATAGGCCCCAAAAGAAACTCATCTCTCCTTAGAGTATCACAGGACTGGAAGATAAGAATCGAAACTGTGAAAGATTCTAGACAGCCGGCCCAGTGATTCAGGATACTAACTCCTGTGATACGTAGGAAACCCGAGTGAATATGCATGCAGGAGGAGAATAAATCCACACAGTGTCGAAACACCTTTCTTACACTCACCTTATATATATATATATATATATATATATATATATATATATATATATATATATATATATATATATATATATATATATATATATATATATATATATATATATATATTGGTAAACGAAAAGTCTAAGCTCAATTTGTTAAGTTTGCATAATAAAAGTGGAGAATTTTATTTTAATAACACGATGGAAAAAAGAAATGTTCATTGAGCTGTAGGAGTGGCCTCGACCGTTACTGTCTTCAGGTATGTGCTCCACCTAAATTAGAGGTTCAAGAGTTCGACACACGTGTTATGTGGTTCGGGCAAGGATTCAGTTCACACTTAACTTAGAGTGGTGTCTTCCTGGGCGGTCCCTGTAGGTTCTAACACACCGTACCATTCTCATTCGGCTGCTGACTGGTAATGAACCTGCACTGCGTTTCGCCTGGTGGCGTCAACATCTTACTAGCTTTGTGTTGGTTTAGCACTCTATTGTAGGGTGCACTCGGTGGTCTTAGAGCACGTTGTTTGGGCGTGGTATTGCAGTACGCAATCTCTGGTAGCATATCAAGCTGAAACGACTCAAAGACACTCTCAAAAGATTTTGGTGGAGATTTTCTGCCCAACCTTCCCCATGTGTGTTTTGGCCTAATATTCTGTGAAGACCTCATCATCAGGCGAATACCTCTGTGAGGATATAGATGTACGTTCTATAGAGGTTCTCTCACTCTGTGATATGACTAGCTGACACATAATACTAGGCAAATGAATAAACACAGACCCTGTCCAACACAAGCCTGGATGCTTCAAAGAAATGAAGTCAAATCAGTCATGAGTGTGAATTGATCTGAATTGGGTTAATCGTGGTGAATCACTTCGGCAATCAACGTGTATCAGAAAGACTCCTGTCGCATCCTGTTCCCTACTGAAACATGGAAGTATGCTATGATTAACTCCTGTTGATCCCGCGATTGCGACATTCTACTCACTGACAATTCTAGCAATCAAGAATTTGCTGTAAACCAAGAATTCGAACAACCAAATCAGATAGTCATTCCTGGTATAAATTACACTTACCATCCGTCTTAACAATCATGACTCCTGTCACCAGCATAGTCATCGTACGTGCTTTGCTTGCGCCCTATCTAGTTTATAATAAAAGGTTCCACTAAAACTATGCCAATATTAGCAAGGGTGGCTTACTTTATCAGGTTGCCATATGTTATTTATTTATGCCTCTGAACAAATGAATTTTATCCGACAGTAAATTAATCCTTTACGCTATGAAACATGCAGTTATGTTTGAACATTCCTTTAGAGATACAAGTTTCAACCCTTCATAGCTGAACTATAATATCTGACAACAGAATATCGAAACTATCCTAGAACACATGTGAGTTAGGTTTTAATTATGTGGAGAAAACGTATAATTAGTACAATCAAACAAACATATAATTGACTTGGAAAAGACTTGAAAAGGTACAAAACGAAGCCATGCGCATCATTTTGGGCTGCACGAGAGACACCAGCTGTGTAGCAATGAGATACCTCCTTGACTTCCTGACAATGAAACACAGGATCAAGATCTGGAGAGCTCGTGCATATTTAAATATAAGTGCAGATGAGCAGCACCCTCTGTATGACGCTATACTCAGAGAAAAGAGCGACAGGCTAAAGAGCGGCAAATCATGGATGGGTCAGGCGGAAGATGTCGTCAGACAGGTCTGCAGTCTTACCAGTATCAACCCCGGCAAGGAATGGGTGCCGTTGCCTCCAGCTTTTAAGTGCACTTTCCGCTGCATTATCACACTCGACAGACGGTGCAGAGAGCAGAACCCTGCCGCTGTCAATGCAGAGGTCAACGCGCTCATCTATGAACACTCAGATAGCCCCGAAGTGCTCATCTATACAGATGGATCTGTTGTAAAGCAGCGGAGAAGTGCGTGGGCATTTACAGTCCGTTCAGCGGGCCGAACCGTTCAAGAATTCAGTGGTGCACACTCTATGACCACGAGCAGCATGACGATGGAGGTGATGGCAGTTACACGGGCTTTCATATGGCTGGAATCATAGCATTATATCAACGTTTGTGTACTAAGTGATTCAATGAGCATGTTTCGGAAGGTCGAACCTGAATCTGTACGTGGACAGTGGACAGAGTCGCTGCGGAAATCTGTTGTCCGTAAAGTCACCTTCATTTTCGTCCCGGGACATGCGGGAGTCAAGAGAAATGAACGAGCTGATAAACTGGCTGGCTCTGCACCCCCTGTAGATGGCCAGCCCATGGATCGTGCCGATGTTATTAACGTCCTTAAAGATATGTCGAGAACAGAGTACTTTGACGTCAGTGAATTCACATCGCTGTCCAGGATGACAGACTTGTGAGTAAGAATTGGCGCGGCCAGACGCGAGAGGTACATCGGGAAAATGAGGTGAGGCACCAACACAGGACTGGCACTATTAGCCACCGGACGCTGATGCATATGCAGGGGGAGGGGGAGGATCTCATCACCTATGGACATGTCCGGAGTGCAATGAAGATAACTGATAACTGATAACTGATAACTGATAACTGAAACATATAATTATTTTAGGATTCACTCAACCAAAGTCTGTTTACTCTCGTATAAACAGCCTGCGAAAATATTTTAAATAATTTTGTAGGACACAAACTTTGTGTTTAAAGCTTAAAGACTCCCAGATCCGCTCAGCTCTATAAGGCTGTCAAGAGAATCGAATGGATTTCGGCAAGGCATTGCTACTACGGTTTTCCGCTCGCATCTGTTTGGCTGACTTTTGCCCGAGTCACATCGCCTGCTAGATGCGTAACGTGTAGTAACTAGGTCACCATAATTCATTACCAGACACCAATATTCTATTTAATTATAAATTATTTTCAATATTGTACAACATTTATAACCACATTAATAATAACTCTTCTGTTTGCTTAAGCGAAGGTGAGGGTTCCAAGTGCAACACCACACTGCTTCAATGGCTGCTTGGGGCTAAGAAACAATCCGAATCGCAATGCACTTGGCACAAAAAAGAAAAATAGACACCTCAAGCTACGGCGTGCAACCTGGAACATTAGAACATGTGTTCGTGTCTTTCCACTGACCTGATGAATATTGACGATGTGAGAAAAGCGGCTGGTATTGATGATTGATTTCTATGAGGAAGGGTCAGTCATGGAAAACCGTTACACTTTTATGTCATGAAAGTGTTGAGTGCAGGAAGAATGTAGAGAACACGGAGCGATATTTGCAGTGAAGAATTCACCGCTGTGAATGATTGAAATTCCAATTGGGAGTAAAGAAAGATTATTATCTCTGAGCTTGGCAACCTCTTATGGTATGCCATCATTATCACTGCATATGCACCGAAACTCACTTCCTCTAACGATGTGACGGATTGATTCTATGAGAGTTGAACTCTCTGATAAAAGCAGTAAAAATATCTACTAGATTTATATGCTTGGTGATTTCAATGCTGGTGTGGGAAATGACTACATTTCATGGCTAGTGTGTCTTGGAAAATACAACATCGGTCGCGTGAATGAAAAAGAACAAAGGCTGCCCAGGCATTGCCTCAGAAATGACCTATTATTACAAATTACGTTTCTTTTTTTTTTTAAATAAAAGAGCGGCATAAGGTCACATGGAAACATCCAAGATCCGAACATTGGCATCAGCTGGACATCATCATAACACGGAGGCAACATTTAACTCAAACATAATTAATTCGAAGTTACCAGTGTTGATAGTGATGCTGATCATTCTTTAGTTTTCGCAATGCTTAGGCTGAGACTAAAGAGTATCTACACGGCTAAACACAAATATATCTCCAGAATTAATATTGTCAACACCCAAGATTCTGATAAGTGCCTGGAGTTCCAACAGCAACTTGAATACTATCATTAGTATATTAAAAAAATTGTACAGCAAGTGAAAGCCGGTCTCCCTGGCCTAGGTGTTAGCGACTTTCCTCGTAATCCCGTTTACTCTCCTGAGTAACGTGACGACGGCGATAATCGGTAGCGGTTATAACCGCTTCGATAACTTACGGGGTATGTGAGCCAGTCGCTCAGAAAGCAATGGCAAACTACTGAGCGTAATCTTGTCAAGAAATCAACAATCAGCTGAAAGATGCTAATGTTGACAGCGATGTCCTGTAAAGAATATGCAAAACATGTAACAGCAAGTAAACCGTGCAGTATAGTTAAGTTATAGCTAACGCTTTATAAAACAGTTGCAGAGGTTTATGACACTGTATATCATAAGAGGCAGGAATGTTTTGCGGCAATCAGCCAGACATTGCAGCCCTTAATTGATAGAAAGAAGATAGCTCTCTTAAGAAACAATCAATCAATCAATCATGGGCCATGCCGGAAAGCGTGGGCGGTCATGACTCGCCATTTCACTCGATCACCAGTGTCGTGGATCAGCTCAGTGTTCCTGTCTCGTCCATGCCATGTGGCCAAGCCATCCATGTATTTTCCTCTCGGTCTGCCTCTTGGTCTGTTTCCTTCGATCTTGCCAGTTGTCACTAAGTTCTCCAATCCATTTCTTCTCATAACATGTCCAAAAAATTTTGACTGTCTACGTCTAATCTCTCTAATCAGTTTACTATGTTCATTTGTCTCCTGTAATACTTGGTCATTGGTTTTTCTGTCTGTCCTATTCTTTGCATTCTCCTCAGAAACCACATTTCTGCAGCCATCAGATGTTTTTCAGCTTGACTGCCCATTGTCCAAGTTTCACATCCATACAAAAGAACAGGCTCTATGTATCCCCTCAACACTCTTTTTCTCGTCTCAATTGACATCTTTTTAGTGGTCAGAATGTTTTTCATCTTGCTATAGGCTACTTTCGCCATGGCGATTCTTGTTCTAATCTCTTCAAGGCATCTCCCATAAGATGTTATGACTGTTCCAAGATAATTGTACCGATTCACTTGTTGAAGAATATTTCCATTTACTTGTATATTACATTGTGGTACTTCTTCCTTCCTACTGACGACCATAACCCGCGTCTTCTTACAATTTAATTCCAACCCCAGTTGCTCACCGTGTACAACAACCGCATCTACTAATTGTTGCAGGTCCTGGGCATTGTCTGCAATTGTCTGCAGTGAGCTACAGCAAGCTGGGAAGGATGTTTAGAAGGTAGCCCTTTCTACTTCATTGTTTCACCAGGGAAGTTGTTCCTAACCTTTCCTTCAGCTGTGCTGATGTCTGCTTTTACCACGTCTTAACTTATTCAACACATTATGTTCCTGTTGTGACATATTTGAACGATAGTACTTAATGCTACAAGTGTCTATAACTACATTACTTATATGTTATTTCACTCAGTATTTCATTATTGTGTATACCTGCAATACCCATCAGCAATAAAACATGTATGTGTAACTGACAATCTTGACTAACAGTTGTATAATGGCATTGCTTATCGTTGTCCATGTGTCTCAGCCGTCGACAGATCGGCGTGGCCAGCTGGTGTAACTTCACTACTTCAGTTGTGTGCCATTGGCAGCTTTGCTGGGGGAGTCACGTGACAATGGAGACAAGAAAATCTGCATGGTCTATGGATATACCTCAATGTTTGAGACATGTCTGTAAGTCAGTTCTGATTTTATTTCTCTGTTTTTAATTTTATAAATATTACAAACAATCAATCAATCAATCAAGCATGTGCCATGCCGGAGAGCATGGGCGGTCATGACTCGCCTTTTAACTCGATCACCAGAGTCGTGGATCAGCACAGTGTTCCTGTCTCGACCATGGCATGTGGCCAAGCCGTCCAGGTATTTAATTCTCGGTCTTCCCTTTGGTCTGTTCCCTTCGATCTTGCCAGTTGTCACCAAGTTCTCCAATTCATTTCTTCTCATAACATGTCCAACAATTTTGACTGTCTACGTCTAATTTCTCTAATCAATTTATGATTTTCATTTGTCTACTGTAGTACTTGGTCATTAGTTTTTCTGTCTGTCCATGGTATTCTTTGCATTCTCCTGAGAAACCACATTTCTCCAGCCATCAGATATTTTTCAACTTAAGTACTCATTGTCCAAGTTTCACATCCCTACAAAAGAACAGGCTCTATGTAGCCCCTCAACACTCTGTTTCTCATTTCAACTAACATCTTTTTATTGGTCAGAATGTTTTTCAACTTGCTAAAGACTACTCTCGCCATGGCGATTCTTGTTCTAATCTCTTCAAGGCATCTCCCATCAGATGTTATGACTGTTCCGAGATAATTGTACCGATTCACTTGTTGAAGAATATTTCCATTTACTTGTATATTACATTGTGGTACTTCGTTCTTCCTAGTGACGACCATGACTTCTGTCTTTTTACAATTTAATTCTAACACCAGTTGCTCACTGTGGACAACAACCGCATCTACTAATTGTTGCAGATCCTGCGCATTGTCCGCAATCAATACTGTATCATCTGCATATCTAATGTTATTGATGTTTCGTCCTCCAATGCTGATTCCATTTAGGTCTTCTACATTTCTGAAAATATGTTCACTGTATAGGGAAAAAAGATCGGGAGACATTATACATCCCTGCCTAACACCTCTCTTAATAGGTTGATATTGTACCACTTCATTATCAGTCATTATGGCACCTTGTTGTTTCCAATATATGGTTTTATAAGTCTAATGTCTTTCCCATCAATTTGTAGATCTGCAAGCATATCCATCGTGTTGACATGTCTAACTCTGTCAAAAGCTTTTGTGTAGTCGATAAATCAAAGGTGTATATCCTTGTTTACTTCTATAGCACGTTCAATAACTGTTCGCAGCATATACACAGCATTTACTGTACCCTTTCCTTCTACAAACCCACATTGTTCTTCCCCTATTTCAGGTTGTAATTTCTTCCTCACTCTTTGCATGATAATTCGTAGCAAAATCTTTGTGGTGTGACTTATTATACTAATTATTCTATGTTGATCACATTCCAAGGATCCTGATTTCTTTGGGATTGCAATAAATATTTTTTCCGCGTTTCCACCCTGTTTCACGATATTGCGGTCAACACCAGCATCTTTCAGCTGTATGTTGATTCCTAGGCTAGATTACGCTCATCAGCACGCCACGACTTTCTGAGCGACCGGCTCCATACTCTCATAAGTCACTGGCGCGACTCGAATCCCTTCAAATTCTCGTGCGCTCACGTCAACCACGAGAGTATTCGGGGTTACGGAGAAAGCTGCTAACTCCTCAGCCAGGGAGAAGGGCGCAATAAATATAGTTACATAATTCAGAAGGTATTTCTCCGGTATCATATAATGTATTAAGCAGTCTGGTGACTTGATCTACGATGATCTGTCTTTAGGCGAATTATAATGAACTAGGCACTTTTTAAGAAGGTAGTTTGCCATTGCTTTCCTTCCTGCCAGTGACCGTACTGGCCGGGGACCGTAGCCATTGTCTCGTGAAAGACATCTTCTGCCTACCGTCGCGAAACTTGAGACCATAACCAACAAATATCTGTCGGCTGCCCTCAAAATTTCATCCACCACCTGCCTTCCGTGACTTCTTTTGAACACTTCCAATAAATGAATACGAAATAACACCACATAATCCACAGCTTATAAACGTTATAAACAGCTTTATTTAATCTCCCTTCCAGTCACTGCGGAGCATAAGACTGCGCCATTTGCAGCCGATCTACTTCTCTTTAAATCTGTCGCCTTTAGTTTCACATCATGTCATTCCCATACACATAATTCACATTAAATGGTTTTCTGATAACTGCACATTTATCATGTTACTGTGTCCTTCCTCTGTGCTGTTATGTTCACACTCATCATGTTACTGTGTCCTTCCTCTGTGCTGTTATGTTCACACTCATCATGTTACTGTGTCCTTCCTCTGTGCCGTTATGTTCACATTCATCATGTTACTGTGTCCTTCCTCTGTGCCGTTATGTTCACACTCATCATGTTACTGTGTCCTTGCTCTGTGCCGTTATGTTCACATTCATCATGTTACTGTGTCCTTCCTCTGTGCCGTTATGTTCACACTCATCATGTTACTGTGTCCTTCCTCTGTGCTGTTATGTTCACATTCATCATGTTACTGTGTCCTTCCTCTGTGCCGTTATGTTCACACTCATCATGTTACTGTGTCCTTCCTCTGTGCTGTTATGTTCACACTCATCATGTTACTGTGTCCTTCCTCTGTGCTGTTATGTTCACACTCATCATGTTACTGTGTCCTTCCTCTGTGCTGTTATGTTCACACTCATCATGTTACTGTGTCCTTCCTCTGTGCTGTTATGTTCACACTCATCATGTTACTGTGTCCTTCCTCTGTGCTGTTATGTTCACACTCATCATGTTACTGTATCCTTCCTCTGTGCTGTTATGTTCACATTCATCATGTTACTGTGTCCTTCCTCTGTGCTTTTATGTTCACACTCATCATGTTACTGTGTCCTTCCTCTGTGCTGTTATGTTCACACTCATCATGTTACTGTGTCCTTCCTCTGTGCTGTTATGTTCACACTGAGGAATACGTGGTGACGCACTCCGAAGCACTCTAGCCTACGGGCCTGGTTCTCGAAGCCCTTCGAGACGGACGTTTGAAGTGTTCTGGAAACCCCTCTAGACGGACATTTGAAGTGTAGTCGAACTTCATGAGATGGACATTTGAAGTGTTGTCAAAGCCCATGAGATGGACATGTGAAGTGCTCTCGAAGCTCATAGAGACGGACATTTGAAATGTTATCGAAGCCCATTGAGACGGGCATTTGAAGTGTTCTCGAAGACCCTGGAGGCTGACATTTGAAATTGTCTCGAAACCCATCAAGACGGGCATTTGAAGTGTCCTCGAAGCCCCCCTAGATGGACATTTGAAGTGTTCTTGGAACCCCTCGAGGCGGACATTTGAAGTATTGTTGAAGCCCATAGAGATGGACTTTTGAAGTGTTCTCGAAACCCACACAGACGGACATTTGAAGTGTTCTCGAAACCCATAGAGACGAACGAACGCACGTTATTTTCAAATGTTCATAAGGTCGGGCATTCGGCCCTTCAAATCACCCATCTTTCGTTCATCAATAGTGCATGTTACATTCAGATAGGAAAATACAAACATTGTCAAATGAATGTTATAAACATACACTATGCATAATGCCATGTTATGAGACAGGCAGACACACGTACACACGCACATTCGTAAAAGCACAAATACCTGCGTACATACTGACATCATTTGCTCAAACTCACAGTTATGAAGCAATTACCGTTGAATGCCGACAGGTCTAACAAAACCTGAGCTAGCACCATATACCTAACACACTTACAGGCGTGGGAAAGAGTCATCTGCTTACTGAGCAAGTACTTAGTGCAATAACAACAAGCACTAATGGATCCGTCGTCCTGCTACTGAGTGAGTGCGTCGCGCGACACTGTGAGCTGTGAATTTCGCATGGAATGTTTTTGCATCTGTCGTGGTTGTTTTTCGCGTGAACAGCATGTTCGGAACGATGACGGCCGCCTGTTGCTGGATTAACTGGTTTGCCTTTTCGATTCACAAGTGCATTTTTCAGGAGACTCCTGGGAGTCGTCGCTGTAGCTACGGAGTTCGTGCTTTGTGCGGCGCTTTCGGTGGGTCGCCCTGCAGAAAGAGACCGAGCCATATGGGATAAAACCCCGGTCAGTGAAGTCTTTCTGGTAACTGCCGTTTTCATCGATGATGAACTGTATTTTTCGTGGAGGACTTTTGTGTTGGCATTCTGGCGGCGGCATTATGCACAGTGTACCTGTGCGGGATGTTGGATTGCCGACACTCCTGTCTATTGTTCACATGGGGCAGTGAGAAGCATTTTGTGACATTCACTGGCACAGGAACGGAGCAATATGGGGACGACCCGTTGCCGTGAAGTTGGAACCGCGACTAACTAACTAACTAACAACAAGCACTGCCAGACACGCAATCCAGTGGACTGTCCTGAAAAAGCAGCTCGATTATCTAGACTTTGTGGCGACCTTGCCCTCCTGTCTCACACACGACATCAGACCCAGGGTAAACTAATAACACTAAATGGTAGGTTGCAACAACTAGGTTTAAACATTCACAGGGGAAAGACGCAGATTATGAGCATGAATGAAGCAAATAACCTGATTACCCCACTTCAAGAGATAGAATCGTACATCTAATTAGGTAACACTTTGTGTGGTGGAACAGATAGGGTAACACATCTAATGAGGTAACACTTTGTGTGATGGAACAGATAGGGTAACACATCTAATGAGGTAACACTTTGTGTGATGGAACAGATAGGGTAACACATATAATGAAGTAACACTTTGTGTGATGGAACAGATAGGGTAACACATCTAATGAGGTAACTCTTTGTGTGATGGAACAGATAGGGTAACACATTTTAATGAGGTAACACTTTGTGTGATGGAACAGATAGGGTAACACATTTTAATGAGGTAACACTTTGTGTGATGGAACAGATAGGGTTACACATCTAATGAGGTAACACTTTGTGTGATGGAACAGATAGGGTAACACATCTAATGAGGTAACACTTTGTGTGGTGGAACAGATAGGGTAACACATCTAATGAGGTAACACTTTGTGTGGTGGAACAGATAGGGTTACACATCTAATGAGGTAATACTTTGTGTGATGGAACAGATAGGGTTACACATCTAATGAGGTAACACTTTGTGTAATGGAACAGATAGGGTTACACATCTAATGAGGTAACACTTTGTGTGATGGAACAGATAGGGTTACACATCTTATGAGGTAACACTTTGTGTGGTGGAACAGATAGGGTTACACATCTAATGAGGTAACACTTTGTGTGATGGAACAGATAGGGATACACATCTAATGAGGTAACACTTTGTGTGATGGAACAGATAGGGATACACATCTAATGAGGTAACACTTTGTGTGATGGAACAGATAGGGTAACACATCTAATGAGGTAACACTTTGTGTGATGGAACAGATAGGGTAACACATCTAATGAGGTAACACTTTGTGTGATGGAACAGATAGGGTAACACATCTAATGAGGTAATACTTTGTGTGATGGAACAGATAGGGTTACACATCTAATGAGGTAATATTTTGTGTGATAGAACAGATAGGGTTACACATCTAATGAGGTAACACTTTGTGTGATAGAACAGATAGGGTTACACATCTAATGAGGTAACACTTTGTGTGATGGAACAGATAGGGTAACACATCTAATGAGGTAACACTTTGTGTGGTGGAACAGATAGGGTAACACATCTAATGAGATAACACTTTGTGTGGTGGAACAGATAGGGTTACACATCTAATGAGGTAATACTTTGTGTGATGGAACAGATAGGGTATCACATCTAATGAGGTAACACGTTGTGTGATGGAACAGATAGGGTAACACATCTAATGAGGTAATACTTTGTGTGATGGAACAGATAGGGTAACACATCTAATGAGGTAATACTTTGTGTGATGGAACAGATAGGGTAACACATCTAATGAGGTAACACTTTGTGTGATAGAACAGATAGGGTAACACATCTAATGAGGTAACTCTTTGTGTGATGGAACAGATAGGGTAACACATTTTAATGAGGTAACACTTTGTGTGATGGAACAGATAGGGTAACACATTTTAATGAGGTAACACTTTGTGTGATGGAACAGATAGGGTTACACATCTAATGAGGTAACACTTTGTGTGATGGAACAGATAGGGTAACACATCTAATGAGGTAACACTTTGTGTGGTCGAACAGATAGGGTAACACATCTAATGAGGTAACACTTTGTGTGGTGGAACAGATAGGGTTACATATCTAATGAGGTAATACTTTGTGTGATGGAACAGATAGGGTTACACATCTAATGAGGTAACACTTTGTGTGATGGAACAGATAGGGTTACACATCTAATGAGGTAACACTTTGTGTGATGGAACAGATAGGGTTACACATCTTATGAGGTAACACTTTGTGTGGTGGAACAGATAGGGTTACACATCTAATGAGGTAACACTTTGTGTGATGGAACAGATAGGGATACACATCTAATGAGGTAACACTTTGTGTGATGGAACAGATAGGGTTACACATCTAATGAGGTAACACTTTGTGTGATGGAGCAGATAGGGTAACACATCTAATGAGGTAACACTTTGTGTGATGGAACAGATAGGGTAACACATCTAATGAGGTAACACATTGTGTGATGGAACAGATAGGGTAACACATCTAATGAGGTAATACTTTGTGTGATGGAACAGATAGGGTTACACATCTAATGAGGTAATATTTTGTGTGATAGAACAGATAGGGTTACACATCTAATGAGGTAACACTTTGTGTGATAGAACAGATAGGGTTACACATCTAATGAGGTAACACTTTGTGTGATGGAACAGATAGGGTAACACATCTAATGAGGTAACACTTTGTGTGGTGGAACAGATAGGGTAACACATCTAATGAGGTAACACTTTGTGTGGTGGAACAGATAGGGTTACATATCTAATGAGGTAATTCTTTGTGTGATGGAACAGATAGGGTATCACATCTAATGAGGTAACACGTTGTGTGATGGAACAGATAGGGTAACACATCTAATGAGGTAATACTTTGTGTGATGGAACAGATAGGGTAACACATCTAATGAGGTAACACTTTGTGTGATAGAACAGATAGGGTAACAGATCCAATGAGGTAACACTTTGTGTGATGGAACAGATAGGGTAACACATCTAATGAGGTAATACTTTGTGTGATGGAACAGATAGGGTAAAACATATAATGAGGTAACACTTTGTGTGATGGAACAGATAGGGTAACACATCTAATGAGGTATCACTTTGTGTGATGGAACAGATAGGGTAACACATCTATTGAGGTAACACTTTGTGTGATGGAACAGATAGGGTAACACATTTTAATGAAGTAACACTTTGTGTGATGGAACAGATAGGGTAACACATTTTAATGAGGTAACACTTTGTGTGATGGAACAGATAGGGTTACACATCTAATGAGGTAACAGATAGGGTAACACATCTAATGAGGTTACACTTTGTGTGGTGGAACAGATAGGGTAACACATCTAATGAGGTAACACTTTGTGTGGTGAAACAGATAGGGTTACACATCTAATGAGGTAATACTTTGTGTGATGGAACAGATAGGGTTACACATCTAATGATGTAATACTTTGTGTGATGGAACAGATAGGGTTAAACATCTAATGAGGTAACACTTTGTGTGATGGAACAGATAGGGTTACACATCTAATGAGGTAACACTTTGTGTGGTGGAACAGATAGGGTTACACATTTAATGAGGGAATACTTTGTGTGATGGAACAGATAGGGTTACACATCTAATGAGGTAACACTTTGTGTGATGGAACAGATAGGGTTACACATCTAATGAGGTAACACTTTGTGTGATGGAACAGATAGGGGAACACATCTAATGAGGTAACACTTTGTGTGATGGAACAGATAGGGTAACACATCTAATGAGGTAACACTTTGTGTGATTGAAAAGATAGGGTAACACATCTAATGAGGTAATACTTTGTGTGATGGAACAGATAGGGTTACACATCTAATGAGGTAACACTTTGTGTGATAGAACAGATAGGGTTACACATCTAATGAGGTAACACTTTGTGTGATAGAACAGATAGGGTTAAACATCTAATGAGGTAACACTTTGTGTGATGGAACAGATAAGGTAACACATCTAATGAGGTAACACTTTGTGTGATGGAACAGATAGGGTAACACATCTAATGAGGTAACACTTTGTGTGATGGAACAGATAGGGTAACACATCTAATGAGGTAATACTTTGTGTGATGGAACAGATAGGGTAACACATCTAATGAGGTAATACTTTGTGTGATGGAACATATAGGGTAACACATCTAATGAGGTAACACTTTGTGTGATAGAACAGATAGTGTAACAGATCTAATGAGGTAACACTTTGTGTAATGGAACCGATAGGGTAACACATCTAATGAGGTAACACTTTGTGTGATGGAACAGATAGGGTAACACATCTAATGAGGTAACACTTTGTGTGATGGAACAGATAGGGTAACACATCTAATGAGGTAACACTTTGTATGATGGAACAGATTGGGTAACAGATCTAATGAGGTAACACTTTGTGTGATGGAACAGATAGGGTAACACATCTAATGAGGTAACACTTTGTGTGATGGAACAGATTGGGTAATAGATCTAATGAGGTAACAATTTGTGTGGTGGAACAGATTGGGTAACAGATCTAATGAGGTAACACTTTGTGTGATGGAACAGATACAGACACCAGAATAATAATACCAAATGCTATAGCAATTTTTATTGCAGCGGAACATTTGCGGAAGCCAAAACAAATTAAACTTATCACAAAATTGAGAAAGTTCAATTCTAATGTTAAATCAGTTCTGCGGCATGGATCGAAAAATGGAGAATAACGCAAACGATTACAATTAAACTGTAAACGTTACTAAGGTAGTCTCTGTGGCGAAGTGGTCAAGCCGTTTGACTCGTGCTCCGAAGGTTGTGGGTTCGATTCCGGGCTGCGTCCTTCGGTTTACGGGTTAAATGTTTCGGAGACTCCTGTGGGTCGTCGCTAAAGGCTACGGAGTTCGTGCTTTGTGCGACGCTTTCCGCGCTGCGGATAGAGACCGAGCCATATGGGATAAAACCCGGTGCAATGAAGTCGACCCTGTCGACTTTTAAGCGACTTTTTGTAAACTTTACTAATAGATGATTGCGCAAAATAGCAGGAACAAAATATTATGCCAAATGACCAATGTGGAGCTGATGGAGAGAACTAGAAGAATACTAGGGGACGAAGAGCTGAGAGAAAGTTGCTGGCCATGGATAGGGCACAGACTAAGAACACCTGAGAATGGTGTAACTAGAAGAGATGAAAGAAAGTTGCTGGCCATGGATAGGGCGCAGACTAAGAACAACTGAGAATGGTGTAACTAGAAGAGATGAAAGAAAGTTGCTGGCCATGGATAGGGCGCAGACTAAGAACACCTGAGAATGGTGTAACTAGAAGAGATGAAAGAAAGTTGCTGGCCATAGATAGGGCACAGACTAAGAACACCTGAGAATGGTGTAACTAGAAGAGATGAAAGAAAGTTGCTGGCCATGGATAGGGCACAGACTAAGAACAACTGAGAATGGTGTAACTAGAAGAGATGAAAGAAAGTTGCTGGCCATGGATAGGGCACAGACTATGAACACCTGAGAATGGTGTAACTAGAAGAGATGAAAGAAAGTTGCTGGCCATGGATAGGGCACAGACTAAGAACACCTGAGAATGGTGTAACTAGAAGAGATGAAAGAAAGTTGCTGGCCATGGATAGGGCGCAGACTAAGAACAACTGAGAATGGTGTAACTAGAAAAGACCTAGTCTTGAATCCACAGACCAAACGAAAAAGAGAATTGCCTAGCGATGTATAAAGACGTGACGTAGAAACGTAATAATATTGAAAGGGTATTAGTAGCTCTTCATAGGACAGCTACCTATATGGAGCTTGGGGTGGAGTGGTGAAGGTTATTTTTCCCATTGGGCGATAAAGGGTGAACGACGGAGAAGACCTTGGATACTGCAGCAGTTAATTCCTTCTTTTCATTTATCCGAAATAGTCATGATATATAATGTTTGATCCTAATCTGTTCTGGGTTTCTATGATTTAGAAACGCCCAATACATTGGATTCCTGTGGCATTTTGGGAAGTTGGAAGCAGTACCCACCTCGACCTACCCCACATTGAAGTAACGCTCTGAGGATGGGACTAATTTTGTTTGGAGGGGATGGGTCCTTGGAAGCCAAAGTGTCCCATAATAGCTCTGGAAATCTAGGGGTTTCCCAGGAATGTTGATTTCTTCCCTCCAAAATCATCCTTCCCGAAAAGAGAAACTTATTTAGCTCACGAGTCCCCCACCTATGATCATTTTCCCTGTTGGTGAAATGGTCATAGGAAATTTATAAGATTTAAAGTTCTCTTTTCTGAGTAACCTGGAACCTGGGAGATTACAATAGAACAGAACTTTGCTGTCTATTCGTGTTTACCCAGCCACCTGTAGTTCCAGATTCTACAATTATGTGATGTAGTTTCATTAACTAAACACATAAATAATAAAATGTTTTGTCACACCACAATGTACTTGACAGAAGAATGCAGGAAAAGTTAATTTTGTTTATTAACCAAAAAAGCTGTGGAAATAAGCCAGTAAAGCATTCATGACATATGAACGATACACATCAGTCTATAGGATAATTTTCTTAAAACACGAAGGAGAATAGAACTCCTAGAAGATCTCATGGTGGTTCATTCATTTAGTTACTGGATTAAACCACTGAATTCCTACCATTGTCTCTGCACTTCTGCTGGTTCTAAAGTTATCTGACTGTATAACTGATGATAACAAAGTTCTTCCTATTTGATTTGTAGTGAGGCCTAGCCATAATTTTGGATATTCTGCTGGTCTTTGTGATGTATTAAAGAACCTAGTGATCTTGATAAAAGTCATGAATTTCAGATCTTATGAATCATCAGAATAATCATGAATTTCAGATCTTATGAATCATCAAAATAGTTATGAATTTCAGATCTTATGAATCATCAGAATAATCATGAATTTCAGATCACATTGGGCACATTTCGGTAATGATCTGGAGACTCTTTATCATATTAATCTTAGTCCTAAACCACAGATCCCTTTGAGCACCACTTTGTTAAAGATCTGCTATTGATCTTGATAATATTCACGAATTACAGATCTTGTTGATCAGAGTAACAGTCATGAATTGCAGATCTTGTTGACCAGAGTGACAGTCATAAATTACAGATCCCATTGGGCACATTTCGGTATTAATCTGGAGACCCTTGATCATATTAATCTTAGTCCTGAACCACAGATCCCTTTGAGCACCACTTTGTTAAAGATCTGCTATTGATCTACAGATCAATTGAGCACCATTTGGACAATGATCTGCAGAATCTGGATCATGACAATCTGCGAACACCGTCATCCTCACCTGAGGTGAATAACATGGTGAACCTATTTATATCTAGTCAATGGATGATAATTCTCCAGTTGACAAGAATGAAAAGGGCTACAGACAGGAGTTGCAGAAGGTAGCAGATTCAGGAAGTACCTACAAGTTAGAGCTACAGTGTCTCTTCTTTGTACTGGCATTAGACATCAGTAATTGTATTTGGCAAACCCTCTTATTCTGCTCATGTACATATTTATCTGTTGGCTGATGTTCTCAAAGAGGACACAGACACAGTGAATGACAAGGCTAGGAGAGGAATGATGGAGAGTTAATGATGAAATGCACCCAGCATAACTGAACCTAAATAGTAATGGAACAGAACAGGATGATTGTTCATCTTATTCATAATAACTCATGTTACCAATCAGTGCTGCCTCAATTGTTTTAGTCTGCCTGGTTACTTTCCTGTTTATATCTTCTCACTTCTTCTGTCATTTCCTTTACTTACTTCTTCTGACACTGGGGTGATATTTCCCCTGACAGTTTAGAAGTGACTATGCCTGAAAGCATATTATGTCCTTTACTTACTCTGTCAAACAGGGTGATGGTTTGATAAAACTACATTCCACATGTTGCATTCAAGTAATAATGTAAAGAAACATACATTAAATATTTTCACTCTTAAGTGAACATAATGATTAACATATAATTGGTGTGAATGTGGAGGTCTATGTGAAACATTCCTTATGAGGATTTACACTGCCTCTCATTCATTAACACATATATACAGAGTGAAAGAGAGATGAAGTGACACATTGCACTCATTCTCTCATTCTAACACCAATCTTCTTTTATTGGTTCACTTGAGTGCTGGAGTTGGGCTGTTAGCTTGACTGTGGTTCGGTCAGAGTGCTAGATACAGGTCGATCATGTCACAATGTGTTCGAATAAATCACAGCAGTATGAAACGCTGGACCCGTCAATGATGCTAAGCAGTAACATAACACAATCTTTCTTCACACCACGGACATATAAAGATAAGAGGAAGAGCACTTTCATTCCTCCTTCTCTCATTCTCGTGTGTAGAAGTTTCGCTGTGAATTGAAATCAAGGCGACAGACAGCACACATATCATAGATTGTCCTGTACTAAACCTGCTCTGAACGCAGTCAGAAAGCTAGTAGGATTTAGACTTAGGAATAGCGATCTGGGCTTAAATGAGCCTCTTCTCACAGTTTAAGACATAGTGTTTGTACAGCAACTCTCTTCCGGAAACGAAAGATAGATGGAGTCAGATATCTAAACCAGTGATGGCGGAATCGTTGCTGGGACCGAGTGAAAGTTTGCGGCTATCTTCTGATAGAAGAATATATATTGATTCGTTCCGAAACCCACCCACTCATACACAAGCTTTACCTGACTTATAAGTACACAAGACTCAGCTACAATATTGTTAACAGAAGTCTTCCTCAGCATCATGCAGAGGGACATACAGATCATACGAACTCCTCATGCATCCACATCTGGCCTCCTTGACGGTCGATCTGCATGTGCCAAATTTTAGCGTCTTTCGTCCCAAGAGCCTCCGCGATACCGCGATTCTTCTAGGTTATTCAATGATTCAGGCAGGATTTGAACATCTGACCTGTCTATCATTGGGTGACATGGCTATTCTTAGCGCCGATGCCACATTCTTCAAATTCCAATGCGATCCGGGGCGAACGCTTTTGGCCTAAACTGTGTTTTGAGGTAGCGGTGCGCAGATGTGAACCGAACTGAGTGCGCAATATGCGACAATTCCCCCACTTCTAAAAAAGCAGCTCTTTCATTGGCTTCATCTCCCCTGTTTGGATTACTCTTAATACTCAATATTTACGATTTCCTGTCACCTGTTTTAGATTCGTCCTTTCTTTATTTTAATCATTTATTCGCTCCAAATAGAACAAAGATAGAATAGCTATGTTACAAGTTGCCCCGCTGAAATAGAAGTCACATATCCGATCTTGAATCACTGAATCAACGTCTAATTTTGGAATTAAGCATTTGCTGTCATTCCATTCCCCTCTTTCATAGGATGTCGTCTAGGAAAATCCGCCCTAGCATGCTCAATCCCATGAATATATCCCACTGCAAATAAACAGGGTTGAAGTAATAATAAAGCTAATGTTGAGTTTCTATGAAGCAGCAAAGATCAATGCTTAATGGTCAAGCTCTACCCTAAATTTTAATTCAAGCAGATGTCAAAGAAACAAATGAAATCCCATATCAATTATAAGACATCCTTTTCAATAGTAGTTTTTTTTTCTACCTTATTTAACGTTCTATTCACACATACTAACGTACATTTGAATGAGCGTCTACTTCTCTTTCTTTGTGTTTTATTTTGTTGTGTTAGTCATACTTGTATAATATGTAGGTCACGGCACAATAGGATCTGTAACTCCCTCTGTCAATAATGTTGCTCTAATCCCAGTAGTACTTGCTTCTATCAATAATGTTGCTCCAATCTCTGTATTACTTGCCACTATCAATAATGTTGCTCCAATCCCAGTAGTACTTGCCTCTATCAATAATGTTGATCCAATCAATGTATTACTTACCTCTATCAATAATGTTGCCCCAATCCCAGTAGTACATGCTGCTATCAATAAATTTGCCCCAATCCCAGTAGTACTTGCTTTTATCAATAATGTTGCCCCAATCGAGATATTACTTACTTCTATCAATAATGATTCCCTAAACCCAGTATTACTTGCCTCTATCAATAATATTGCCCCAATCCCAGTATTACTTCCTTCTATCAATAATGTTGCCCTAATCTCAGTATTACTTGCCTCTATCAATAATGTTGCCCTAATCCCAATTTTACTTGCTGCTATCAATATTGTTGCCCCAAACCCAGTATTACTTGCTTCTATCAATAATGTTGCCCCAATCCCAGTATTACTTGCTTCTATCAATAAAGTTGCCCCAATGCCAGTATTACTTCCTTCTATCAATAATGTTGCTCCAATCCCAGTAGTACTTGCCTCTATCAATAATGATGCTCCAATCCCAGTATTACTTGCTTCTATCAATAATGTTGCCCCAAACCCAGTAGTGCTTGCTGCTATCAATATTGTTGCCCCAATCCCAGTAGTACTTGCTGCTATCAATAATAATACCCCAATCCCAGTATTACTTGCCTCTATCAATAATGTTGCCCCAGTCTCAGTATTTCTTACCACTATCAATAATGTTGATTCAATCCCAGTAGTACTTGCTGTTATCAATAATGTTACCCCAATCCCAGTATTACTTGTCTCTATCAATAATGTTGCCCCACTACCAGTATTACTTGCCTCTATCAATAATGTTACCCCAATGCCAGTATTGCTTGCCTCTATCAATAATGTTGCCCCAATACCAGTATTACTTGCCTCTATCAATAATGTTGCCCCAATACCAGTATAACTTGCATCTATCAATAATGTTGCCCCAATCCCAGTATTACTTGCCTATATCAATAATGTTGCCCCAATCCCAGTATTACTTGCCTCTATCAATAATGTTGACCCAATCCCAGTATTACTTACCTCTATCAAAAATGTTGCCCCAATACCAGTATTACTTGCCTCTATCAATAATGTTGCTCCAATCCCAGTATTACTTGCCTCTATCAATAATGATACCCCAATCCCAGTATTACTTGCCTCTATCAATAATCTTGCTCCAATCCCAGTATTACTTACCTCTATCAATAATGATACCCCAATCCCAGTATTACTTGCCTTTATCAATAATGATACCCCAATCCCAGAAATACATGCCTCTATCAATAATGTTGCTCCAATCCCAGTATTAATTACCTCTATCAATAATGATACCCCAATCCCAGTATTACTTGCCTTTATCAATAATGATACCCCAATCCCAGAAATACATGCCTCTATCAATAATGTTGCTCCAATCCCAGTATTAATTACCTCTATCAATAATTATACCCCAATCCCAGTATTACTTGCCTCTATCAATAATGATACCCCAATCCCAGTATTACTTACCTCTATCAATAATGTTGCCCCAATCCCAGTAGTACTTGCTGCTATCAATAATGTTGCCGCAATCCCAGTATTACTTGCCTCCATCAATAATGTTGCCCCAATCCCAGTAGTACTTGCTGCTATCAATAATTTTGCCCCAATCCCAGTAGTACTTGCTGCTATCAATAATAATACCCCAATCCCAGTATTACTTGCCTCTATCAATAATGTTGCCCCAATCTCAGTATTACTTACCTCTATCAATAATGTTGCCCCAATCCCAGTAGTACTTGCTGCTATCAATAATGTTGCCCCAATACCAGTATTACTTGCCTCTATCAATAATGTTGCCCCAATACCAGTATTACTTGCCTCTATCAATAATGATACCCCAATCCCAGTATAGCTTGCCTCTATAAATAATGTTGCCCCAATACCAGTATTACTTGCCTATATCAATAATGTTGTCCCAATACCAGTATTACTTACCTCTATCAATAATGTTTCTCCAATCCCAGTATTACTTGCCTCTATCAATAATGTTTCTCCAATCCCAGTATTACTTGCCTCTATCAATAATGTTGCCCCAATCCCTGTATTACTTTCCTCTATCAATAATGTTGCCCCAATCCCAGTAGTACTTGCTTCTATCAATAATGTTGCCCCAATCT
This sequence comes from Cepaea hortensis, assembly GCA_963921405.1. Classification (NCBI taxonomy): domain Eukaryota; kingdom Metazoa; phylum Mollusca; class Gastropoda; order Stylommatophora; family Helicidae; genus Cepaea; species Cepaea hortensis. Next base: position 7,470,275 of record OY992890.1, read on the forward strand.
AGGTATTACTTACCTCTATCAATAATGTTGCCCCAATCCCAGTATTACTTGCCTCTATCAATAAAGTTGCTCCAGTCCTATTTTTACTTGCCTCTATCAATAATGATACCCCAATCCCAGTATTACTTTCCTCTATCAATAATATTGCCCCAATCCCAGTATTCTTTGCTTCTATCAATAATGTTGCGCTAATCTCAGTATTACTTGCCTCTATCAATAATGTTGCCCCAATCCCAATTTTACTTGCTGCTATCAATAATGTTGCCCCAATCCCAGTAGTACTTACCTCTATCAATAATGATACCCCAATCCCAGTATTACTCGCCTCTATCAATAATGTTGCCCCAATCTCAGTAGTACTTGCTTCTATCAATAATTTTGCCCCAATCCCAGTAGTACTTGCTTTTATCAATAATGTTGCCCCAATCGCGGTATTACTTACTTCTATCAATAATGTTGATCCAATCCCAGTAGTACTTGCTTCTATCAATAATGTTGCCCCAATCCCAGTAGTTCTTGCTTCTATCAATAATGTTGCCCCAATCGAGGTATTACTTACCTCTATCAATAATGATTCCCTAAACCCAGTATTACTTGCCTCTATCAATAATATTGCCCCAATCCCAGTATTACTTCCTTCTATCAATAATGTTGCCCTAATCTCAGTATTACTTGCCTCTTTCAATAATGTTGCCCCAATCCCAATTTTACTTGCTGCTATTAATATTGTTGCCCCAAACCCAGTATTACTTGCTTCTATCAATAATGTTGCCCCAATCCCAGTATTACTTGCCTCTATCAATAATGATGCTCCAATCCCAGTATTACTTGCTTCTTTCAATAATGTTGCCCCAAACCCAGTAGTGCTTGCTGCTATCAATATTGTTGCCCCAATCCCAGAAGTACTTGCTGCTATCAATAATAATACCCCAATCCCAGTATTACTTGCCTCTATCAATAATGTTGCCCCAATCCCAGTATTACTTGTCTCTATCAATAATGTTGCCCCACTACCAGTATTACTTGCCTCTATCAATAATGTTACCCCAATGCCAGTATTGCTTGCCTCTATCAATAATGTTGCCCCAATACCAGTATTACTTGCATCTATCAATAATGTTATCCCAATCCCAGTATTACTTGCCTCTATCAATAATGATACCCCAATCCCAGTATCACTTGCCTCTATCAATAATGTTATCCCAATCCCAGTATTACTTGCCTCTATCAATAATCTTGCTCCAATCCCAGTATTACTTAACTCTATCAATAATGATACCCCAATCCCAGTATTGCTTGCCTTTACCAATAATGATACCCCAATCCCATAAATACATGCCTCTATCAATAATGTTGCTCCAATCCCAGTATTACTTACCTCTATCAATAATTATACCCCAATCCCAGTATTACTTACATCTATCAATAATGATACCCCAATCCCAGTATTACTTGCCTCTATCAATAATGATACCCCAATCCCAGTATTACTTGCCTCTATCAATAATGATACCCCAATCCCAGTATTACTTGCCTCTATCAATAATGGTGCTCTAATCCCTGATTTATTTGCCTCTATCAATAATGTTGCTCCAATCCCAGTATTACTTACATGTATCAATAATGATACCCCAATCACAGTATTACTTTCCTCTATCAATAATGTTGTTCCGATCCCAGTATTAGTTTCCTCTGTCAATAATGATACCTCAATCCCAGTATTACTTGCCTCTATCAATAATGTTGCCCCAATCCCAGTAGTACTTGCCTCTATCAATAATATTGCCCCAATCCCAGTAGTACTTGCTTCTTTCAATAATGTTGCCCCAATCCCAGTAGTACTTGCTTCTGTCAATAATGTTGCCCCAATAGCGGTAATACTTACCTCTATCAATATTGTTGCCCCAATCCCAGTTTTACTTGCCTCTATCAATAATGTTGCCCCAATCCCAGTTTTACTTGCCTCTATCAATAATGTTGCCCCAATCCCAGTTTTACTTGCCTCTATCAATAATGTTGCCCCAATCTCAGTAGTACTTGCTTCTATCAATAATTTTGCCCCAATAACAGTAGTACTTGCTTTTATCAATAATGTTGCCCCAATCGCGGTATTACTTACTTGTATCAATAATGTTGATCCAATCCCAGTAGTACTTGCTTCTATCAATAATGTTGCCCCAATCCCAGTAGTACTTGCTTCTATCAATAATGTTGCCCCAATCGAGGTATTACTTACCTCTATCAATAATCAATCCCTAAACCCAGTATTACTTGCCTCTATCAATAATATTGCCCCAATCCCAGTATTACTTCCTTCTATCAATAATGTTGCCCTAATCTCAGTATTACTTGCCTCTATCAATAATGTTGCCCCAATCCCAATTTTACTTGCTGCTATCAATATTGTTGCCCCAAAACCAGTATTACTTGCTTCTATCAATAATGTTGCCCCAATCCCAGTATTACTTGCTTCTATCAATAATGTTGCCCCAAACCCAGTAGTGCTTGCTGCTATCAATATTGTTGCCCCAATCCCAGTAGTACTTGCTGCTATCAATAATAATACCCCAATCCCAATATTACTTGCCTCTATCAATAATGTTACCCCAATCTCAGTATTACTTACCTCTATCAATAATGTTGATTCAATCCCAGTAGTACTTACTGTTATCAAAAATGTTGCCCCAATCCCAGTATTACTTGTCTCTATCAATAATGTTGCCCCACTACCAGTATTACTTGCCTCTATCAATAATGTTACCCCAATGCCAGTAATGCTTGCCTCTATCAATAATGTTGCCCCAATCCCAGTATTACTTACCTCTATCAAAACTTTTGCCCCAATACCAGTATTACTTGCCTCTATCAATAATGTTATCCCAATCCCAGTATTACTTGCCTCTATCAATAATGTTGCTCCAATCCCAGTATTACTTACCTCTATCAATAATGATACCCCAATCCCAGTATTACTTGCCTTTATCAATAATGATACCCCAATCCCAGAATTACATGCCTCTATCAATAATGTTGCTCCAATCCCAGTATTACTTTCCTCTGTCAATAATGATACCTCAATCCCAGTATTACTTGCCTCTATCAATAATGTTGCCCCAATCCCAGTAGTACTTGCCTCTATCAATAATATTGCCCCAATCCCAGTAGTACTTGCTTCTATCAATAATGTTGCCCCAATCCCCATAGTACTTGCTTCTGTCAATAATGTTGCCCCAATAGCGGTAATACTTACCTCTATCAATATTGTTTCCCCAATCCCAGTATTACTTGCCTCTATCAATAATGTTGTCCCAAACCCAGTATTAATTTCCTCTATCAATAATGTTGCCCGAATACCATTATTACTTGCCTCTATCAATAATAATACCCCAATCCCAGAATTACTTTCCTCTATCAATAATGTTGCTCCAATCCCAGTATTACTTGCCTCTATCAATAATGTTGCTCCAATCCCTGTATTACTTGCCTCTATCAATAATGTAGCCCCAATCCCAGTATTACTTACCTCTATCAATAATGTTGCCCCAATCCCAGTATTACTTGCTTCTATCAATAAAGTTGCCCCAATGCCAGTATTACTTGCTTCTATCAATAATGTTGCTCCAATCCCAGTAGTACTTGCCTCTATCAATAATGATGCTCCAATCCCAGTATTACTTGCTTCTATTAATAATGTTGCCCCAAACCCAGTAGTTCTTGCTGCTATCAATATTGTTGCCCCAATCCCAGTAGTACTTGCTGCTATCAATAATAATACCCCAATCCCAGTATTACTTGCTTCTATCAATAATGTTGCCCCAATCTCAGTATTACTTACCTCTATCAATAATGTTGATTCAATCCCAGTAGTACTTGCTGTTATCAATAATGTTGCCCCAATCCCAGTAATACTTACCTCTATCAAAAATGTTGCCCCAATACCAGTATTACTTGCCTCTATCAATAATGTTGCTCCAATCCCAGTATTACTTGCCTCTATCAGTAATGATACCCCAATCCCAGTATTACTTGCCTCTATCAATAATGTTATCCCAATCCCAGTATTACTTGCCTCTATCAATAATGTTGCTCCAATCCCAGTATTACTTACCTCTATCAATAATGATACCCCAATCCCAGTATTACTTGCCTTTATCAATAATGATACCCCAATCCCAGAAATACATGCTTCTATCAATAATGTTGCTCCAATCCCAGTATTACTTACCTCTATCAATAATTATACTCCAATCCCAGTATTACTTGCATCTATCAATAATGATACCCCATTCCCAGTATTACTTGCCTCTATCAATAATGATACCCCAATCCCAGTATTACTTGCCTCTATCAATAATGATACCCCAATCCCAGTATTACTTGCCTCTATCAATAATGGTGCTCCAATCCCTGATTTATTTGCCTCTATCAATAATGTTGCTCCAATCCCAGTATTACTTACCTCTATCAATAATGATACCCAATCACAGTATTACTTTCCTCTATCAATAATGTTGCTCCAATCCCAGTATTACTTTCCTCTGTCAATAATGATACCTCAATCCCAGTATTACTTGCCTCTATCAATAATGTTGCCCCAATCCCAGTAGTACTTGCCTCTATCAATAATATTGCCCCAATCCCAGTAGTACTTGCTTCTATCAATAATGTTGACCCAATCCCAGTAGTACTTGCTTCTGTCAATAATGTTGCCCCAATAGTGGTAATACTTACCTCTATCAATATTGTTGCCCCAATCCCAGTATTACTTGCCTCTATCAATAATGTTGCCCCAATCCCAGTATTACTTTCCTCTATCAATAATGTTGCCCCAATACCATTATTACTTGCCTCTATCAATAATAATACCCCAATCCCAGTATTACTTTCCTCTATCAATAATGTTGCTCCAATCCCAGTATTACTTACCTCTATCAATAATGTTGCTCCAATCCCAGTATTACTTGCCTCTACCAATAATGTAGCCCCAATCCCAGTATTACTTACCTCTATCAATAATGTTGCCCCAATCCCAGTATTACTTGCCTTCATCAATAATGTTGCTCCAATCCCAGTATAACTTGCCTCTATCAATAATGATACCCCAATCCCAGTATTACTTGCCTCTATCAATAATGGTGCTCCAATCCCAGTTTTACTTGCCTCTATCAATTATGTTGCCCTGCCGTAATGTTGTATGGACGTAGAGGTGTTTCCAAAGCATCAGGGCCAGGTTCTGTATTGGCCAAGGCCTACAAACACGTCCTAATCGTGCGTCCTGAGCAACAGGTCCTTTTGGAGTCCTGGCTAACGTAGTAAGATCGCTGATTCTTCCGAAGTCGGAGAGTATCTGCCTGCACGGCGAAGAGCCACCAGTCTGCACACCAATACGCTCGACACGGGACAAAGGATACTCAAGTAGTTATTAATGGTGGAACCAGAGAGCATTTGAGGGAGTTTATGAGGGTAATTTCCCCTCAAATGGTTATATATTTGTTATACCGCTCCTTTGATTCGTCACAAAAACGTACCGCAAGTGACATTTGACCGGTCAAGGGTGGTAACTCATTAATAAATAAGCAAGTGGTTTTACACTTTTACCTCTCCCCCCCTCTCTCGCGCTCTCTCTCTCTCTCTCTCTCTCTCTCTCTCTCTCTCTCTCTCTCTCTCTCTCTCTCTCTCTCTCTTGTTGTTGCAAATTTTATTTTTAAAACATAATAATTTCTGTTAGTATTAATTGTAGTGGGTGATGTTTAAACACTATCATCCAACGATTGATGCTGTGTTAGGGTTACAGTGCTCTTCCTCCTCGGTTTCTTCCTCTTTTTTTCGTCTTCTTTCTTTATCTGCGTTGGGTCGGGCATAAATATTATCATCATTCCATTGGTGCTGTGTAAGGCTTAGGGTTACAGTGCGTTTCCTTGGGGTGGAGTAGGGGCGGGCGGGTATGGGGCTGGGAGCTCAGTGGTGGGGCGCGGGTGTCGGCGTGTGGGATAGGACTAGGCGGTTCGAACCTCGAGCCATGACAGGCGTCATGTGAAAAAAACTTATAAGTAAAAATGTAAGTATGGCGTCTATATGATCTGTAGAGGGTCGTATTGGTGTAAACACTATCATCAAACAGATTACAAATGGAAACCTAAAAAAAAAATTTAAATGGCCGATATTATCGATTTTAGCGGGTATAGCTTAGTGAAATTTGTTGGTTATGGGTGGGTAGCGGCTATTAGTGGTCTGTAGAGGGTCACAATGACTTGTTCACTATTATCATATGGGTTACAAATGAAAACCTTAAAAAGTAAAGATGACTGATATTATTGATTGTCGCATGTATAACGTTGTGAAAGTCGTTGGTATGGGATGGGTAGCGATTATTAGTGATCTGTAGAGTGTTATAGTGGCCTATGCACTATCATCATACAGATTACAAATGAAAACTTGAAAATGTAAACATGGCCGTCATTATAGACTGTACCGGCTATGGCTTAGTGAAATTCGTTGGTAAGAGGTGAATGAGTGGAGAAAAGGTTAGATAGGTACTTCTGATCATTGTTAAGGGGTGATCGAGTGGCGGGGTGGCTAGTTAAATACGTCCGGTCCTTGTTTAAAGCACGAGGATGTGCTAGATAAAGACTCTCGTTCGTTGTTAAATGGTGGTTGAGAGGAAGAAAGGCTTGATCGCTGCTTCTGATCATTGTTAAGGGGTGGTCGAGTGGCGGGGTGGTTAGATAAATACGTCCATTCCTTGATAGGAGCCGGAGGTTGTCTCATATTAAAGTCTGAGGCATAAAAATATAGGCGGTTGAGCTGAGGGTGACCTCCTTGGTGACTCAACATGTGACGATGCCATAAGTGAACGTGTTCAGACATGTCTTTGGTGAAAACCTGAGGATGACTCAGAGCGTACTGACCGCATTACGATACAGCCGAGATACTTGGGTAATGGTTACATCGGATCAAATATGGCTCTGCTTCCGGTCGCATGTGTAATGACTACAAACAGACCACGTGCTCACTGGCTACGAGTGGTCAAATATGGCTCTGATTCCGGTCGCAAGTGTAATGATTACAACCAGAATACGTGGGCAATATTTACATCCTGTCAAAGATGTCTCTGCATTCGATCACACTTGTGTAATGGTCACATCATATAAAATATGGCTCTGCTTCCGGACACATGTGTAAGGGATAAAACGTGACCACGTGCTCACTGGCTAAGAGTGGTCAAAGATGGCGTCGCATCCGATCACATGTGGCAATGGCTACAATCAGAATACGTGCTCACTGGCTAAAACCGATTAAATAGGGTGATACTTAATGTCACATGCATAAGGACACAACCATACCACGGGGTTAATGACTCAACTGGTTAAATATGGCGCTGTTTCCGCTCGCATCCATAAAAATACATCTGAAACACGTGGTTAATAGGGAAACTACAGAAACGCTGTTGATTGTCGAACCAGGCGAACTAACTCATGAGGAACACCATGTATGGGAGTGATTCCACTACATCGTCAACATGGCATCTGAAGTTATCTCTCTTTTCTATATACGTTAGGGAGGTCCACCGAGTAATACCAAAGAACATCCCACACTCAATAAACATAAGACACTTTTGATTGTAGTGTGCTCAACTATAACCAAGTCATTACAGTGGTCGACTAAACCTTTGCTATAGTCACAGTGCATAGATGTGATCACCGACGTCATTCGAGGAACAGATGCTTTTTACCTAACAACTAGAGGGTCATGCAGCGACGAGTCGCTAGCGCAACCTATCAACTGTATAATATTACACACGAACACAAGAAACTAGGCCGACTCAAACTTGGGTGTCTCATGTAACATGGCTTGTCACGTGTCCACTGTCCTAACCAGCGACGGTAGCATGACTCAGAACAATCATTTTACATGTTCACTACCTCTCTATGTGTCTATACGGGACTTTGCATCTTTCCGTAGAAACACACTTCCAAGACCAATATATGTTCTTCAGCGAGGCTGCTCATTGCCCCGTATCACATCCAGACAAAAGTGCACTTCAACAGTCAAATAAGAAAACATGTTAACCAAATGGAAAAATATAGTTCAAACTTATAAACATCTCCACCAAATTTATAGCTGATAAACTGATATGCAAAAGGAAACATTTTGGTCACATTTTTGAAATTTATGAAAAGTAGGAAAATTGTCAGCCAAAGGGGAAAAGGTTAGACCAAACTTATAAATATCTCAGCCAAACTTATGAAAACTAGGAAATTTTGTTACTCAAATGGGAAACATATAGGTCAAGTAGGAAAATTTGTTAGCTAAATGTGAAACATGTCGGCCAAATACAGAAACAGCTAGTCCACACTTATGAAAACTAGGAAAAAATTGTTAGCCAAACAGGAATGATATTTACCAAGTAGGAAAACTTGTTAACTAAATGTGAAAGAAATATCAGCCAAAGAGAGAAATATCTCGTCCAGATTATAAAAAGTAGGAAAATATGTCAATCAAAAAGGAAAAATGTCGGCCAAACACAGAAATATCTCAACTAAACTTATGAAAAATAGGAAACTTTGTTAACCAAATGTGAAAGATATTGACCAAGTAGGAAAGGTTAGTCAAAGAGGTTAAATATTGAATAAGTAACGAAATACATCGTTCAATCTTATGAAAAGAAGGAAACTTTTTTTTAACCAAATGTGAAAAAATATCAGCCAAAGAGAGGAATATCTCGTCCGAACTTATTAAAAAGTAGGAGAATTGTCAGCCAAATGGGAAACAGTTAGGCCAAATACAGACATATGTCACCCAAACTTATGAAAAGTAGGAAACTTTGTTAGCCAAAGAAAAAAAAACCTAGGTCAAGTTGTTGCCATAAGCGAAATAGGCTTTCGGATAGCATGAGCGCTATTGATATGTGTGAGGTGTTGACATGTGCGCACTGTCATTACGGTGGCATAAACGAACTGTAGTGCCATAGAGCGAAATAGGTCACAAATGAGTCGGCAATAAGTTATTGCTGGATTGATTACGACTGGCAATGAGCTATTCTGTGTTGTCGATAGATGAGATTATGTTACTCAGTTAGCAACGAATTAGGGCATTTGTAACTGTTGACATAAGTCACTCTACTGTCTCCAGGCAGATAGGGCACATGTAATTTTCATGTTCTATTGTTGTTCTTGTTTGCCCTGGAGTTATTTGGCCGTATTTGCCAGTGCTTGACACTGGTATCTGTCGGGGAGTTATTCTCCCACTCAGTATAGGTTTCGTCTGGCAAAGAGCGCCCTGTTGTTCTCCATGAGTGATTCTTAATTGACTGGTGGTAATATCAACCTTTCTACCTTCTCTAAGTCACCACATATATATCACATAACAGACAACACTGCGTTAACAATAACTTCTTCATAGCACGACAGCTGCACATGTTTTCACACGGTGTATTCTGTCTTTCTTTTAAAACAAATGTAAGATCAATGTCACTAAAACAATAATACTCGCACTCGAACTCTCTAGTGTATATCTGTCGCTCGAACAATGACTGACGTCGATATGAGTCAGCAAATTCACAAACGCTCCATCTGTACAAACGTGGCGTCTAGATCGACTTCTGCCATGTGCCATTCTCCGTCCGACCTCGAAAGCGGTCCAGACGTGAATCATCTCTCACAGACCTATAGTCCGTGCTTGACCTTCGCTCCGCTTACTTCCGGCAGAGAGGTTCAAAATCCACTCGATCTTCACGTCTGTCACTGAAATGTGCAAGACTCTAGGTCACCTGCACTGGGTGTTACTTTGCTCCACGCCATCTCCATGGCAGTAGGAATATCTGTTAGCCAAATGTGAAAAAATTCGGCCATATGCAGAAATATCTCGTCCACACAATGAAAACTAGGAACATTTGTTAGTCAAAGAGGGAAAATATTAGCCAAATAGTAGAATTTGATAGCCAAATGTGAAAAAATATCAGCCTACGAGAGAAATATATAAATTAAACTTCTAAAAAGCAGGAAAAATTATCAACCAAAAGAGAAAAATGTCGGCCAAATACAGAAATATCTCTACCAAATTTAAGAAAAGTAGGAAAATGTGTTAGCCAAACGTGAAAATGTCGCTCAAATACAGAAATAGCTCGTTCGAACTTATAACAAGTAGGAAAATTCGTTAACGAAATGGGAAAAATCTTGGCCAAGTAAGAAAATTTACTTCTTCCTTTCTGTTAGCCTATAGGTGTCATCTCTGATGTGTCGTGGTTTTAGACACACTGTCAACCATTCCCCTTTCGCAGATGTCAAATCTTCTTTTCTCCCTTTGCGATCATTTATCAGTTTCTACCAACATCTAATTTTATATGTTCTGTGTTACAATCAGGTAATAGTACAATCAATAATGTTACAATTGCGTACACATTGTTCACAAATATACAGGGCATGATGATTATGTTCATATGCATGCACTGATATTTATGTATGTACTTATAGGACAATAAAATGTCATTATTTATATTTATATGTTTTATGAATTTTCTTTATTGAATGATTGTGAATGTTATTAACTATTACTCCCTTAGTTGGTTCTGACTGGTATCTGTCTTCTATGACTGTCTCTTCTACCAATCAGATTCTCAATCTTCACTTGAGTCTGCCTGTCTCAGCCCCTTCAGTCAGCTACTGAGGTAACATCTCTGAGGTCCATTCGACACTATCTCTTCTGCTCAGTCATTTATATCCTTTATCTGTCTGAAATTAATAACAGCTTTGGGTATATATATATATATATATATATATATATATATATATATATATATATATATATATATATATGCATATTTATATGCATATTTATATGCATATATATATATATATATATATATATATATATATATATGCATATTTTGCAGTTGCATATTACAGCAATTATACATCAATTTTCCTACATTGACATGTCGTTATCCTGGTCAGTACTTCAGAGTGATACGCACTTGACCAGTCACCTAGTCTGAACGCATGGTTTCTTAAATGCCACTATGACATGGTTTTCCAGCTGATGGTATTAGAGTATGCCATCGTGTATTCTCGGGATTATGTCCCTTTTCTGACCCTATTATTTAGTCATATAGCAGGTGTGACGTTTCTTAGCGCATGTCATGGCTAGCATCACCCGTTCTAATTGTACTGTTTACCAACTATAACTGTAGACATTCTTACTGTTTTTGCCTCTGTTGACTTTACCATATCATTATGTCACTTCAATCAACATTATCCTTATCAATGCATTCATTCTAATAAACCAATTATATCTATACCAATCACATACATATAGCCTTTATACACTTTATACAGTATCTACAATATACATATGACAAGATAAGAGTGTTTCACGTTGGAACATGTGATGTCTCCTTAACATGTAGTATTGTACAATGATTTGTTTCTTCTTGTGTAAGATATGTTGTTATTGGTTTGAACTTATCTATTTCTTTTGTCTTCTCTTTCCTGTTCTCATCTGTTAAACCTTTACTTTTCCAATATTTATTCCAATTCCTTATTTTGATGTCTCGTGTTCGTCTATTGATTTGATCTTTTGGAATTTCGTTTTGTTGCCATTTTGCTAACAGAGCGTATGTGTCAGTGTACTGAACCTGTGGTCTCTTTTGGGGGAATTTCATTCTCCCAACCAGATTTTGTGTAATCTGCAGCATCTGTTTGTTTTATCTTAACCTTCTTATTTGATCTTTGTTCTTGCCTGTTTTCATTCTTGTGTACGATATCTTCGTCCTGGAACCTATAACCAGATACTGACCCACTTTCTTGTGCTGAACATGCTTGTTGTACCATATGTTTTTCTAACCTGTTAGCACCTGTGCGAGTCAAGTATGGCATAAAAAATTGTTTCGCCGTTGCTGTGCTGTCGTTGAATTGTGGGCAACCCACTCAAAGGTTTTCAATCCCAAATGCTACTTTCTCCTTTTCGTCCTCGGTTAGGTCTGGTCTAAACGGTAATGTATCCCATGTCAGTTTTTGCTGTGTCAACTGTCTTAGTTGTTCGCAATTATCAATTGGTTCCTGCTTGTCATCCATGACTGTGTTCTTATCATCGAAAGATGTTCCCTGTTCAGTCCCTGTACTAGGGACACTTGTTTGCCCTTGTTTCTTCCGTACTCGTCGTATGTCTGGTAAATGTCAGTCCCTATGTCTGATGCATCGTCTTCTACTTTACTCGTCTTGTCTTCTGTTGGGACAGTCCAAGCTGCATAGTTACATTCCTCTATCTGTACGTTTTCTTTTTTCCATTTCTGTATGTCCTGGGGTGTGCACTCTTTGACTTCTGGGATGTTGCCCAAGATTAGTACTGTTGTGGGATGCGGTAACACTGCCGCTGTTACCCGCCCTTTGTAGTAAGGGCAGTTGATGTCTGTCCAAGCTACTCTATACTGCTCTAATGCACCGCTAAGTGTTCTGCAAATCACTCTGTCGTCTGTATAGTCTTCGTCTCTTACAATCTTAATGTCTAGCCCCACAATTGAAGTCCCTGTGTCTCTGACCATTTTCACTGCAACACCATTCACTAAGGCTTGTCGAACGTCCAAATTTCCGTTTGTTATGTATGCAGAGTTAGCTTCTTGTATATACACTTTGTTGTCAGTCCTGTCGCCTTGACTGTCATATATGTGTGTTGCATTCGTGTCTTGTTGTTCGTCCTCTTCGCTGCTGGACATGGCGCATGCCATGCTGGTGTCTTAATTCAGTTTTCTCAGACTACATGCCCTTGCCAAGTGGCCATAGCTTCTACACAACCAGTATTTCAGACTGTCTCTATAGTCTGCGTACCTATTGTTTCTTCTAACCGAAATGTTCTTGAGGTATGACTTGTACTCAGGATTTCGGTCGCACATTTCCAACGACCCGTGTTGGCGACCACAATATTTACAATCCCTTACTGGCCCAGTTCGAACTACGTCCACTTGTCTCAGTGGGACTTGTGTATATCTAGTCGTTGGTTGATATTTACCCTTGGGTCCGTATAACTGCCTTCGATCAGAGAACCTGGCAGCTGTTCCTACCATAAGTTCTGGCTGTGCTCCCTCTGCAAAAATCTCCCTGTGGGCATTATAGTACGACTCGTCCTTGGACTCCATTTCAGATATTGTGGCCCATTTATTTTCAAGCAGGAACGTTGCCATGGATTCTGGCACAGCTGAAATAATTTTATCTCTCAGCATCAGGTCTCTGAGCTTCTCGAAGTTGCTGCCTGCACTAGCTGCCTTCAGCCATATGTCATACAGAGATTGGGTTTCGACAACGAAATCCATGAAGGTTTGGTTCGACTTCGGGGTCAGCACTCTATATGCGGTTCTAAGACCCGCCTTATCTAAACTGAAATGTGCCAAGACTCTTTCTTTGACATAGTTGTAATCAGTTCGCAGATGCTCTGGGATGACCTCTACTACCTTTAGTGGTTTAAGGGTCAAATGCTTATGGAAGAGGATCGCCCACTCTTCGACTGGCACCCTGTAGTGGTTCATCAGCCTTCGAAGTTGTTAACCCATGCGGAGATGGAATCCACTTGTGCAAAGTTCCTGATGATACATTGATATCTTCGAATGGGGTCCAATGCTTTGGCTGTCAATTTAGTTTTCGCATCTTCAGTCTCTTTCTCAAGTTCTAGCATCTTTACTTTAATACTACCCTCTACATCTTTGTCTTTCAATGTTAATTACACTGCCAGTTTCTCTTTCTCGAATGCTAGTGCTGCCTCTTGTGCTGCTAATTTTTGTAGCTCAAGTTCTTTGGTTACTTTAGCTGCTGCTTCTTGTGCCGCTAATTTCTTTTCTTCGAGCTCTGCCTGTACTGCTAATTTCTGCCTCTCAAATTCTCTAGCTGCTACTCTATCTTCTCGTTCTTGCTTCTGATGTTCACTCAACTCTTGTTTAGCCCATGTCATAAGCTCTTTCCCTGTGAACCCACACTTCTCGCCTAGAGTTATGAAGTCTGCCAATGTAGACATGGTTATATGATGTATCTACTAAGAGGTATATCTACTAATATATGTACACACAGATCACACAAGTGTTACTACTAGTCTTGTTATGATAACGTCGACCACGTGTTGACCCTGCTGTAACACTGTTCAAACCAATAGTAACTCTGCCGGATAACCAAGGGTACTTATGACCAGTTTAACTAAATGAAGTAATACCTGTGGAGTGAGCAACCATAATGATGATGGTGCATATATAGAGTCATGAAATTTTGCCCAATGACCCTGGACCACTAAGCAGAATATACACAGAAATCAATAAGAAAAAACTTGACCAGTGTATCTCTAGCGCCGGTGTCCCTGGTGACTTGGTCCAACTGCTCGGCTCCAGTTCCGCTTGCTTCAGGACTCGGTAAGGATCAGCCTGGCTCCAACTCGGTTCAACTGTCTTGGACTTGATCAACTGGGTCGTCAGTTGAACTGGTGGCTCCCCAAACGTGGTGTAGATACCACCTATGGTACTACTGCCAAACCATGTGAAACAAATCTGGAATAAATACTCAATGATGATACCACTGTTAGTTCACAAAGGCACTATAGTGTATGCAGCACACGTAGACGGCCCTGTAATGTTACTTATGTGGCTACTTGCCGTTACTTTAATTTTTTGGGGAAAACTTGAAATATTGTGCTTTATAGGCAAACTGCTCACTTAGACACAAACATTGCTGTTGGTAATGTACGTTGGTTCCATTGCTGTGGTTGATAGCCACTAATCATGTCTGTAATTAGTTTAATTTAATTTATTTCTCGCCGGTGCCAAATGTGTTTTGATTTCCGGTTTTCAGTTTCAGATTCATGTCTGCGCCTTTTTATTAACTGTCTCCAGGCTTATGATTTGCCTTTCTTTGCGTATAACCTTTTGAAGAATCTGCAGCTGATTGCTGACTTGGTATATCATAATATGATGAGAACTCACTTTCCCAACATCACCTGAATCACAGCGACGCATCTATTTTCCATTTAAACATTCAATGTTATTTGACCCTAATCACAGTTCTAATTACAGTTAACACTTTAACTTTCAATGTTCATTGATCCTCGTACCCATTTTAATTAGCTGTTGATTGTCGCTCACTGCCAACTATTTTATTGTTTTTTCTGGCGATAACCTTGCTGGGTTCATAATTCATACGCTTCTACTAGCTGTGTTCTAATGTTTGTTCGTACTTAGATGTATACTTCGAACGTTTCAAGCAAATTACTTCTTATTTGAATATTGAATCAGCAAAGCTTATGAAAATTAGGAAACTTTGTTAACCAAAGCGAAAAATGTTGGCCATACTTCATCCAAACTTATAAAACATAGGAAAGTTTGTTAACCAAATGCGAAACTTTTGGCAAAATTTCAACCAAACTTATGAAAAGTAGGAAAATTTGTTAACCAAAGTGACAAATTTTTGCCACAAGTCAATCAAACTTATAAAAAGCTCAACCAAACTTATGAAAAGTAAGAATATTTGCTAACCAAATGTGAAAACGGCAAAATTTCAACCAAACTTATAACAAGTAGGAAACTTTGTTAACCAAATGTTAAAAGTTTGACCAAATTTCAACAAAACTTATAAAAGTAGGAGACTTTGTTAACCAAATGTTAAAAATGTTGGCCACATTTGAACCAAACTTAAACATATTGCAGCCAAACTTATAAAAAGTAGGAAAATCTGTTGACCAAAGGGAAAAACGTTGGCCAAATACAGAAATAGCTGGAACAAACTTTCAAATATCCCAAACAAACTTATAAAACATATAGGACACTCTTCTTAACCAAATGGGAAAATTATCTCACGCTGCAATTTTACATCCGCAATAGCGTCAAGTCTCCAACGCAGTGTCTGTTAAGAAGTCGACCTTTTCTTACAACCACGTATGCCTTATTGACCCCTTGAATATCATCTACCTCATCTTCTAACCAACTTTCAACGTTTCATACCACTTAACACTAACATTCTCTTTGATTGATTGATTGATTGATTGATTTAGGAACCGACATCACAGCATTCGGGACATTCCCATAAGCGCTCCGTCCCCATCCTCAACAGCCAGCGAAGAGTTCCAACACTAATAGTTCCAGTAGCAATCTGATTATATGTCCGTCTCGCCTTTCCTCCGAGCGCCGAGCGTCGGCCAGATCCCCTCGTCACACCTCGCTGTCTCATTCTTACCAGACTATGGTGATCCATCTGCTCCTCCGAGGTGTACACGTGCTCCCACAAGGCCGCAACCACGTCTGCCTTGTCATGCATCAATACTCCACCAAGTTTTGCCGAGCCAGCCAATGTGTCCGCCTGTTCATTCCCCAGCACACCGGCATGCCCAGGAGAAAAGATCCAGGTGATAATTACTACCCGTGACCTCCGAAGCGAAGCAAGCCACTCTACACGAAGCTTGCCTGTTCTCACCCTTCTCAGCATGCTTTCTGAGTCAGTTACAATCACAATGTGTATATGTATCGTGTTTTCTATCCAGCGGAAAGCTGCACTGACCGCCTCCACCTCCATTCTTAAGCTAGATGTAGTGTTATCATATGCCAGGCTCTCCTGCACCAAACGCCGACCATTAGTTTTTGCCAAGAACCCCCAGGCACTTCTCCTACCTCTCAACACTGACCCATCCGTGTAGATAATCACATCACCCGGGCGAGAATTTTCCTGAATTAGTTGCTGAATTTCCACTTCCGTGGCCCCTGCTGGCCACTCCCTGCACTCCCGGTTCAATGTTATTACAACTCTGCACAAGTCTGACTGCACGGCTGGCACTCTGACCCACTCCTCTCCTCGCCTGATGTTCTCCAAGGGGCACACCTGTCTGATCGTATCCTCCGCCTGAGCCATCCATGATTTCCCTCTTATCAGTCTCTGACTGATTCTCTTTGATTACACCACAACCGGTTTTCTGCTGACTGGGCAAATTTCCAACCTACTAGAGATAATCGTATGTCCTCCATGCAAACAACAGTTGCATTTCATAAAATTTAAAGTGATTTATGCAATATCGTTGAATGAAAAAATAAAATTTCAACAACATTGTACAAAAAATAGCAATTAAATTTCTCCTTATTGTTTCCAAATTGACTGTTTCATGTAGAAATTTAATTGTAAATTTTTGTACAATTTTATTGTTGAAATTTTATTTCCTACTTTTTATAAATTTAGACGCAATATTTTTTTTATTTGACGACTATTTTTCACATTTGGTTAACAAAGTTTCCTAATTTTTATAAATTTGGATGCGATATTTCCTATTTTGGTCCACATTTTTTCACCTTTGGTTAACAAATTTCCTACTTTTTATAAGTGTGGATGAGATATTTCGTTACGAGTACCATATTTTCCCCATTTGGTTAACAAACTTTCTAACTTTGTCCAAGACTTTTCCTATTTGGCTAACAAATTATCTTACTTTTCATAAGTTTCGACGAGATATTTCGTTACTGGGTCAATCTTTTTCCTTCTTTTTATAAATTTGGTTGAGATATTTCTGTGTTTGGCCGACCTTTTTTCACATTTGGTTGAAAAATGTTCCTATTTTTTATAAGTTTAGTTGAAATATTTCTCTCTTTGGTCAATATTTTTTTTAACCTTTGGTTAACAAAGTTTTTGAATTTTCATACATTTGGTCAATGCATTTCGTTACTTGGTCAAGATTTTCCCACTTTGGCTAACAAATTTTGTTACTTGACCAAGATTTTGCCCATTTCGTTAACGAATCTTCTTACTGTTTATAAGTTTGCTTGAGCTATTTCTGTATTTGAGCGACATTTTCCCCTTTGGTTAACAAATTTTCCTACTTTTCTTAAGTTTGGCCGATATATTTCTGTATTTGGCCGACATTTTTCCCTTTTGGTTGACAATTTTTCCTACTTTTTATAAGTTTAATTTATATATTTCTCACTTTGGCTGATATTTTTTCACATTTAGCTATCAAATTTTCCAACTTGGCCAATATTTTTCCTCTTCGACTAAGAAATGTTCATAGCTTCCATAAGTGTAGACGAGATATTTATGTATTTGGCCGACGTGTTTCACGTTTGGCTAACAGATTTTCCTACTTGACCTAGGTTTCTTTCCCTTTGGCTAACAAAGTTTCCTACTTTTCATAGGTTTAGTTGATATATTTCTGTGTTTGACCGACATTTTCCCCCTGTGGTTGACATATTTTCCTACGTTTTATAAGTCTGGACGAAATATTTCTCTCTTTGGCTGATATTTTTTTCACATTTGGTTAACAAGTTTTCCTACTTGGCTAATATTTTTCCTGTTAGGCTAACAAATTTTTCCTAGTTTTCATAAGTGTGGCTGGGCTGTTTCTGTATTTGGCCGACATTTTTTCACATTTAGCTAACAACTTTTCCTACTTGACCTAGATTTTTCCCCTTTGGCTAACACAGTTTCCTAGTTTCCATAAGTTTGGCTGAGAAATTTCTGAATTTTGGCCTAACTTTTTAAAATGTTGCTGACAATTTCCCTACTTTCCATAACTTTGGCTGATCTATGTATAACTGTAGTTGAAATATTTCTCTCTTTGGATGATATTTTTCCCCTTTGGCTAACAATGTTTTCTAGTTTTCATAAGTTTGGCTGAGATAGTTCTCTCTTTGGCTGATATTTTTTTCACATTTGGTTAACAAGTTTTCCCACTTGGCCAATATTTTTCCTGTTTGGCTAACACATTTTCCTAGTTTTTATAAGTGTGACTGAGCTGTTTCTGTATTTAGCAGACATTTTTCACATGTAGCTAATAAATTGACCTACTTGACATAGGTGTTTCCCCTTTGGCTAACAAAGTTTCCTAATTTGCATAAGTTTGGCTGAGATATTTCTGTAATTTGACCTAACTTTATACCATTTTGCTGACAATTTTCCTACTTTTCATAACTTTGGCTGATCTATGTATAAGTGTAGTTGAAATATTTCTCTCTTTGGATGATATTTTTCCCCTTTGGCTAACAAAGTTTCCTAGTTTTCATAAGTGTGGCTGAGATATTTCTCTCTTTGGTTGATATTTTTTTTTCACATTTGGTTAACAAGTTTTCCCACTTGGCCAATATTTTTCCTGTTTGGCTAACAAATTTTCCTAGTTTTCATAAGTGTGGATGAGCTGTTTCTGTATTCGGTCGATATTTTTCACAGTTAGTTAACAAATTTTCCTACTTGACCTAGGATTTTTCCCCTTTGGCTAACCAAGTTTCCTAGTTTTCATAAGTTTGGGTGAGGTATTTATAAGTTTGGTCTAACCTTTTCCCGTTTGGCTGACAATTTTCCAACTTTTCATAAGTTTGGTTGAAATGTGGCCAAAAATTTTTCCTTTTTGGTATCAGATTTCCCTATTTTTCATAAATATGGTGGAGATATTTATAAGTTTGACCTATATTTTTCCATTTGGCTAACATATTTTCTTATTTGACTGTTGAAGAGCACTTTTGTCTGGATGTGATACGGGGCAATGAGCAGCCTCGCTAAAGAACATATATTGGACTTGGAAATGTGTTTCTATGGAAAGATGCAAAGTCCCGTATAGATACATAGAGAGGTAGTGAACATGTAAAATGCTTGCTCTGAGACGTGCTACCGTAGCTGGTTAGGACAGTGGATACGTGACAAGCCATGTTACATGAGACACCTAAAGTTGAGCCGGGCTAGTTTGTTGTGTCCGTTTGTAATATTATATATCTGATAGGTTGCTCTAGCCACTCGTCGCTGTATGACCCTCTAGTTGTTAGGTAAAATGCATATCTTCCTCAATTGATGTCGGTGATCACATCTATGCACTGTGACTATGGCAAAGATTTAGTCGACCACTGTGATGACTTGGTTATAGTTGTGCACACTACAATCAAAAGTGTCTTATGTTTGTTGAGGGTGGAATATTCTTTAGTGTTACTCAGTGTACCTCCCTAACTGATATAGAAAAGAGAGAGAAGGGCGACCGTTTTACTCTTCTTATGATATGTTGACGATGAAGTGGAATTACTCCCATACATGGTGATCATCATGAGTTAGGTCCCCTGGTTCGACAATCAACAGTTTTTCTGTAGTTTCCCTCTTAACCACTTGTTTCATGTGTATTTTTATGGATGCGAGCGGAAGCAGCGCCATATTTGACCAGTTGAGTCATTAACCACGTGGTCTGGTTGTATCCTTAAGCATATGACAGGAAGTATCGTCCTCTTTAATCGGCTTTAGCCAGTGAGCACGTTCTGGTTATAGTCATTGCCACATGTGATCGGATGCGACGCCATCTTTGACCACTCTTAGCCAGTGAGCACGTGGTCTCGTTGTATTCTTTAGACATGTCACTGGAAGCAGAGCCACATTTGATATGATGTCACCATTTACCAAGTGTCTTCGGATACAGCGCCATCTTAGACAGGATGTAACTATTGCCCACGTGGTCTGGTTGTAGTCATTACACTTGCGACGGGAATCAGAGCCATATTTGACGACTCGTAGCCAGTAAGCACGTGGTCTGGTTGTAGTCATTACATATGCGACCGGAAACAGAGCCATATATGATCCGGTGTGACCATTAGACATGTGTCTCGACTGTATCGTTACGCGGTCAGTACGCTCTGCGTCATCCTCAGGTTTTCACCAAAGGCATGTCTGAACACGTTCACGCACGTTCATTGATGGCATCGCCACATTTTGAGTCACCAAGGAGGTCACCCTCATCTCAACCACCTATGAGTTCATGCCTCAGACTTTAATATGATACTTAACCTCCGACTCTTATCAAGGAATGGACGTATTTATCTAACCACCCCGCCACTCGACCACCCCTTAACAATGATCAGAAGCAGCGATCTAGCCTTTCTTCCACTCATCCACCCTTTTACAACGACCGAGTGTCTTTATCTAGCACCTCCTCCTGCTCTTAACAAGGACCGGACGTATTTATCTAGCCATCCCGCCACTCTACCATATATTAACAATGATCATAATCATCTATCTAGCCTTTTCTCCACTCACCCACCTTTTACCAACTAATTTCACTAAGCCATACTCGCCACATTCAATAATATCGGTAATTTTTACTTTTTAAAGTTTTCTTTTATAACCCCTATGATGATAGTGATGGGAAGCACTTATCTAACTACCCCGTTACTCACTCACCCCTTCCCAACGATTTTCACTAAGCCATACTGTCAATGAGCGCTTGCCGACATAAACTTGGGGTTTTTGGATGCTGCTACGTTGACAATTATTGTGTAACGTATGGTGACACACCGTGAACACAACTCATTGCCTCAGAGTTATAGAATGGCATCATGTCTTGTTCCTCTATGACACAACCACTGTTCGATTCAATATTATGTCTACACACAATATCTTCTACACACTTATCGTAGTACGGCCTGCTATCTAGACTAACTGTTCATATACAATAGTACATACACGACTCGTTAAACCCTATTTACACCAGTCCTGCTAGACATGGCCACAGGCGCTTACATTCACAGGCTGGCAACTGCTGAACACGACACAACTGGACTTCGTGCTGTAGAGTAAACATGTCCGACCACCTGGTCGCGGTAATGCATTTCTCAACGATGGGTACGCGCTTAAGATATCTCGCATACAATCAGTTGCTTGACGTCGATGTCTCTCGGCGTTTCATTACGACAGTGGAGACTAAGTTCTCGGCTCCCTGCCTGGTCATTAGATGTGTACCCAATCGTCTCCAGCTCTTTGACTGCCGTCTTTGTTTTCCCCTTTCTCGACCTTTCCGATCACGTGGCCTAAGCCTCGCAATTTTATTTGCTCTTGCGAATAACCGCTTCCCCGTGTATTTCTTTCCTCTGACCACCCATGACAATTCATCCTACCGTTGTTCTACAGTAATTTACTCAACCAGACTTTACTTAACCAGACTCATGGCACTTACCAAGTACAGTCGATATTGCCGGCCATCTTTACATTTTAAAGTTTCCATTTGTAATCTGTATGATGATAGTGTATAGGTCACTACGACACTCTACAGATCGCTAATAAGCGCTACACACCCCTTAACATCGAATATCACTAAGTCATACCCGCTGCATCCAGTACTACCGACAATCATTACTCTTTAAGGTTTTCATTAGTAACCTGTGAGATGATACTGTATAGGCCACCATGACACTCTACAGATCACTAATAGCCGCTACCCACTCCTTACCAATGACTTTCACTACGTTATACCTGCGACAATCAATAATATCAGCCATGTTTACTTTTTAAGGTTTTCATTTGTAACCTTTGTGATGATAGTGTTCACACCACTACGACCCACTACAGATCATATAGCCGCCATACTTAATTTTTACTTATAAGTTTTTTCATATGACGCTTGTCATGGCTCGAGGTTTGAACCGCCTAGTCCTATCCCACACGCCGACACCCCTGAGCTCCCAGCCCCACGTCAGCCCTCCCGCCCGCTAGACGACCCCAAGGAAACGCACTGTAACCCTAAGCATCACACGGCACCAATGAAATGATGATAGTGTTTATGCCCAACCCAATAAAGATAAAGTAAGAAAATGAAAAAAAGAGGAAGAAACCGAGGAGGAAGAGCACTGTAACCCTAACACAGCATAAATCGTTGGATGGTAGTGTTTAAGCATCACTCACTACAACTAATACTAACAGCAATTATTATTATTTTTTTAAAATAAAATTCGCAGCCAAAAAAAAAAAACAAAGAGGTAATAATGTAAGACCACTCGCTTATTTATTCATGAGTTTCATCCCTTGACCGGTCAAAGGTCACTTGCGGTACGTTTTTGTGACGAATAAAGGGGCGGTATAACAAATATATAACAATTTGAGGGGAAATTACGCTCATAAAATCCCTCAAATGCTCTCTGATTCCGCCATTTATAACTACTTACTCACGCATACCTCAGCCCGGTATGACATAACACAGATGTTGGCCAACAAGATTTTCTTCATCCGACATACAGGACTTCAAGCTGGAGTTCACAGCCAGCGAACGCAAGCAAGCAAGCAGCAAACAAGCAATAATGTTGCCCCTATCCCAGTATTACTTGCGTATGTCAGTAATGTTAACGTATAAATGAGGTCAGACAGTTGTAAAAATGGCCAGCTGTTAATTTCTTTCCTTGAGGGCAGTGTTTGTCCTCTCACACTCAGCTGTCAATCTACATTTTCCGGTGTATCGTCGTAGTGCATTCTGTAAGCAGCGCTGCAAATACATTAAAATTCCCCCATAAATTGGGGTAAAACCAACGAAGTCATATAGATTATCAGATAGTTTTCAGTGTTCATAGTCTATGAACATTCCATAGTCTGGCCACACTCTTCATGTCTGGAAACATGTATTCCTGAGCTTTGGTATGTCCCAAAATGTCCAACTGTCTAAACGCAAGATGACACTAAAAAGGATGTGTTGTTAATCCAATCTCTGTTAGTCTGTCCAATATACTATCCAATAAACTTGTGTGTTTTTAAACAGAACCAATACAATCAGCATGCCATCTATAACATGTCAAATGGGTGAATCATTTATAAATAGTAATTTGTCCAATTCTGTGTGGCAATAGTTTAGTTTTGGTCAAGGATGGGCTCCGCTTGAAATTCAGTTACAAAGTTAATTTGCCTATAATCAATACATAAGTGGCGTTCTCCGCTTTTTTTTTCTGTAATAATTGTAAGCTGAAGTAAGTAGTGTCGTCTCTTATTTCAGTTTACATTTGACTTCCTCCTTCCAACTTTTAATTTCTCCTCCAACTCCTCAACATATAAGTGCTGTTACGACAGTTTCGTTTGCTCCAGGTTTGTGGTAAAGTTTCCAGTAGTCTTTAATTGGCCAATAATGTTGCACGCGAAAGACCAGTTGATCATAGGGTACCTCTCGGTTGGCTAAATGGAGTATTTGAAAGTATTCATCCAAATTATCGGATTTCTTGAGCCTCTTTCCATACAATTGTTATTATCTACACACTGTGGAATTTCCTGAGGAGGGGATCTGAGCCCTTATGGACTCAATGGTTCGATGTGCAATGAGGATGATCTGTCGACTAACTAACTGACTAACTAACTAACTAACTAACTAACTAACTAACTAACTAACTAACTACCTAACTAACTATCTAACTAACTAACTAACCAACCAACTAACTAACAAACTAACTAACTAACTATCTAGCTAAATAACTAATTAACTAACTAACTAAAGGATTGACTCACTGACAAACTAACTAATTAACTAACTGACTAATTGACAGACTAAATAACTAACTAACTAACTAACTAACAAATTGAATGACTGACTAACTAACTAACTGACTGGCTAATTGACTAACTAATTAACTGACTAACTACCTAACTGACTGACTAATTAAATGACTAACACACTAACTAACTGACTAACTGACTGACTAACTGACTAATTAACTAACTAACTAACTAACTAACTGACTTACTGACTAATTAACTAACTAACTGACTAACTATTGCCGCGTTTCGGAGATCCTGACGACCTCCTCAATCAACGTTCCCATAAGACTGAGACCCATTATCAATAGTTGGTGTGGACATTCCAATTTATTGAATCTAGTAAACAGAGCTTCTGCAGCTCTTTTCCATCCTAAGTTACGAAACGATGTAAGGTTACCCCACCAGGTACATGAAATAAAAAAGGTCAGCATATATGCACACCGTTTCTTTATTAAACTAACTATATACATGTTGTCACCCTGTCGAATTTTGTTAACATTATTGGCATCTTTCGTAAAGTTACAGTGGATATCTATTGCTTAGGTGCTATCCATTGGCATTCTAGGGATAAGTTCACGACCTCCTAATACACTCAGGCCAATAATAATTACAGGAAATTCTCTGTGCTTTTGCTGTTAACTCATATGTCCAATGAGCAATATATTATGGCCATACGAAGAATATGTGGTCTGCTGGCCGAAGGAACTACCAATCGTCCTTGCTTGTATCCCCCAAAACTAGCTCTAAAGTTTATTAGCTGATTTGTGTAAATCTCTACAAAAACTGGCCTGGGGAAATTATTCGGATCATTCGGATGAATCAATGCATCATTGGCATGTTGTCAATCGGGCATCACGGGAACATAAACAAGTTAGGTGTATATCCTTCACAGGACGTGTCGTAATTCTTTAGTGTCGTCCCTGGGGTGAGGGGAATCAACACCCACATTCTTTTAACCCCATATCATTATTCTGGAGAATCCACTAGATTTCCGTCCACAACACACCGTCAGTCACTGGATCCCTCCTTCTTTCTCGCTCTCACCACTGGACCATGCCCCCTCTCATTCTTCTCCAACACAACATACCACACAACTCTTGCTTCTAAAACTTAATAACAAATTAATTTAATGAAGAAAAGTATATGTATGTGCGAAGTGCAAGTGTAGAATGTATGTCGTATACTCTAGTGTCTCTGCAGAATCAGACCGAACAGCTCAGGAGCAAAGTCTGATCATCCCAGTAATGGCAACACAACATCACCATAGCTCAGTACACAATGACCTCACCAAAAGATGTTTTACCCAGGCCAGGTGTGGACTTCCTCCAGTAGCTCCCTGATAATCCAGATATCTGGTCACCACAAATGGATATAGTCCAATACTGACTCTGAATCTGTCATACACCGTGTAACTAAATGTCAATACAGTTCTGCGATCTAACCATCATTCTATCGTGAAATACGGATAACTGTCACTTGAAACAAACATGTTCATTGGTAATTGTCATGGATTTTCCCGATCACAATGTTAATGTTTAAAGTTCCACAGGAATCCACTAACTTAGAAAACGCTATGTAAGGTGTTCAACTTCCCTCTATGACTACTAGTGTTCCTGTTAAATGTGGTATGGAAAATAACTTCACTAAACTTTGGTGAACCCTATCTCTGAGGATTCATTCCCAGATAAATATCGGTTTTTGCTCAGCAGAGCCATGTTCCTGCCTGCAGAACCTTTTGATTATGGGCCCAGTGCAAAAGCCGCCGAGTACAACTTTCTTCAATGGATTAGCCATAATCTTAGTCAATGACTTTTCAGCTTGTTCTCTTGGTGAACAGAGTGGAACATGTTGAAGAGAGAACACACCTGGTGAGAGCAACCCGATACTGACCTTTATTAGGTGAGTGCAGGCCGACGGCCTCACTCAGATATATAACAGCGAACTAAACTCTGTCATAGGGCAGAGGAGCTCATCACATCGGTCTGAGTCATGGTAAGACAAGGAAAGACCAAAGGCAAAGTGCAAACACCCAGTAAACACCCCACTGGAAGATCCTCCCATTGGACATTGCCCCTATCTCCCAACCATCCTCAATCTCTCTAAACATCATCCCACTACATTATTCTCAACCAGCTGAGTTAATTGATATCTTACACTAGCTAGTTTAACAACGCGATTGCCTACTGTTGCCGACACTCCTATATTACATTC
This sequence comes from Cepaea hortensis, assembly GCA_963921405.1. Lineage (NCBI taxonomy): Eukaryota > Metazoa > Mollusca > Gastropoda > Stylommatophora > Helicidae > Cepaea > Cepaea hortensis. The sequence continues at coordinate 7,496,737 of OY992890.1, forward strand.
TCCTAATACACATTACTACACTCGATTCCTAAGAATAAACCCATGTGGGTCTAAATCACTCAATTACCATATATTGAGTCTGGCCTTAAATTGAGACTACTCAACCACACAATGGGTAAATGTCCGCCAATGTAAATTAACACAAGACACTGTAGCCTCTCTTTATGATCCAGCCAGGAACATTACACACACGTCCGTGAAGTTTTCACAACACTTGGTCGACTTCCCAAAAGTTGGTTACCCAGCCAGTTTTAATACTGTGCCTAGATGACGTCACTCGCTGTCAACAACAGGTGGCTTTCCGTCTCCATCTCGGGACTGGTTTCCCGTACTTCAAAAGTCCCTCCAGCCTGTGATCTAGAGAAATTCATTTATACACAACAAAGATCTAGCCGACCCCCCCCCCCCCCAGACAATTCGTCTCCAACTTCACAAGAATGGTTGCCGCCCGTAAACAACTGACGCAACAGTCTTTTTCTCTCGATCGACAACACATTAAAGAATGCCGGCGCTTGTAGACAAAGGCCGCAACAGTGTTTCATTGATCGACCCTGCCAAGAATTCTGTGACAGGACGTCAAAGTCAACCCCGGGATGTTTTGACTGTTTGTGGTGAAGGCAAACATATCAAATATGTGAATAGGTTATGAAATATATAAAAGGCATCATTGCTTTCTTTAATAATCACAAACATATACATGTGAATATATTTCTGTCTCTCTAGACCAAAAACATCGAGCTGTTAAGATTGCGTGTGTCCTGCTGGCAGTGTGGCTCTGTGGGTTTATGTTCTCCTATTACAGTCAGTACGATTATAGGCTGACTCGCTTCCAGATATTTGTCACAAATGTGTCACTGATGGCCGGATTTCTACCTGCAAACAGATCCTTTTCTGTCGCGAATAGTTATGCTGCACTCTCACCCGACGCCGATGGTCGTCGAATAAATGCCATCGATACAAACAACATAAAGGCAGATCAAAAACAGCAGACGGCAGAAAGTAACATCACTACCAGCTGTGCCTTTCCTTACATTGACCCGTTTGACCCAGTTGTCATGGCTTTAGCAAAGTACCATTCCCCAATCAGCTGCAGATGGGGAATCCCTAATCTGGTTTACTTGGAAGGAACCACAATCAAGGTCAACCATTCCAAGGTAGTAATATTTAAGAAAAACAAAAATGAAATATTTAAAGAATGCAGGTACAAATCTTTGGACAGGAAACCCTGGTCAGACTTCAAGACTGTAGTCTTACACACAAGTGGCTCCTTTAACGACTCGATCACTCTCAGAAACAACGATGATAATGTGGTTGTAGAGTGTTATGACGACAAGAAAGTCGTGCTCTCGCGGTCCTACTTCACATTGATTCATCCCAGGAAGGACCTGGAGAATTTATTAGAAGACAAACTAAACAACCACATACAGAAAAACGCTCCCAAAGAAGTCTTGAGTGTGTTGTTTATTGGTATTGATGGAAACTCCAAACAGAACTTCCAGCGGATGATGCCAAAAACCAGAAACTTTCTCTTAAACAACCTCAAGGCCATTGAACTACATAAATATAACACAGTCGGCGGTCTGACATACCCAACTGTTGTCCCCATGCTGACTGGATACCATCCCAGCGAACTTGAGAACCGCAACTGGACGACTAAACACCATTTTGATGCGGTCAATAATTTATTCTTGTGGAGTGACTTCCGTAAAGCTGGCTACAGAACGGGCCTTTCCTTCGATCGCACACGCATAACAGCCTTCCACTATTTGAAGGCTGGGTGGAATAAGTCACCGGTGGACTACTACCTGCGAGCCACCTTGCTGGAAATGGAGTGGGATAAGCTGATGAAAAATAATGGCAGCAACTGCGTGGGGGACGTGCCAGAGATCACCTTAAACCACAACTTGTGGATTCAGATGGCCTCCACCTTCAACAACTCGAAGAGCAAACCCTACTTTGGTTTCAGGTATGTTCACTCTGTAAGTATGGCAAGCTTTTCGCGAATACATTTTTTAAACATTTTTCTCTAGTACTTTGACCCCGAAAAACCCTTCATATTTTACTCCGAACAGTACTCGAGGTCATGGTTTCTAGGAGGAAACCGATATGGCAATACACTGCTGGCATTGCCGGTAATAGTGTACCTTTTCTAGAAACTCAAACAGAAACTTAGACTTACTAAATTGCACTTAAATTACTCAGGTAGATAAGTCAATGTTAATCTAGAGTAAGACAGGTAAGACAACCATTCTACAGTAATTCTATAGTAGGACTCAGGTAAGACAACCATTACAATGAAATTATATAGTAAGACACAGGTAAGACAACAAATCTAATGTAATTCTATAGTAAGACACAGGTAAGACAACAAATCTAATGTAATTCTATAGTAAGACAGAGGTAAGACAACAAATCTAATATTATTCTATAGTAAGACAGAGGTAAGACAACAAATCTAATGTTATTCTATAGTAAGACTCAGGTAAGACAACAAATCTAATGTTATTCTATAGTAAAACACAGGTAAGACAACAAATCTAATGTTATTCTATAGTAAGACACAGGTAAGACAACAAATCTAATGTTATTCTATAGTAAGACACAGGTAAGACAACAAATCTAATGTTATTCTATAGTAAGACACAGATAAAACAACAATTATAATGTAAATCAATAGCGGGACTCAGGTAAGACAACAAATCTAATGTAATTCTATAGTAGGACTCAGATAAGACAACAATTCTAATGTAAATCATTAGTAGAACTCAGATAAGACAATAAGTCGATGTAAATATATAGTATGACTCAGTTGAGACAACAAGTCTAATGTAAATCTATAGTAGGGCTCAGATAAAACAACACATCTACCGTAAATCTATAGTAGGGCTCAGATAAAACAACACATCTACCGTAAATCTATAGTAGGGCTCAGATAAGACAACACATCTACCATAAATCTATAGTAGGGCTCAGATAAGACAACACATCTACCATAAATCTATAGTAGGGCTCAGATAAGACAACACATCTACCATAAATCTATAGTAGGGCTCAGATAAGACAACACATCTACCATAAATCTATAGTAGGGCTCAGATAAGACAACACATCTACCATAAATCTATAGTAGGGCTCAGATAAGACAACACATCTACCATAAATCTATAGTAGGGCTCAGATAAGACAACACATCTACCGTAAATCTATAGTAGGGCTCAGATAAGACAACACATCTACCATAAATCTATAGTAGGGCTCAGATAAGACAACACATCTACCATAAATCTATAGTAGGGCTCAGATAAGACAACACATCTACCATAAATCTATAGTAGGGCTCAGATAAGACAACACATCTACCGTAAATCTATAGTAGGGCTCAGATAAAACAACACATCTACCGTAAATCTATAGTAGGGCTCAGATAAAACAACACATCTACCGTAAATCTATAGTAGGGCTCAGATAAAACAACACATCTACCATAAATCTATAGTAGGGCTCAGATAAAACAACACATCTACCATAAATCGTGTTCCATTTATGTAGTTCTACATCTGCACTGCCAATGTTGTTATAGTCCCTGACATGTGGCGCTGGTGATCATGTCTGTGCAGTCTGTTTCGTGTAATTCATGTTAATTTTTTTGTTTTGAAACTAATGCTTGCACATCAAACGACGTCCAGTATCTTCTCTCTTTGTCTACTCTTGCCTCTCTTCCCCTCCAGCTTTCCTGTTGTCACGATTTACCTAACATACCCAAAGAATGTGGACAGGCATCTAGATTGATTGATTGATTTAGGAACCGACATCACAGCATTGGGGGAATTCCCATAAGCGCTAATGTCATTCAATCCCCATACTCAGCAGCCAGCGAAGAGTTCCAACACCAATAGGACCAGTAGCAATCTGATTATATGTCCGTCTCGCCTTTCCTCTGAGCATCGAGCGTCGGCCAGATCCCCTTGTCACTAATTGCTATCTCATTCTTGCCAGACTATGGTGATCCATTTATTCCTCCGAGGTGTACACGTGCTCCCACAAGGCCGCAACTACGTCTGCCTTGTCATGCATCAATACTCCACCAAGTTTTGCAGAGCCAGCCAATCTGTCCGCCTATTCATTCCCCAGCACACCGGCATGCCCCGGAGAAAAAGATCCAGGCGATGCTTGCCACCCGTGAAGTCCGAAGCCACTCTGCCCGAAGCTTCTTAAGATGTGGCTATCCATTTCTCTGTAAGCGTTAACGTTTTTCAAAATATAGCTTCATCTAGCCACCACTCTACATGTAGCTTCATTAACACAGCTTCATCTAGCCACCACTCTACATGTAGCTTTATTAACACGGCTTCATCTAGCCTCCACTCTAGATGTAGCTTCATTAACACAGCTTCATCTTGCCACCACTCTACATGTAGCTTCATTAATACAGCTACATCTAGCCACCTTTCTACATGTAGCTTCATTAACACAGCTACATCTAGCCACCACTCTACATGTTGCTTCATTAACACGGCTTCATCTAGCCACCACTCTAGATGTAGCTTCATTAACACGGCTTCATCTAGCCACCACTCTAGATGTAGCTTCATTAACACGGCTTCATCTAGCCACCACTCTACATGTAGATTCCTTAATACAGCTTCATCTAGCCACCACTCTACATGTAGCTTCATTAATACAGCTACATCTAGCCACCTTTCTACATGTAGCTTCATTAACACAGCTACATCTAGCCACCTTTCTACATGTAGCTTCATTAATACAGCTACATCTAGCCACCTTTCTACATGTAGCTTCATTAACACAGCTACATCTAGCCACCACTCTACATGTTGCTTCATTAACACGGCTTCATCTAGCCACCACTCTACACTTAGCTTCATTAATACAGCTACATCTAGCCACCACTCTACATGTAGCTTCATTAATACAGCTTCATCTAGCCACCACTCTACATGTAGCTTCATTAATACAGCTTCATCTAGCCACCACTCTACATGTAGCTTCATTAACACAGCTACATCTAGCCACCACTCTACACGTAGCTTCATTAATACAGCTTCATCTAGCCACCACTCTACATGTAGCTTCATTAACACAGCCACATCTAGCCACCACTCTACGTGTAGATTCATTAATACAGCTTCATCTAGCCACCACTCTACACGTAGCTTCATTAATACAGCTTCATCTAGCCACCACTCTACATGTAGCTTCATTAACACAGCCACATCTAGCCACCACTCTACGTGTAGATTCATTAATACAGCTTCATCTAGCCACCACTCTACATGTAGCTTCATTAGTACAGCTTCTTCTAGCCACCACTCTACATGTAGCTTCATTAACACAGCCACATCTAGCCACCACTCTACACGTAGCTTCATTAACACAGCTACATCTAGCCACCACTCTACATGTAGCTTCATTAACACAGCCACATCTAGCCACCACTCTACACGTAGCTTCATTAACACAGCTACATCTAGCCACCACTCTACACGTAGCTACATTAACACAGCTACATCTAGCCACCACTCTACATGTAGCTTCATTAACACAGCCACATCTAGCCACCACTCTACACGTAGCTTCATTAACACAGCCACATCTAGCCATCACTCCAACGCGCCACGGAAGGGGAAACACTGACAAACTGCCCTCCATGCACTCAGGCCGACACCAATGTAGGTGTCCTACCACTTCACATACCCACATCAGGTGTCTCCTAGGACATTTGTCTATTTTGATTATTTTTGTTTGTTAAATATCGTTGTCCTCCGATTATTTATGTCTTCATGAAAAGACTCAAGATCATCCTCATCCCCATCATCACCCTCATAATCATCAACATTCCTATCATTATCACCAACCGCATCATCATCCTCCACCTCTTCACCCACATCATCCTCATCATTATCATCAGCATCCTCATCATTGTCAACATCATCATCTTCAAGATCAGCATCATCAACTGATCTTCCTTATTCTCATCATCATCATAATCATCATCATCATCATCATCATCATCATCATCATCAGCAGCAGCAGCAGCAGCAGCAGCAGCATCAGCATCATCATCATCATCATCATCATCATCATCATCCCCATTGTAATCATAATCATCATTCTCATCATCTTTATCTTCATCATCATCCTCATCCTTATCGTCATCATCCTCATCCTCCACCTCATCATCATTATCCCCTCCTCTTCATAACCATCCCAATCATCATTAGACAAGACATCATCATCTTCATCATAATTAGACAATACATCATCATCATCATCATCATCATCATCATCATCGTCTGCATTGTTATCGTCATTCTTGTCATCGCCATGGTCATCATCATCACATCATCTTCCTCACGAAGCGAGTACTTTGCAGACCCTAGATTCATTAATGTTCTCAGTCTAGCCCAGCACTGTAGATTTGACGCACAGAAGTACAGACTTGGCGTACAGCCGCATGTAGACTTGACCCATAGCAACGGGTAGGCTTGACCCATAGCAACGGGTAGACTTGACGTACAGCCATGTGTAGACTGTGGATGTCATGCTGTTTATTGTTTCAGTTTTACTGCACGCTTGACCCACGAGGACCTGAACCAGGCCAGTGCGGGAGATGACCTCTACCTGGCTTTCCTGCGGGAGATGAGCGACAAGAACATCATCAACAACACCCTCATCATCTTCTTCAGCGACCACGGCGCGCGCATAGGCAAAATCCGGTAGGTGGTATTTATCTTGGTATACTCGTCTTCTTTAGCTAACAAGGCTTGAAACCATGTGGAGTAGTCGACTTTGGATTGGTTATCATAATATAATACATGACACCTTACCATAGACACGCATGTCAAACTGTCAAACGTTACAATGTATTCTTGACAGCCACTATTGTCTCTGTTTCAGATCCACATACCAGGGATTCATCGAATCAAGAACACCTTACGTGTTCTTGGTTTTCCCAGCCTGGTTCCATGAGAAATATCCGAATCTCATCAAAGTTCTAAAAATAAACCAGGAACGGCTGAGCACAAACTTTGATGTGTACGAGACTGTGAGAGATATACTCAACTTCCAGGCCACCACTGGCTACGGCGACCTCAACAAGAGGGGAATCAGTTTGTTCACAGAAATCCCACCTGAAAGAACTTGCAAACACGCAGATATCCCAATTACATATTGTGTTTGCAATCCACTGACTCCAGCAAATATCAGCTCGAATTTATCCCAAGCTCTGGCGTCTGCTGTCCTGAAAAAGCTGTCGAGCCTACTCGGCGATTTCCGGGCAAAATGTCAACAGTTGTCTTTGAAATCTCTGCAGAATGTTATGGTTGTTCAGCCAGGTGACCGAGCTTCAAAGGCTGCAGCCAAAGGCAAGACCTTCTACCAACTAACGCTGATGACCACACCTGGAGACGCTATATACGAGGCCAAACTCACTTATCAACACACCAGCAAAGCTATTCAGGTCATAGGTGACGTCACCCGACTGAATATGTATAGAGGCCAAGCGGAATGTGTTAATGATTGGAAACTAATACCGTATTGCTACTGCAGGAAATAACATGCCATTAGCCTCAAGTGCCAAGCCGCCTGTCCAGGGTGATCATGAAACTGCATACTCCTCATTTTCTGTAACTATTTATTTAACGATAAACTTCCTGACCTACATATGTGAACAGTATATTCCCTCCACGTCTCCCGGCTTCTGCCAGTTATATTCTATTCCAGTGTTTCCTTATTCATGACGCCACAAATAACCGAACGAACGAAAGAACTTTAATTTCAAAGGGTAACAAATTAAGCACGCATTTGAGTCTTACAATGGGCCCTTCCCATCACTCATCTTTCGTTCATCAATAGTGCATGATACACAAACAATTCAACAAGCTTTTGTGCTGGGAAACGAGTAAGCGGATAATTTGTCTGCATCTGCACCGTTGGGCACTGGTGCACGATAAGGCAGATGTGGTCGGGACCCGTTGGGATCCTGTGTACAGTGTGGGATCATGTGTATAGAGTGGGATCACCTGTACAGTGTGGGATCATCTGTATAGTGTGGGATCAGATGTGCAATGTGGGATTATCTGTATAGTGTGGAATCATCTGTATAGTGTAGGATCATATGTATAGAACTGCATCAACATATAGTGTGGGATTATTTGTATAGTGTGGGATCATCTGTATATTGTGGGAAATTCAGAATAGTGTGGGATCATCAGCATAGTTTGGGATAATATGTATAGTGTAGGATCATCTATATAATCTAGAATCATCTCTCATTGGTACCTAGACGCCTTGACAGACGATAGTTTGTGCTTCTGAAAGGCATAATAACTTTTACCCATGGCGGTAGTGAATGTGACTGAAAAGGCCTATTCGCGCGGTAAATGTTCTTTCACAGTGAACACGTGGTCATTTCCACCATTATGCACCATCTTACGTCTCACACGCTCGGTGTGTGACTTATCTGCAATAATTTTCTCCTTTGTCTTTATTCCATTTCTGATGTTTGCCCTTTATGCAACACGTTCAGCGGCGACTTGCTCCCAATGTGCATTATCAATGCCTGTATCAATCATGTCCCGCTTACACACATCTTTGTATCGTAGTAGAGGCCGACCCTGAGATCTCTTACCCATCTGTAATTCAAGAAAAAAGATGTCCTTTGTTATTCTATCATCTTCCATCCTCCTAAGATGTCCTATCCATCTAAGTCTACGAAGACTGAGCATGGAATAAATCGTCACACAACCTGATCTTTGCAATACTTCAGTATTTGTGATGTTGTCTTGCCACTTAATACCAAGAATTCTTCGCAGACACCGCATATGAAAGCTGTTTAAACGTCTCTTGGTGTGTGTAAGTTGCCCAGGTTTGACTGCCATAAAGAAGAGTACTAAGGACGCAGACTTGATAGACAAGGACTTTTGTTGTGGCAGTTAGCTTCCTGTTCTCCCAGACACTTTTTCTTAACCTGTTCATTGTTGTTGCTGCCTTACCAATCCGGATGTTGATTTCCTGATCTAGTGATCATTTGCTATTTACCAATAATCCTATATATGTAAAATGGCCTACCATCTCTAGTTCGGCGTCGTCAATAAAGATTAATGGTACCCCATGTGCACCTTGTGACATAATCTGTGTCTTCTTTTTGCTAACTGTTAAACCAAATTCAGAACAAGCGTTGGACAATGCAGATAATAGACATTGTAATTCTTCCTCAGAGTGGGTCGTAACTGCAGAATCATCTGCAAAAAAAGCAACTCTCTGATCAGTACACTCCTAATTTTGGTCTTGGCCTTCAATCTCTGAGCATTGTAGAGGCCGCCATCTGAGTGTGAGTGAATGTATATACCACTGTCAGAGTATTGAAAGGTAACTACAGGACATATAGAGGACAAGGGACAGATTAGAGTTAGGACAACTAAGATAACGAAATAGAGGTTATAGATAAGGATATTGAGAGTATAACCGGTAGAGTAGAGACAGGACATAAGTCAGGACACCAGAGGGTCATGAGACAGGACATCAGTCAGGACACCAGAGGGTCAGGAGACAAGACATCTACAGGATAGTAGATGAAGTGGAGACATGACGTGGTAAGGGACACTGTCGTGTATTAGACAGAGTAACGGTAGGACCAGACGGGGTGATTCAAGGGGACCACCGGTCACGGGACACTGCCCTGAACAGAGGTCAGTACACCGACTGACCGATCTTAGCACGGTCAGTTGTAGTACAACGTGAATGTTGAGATAGCACGTGACTCACACAACAGCACGGGGTCTAGTGCAACTAGCCCAGCGGTTGAGCTGAGAATCGTCAGACGGACTTGGAGACAGTTTTCAGAGAGGACGTGTTTCTTTTGAGCAAATGTTTAATGATTGCAAGAGTACTAGTTTGAGTAGAACTAATAGTGAAGTGTGAGACTATCGTGTGCTGTTAGATTATGAAAGGCGGCATATGTATGTTCACATGAGAATTACCGCCTGTATTTATTGTGTGATGATATCAGGTTCGCCTGGAAATAAATGATGGGAAGTTACCATACGTTTTCTTAGAGTGCGTATGAAGAAGCTGAGTGCCTGTGAGTGAAGCGAAGACATTGACAGGCAGCTTTATTTTGGTGTCAGAAGTTCACGATTGAAACCAACGCTTGCGTGTGGAAAGCTTTATTTGAGTGAAAGAGGATTATTTTGGTGTCAGAAGTTCACGATTGAACCCAACGCTTGCGTGTGGAAGACTGTATTTTGATTGAACTCACAGCTTGCGAGTGAAAGCCTGTTATTTTTGTTTAGTGCAGAGCTGTACGGGTCACGACCTATTTGCGTGTGAAAGAGTGTAACTAAGTTACTAGTGACGCCTGCGTGTGTAAGGAGGCAAAGTTTAAAGAACGTTATTACAGCTCTATTTACGAATGATTTCATCGTCGAATGTGTGAACTGTGAAAGGAGGGTGTAAATTGACATAAATTAATCAGATAGTCACATGTCACGAATTGTTAAAAATGAGTACATTAATTTTCAGAATGACGTTTCAGCTGATGGTCAAGATCCTATAAAGACTATAACACACTATTAACACGACAGAAGACAAGACGACAGACTATAACTACAATATAAAGTACGCAATCAGTCCTCATCGGAAAATTGGACGTGACAGACATATTTTTTTTCTTGTTTTTGCAGATTGTAATGTGTTGTTTTTTTTTTTTTTGTGGTGTTAGTGATTGAATATCATATTAATTGTTGTACCTCTACATATCAGGAACGTAAAGGTAGAGGGCGAAATTAATGCTATCGACCCAGACCTAGAGAATACCTAAGCAGGAAATCATCCAGTATTTAGTGCGAAAGAAAAGAATTCGTCCTTAATTCAGATAAGCAACCCATATTTGTTGACAGTGCAGTACACTGGCATCTCATTTTTGGTTTTTAAAATTGCTATAAATTATAAATTATATTATCGTATTGTTGTTCACGCATGTATTGTAATTGAACATTGTAAATTTGAAATAGAAATTGTAACAATGTAAACGTTGAAAGAGTGTATTGAAGCAGGGAAAGACCTAGGATACACTGGAGATAAATTAGAACAGTGGGCAAAGAATGAATATAAGGAACATATTGATAGAGTGGCAGCGACTGAGAAGGAAGAAAGAGAGAGAAAAGCAGCGATTGAGAAGGAAGAAAGAGAGAGAAAGGCCGCGAATGAGAGGGAAGAAAGAGAGATAAAGGCCGCGAATGAGAGGGAAGAAAGATCTCAAGAAAGATTGCATAAAAAAGAACTAGCGGAGCTAGCTGAAGCTACCAAACTTAAACAACTGGAGCTAGCGGAAGCTACACAACTTAAGAAATTAGCAGAAACAACAAAATTGAAAGAAATTTAAGCACAGACCCAGTTAAAGATGAAAGAACTGGAAGTTGAATCACAGGTACACATTGCAACTACGAAGTTGAAAAGTAAAGAAGAGGAAAATAAGTACAATAAGTATAAAGGGATAGTCAAACCATTTTGCCAAAGTGGCTTCATTAGTGCATGCTCTGAGAACTTTGAATTCCAATTAAAGTACCAGGAAGTTCCGAGAGACCTTTTAGCCATGATCTATATGAAGAATCTCTCAGGGGAGCCTTTGAAAGTTATAGAGTCCATCTCACAAGTTAAGAAATAACTATGATTTTATACACCAACTTATCATGCAGCATTTTTTGTTAGATGCACCAGGGTATCAGGTGCAGTTTTCCAAGCTGAAACCAACATCAAATTAAACATTTATTGACTACGTCTCTCACGTGCAGGACGTATGTAATAAGTGGCTTAACGCTGCAAAAGTAAACAAAAACTATGAGAAATTAAGAGATCTGATGATTATGGACAAAATTATCTCATCCATTCCAGACCCATTTGCAAAATTTCTTCAACAAGCTCACATTGAGTCATTGCAAGATGTAGAGAAACAAGGATCAGCTTATTTTTCCTGTAACAGATATATCTTTAGTTCTGGTACTGATGAAAACAATATAGTCGCAACTGCAAATATAAGGCCACAAAAACCGTTTAAATATAAAGAGAAAGCAAGAACTAATCCACCACAGTGTCCGTATTGTAAATTCGCGTACTTTCAATTTCAAATGTGTGATTCTAATCCAGGCTATACAGCCAATTTAGTCATGGTGGTAAAGAAGCAGCAAGGTAAAAGAGAAACTTACCGGCGGCCTGTCAGATGCTTCTTTTGCAAATCTTTTGGACACTATAGTAGACAGTGTAAAGGGCGTAAAAGATTGAGAAGTGTGAATGCTGTGCTGATTGATTCATCATCAGAAACTGAGTACGAGTTGGAAGAGGATGAAACGAATGTGTGTGAAGATAATGCTCTAGCAGCAGTCGATATTTTCAATTACGACAGATGCAACACATGTCATAAGTTCCATGAAGATGGGGTACTGAAATGCGGCCACACAGTTCCGTTTTCAGAAGAAAACGCAAACGCAACAATTTCCTCCAGAGGACAATTAGATTTCCACTATGGGATAGAAAATGACACATCTTGCCTAGACCTGATCGAATCAGGAAGTACCTTTATCGGGTTAAGAAAGGAACTGGCTAAGCCAGAGGATTATACAGGTGACTTTGTTAACTGCCGTACTTTTTCTGGTAATATAGAAAAATACTCGCATCTGTACACCGTTCCTTTCAGGAACCTTTACGTGCGCGATTTTACATAATCCGTGCATGGACCTGATTATTGGGTGCTTACCAGAGGTGAGAGACTGTACAAGCAAAGAAGTCAAAGCGGGGGAAAAGCGGCATCAGAAGAGAATGCCATTTTTAAAAAAATTTGGAAAAAGTGATTACAACAGATAAGAACATCAGTTATCAGGAACAGCAACCAAAGTCAAAAAGTCCAAGGGATGTAACTACTCAGAAAATGTCAGAACAATGTAAGAGAGTACAGAACGTAAATTCTCTTCATATAAATTATTGTCACAGTCAAAACAAACTTGTTAAAGACCATACTGTTAAACCCACAAAAAGTTGTACTTTCATTAACGCATCATCACCAGAAGACAGTGACATAGACAAACAAAATACACACAAAACAACCCAGAAACCGTACTTAAAAGAAAAAGCAGATGCCCTACAGCCTAGTTCTAGCAGACAACACAGTCTGCAAAACACAGACGTCAATACATTACACAATGACATGTGCTTCAAGGGACACAACAAAAATGACAGAAACCAAAACATAGACATAACATTACGGCCCACAACCTTCTCCTTCGCATGTGCAGGTTTAATAGTGCTAAAGATTTCATTGATAGCACTATGCGCTTACCAACTGCAGCCAACATCAACCATATTTTTATTAACTAACCTAGCAATGTTGTTTACAACGTCACATATAAGAAATATTCTTCTACCATTTTTGTATGAGAGTAGAGGTGAAATCCAAATTACCATCTTATTTCATTGCAATGTAAATTCTATAAAGTTATTTTATGAACAAATTGTGAACCATGTTGTCTATATGATAAAATTATTTGGACTAACTGTCAAGCCAATGAAAGTAGAATTGGCACTAGAAGAAATAGAATTCCTTGGCCATAAGATATCTAAAGGCCACTTAAGTACTGATGATAAGATCGTAACGAAAATTTTAAACCTCACGATGCCAACAACAACAACAAAGAAGTGAGAAGTCTTCTTGGTTTAGTGAACTATTACAAAACGTTCATACCAAATTTTGCACAAATTACGAGTGTTTTTTCAGATTTGTTGAAAATAAATGCAACGATAAATGTACAAGATGCTACTTTAATTAATGCAATGTCAAAACTAAAGCTTTATTTCAGTAATATCCCTATTTTGGGGTTGCCAAATAAAGACTTACCTTATACCCTCGGATCTGATGCGAATACTACAACCATATCAGGCGTACTCCTCCAAACCTACGACGGGATTTTGCATCCAATTATCTACGTAAGTCGAAAACTGACTGCGGCTGAATCTAAATATGGTGTCTCTCAACTTGACGCTCTGGCGATTGTGTTTTGTATTACGAAATTAGATAAATATCTTGCTGGGACACATTTCGTCGTTGAAACTGACAATTCCCCATTGACTATCATTGAGAAAGGACTGCACAAGAACAACAGAATCTATCGATGGGCCCTTATTCTCCAAAACTATTCGTTTACCGTTAGACATATCACTGGTTCAAGGACATTTTAGCTGATTTGCTAACCAGACCTTCCGAATTCCCAATCGAGGAAAGGAATGACGCAACATTATCACCTTTATCTGGGACGACATCATAGTAGCTAATGTATTAATTAGATTGCGCTAATGACATTATATGATGTGTTACATGTACAAAGCCATTGAATTTTTATATAAGTTGCACTATTAGGCATATTTTCCCTTTAGAGATAGTATAAAACCATTTAGAATATATAGATGAATCCCTGCTAGAAAGGGTAGCAAATATATTTAGAAATAGACAAACGTACTAGTGACTTTGTTAATCATAGAAATCCTTAGTGAATTAATACCAACAGAATGTTAGATGACAAATTTAGATGCATTTAGAATAATTTAAACTGAGAAATTAAGCTACGTTAAGAAATATTAGTAATTGGTGTTTATGCACGCAATAAATTGCATGGATTTTGAATTGCATATTCCTATATTTCGTAAGTAATTAAACAACCACATGTTAATTTAAGGGAATTAACACATTTCTCCTAGATTACTACTTTAGTTAAATTATCTTTCCCTAGTAATAACATCCATTACATTAAAATTACACCAATGTAATCAGTAGTTTCTTCCCTTAGTCTAGCTTAAAGCAAGACAACAAGCATGTAAATAAAAGATGTATTATATAATTCATTGCTAGAAAGCAAGTGGATACTAATAAGCTCTGTAAGAATTGTACAACTATCAAGTTTTATGTTATTAAGATAGACATTTTTAATAACACTTGGTATAACCAAGAGAGTGTAAAATCTGCGTGAAAGAAGGAATGAATGCATTAAATGAAAATTGGTGCACTTTTTTGCACACATGTTTTTCCTACTGATTTGTCTGCGTCTTCTGTGTAACACATGTGAGCGTGTATTGATTTTATATGTGTTGAATAATATGTCTTTTCATGCATCGCAGTTTGACAACTGAGCTCAGAAATTAAGCATAAGTCTTCAATTTTTGAGTACAGAAACCCACCTGTGACACTTGGAAACATAAAGTACATGAAGTATAAACATACACCAATAGGGCTGAGTCAAACATACACATAGGGTAAGAGAACACGCAAACAAACAGAACACAAACAAGTAACATACAAACAGCAAGTTTGAAATAAGGGAGATCACACTTTCACAAAGGGACACAACAGATTAATGGGGCTTATGAGTATACGATGAAAATTTATCAACATGCGTGAGCTAGATAGGCGTAAATCAGCAGACACAGAACTGGTAGAAGATGTTGAGGTAACATTTCACGGGAGCCATGAATATACACATTCATGATTTGTGTCTGTAAAAGGAGCAAATTGTTGCGGGACATCAGTTTCGATGTTTTGAGAGGCGTTGCAGGTTATGATTTAAACATAACTATAAGACAAGTTACCTTGGTTCGTTAACAGCTTCCAGTAGTGATTTGTAAGAGAGTAATGACTCTTGGCAACATGAAAAGTATATTACACTGATTAGAAACCAGGGGATAGACATTTCAACAGTGAACCATACCCTTATGGATCAGAAGTGCTACCTAATGTAAAGGTTGAAGTTATCCCACAACACAATGACAAATTAGCTCCGACTAATTTTTTATATAGATAAACGACATTGCGTCACATCTGTTGGAATGAATTCGGTGACGCAATACAATTGGGGGGGGGGGAATTTATTGTGTGATGATATCAGGTTCGCCTGGAAATAAATGATCGAAAGTTGCCATACGTTGAGTGCGTATGAAGAAGCTGAGTGCCTGTGAGTGAAGCGAAGACATTGACAACCACCATCCTGATCACGAAAGGCATATTTCAGTAGAGTGAAAAGTATATTCTAAAGAGAGTGGGAGCTAGTACACAACCTTGTTTAACTCCACTCTTGATTTCAAACTCTTCAGGAGTAGCACCATCAAACTTGATTATACCCTTCATGCCTGTGTGGAACGATTCCACAATGGACAGAAGAGTTAGTGGGCAGCCAATTTTCTTTAGTGCCTTGAACAGACCCTCACGACTGACCAAAGCAAATGCCTTTGTGAGGTCGATGAAGGCAATAAACAGTGGTTGATTCTATTCACGGCATTTTTCTTGCATTTGTCGCAATGAGATATCAATGGTAGACCGGTTCTGTCGAAAGCCAAACTGTGATTCGGTGTAGACTTGATCTCCTAGGACTTTAAGTCTGCGCAGAACAATTCTGGCAAACACCTTTCCAACAATTCACAGAAGTGAGATACCCCTATAGTTGTTGCAGTCTCTCCGATCGCCCTTGTTTTTGTACAGTGTTATGATGCTTGAATCTTTGAACTCCTGTGGGACTTGTCCTTCTCGCCATCTTAGCTCTATTAGCTGGTGGATCTGTAGAGTGAGTGTGTCTTGCCCACTCCTGATTACCTCTATTGGAATCCCATCCTTACCTGGAGCCTTGCCAGATGCAAGTTCATTTATAGCACACTTACCTTCTGTTATGGTGGGAAGTGTGTCCAGGTGGTCAAGAGTTGGTAGAGCCTCTATGGCGTTTAGAGCATAATCTGCTAATTTGGTCTCACTTGAGTAAAGCTCAAAATAGTGCTCTACCCATCTGTTCATCTGCTATTTCTTATCACTTATGATTTCTCCAGTCAAAGTTTTCAATGGTGCACTTATTTTGATCATTGGGCCTCAGGCATTCTTTATTCCTTCATAAATGCTTCTGATGTTTCCCTTATCACTTGCGATTTGAATGGACTCACATAACTTGATCCAATAATCATTTGAGTGTTACGCGTTGGTCTTTCCTTGTTTTTCAAGAGAGCTATCTTCTTCTTATCAATCAAGGGCTGCATAGTCTGGCTGTTTGACGCAAACCAGTCCTGCCTCTTATTATCCACAGTGCCGTAAAACCCTAGGATCATCTGTATAATGTGGGAAAATCAGTATATTATGGTGAAATCATTATAGTGGGGGGTCATCTGTATTGCGTGGAGCCATCTGAATTGTGTTGGATCATGTGTATAGTGTAGGATCATTTGTATAGTGGAGGATCATCTGTATATTCTGGGATCATTTGTATAGAGTGGGAAAATCAGTGTTGTGCCTGATCGTCTGTATAGTGTTGGATCATCTGTATAGTGAAGGACCATGTGTTTAATGTAGTGTTATCTGTATAGTGCAGGTTCATCTGTGTGATTATGTGTAAAATGTGCAAAAATCAGCATAGTGTGGGATCATGTGTATAGTGTGGGATCATGTGTATTTTGTGGGATCATCTCTATATTGTAGAATCATCTGTGTTGTGTGGGATCATCTGTATGGTGTAGGATCTATTGTGTAGTGTAGGATCAACTGTATGGTTTAGGATCAACTGTATAGCGTAGGATCATGACAGTGCTGTGATGTCGGCTCTTGACCCAACTCAATTATTAGACTTAGTAACTTAGTCGAGAGATTACACAATGAGAATGTTAGCCCACTGCACAAATTACCTAGCACTGTAAATATCAAAACGTGTGTTGTTGTTTTGTTCAGTTTCACACCTGCAGTAAACATGTATTCATGTGTTTTCGTTCACGAGTTGTGAAATATAGATTGTGCAGTAATCGGTTCATCCGTGCAGTGGCGTGTTCTCTGTGTAGTGGTGTGTTCATCAATGCAGTAGTGTGTTAATCTTGCGGTGATCTGTTCATGAATGTAATGATCTGTTCATCCGTGCAGTGATTTATTCATCCGTGCATCAATGAGTTCACCCGTGCAGTGATCTGTTCATCTAGCAGTGCTTTGTTCATCCATGCAGTGGTGTGTTCATCTGTGCAGTGGTGTGTTCATCTGTTCATCTGTGCAGTGATCTGTTCATCTAGCAGTGCTTTGTTCATCCATGCAGGTGTGTGTTCATCTGTGCAGTGGTGTGTTCATCTGTGCAGTGGTGTGTTCATCCGCGCAGTGGTCTGTTCATCTGTGCAGTAGTGTGTTCATATGTGCAGTGATCAGTTCATTCGTGCAGTGGTGTCATCATCTGTGCAGTGATCTGTTGATCTGTTCATCTGTGCAGTGATCTGTTGATCTGTTCATCTGTGAAGTGATCTTTTCATCTTTTCATCTGTTCATCTGTGGAGTGATCTGTTCATCTGTTCATCTGTGCAGTGATCTGTGAATCTGTTCTTCCGTGCAGTGATCTGTGAATCTGTTCATCTGTGAATCTGTTCATCTGTGCATTGATCTGTTCATCTAGCAGTGATTTGTTCATCTATGCAGTGATGTGTTCATCCATGCAGTGGTGTTTTCATCTGTGCAGCGATCTGTTTATCTGTGTGGTGTTGTGTTTCTCTGCGCAGTGATCTGTTTATCTGTGTGGTGGTGTGTTTCTCTGTGGAGTTATCTGTTTATCCGTGCAGTGATCTGTTTATCCGTGCAGTGATCTGTTTATCCGTGCAGTGATCTGTTCATCTATGCAGTGCTGTGTTCATCTGTGCATTGATCTATTCATAAGTGCAGTGATCTGTTCATCGGTGCAGTGATATGTTCTTCCGTGCTTCGGTCAGTTCACCTGTGCAGTGATCTGTTCATCCAGCTGTTATTTGTTCATCCATGCAGTGATCTCTTCATCTGTGCACTAGTCTGTTTATCTGTGCCGTGATCTGTTCATGCGTGCAACGTTCTCGTTATCCGTGCAGTGGTGTACTCATAAGTGCAGTGATCTTTTTATATGTGCAATGATCTCTTTATCCGTGCAGTGGTGTGTTCATCAGTGCAGTGATCTGTTCATCTTTGCTGTGATCTGTTTATTCTTGTGGTGTTGTGTTTCTCTGAGCTGTGATCTGTTTATCCGTGTGGTGTTGTGTTTCTCTGAGCTGTTATCTGTTTATCCGTGTGGTGGTGTGTTCTTCTGTGCATTCGTGTGTTCATCTTTGCTGTGATTTGTTTATCCTTACATAGGTGTGTTCATCTTTGCTGTGATCTGTTTATCCTTACAGAGGTGTGTTCATCTTTGCTGTTATCTGTTTATCCTTACAGAGGTGTGTTCATCTGTGCATTAGTCTGTTCATCTGTGCAATGGTGTGTTCATTGTTGCAGTGATCTGTTCATCAGTGCATTGATCTTTTCATCTGTGCATAGGTGTGAGGTTTTAATAATATTACAAAAGCCGCAATGTTATAGGTTTTTATAAAATATATCTATATATGATAGATAAGGGTTTGATATGACAAATTGTCAAAGGCATCCCTAATGGGATGGATAATCATTCCCTAACAGCCCCTCAGATGAACGATATAACATGACTCGCGATCCCCCACTGTGAGAACATTAGACTTAAAGTTTAAGTTCCTATACAGAATTAGAAAATAAAAGGTTCCTCCATAAGGCTTATAGAGATCTTGACTATTCGCCGCAGCAACAGAGGAATTTGTTCCCTCCTTAATAATGTTGTCTGTGTGCTCTCAGTCAACCTCCCATAGATCTCTTATTAAATGTATCAAAATAGTTTAAGTAGTAACGAGGTAGTTACCAAAACAAAACCTAAATTAGAGAGCATAGCTGAAGAAGAAGAGGCACTTGAAGTAGACACAGGGACTGAGGACAAGGATAGTACAGCTGAGCAGGTGAGAATGGATCTCAAACATAGTTTTAACGAATCCCAAAGAAAACATAATACCATGGACAAATGTTTCCAAGGGTGTAGTAAAGTGAGACATAGGCAACCAAAGAAGGGTGTACGGTGCTGGTGCTTCGGAAGGAAGAACAATACTCTCACTCGCCGGGTTTCAGATGGCAGAACTGCACATGGGCAAGTAGTAGTACCGTTAGAGACCGATATACTAGAACAGCTCAGGATATTGCATGTGCAGGGCACATAGGAGTAACGCGAAAGCAGCATAGAGCAGGATGCCAGGGATATTGGCCAGGATTTAATAAAGAGGTCAGACTAAACAGAGACTCCAGTGTAACGGTACAATATGCACATAAATCAAATCAAATCAAATCAACTTTATTAGGGTCACAAATTAGGCGCGCAGGCCCGTCTTACATTCGGCCCTTTCAATCACTCGTCTTTCGTTCATCAAGAGCATTATACATTTACATAGGAAGAAAATTAAACATTGTGAAATGAATGTTGTAAACATAAACAAGGCAAATTACCATGTTATGAGGCCCATCTCCCACGTACCCATACATCACCCCCACCCACACACACACCCCCACCTACCCACACACACGCACACCAAGGGACACATACATACCTCACCAACCGACCTATCCCCCTCCCGCACATCCCCCCACCCACACTCCCCTCACCTGTTCCCCCAACCAAAACACACTCGCCACCCACAAACATTCCCCCACCAACCCACATATCCTAACTAACACTAACTAACTAACATAGATAGCAAAGGTAAGGCAGTTCAAAAGAGTGCTAACGACATCACTGAACCAGGGGTAGGATTAGCAAACAGATGTTTTAAAGATATAGGAAACATGAGGCATGGGTACATGAAGGGTAGACACAGCATCGACAGGAATCAGAGGTGGGTTAATACAAGAACAGAACCACCTGATATATGGTCGGTACACAAACTCTCCAGATAGTTGATGGAAGACAGAGGCAATGCAGGGCCTCGACATTTATTCATGGACCATTATTAGTAAAGTTACATGGTTTGTGTGGTATTGAAGATGTTAATAGACCTGCGGGTATATAAATATAATGCTTTTCTATGTTATGTGGATTATTATGCCATGTTGTAGCTCATGCATTGGTACACAAGATGGAAAGTTGGTGGTATTGATGTGTTGGTAATATGGAAGTGTACTATGACTACTTGATGTATTATTTAGTGTGGTAGCTAAAGTAAGATGGAGTCATACTTAGGGCTACCCAGGCAATATGTCTGGGTCACATATTTGATAAATATTAGTCTCCCAACATTTGAAAACGATGTTTTCTTTTAAAGGGGGGGGGGGGGGGGTAATGACATATGCCTGGGTCATTGACATTGAGGTGAGTGACCTGTAGCGGGGCTATGAGAAAAACAACCAGCCCTGAGAAATAATGGTGAGGGTAGATGGAGACCCCCAGGGTGGATGGGGGGGGGGGGAGAGACAGTTTAGTTTTGTGTGAAGTCAGGAGACTTGGGAGAGTTGGGGCTGAGACCGACTGCGGGTCGGATCGCTTTTGGACAGTTGATGTTTTGGACTCCGAGGGTTCGGTAGTCTATGGAGAGGAGCTGAGTGAGATAGAGATCTCCGTCCTGTGTTGTTCTCCGAGCTTTGAAGGCAGGCCTAAAACCCAGTGGGGGTTGGATAGTTAATGGAGGCCTGAACCCAAAGTGGGTTGTATTGTGTGGGGTCCAGCCGTGGATAGTAGCTGGATAACTGTCTTGTAGATTTGAGATTAAAGAAGGCCTTGAGAAGGCAGTGATGTGTGCGTGTTAAGTTGTGAGGATGATATATATATATTATATGGATTATATTGTTTCTGGATATAGAATTATGTTCCGTTTGTCCGTGTTCTTTCTGCATTAAAGGATTATGTGCGCCATCTCAATCTTGTTTAATGACTGGTGGATGTGCACTGCGGGGGTGAGTTGTATTATGAGACAGGAGGCTAGCTCAACTGACACTCTGTAATGACATACAAGGAGCAGTGTAACCTAGACAACGACCTTCTCACTCAGTTATTATAAAGAACATCGTGAGACATATTAAATATTACAGTACTAGACGAAGTGGAACAATCTAACCAACATCACGAACTGGTAACATTATCCACAGACGTTTTGTTTCTTGTTTGTTTCTGATACAGAGACATTTTTGAGTCTAACCCACTTACTTTTATAACTAGACAGAGGTAATATTTATTGTATTGACTGCAACGCGGGATTAGGGTCAATAACGCTGTCGTACTTCTTATATTTACTGCACATCCGTATTTACAGTATCATGTATAATCTATTTCTTATAGTTAGTGCAATCCTGCCATCCTGCATTAAATACAGCGTATCAATTACGAATCACAACATGTTGAAGGATAGCTGGTTTAGACATTGCTGTTCTGAATTGCATGAAACGCAGAAGTTTTAATGCATGCGGAATTACCATATATGATGTCCTCACGTTGATACAGGTAACCGATAGACTAGTAGTAGTGAATGTCTGTCTGTATGGTTTGTCTGTCCGTCCGTCCGACCGTCCGTCCGTCCGTCTGTCTGTCTGTCATTCTGTCTGTCGGTCGGTCGGTCGGTCGGTCGGTCGGTCGGTCGGTCGGTCGGTCGGTCGGTCCGTCCGTCCACCCGTCCGTCCGTCTGTCTGTCTGTCTGTCTGTCTGCCCCTCGCCCGCCCGCCCGCTTATGTATGTATGTATGTGTGGGTGTGTGTGTGTATGTATGTATGTATGTATGTATGTATGTATGTATGTATGTGTGTGTGTGTGTGTGTGGGGGGGGGGGGTATCTATGTCGTGACTCCTTCCCTGTCCACTTTTCACATGGGGCAGTGATGAGTATTTTGTCTGACATTCACTGGCACTGGAACGGAGCATAATGGGGACGACCCGTTGGCGTGAATTTTGAACCGCGACTATCTATCTATTACAGCATGTCATCTTTCGTATATCGTTTCCCACAAACCGATCTGCAAGTTTATAGTAAACATGTCATCATTTCATATATTGTTTCCCACAACCGATCTGCAAGTTTATAGTAAACATGTCATCATTGTATATATTGTTTCCCACAACCGATCTGCAAGTTTAAAACGCACCACGGTTATAAATACTGATGCCGAGAAGTTGTGGAAAAAAAAAGTGGGGGACCGAATTTTCCCCGTGTTTGTCATGACTACCGCATGACGAAAATACAGAAGAAGAACCATCTGCAAATCTAACCATTAGAGAGCTCCTGTTTGCGGACGACCAAGCACTAATGGCGAAATCAGAACTTGAATTACAAGACCACATGAATAGTCTAAACGAAATGTGTAGGGAACATAACATGAAAATTAGCACAAGACAGTGAGCAGTCCCTAGTCCATAATCAATCACTGAGGATCAAGTGCTGGTATAGTCTGAAAAGCATTCTCTGCTTTATGTCCATTGCAGCCATAGTTTAAAGTGCGTTGAGTCCCTTTTGAGATCTTGTCACAGCCATCTTTAGACAAATGGCACCAATACTAAAGAACAAACATGTATCAATAACTACTAAGAAAGCACTTTACAACACAATCTTCCTACCAACTCTATGCTACCAATGCCAAACCTGGACAATGAAAGAAAAAGCGAAAAGAAAAATCACAACAACAGAAATGAGGTTCCTAAGAAGAAAACTCAACGTATCAAGACGAGATAAGATCAGAAATGAAGAAATCAGGACTAAAGTGGGGGTTAAAGCAGCACTAGATTTTATTAGAAAGCAGCAAGTCAAATTGTTTGGCCAAGCAAGTAGGTTACCATTCAACAGCATACCACAACAAGCAATGATGTACAGACCAGATGGAAACAGAGGAAGAGGCCGATCACGTAAACGTTGGACGGAGGGAATAGCAGAGTCCATGGAATATCAAATCAAATCAAATCAAATCAACTTTATTTTAAAAGGATCACAAATTGGGCACGCAGGCCCGTCTTACATTTTTTTTTTTTTTGGTTTTTTTTTTTGCATATCCTTTACAGGACATCGCTGTCACCAGCAGCATCTTTCAGCTGTCTGTTGATTTCTTGGAAGATTACGCTCAGTAGTTTGCCATTGCTTTCTGAGCGGCCGGCTCAGTATCCCGCAAGTCACCAGCGGGAGTCGAACCGCTCCCAGTTCTCTCCCGCTACGAGACTCTGAGTGATAAACGGGATTACGAAGAAAGTGTTGTAACCCCTCAGCCAGAGAGACCGGCCCGTCTTACATAAACAAGATAAATTACCATGTTATGAGGCCCATCCCCCACCTACCCACACATCACAATACCCACACACACACCCCACCTACCCACACACGCACTTACACCCAGGGACACATACATACCCCACCAACCGACCCATCCTCCTCCCGCACATCCCCCACCCACACACACTGCCCTCACCTGTTCCCTCAATCCAAACACACTCGCCACCCACACAAACATCCCCCACTAACCCACACATCCCGCACTCACTCACATACACATTCTAACCCACACACCCATCCTCCACCAACACATCCTCCCCCCCCCCATTCAGACCTCCAAACACCCATCCCCAATCACACCTCCATCGACCACATATTCCCCACCCACACACACACATCCCCCACCAACCCACACATCGCACATCCACTCACACATCCCCAAACCATACACACACATCCCCACCAACTGACAATCTCCCTACCCACACACACACCCACATCTCCCTAACCACCTATACATCCCCAATCCACTCACACACACATCCCACCACCCACACATACATTTTCCACACATCCACACATGCCCTAACCCACATCTCCCACCACACACATCCCCCACCCGCACATCACACACATTCCCTACCATATACTTCACCTCGACACAGCAAGATACAAGAGGAACATGATGAGATGAAATGAGATGTCATGAGGCAGATAGAGAATGGCTGTTGGAATGGAAAGTAAACGATTCAACCCACGGTTTTGTGTACAGAGTACATGAAAATAATGAAAGTTGCACGTGCATCACAATTTCCAACAGATATGACCCTAAAAATGTGTACGCGTTGTGGCAGTATACTCTGTATTTAAAAAAAAAAAACCGTTGAGACAAAAACACCACGTACATGTGCTTGAAATGCCACAACTATCTGAAAACGACCGCCAAGGAACCATTGGTATGTTGGAGACCGGAATGAACTCGCGGGCAACTGCCAGAAGGATGAATTGCCACCATAGCACTATTGTACGTTTCAAGAGGACGTCCAAGAAGAAAATTAATTGACGACATCAAAGACATTGTACAATCACACGGAATGGCATTATCCAATGCTGCCCACCGGGCGCTGGAACGTAAATTATTCCTCCCCACGACACCTGACGGCAGAAGCGGAAGATGATGATGATGATGATGATGATGATGATGATGATGATGATGATGATGATGATGATGATGATGATGATGATGATGATGATGATGGTGATGATGAATGAACGTTACGGAACCTCTGGCAGTGCCCGGGATAGACTTCGGAGTGGCCAGCCACGAGTTACTACCCCCTGCACAAGATCGTCAGATTGTGCTGATCACCTAAGGAATCGTTTTCTCCCTGCAAGTCAAACAACAACAGCAATAGTGGGTAGACGTGGGCAAGTCCCTCGAATCACAGTCGAACGAGGACTCAAAGATGCAGGCCTTACTGCAAGACGGCCTTATGTTGGGCCAAACGTGACTCACAGACATCGTCAACAGTGCCTGCAATTGGCAGAGCAACATGTCACATGAACTAGACTGCTGTGGAATGCTGTCCTATTCACAGACGAGAGCAGGTGCAAGCTACCCTTTGCTGATGGACGTATGCGGATGTGGCGACTGTGTGGAGACCGCTTTGCAGATTGCTATCTTCGTCACCACAAACGATTTGGATGTGGCAGTATGTTTTTTTTTTTTTTACATTTGGGGAGGATTCAGATTTTACCATCGCTTGCCTCTTCACGTCTTCCGTGGAAATATTAATGCTGTGACATATCAAATGAGGTTCAGGGTGCATTTGTTGTTACTGTGTTCAAAAATTATCCAAACTTGCGGCTGCTCAAGCAGGATAACGCACATGCGCACACCGCATGCATTACACAGCAATATCTACAGCAGCAGAACATTGTGGCGATTTACTGACACCAGACAGTCTGTATCACCAGACATATCTCCCATAGAACATCTTTGAGACGAGCTTGGACGCAGAGTCTACAGAAAAATTTGTGCAGCTTCTTCTTCTTCTTTCGTTCGCTTGAAACATGTCTACAACTGCAATGTCGTCTCTTGTATGAATCTAACAGTCTTTTTTAGTTCATTCAGCGGTCCATAAAGTTTATCTTCCACTGTTGTCTCTCTAGGCCAGAAGGTTCGTCTGGATATGTTGTAGTTTGGGCAATCCTGGAGTATGTGCTCTGCTGTCTGCGACGCCAAACCACATGTGCACATGGCTGAGTCACCAATCTTGCATTTTGTATACAAGTGGTTGCGTAATCTAATGTGTCCTGTTCTGAGGCGCAGAAGAATGACCTGTTCTGATCTGTCCATAACGTGGTAGTCGTCTTGAGTAAGGTTTGGTGGCTTTACAGCATGTCATCTTTCGTATATCGTTTCCCACAAACCGATCTGCAAGTTTATAGTAAACATGTCATCATTTCATATATTGTTTCCCACAACCGATCTGCAAGTTTATAGTAAACATGTCATCATTGTATATATTGTTTCCCACAACCGATCTGCAAGTTTAAAACGCACCACGGTTATAAATACTGATGCCGAGAAGTTGTGGAAAAAAAAAGTGGGGGACCGAATTTTCCCCGTGTTTGTCATGACTACCGCATGACGAAAATACAGAAGAAGAACCATCTGCAAATCTAACCATTAGAGAGCTCCTGTTTGCGGACGACCAAGCACTAATGGCGAAATCAGAACTTGAATTACAAGACCACATGAATAGTCTAAACGAAATGTGTAGGGAACATAACATGAAAATTAGCACAAGACAGTGAGCAGTCCCTAGTCCATAATCAATCACTGAGGATCAAGTGCTGGTATAGTCTGAAAAGCATTCTCTGCTTTATGTCCATTGCAGCCATAGTTTAAAGTGCGTTGAGTCCCTTTTGAGATCTTGTCACAGCCATCTTTAGACAAATGGCACCAATACTAAAGAACAAACATGTATCAATAACTACTAAGAAAGCACTTTACAACACAATCTTCCTACCAACTCTATGCTACCAATGCCAAACCTGGACAATGAAAGAAAAAGCGAAAAGAAAAATCACAACAACAGAAATGAGGTTCCTAAGAAGAAAACTCAACGTATCAAGACGAGATAAGATCAGAAATGAAGAAATCAGGACTAAAGTGGGGGTTAAAGCAGCACTAGATTTTATTAGAAAGCAGCAAGTCAAATTGTTTGGCCAAGCAAGTAGGTTACCATTCAACAGCATACCACAACAAGCAATGATGTACAGACCAGATGGAAACAGAGGAAGAGGCCGATCACGTAAACGTTGGACGGAGGGAATAGCAGAGTCCATGGAATATCAAATCAAATCAAATCAAATCAACTTTATTTTAAAAGGGTCACAAATTGGGCACGCAGGCCCGTCTTACATTTTTTTTTTTGGTTTTTTTTTTTGCATATCCTTTACAGGACATCGCTGTCAACAGCAGCATCTTTCAGCTGTCTGTTGATTTCTTGGAAGATTACGCTCAGTAGTTTGCCATTGCTTTCTGAGCGGCCGGCTCAGTATCCCGCAAGTCACCAGCGGGGGTCGAACCGCTCCCAGTTCTCTCCCGCTACGAGACTCTGAGTGATAAACGGGATTACGAAGAAAGTGTTGTAACCCCTCAGCCAGAGAGACCGGCCCGTCTTACATAAACAAGATAAATTACCATGTTATGAGGCCCATCCCCCACCTACCCACAC
Organism: Cepaea hortensis; assembly: GCA_963921405.1. Lineage (NCBI taxonomy): Eukaryota > Metazoa > Mollusca > Gastropoda > Stylommatophora > Helicidae > Cepaea > Cepaea hortensis. The sequence goes on from OY992890.1 coordinate 7,524,579, forward strand.
ATCACAATACCCACACACACACCCCACCTACCCACACACGCACTTACACCCAGGGACACATACATACCCCACCAACCGACCCATCCTCCTCCCGCACATCCCCCACCCACACACACTGCCCTCACCTGTTCCCTCAATCCAAACACACTCGCCACCCACACAAACACCCCCCACTAACCCACACATCCCGCACTCACTCACATACACATTCTAACCCACACACCCATCCTCCACCAACACATCCTCCCCCCCCCCCCATTCACACCTCCAAACACCCATCCCCAATCACACCTCCATCGACCACATATTCCCCACCCACACACACACATCCCCCACCAACCCACACATCGCACATCCACTCACACATCCCCAAACCATACACACACATCCCCACCAACTGACAATCTCCCTACCCACACACACACCCACATCTCCCTAACCACCTATACATCCCCAATCCACTCACACACACATCCCACCACCCACACATACATTTTCCACCCATCCACACATGCCCTAAACCACATCTCCCACCACACACATCCCCCACCCGCACATCACACACATTCCCTACCATATACTTCACCTCGACACAGCAAGATACAAGAGGAACATGATGAGATGAAATGAGATGTCATGAGGCAGATAGAGAATGGCTGTTGGAATGGAAAGTAAACGATTCAACCCACGGTTTTGTGTACAGAGTACATGAAAATAATGAAAGTTACACGTGCATCACATTTTCCAACAGATATGACCCTAAAAATGTGTACGCGTTGTGGCAGTATACTCTGTATTTAAAAAAAACAAACCGTTGAGACAAAAACACCACGTACATGTGCTTGAAATGCCACAACTATCTGAAAACGACCGCCAAGGAACCATTGGTATGTTGGAGACCGGAATGAACTCGCGGGCAACTGCCAGAAGGATGAATTGCCACCATAGCACTATTGTACGTTTCAAGAGGACGTCCAAGAAGAAAATTAATTGACGACATCAAAGACATTGTACAATCACACGGAATGGCATTATCCAATGCTGCCCACCGGGCGCTGGAACGTAAATTATTCCTCCCCACGACACCTGACGGCAGAAGCGGAAGATGATGATGATGATGATGATGATGATGATGATGATGATGATGATGATGATGATGATGATGATGATGATGATGATGATGATGATGGTGATGATGAATGAACGTTACGGAACCTCTGGCAGTGCCCGGGATAGACTTCGGAGTGGCCAGCCACGAGTTACTACCCCCTGCACAAGATCGTCAGATTGTGCTGATCACCTAAGGAATCGTTTTCTCCCTGCAAGTCAAACAACAACAGCAATAGTGGGTAGACGTGGGCAAGTCCCTCGAATCACAGTCGAACGAGGACTCAAAGATGCAGGCCTTACTGCAAGACGGCCTTATGTTGGGCCAAACGTGACTCACAGACATCGTCAACAGTGCCTGCAATTGGCAGAGCAACATGTCACATGAACTAGACTGCTGTGGAATGCTGTCCTATTCACAGACGAGAGCAGGTGCAAGCTACCCTTTGCTGATGGACGTATGCGGATGTGGCGACTGTGTGGAGACCGCTTTGCAGATTGCTATCTTCGTCACCACAAACGATTTGGATGTGGCAGTATGTTTTTTTTTTTTTACATTTGGGGAGGATTCAGATTTTACCATCGCTTGCCTCTTCACGTCTTCCGTGGAAATATTAATGCTGTGACATATCAAATGAGGTTCAGGGTGCATTTGTTGTTACTGTGTTCAAAAATTATCCAAACTTGCGGCTGCTCAAGCAGGATAACGCACATGCGCACACCGCATGCATTACACAGCAATATCTACAGCAGCAGAACATTGTGGCGATTTACTGACACCAGACAGTCTGTATCACCAGACATATCTCCCATAGAACATCTTTGAGACGAGCTTGGACGCAGAGTCTACAGAAAAATTTGTGCAGCTTCTACTTCTTCTTTCGTTCGATTGAAACATGTCTACAACTGCAATGTCGTCTCTTGTATGAATCTAACAGTCTTTTTTAGTTCATTCAGCGGTCCATAAAGTTTATCTTCCACTGTTGTCTCTCTAGGCCAGAAGGTTCGTCTGGATATGTTGTAGTTTGGGCAATCCTGGAGTATGTGCTCTGCTGTCTGCGACGCCAAACCACATGTGCACATGGCTGAGTCACCAATCTTGAATTTTGTATACAAGTGGTTGCGTAATCTATTGTGTCCTGTTCTGAGGCGCAGAAGAATGACCTGTTCTGATCTGTCCATAACGTGGTAGTCGTCTTGAGTAAGGTTTGGTGGCTTTCTGATTGATTTGATCATTCTTTTCTTTTGGTGGTATGTAATGGGCACATCAGGTTGTTCTTCTTGTGCTCCTTCCTTAGCCAGTCGATCAGCTCTGTCGTTTCCGGGGACTCCACAGTGGGATGGTATCCACTGTATGGTGATCTTACGCTGACTGCTAAGTTCAGAAAGTAGTGTCCTCAGAACTGGCAATTTCCCAGACAGGAGCGCCTCTATTACGGATTTTGCATCTGTCAATACCACTGCAGGTTGTGTACCATGGCTGGTATTTTGTAATTTCTCTGTGGCTATCTTAACTAATCTGCAACAGCTCGAAGCTGCTCTTACACGTGAATGGGACTTGATTCTCCGGAATTTCCTGCAGAGACTTGTGTGTTCCATGCAGAGCCGCTGCCAAGCCTTGTTTGCAAGCAAACGTTGGACATATACTGGGGATAGTGTGAATGGTTTTTTTTTAAAATTAGTTCCATGTTTTTTGTATTCTACCCTGCCTGCACATAATGCAATGAATTTCATAACAATCTAATGCACACATAAATTATCAACATGATTTCATTAAAAATTTAATAAAGATAGCAAAAATGTAAACTTGTCAACGCCTTGTATTTACATTTACACTCTGTTCCTGGATTAAACATGTGATGCGTTTTTAATGAGCTTCGGCTTATGTAACACAAGGTGTTGATATCACTGTCTGCCTGATAACATTATTTCCTACGTGGTCTCCCCACGCTCGTCATCACGCAGCTGTTGATTTTGAGTAAATGTGACTTACATACATCGGTATGTCTTCATTATTTATCATACGCTGTTTATCAGTTTCATTTTCAATGTTATCGATAAAGTGTATAAATGTATTATTTGCCGTTGATAATTATTATTTTCTTGGACAGGGAAGCGTGGCCGAGCTGTGTAACTTCATTACTTGTCGGTGGTCAACTGTGTCAGCCATTGGCAGCTAGAATACGGAGACAACCATGCCTGTCACGGCTATGACAATACCTCCTTGGTTGAGATTTGTTTGTAAGTCAGTTTTGACTTGTATTCTCTGTCATTGTTTTTATCATTATCAACAACTTTACTTAACTTTTCATCTTTTCCCCATCTTGTATTTGGAGTAGATCTGGAATCTGTCTGTCTGTCTGTCTGTCTGTCTGTCTGTCTGTCGGTCTGTCTGTCTATCTGTCTGTCTCTTACTCTCTCTCTCTCTCACTCTACCTCTCTCGCTCTCTCTATCTCTCTCTGTCTCCGCCTGTATGTCTATCTATCTATCTATCTATCTATCTATCTATCTATCTATCTATCTATCTATCTATCTATCTATCTATCTATCTATCTATCTATCTATCTATCTATCTATCCATCTATCTATCTATCTATCTATCTATCTATCTATCTATCTACCTACCTATCTATCTATCTATCTATCTATCTATCTATCTATCTATCTATCTATGTATCTATCTATCTATCTATCTATCTCGAGTCAGTAGAGATAGAATGTGTTTGGTTAGAGGTGAAGCCAGTCAGCCAGCAACCGTTTCTCATTGGATACCTATATCGGAATCCTTGTGCCGGGTATAGTTGGTATGACTGTTTCACTACAATGATGGATAGGGTGTTTACAGAAGGTAGAGAAGTCATGATATTCGGTGACTTTAACATAGATATTACTAAATCCAACCAGACATGGGACGATATCATTCTATCTTACGATTTCAAACAACTAATAAACCGTCCCACAAGGATTACAGGCACCCCCTCAACTATAATTGATCATATATATGTTACTTGTCCAGTTAATATTATCGAATGTTCTGTTCCTTTTAGTGCAGTTAGTGACCATTACCCAATATGTTGTACGTGGTCGAAAACTGGGTTCAAATCTCCTAAAAATAAACATTTAATCATCAAATTTAGAAATCTAAAAGCTCTCAACCAAAGTTTATTTTTAGACGACTTAAAAAATGCAGCCCTTGAACATGTTTACCCAACTTCCTGATCGTGATGATGCACTAGCTTACTGGACAAAGACAGTCTACAGCAGTGTTTCCCAACCTTTTTTGTACCATGCCCCACTTAAGCCTTTCTAAAATCCATATTGCCCCCCCTCCCCCGCCCCATGCCCCCCCCCTCAACAAATACATTATTTTTAATATTCAAAAATTGAAATGTTCACTAAAGAAACTTGAATGATAGGTTTTAGGAAGAAATCACTAGGTAATTATTGAGCAAACACAGTAAGTAAATTTTCAAAACATATAATGGAGAACTGAAATTCAAGTACAAAATAATTTTAATGAAAGATTTTTCTATATTATTTTAATTATTAGTAATTATTTATTATTCAAATTTAGTGAGATCCTTGCGCTTGATGCTTGCTGCAAATAGATCTTATGTCAGGTTCCAATTTAGTTAACTTCAGTCTCAAGTCTCCCCGTTTTGTTATATTCAGCCGATTTCTTCCATTTTCGAATTGCCCCCCTTAACAGTCAAATTGCCCCCCTGTGGGGCGTGGGCCCCACGTTGGGAAACACTGGTCTACAGTGTGTTTGATAAACATGTGCCAGTTAAAGAAGTTCGAGTGAAGAATCAACATAAATCTCCATGGGTGACTCGTGAAGTTCTCGAAATCATGAAAGAACGAGATACAGCGCACACAAAAAAAGATTTTATCAATTACCGCAGACTAAGAAATAAAGTTAAATATGAAATTCGTAGGATAAAGAAAGATCATTTCAAAAATTTGATTGTAGATAAATCAAATAACACAAATATATGGAAGGCTATTAACTCGCTAATCAATAAGAAACACTCTTCAGATTCAGCAATACCGAGCACTATAACATGCGAGGATTTCAGTTGCTTCTTTCAATCAAAATAGAGAATCTAAAGTCCTCAATACCAGACTCAGCTTGTAATTTAAGCTCACTGTCATCATTCTGTGAAGAGAAATACTCTAGAAATATTCCTCCTGAGATTCCCTTGATGTCTGTTGCAGAAGTGTATAAATATCTCTCAAAGCTCAAAGCAACAAATTCAGAAGGCCTAGATGGTATCAGTAATAAAATTCTTCATTGTGCTGCACCAATTATTAGTCAGTCCTTGACGTTCATATATAATCAGTGCCTGTCTAAAAACTACTTTCCATCTGCCTTTAAAATTGCTAAAGTTTATCCTCTACTTAAAAATGGCTCAACTGATAATAGCGTCTTGGGTAATTATAGACCTATTTCCTTACTATCATCGCTATCAAAGCCATTAGAAAAACACATACATAAAATAACAGTACACCATTTAATTAACAACGATCTAATAATTGACAGTCAATCTGGGTTTCGACCTAAATATTCTTGCCATAGTGCCCTAACAAAAATGACCGATAACTGGCATCTTTGTATCAACAATGGCAACATTTGTGGAGCAGTATTTGTAGACTTTAAAAAGGCCTTTGATATGGTAGATCATGATATTTTAATTAGAAAATTCAAACAAATGAGAACTAGCACAGGTATGGTGAACCTAATTACGTCATTTTTATCCGACAGACAACAAGTAGTGTCCTTCAATAACTGTCTATCAAAACCCACACAACTTAATATTGGTGTGCCTCAGGGCTCAATACTAGGACCGCTGCTTTTTGCAGTTTATATTAACGATCTTCCTTTATATCTCAATACTTCGTGTGACTTATTTGCAGACGACTGCACTATATACACTAGTCAAGAGAACCTTAGTGACTTAGAGAGCTCTTTGCAAAACGAACTTGATAACCTTAGTAGATGGAGCAATGAAAACCGCATGATTATTAACATCGACAACACCAAATCCATGCTAATAACGACCAGACAAAAACTACAGACCCTAGCCATAATTGGGGCACCGCTCGATCTCCACGTGGACACGTTACCTATCATCATCATCAAGTGCCGTGCCGGCTGGCGTAGGCGTTCATGGCTCTCCACAGATCTCGGTCTTTGGTTTTCTGGATCAACTCTGCTGCTGATATTCCTCCGTGCCACCGTCTCAATCCATCCAGCATCACTTCTCTTGGTCTACCTCTGCCTCTCTTCCCCTCGATCTTTCCAGTTGTTACGATGTTCTCCAATGCTTCTCTTCTCATCAGATGACCGAAGAAAGATGTTTGTCTCTGTCTTATTGTTGTATATAATGTTCTAGTTTCATTAGCCTGTTTCAGGCAGTCGTCGTTAGTTACTCTGGCAGTCCAAGGAATTTGCAACATTCGTCTCAGGAACCACTTCTCTGTTGCTTCTAATTTCTTCTTAATGTGTTCATTTACATTCCAAGATTCACTGCCATACAGCAAAACTGGTTCTACATAGCATTTCAGCACTCTCTTTCTTACATTCAGTGATAGTGACTTATTGCATAAGATACTCTTCATTTTCTGAAATGCGGCTTTTGCCTGCCCTATTCTGCTCCTAACCTCTGTTGTACATCTTCCATCTGATGTTATAAGTGCCCCTAGGTATCTAAAATTATCAACTTGGTTAAGGATTTTCCCTTCTATTTCTATGTCACATTTTGGTGTCACCATTTTCTTTGATAATACCATTGTTACTGTTTTCTTGATATACAAGGAGAGTCCTTTCTGTGCACTCTCTGTTACTACAACGTCTAATAATTTTTGTAGGTTTGTTGAATTATCCGCCACCAATACTGTGTCATCTGCATAGCGTATATTATTTATATTATAACCTCCAACTAGTATTCCTGGCATCTCTTTGATCTCTCTCATTATTACTTCGCTATACAGGGAGAAAAGATCCGGTGACAAGACACACCCTTGTCGTACTCCTAGCTTTATCTGTTCGTAACTACCCTCTTTATTTCCCATTTTAATTGCTGCTACTTGGTTCCAGTAAACATTCTTTATTATTCTTAAATCTTTTCCATCAGTGTGGATATCTTCCAACATTTTAATCAGTTCATCATGTTTTACTTTATCAAATGCCTTAGTATAATCTATGAAGCACAAATATATGTCTCTCTGTTTCTCTATTGATCTTTCTATTAGTGTCCGTAATGTATAAATTGCATTGTTTGTGCCCTTTCCTTCCACAAATCCATACTGTTCTTCACTAATTTCCATTTTTATTTTCTTTTTGGTTCTTCTCATTATGATTCTGAGTAGAAGCTTAGTGATATGGTTTATAAGGTTAATTGTACGAAAATCTTTACAATCAATTGCTCCTGGTCTTTTTGGTATAGCTATAAATACAGATTTCAGCATATCACTGGATAAATATCCACTGCTGTAAATATCATTCAACATTTTGGTTAATATATCTACTCCAAATTCTCCCAATACTTCTAATTCTTCTATTGTGATTTCATCTGGCCCAGCTGTTTTTCCTTTCTTCATACGTTTCATAGCGTCAGCGACTTCTTCTTTCAGAATAGGTGCACCTTCTAAGTTACTATCTTCTGTTAATTCTCCCCTTTCTCCTTCATATAATTCTCTTATATACTCATTCCACCTCTTCATTATAGCACCTTCCTCTAATATTATCTTTCCTGTTTTTGATTTCAAACACCCTGTATTTATTCTTATTTTTCTTCCTGTAAGCTCACTGATTTGTCTGTGCATATTTTTTGTATCTTTAATGGAATTTAATTCAATTTTTTTGCATTGCTCGTTTAACCAACTTTCTTTAGCCTTCCCACATTTATCTTTTATTTATTTCTTTATCTTAGCATATTCTTGTTTGTCATTTTTACTCTGTTTTCTTTTGTCAATCAGTTTTAAGATATCATCATTCATCCATTTTTTCTTAGCTATTTTGCCTCTCTCCGGTAATACTTCTTTGCTAGTTTGATGGATGGAGTCCCTTAACATTTCCCATTGTTCATCTATACTCTGTATTTTAGTTATTGCATTGTACCTATTTTTCACAGTCACTCTGTATTGTTCTTGCATTTCTTTATCTATTTTCAGAACCTCTTTATTAAGTCTCATGTTCTTAACCATATTTTGCCCTCTCTTTAATCTTACTTTTATTTGTCCACATAGTGGTACATGATCACTATTACAGTCAGCACCAGGCATTGTCTTTACATTCATTAAAGCATTTCTAAATCTTTTATTAATTAGTATGTAGTCAATTTGGTTGCGTATTTTCTTATCAGGGCTTATCCATGTGTACAGTCGTCTTTTATGGTGTTTAAACCATGTGTTTCCAATTATCATATCATTGATATTTGCCCATTCTATTAGGTTTTCCCCTCTTTCATTTCTTGTACCTAAACCATAATTCCCCACTACATCCTCCATTTTTCCCTTTCCTACTTTTGCATTAAAATCACCAAGTAGGCCTATTATTTTTATTTCTTGTGATCCAATTTGAGCCATCGCCATTTCTATTTCGTCGTAAAAGTGTTGTATTTCTTCATCACTTCTGCTTGCTGTTGGTGCATATACTTGTATAATATTTATGTCTATTGGTTTGCCTTTGATTTTACCATAATAATTCTATCTGAAATACACCAGTATCCATTAATTGACTTGACTGTTTTTTCGTCTAATATTATTCCTACACCTTTTTTTCATGTGTATCCCCTCCAGAATAAATTATTGTGTCAGCTATAATTTTGCCCGATCCCTTCCATCTCATCTCACTAACGCCTAGTATATTCATTTTCATGCTATCCATCTCTCTTAGAACATTGGTCAACTTTCCTAGCTCATTTAATGTCCTTACATTCCATGATCCTACTCTAAATTTTAGACAAAACAGATCAACAATAGATCAGATATTTATCTTACGACAAATAGCCGAGAAACATTGGGAATATAAAAGAGATCTCCATAACATTTTTGTGGATTTTAAAAAGGCTTATGATAGTGTCCATAGGAATAGTCTATGGAATGTTATGCAGGAATTTGGAATACCAAGGAAGTTAATCAACATGACCAGACTATGCATGGAAGATACTTATAATATAGTAACATATAAAGGCAGGAAATCAGACCCCTTCCAAATAACATCTGGCTTGAAACAGGGTGATGCACTATCGCCGCTACTCTTTAATCTGGCTCTAGAGAAAGTTGTAAGGAAGGTAAAGGAGGAATGTGATATTGGAGGAACATCCAAGCTGCTTGGTTATGCAGATGATATAGATATTATAGGGCAAAGTGAACAAAAGACATTGGAAATATTGACTCACTTAAAGGGAAAAGCCCAACAGATGGGGCTGGTTATCAACCAAGATAAGACAGAATATATGGTAATTTCAAGAGACGGAATGGCTAGAAACTCTGGCCACATACCAATAGATAATATGACCATTAAAAGAACGGAAACATACAAATACCTGGGTACAATCTTCAACTGCTCCAACATCATAAGGGAAGAAATACAAACTAGAATCAACTCTGGAAATAAGATATACTATGCACTACAACATCTACTAAAATCAAAGGCGCTATCTCGTAACACCAAAATCACAATATACAAAACACTGATCAGACCAGTTGTGCTGTATGGCCCTGAAACCTGGAGTACAACGAAAGGAGACGAAGCCTTGTTACAAACCTTTGAGAACAAAATTTTAAGACGCATCTTTGGACCCATTAGGGATACACAAAGTGGAGAGTGGAAAAGAAGAAGTAACAAAGACATTTATGATCTGTTTAAGTCCCCGCTAATCACTGGTATGATGAAGGCTAATAGACTACAATGGCTGGGGCATATAGAAAGAATGGAAGATAATAGGGAAACAAAACTCGCTTACACTCAGGAAATAAATGACCGTAGACCCCGAGGTAGACCAAGAAGGCGGTGGAGAGATAATACATGTACAGACCTACAAGCACTTGGAATCATCGACTGGCAAGAGAAGGTCCACCAGAGAGACGAATGGAGACGGATTGTATTTGCAGCAAAGAACCTCAATGGCTCGGAACGCTGAAGAAGAAGAAGAAGAAGTTAAGATTTTGCCATCAGTAGCTGGATGACGGTCTGGTGTCACCTGTGGCTCATGACTGTCCCTACAGGGCGAGGATGCCCTAAGACAGCCATTAACGTCCTTCACTAACTTTGATATATGTTTTGCCATGAAGTCTTGGGAAGATAATGTGGTGGTTTCCCCTTGCCTTCCACATCCACATGGTGGTCTTTTTACCTCTGCATTTGACAGCCATTTCCGACTGTAAGGACAAGTGAGTGCCCTGCTCTGCTCAGCTGCAGAGTTGTCCACTTATTCCGGTGGATACTCGGTCCCCAGAGCTGTGTTAGCCACACCGTAGTGTGTTTCCATCCTCTACCGCGGGGAGGTGCAGTTGGGATTTTCCCTTCATAAAGTTATGGTCTCTGACCAAAACTCTCCAGTACTTTTAGAGGACCGTTACCTATAGTTAATTTAAATGAACACAAAACATTAGGTATTTTAATTGACAGACATCTAAACTGGAGCTCTCATGTTCACGTCCTCACCAAGAGAATAGCACACAAAGTTTACCAACTTACTAAAATTCAGCACTTCTTGGATGAAAGCACACGAAAAATATTCTATGCATGCTATATCCAATCACCTCTCGACTATTGTTCCACAGTCTGGGATGCGTGCCCTAAATCTTATATGAAACAACTGTGTTCGCTTCAAAACTGCGCTATACGTCTAGTTTCTGGCATAAAGCACGTTGAAAGTAATAACTTGTATAGTCATCTAAGACTTCTACCACTTCTAAAGCGATTCCTTTTTAACAAAGCCAAATTAGTGAATAAAATTATATCTGAAAATACCCCAGAGTATCTTCTACCGTTAATTCAATCTAGTGCAATGAACAGCAAGCGCTTAAATTTATTACAGGTTCCTAAACCTAGATTGGACTTATACAAAACATGTCTCGCGTATTCTGGTGCTCACTTATGGAATAGCCTTCCACCAAATATGAAAACGCCAATGAGTCCCTTCACATTCAACCGAAAACTCTTTCAATACTCACTTCACACCGACTATATGCTTCCATATGTCACCTACTGGTATCATATTTTCACTATCATTTTTCACTGTGTCAGTGAGAGAGTGAGTGAGAGAGTGAATGAGAAAGAGTGTGAGTGAGAGAGTGAGTATGAGACAGAGACAGTGAGAGAGTGTGTATGAGAGTGTGTATACGCGTGTGCCTGCAAGGGTGAAAGAGTAAGTGAATGTCTGTGTACACGTATGTGTGAGAGATTGAGTGAGAGAATGAGTTAGTGTGAGAGAGAGGTTGTGTTGTGTGTATACCTGTCTGTGTGAGAAAGTGAGAAAGTGAGTGAGTGAGTGAGTGTGAGTTAGAGAGCCGCCGTGTGAGTGAGTAAGGGAGAGTGAGTTAGTGAGTGATGTCATAATCCCCCCACCAGTTCTACCGCGTCTTCATCAACGACGCCTGGCAATTACGGCCAGGTACGCCTGTGAGCGACACTAACCACGCTGTGACAGGAATGGTCAGTCGGTGCATGCGTGGGACATGAAGTCCAAGCAGGGACACAACCCCGACTAGCGAGGACTCACGGCGGTTAGGGATCAGACGGCGTCGGACTGGAGTACTGGGCAGACGGATTGAATGGTGCTCGTATGGCTTGTGTGTATGAACGCCAATAGAGAGAACGCCTGTGTGAGTATAGAAGACTGTGCGCCTGGTATGTAGGATTGTGAGTTGTGTGTTTATTTATTGCATCTATGTATCTATTGATTGTATTATGGCTATTATGATTGCGTGATGCATGTAATGTTTGTGGCGAGTGAGAAGTGCGAATAAAGTGTTTGAATTGTATTCGCAGTGTGTCACGTAAAGTCATTCTGTGACAGTGTTTGTATCACATCTGTTAGTTATTACGAGCCTGTGTTATTGCTGAATGCAAGATTCTGACAGGTGTGAACGTGGGTGCATCGTCCAGCTTGAACCAGTTATAAAATAGGTGCGAATGTGGGTACATCGTCCATCTTTGAACTAGTTGTAAAAATAGGATTGAACGTGTGTGTAAGCGGAAGGTTTTGGAAAGGAAGAAACATGGAAAGTGAGTTGTTGAATGTGTTGAACGGACGACATTACGACTAACAAACATACTCGACAGCACACAAACCTACAAAACTTAGTTGACAACGCATACACCACATAAACATACATGTTCTAATATTTTCTTCTTCCAAAAAGCAACAGGTTTTTGTGTCATCCGAAACCGTTAGCAACTAAAGATCATTTTTTCCGGGCGATAACGATCAAGCAGCCATTCTCTGGTACAGTGTTCCAACATACTCCAGAGCTTCAAAATTCACTTGAGTATTCGTTTTTTTTTTTTTTTTTCATATATACTTTTGTGTGTAAGTCTAGGCATAAGCTGTATTTGATAAATATTGTACAGATCATTGTATTTACTAACACCGATAATTAATTTTTGTACATTCACTGTAATTGAAATAAGTCACCATGTCTACATTGAATGATTTCATTAAATCTGGTTTGAAACTAAAGTTAACTGGTGATGAGTTGACAAAATGGAGTGAGGCAAAGTATTCAGAGTATGTCCTATTGCAGGAGAAAACCAGAGAACGTGAAGATAGAGCTGCTGAGAGGGAAGCTAAAGCTAAGCAGGGCGAATTAGAGGCTAGAAAGGCAGAAACAGATGCCGAAATAAGAAAAGCTGAGATCTCTGCCCAGAGAAGAAGAGAAGAGCTTGAAATTAATGCACGAACGAAAAAGGAAGAAATTGAAATGCAGCTGAAAATTAAACAGCTGGAAGCTGAAACATCAGCAGATAAAGATTCTAAAAAGTCAGAAAGAAAAGAAAAAGAGGATCAGTACAAAAAGTACCAAGGGATCGTCAAAAATTTCACCACGGCCGACTGCATTGTAGCCTTCACCCAGAATTTTGAAACGATAATGGAGCATTATCAGATCCCAGAGACTGAATGGAACATTATTTATATGAGAAGTCTTTCAGGGGAAACTCTCAAAGTTATAGAGACCATTCCCAAAGATCTCAGGAAAGACTATCAATATATTAAGTCCAAAATTATGTTACACTTTCTGTTAGATGAATCAGGCTACAGAGAACAGTTTAGTAAATTAGCTCCAAAACCTACACAAACTTTCTCTGACTATGTCTCAGAAGTACAGGATGTATTTAGTAAATGGTTGTCATCAGCCAAAGTGAATGACAGCGTTGATAAGTTGAAAGATCTAATTCTTAGAGATAAAATCATTTCATCTCTACCACCACCATTTTCTAAATTTCTGCAAGAATGTGAGTGCGAGAGTGTGCAACATATAGAGAAACGGGGTTTGGCTTATTTCACAGCCAACAAACAGTATTTTACTAGTGGATTGACTGACACAGGCTTTGTAGCAGCCGCTACCTATGACAGAACGAAGTCAGGTCCCTACAGTAAACAGAAACCCTTTATGCAATCTGCTAATAAGTATTACCAATGCAGATATTGCAATCTTCCACATAATGAAAGTGATATGTGTGATAAACACCCAGGGTACCTCACATACTTGCAAAACTATATAGATAAGCAAGACAAGGAGATAAAGAGCTAAAAACAACTAACCAAATGCTTCCTTTGCAAGGCATATGGCCACTGGCGTCATGCTTGTAAAGGTAAACAAATGACCAGAAAGGTTAATGCAGCCTTGTTTGATAGCTCTTCCTCAGATGAGGAACAAGTAGAAAATCATCATGTTAATGCAGCACAGGCCATTGATGTGTTCCATCTTGAAAAATGTACCATCTGTGATAGTTTTCATGAATATGGATTATTAACATGCGGCCACTCAATACATATTGCCAATGAAGAAGCTAATTTAGTAATAAACTCTAAAGGTAAACTTAACATTCACCAAGGGTTTGTAAATGGCAAATCGGCCACAGTTTTACGAGATATTGGATGTACTCTTATTGGTTTGAAGAGAGACTTTATTTTACCTTCAGACTATACAGGCAAACATGTTACATGCAAAACTTTCTCAGGTAACATCGAGAAATACCCACTGGCATGGGCATATATTGACACCCCATTTCTCACAGGAAAGGTTAAATGTGCAGCATTATCGAACCCATGTTGTGACATAATCGTGGGTAACCTTCCTGAAGTAAATTATATGCCACATGACAGTATGACATCTTCTGCCGAATGTATTGTCGACAATGTAATATCATCTTCCACTGAATGTATTGTTGACAATGTATTACCATCTTCGAATTTATGTATGTTTGCAAATTCATTAACATCATCACATGATTGTATAAGTCTAAATGTAGCATCACCTTGTCATGTTTCTGATATGTCAAATGCAGTAACTAGATCTGCTGCAAAAGTGCAAGATCAAATTAACCAGACTGAGGCTTTGGAAATGTTAAGCCCAGTTCTACTACCTCCTAAGACCATGAAGGAAAATTTCATAACATCCCAAAAGGCCGATTTATCTTTGCACAAATATTTTAATTTGATAGGCCAAAAGCCAAGAATAACATAGAATTCTAGATGGCATTTTGCCCTTAAAGGTGGTATCCTTACACGGTACTACACCAAAGGTACCAACACCACTGAGCAAACGGTGTTACCAACCGAACACCGCAAAATGCATTGCATCTAGCACATGACATACCCTTTGCAGGGCATATGGCTTATTCGAAAACTAGATCTAGATTACTTACCCAGTTCAACTGGCCTAAATTCTACAGTGACACCAAACAATATTGCAGAACTTGTGACATCTGCCAGAAGCTTGTTAAAAAGGGTAAACACCCGCAAGCTGAATTACAGATAACAGATCTAGCAAGTAGACCTTTCGAAAAGATCTCTGTTGATATTGTAGGTCCTCTTAACCATACTACATCAAGAGACAATAAGTTCATTCTAACAATAATTGATCTCTGTAGCAGATGGTCTGAAGCGATTCCACTTAAAAACATAACTGCCAAGGATGCAATGGAAGTTTTCTTCCACGTTTTTTTCAAGGGTAGGGTTTCCTGATACCATTCTCTCAGATCGGGGAAGTCAGTTCATAGCTGCAGCCACTCAAGCCTTTACTAGAATGTTAGGGATAAAGCAGTGCTTTAATAGCCCATATCACCCTCATTCAACGGGAATTGTAGAGAAAATTAACGGTGATCTCAAACATATGCTATCTAAAGTTACCCAGGAACACCCTGAAGACTGGGATACATATTTACCTGCCATACTATTTGCATGTCGCGAAGTACCTCATTCCAGTACAGGTTTCTCACCATTTGAACTTGTATATGGAGCCAAACCACGCGGCCCATTATCTATGTACCATTCTATGTTAACTGAAAGTGTACATAAACCAGTATCATCATATGAACATGTAAATCATTGCGAGGTAGGATTATGAAATCTTGTGTATTAGCTAAAGAAGCACTGAAACAATCTGGTGCTGTTTACAGACATTATGCAAACAGAGGAAATAGGACAATAACACTGACACCTGGACAAGACGTACTACTACTTTTGCCAAGCGACAGACATCTAGTGATAGACGCATGGCAAGGACCGTTTAAACTACTGAGACAAATTTCGACAGTGGACTATGAGATCGCAGTAAAAGACAAACACAAAATATTTCACATCAACATGTTAAAACCGTACTACAATAGAGACAAAGACTAAGACGAGACAGCAGCAAGCACAACGATAGTGGACCACACAGAAGATGACGATACCGACGAAATACCGACCCCATCACTTGACACGACAGACACACTGCATGGCATTAAAATAAATCATAATCTTACTCAGACAGAGACAGATAATTGCAGACAACTGTTACAAGACTACAGTAGTATTTTCTCCAACCATCCAGGACAGACAGACTTAGTGCATCATCACATTATTCTGACATCCAACACACCATTAAAGTGCAGACCTTACTCCATTCCCATACACTACAAAGACAAATTGCATCAAGAAATTCTAGACTTGGAGAAGAATCACATCATCAGACGATCACAATCACATTTTTGTTCACCGATAGTGATTGTGAAAAAGAAGGACAACACTATACGACTCTGTGTTGACTATCAAAAATTTAACAATATCACACAGTTGGATTTAGAACCAATGAGCAACTGTGAAGACATATTGACTGAACTGACAGAATTAAAATACTTTACAAAACTGGGCATGACGAAAGGGTATTGGCAAATACCGGTACATCATGACAGCATACATTTGACAGCAATTGCCACACCCTGGGGTCTATACGAATGGTGCAAGCTTCCATTCGGGGTAGTTAATGCCCCTGTGACATTTGTACGGATGACCAGACTTCTACTGACAGACATCCCTAATATAATTTCCTACATGGACGGCATCTGTGTACATACGAAGACTATGACAGACCACTTAACAACATTACAGCAGACATTTGACCGCATCAGACACCACGGACTGACAGTCAAACCATCAAAAGTCGACATAGCCTTCCAAGAAATTTCCGTTTTGGGTTATAAAATTTGTAACGGCTTTGTCACTACTGACGACAACATCGTGTCAAGAATTCGTAAATTGTCGCTTCCGACAACAAAGAAAGAATTAAGAAGTGTGCTAGGTCTGTTAAATTATTACAGACAGTTTATTCCAAATTTTGCTACTTTGACAGAATGTTTTACTAACCTACTTACGAAGGACAAACCTAACAAAATTGTAAACAGCAAATGCCCAAGACCTGCATTTACAAAAGTGTTATCTTACTTTTCTAGTAACCCGATTCTTAAATTGCCAAATTTGGACACTATTTTCAGATTGAAAACAGACGCGAGCTCCATAGCGATCGGGGCAGTAATCTTGCAAGAGCATGACCAAATTCTTCACCCAGTGTACTACGTAAGTCGTAAATTAAAACCAAGAGAAAAACGTTGGTCGACGCCTGAAATTGAGGTCCTTGCTCTGGTGTACTCTGTTAGAAAATTATCCTGGTTTCTTCTAGGGAAATATTTTATAGTCGAGACAGACAACAGTCCGTTGACAATCATCACTACTGGAACTCCTACTAACCACAGGGTAGCAATCATTGGCACCTTTCCGTCTTGACAGACGATAGTTTGGTACATTGTGCTTCAAAAAGGCTTAATAACTATCATATGGCAATAACTACGGTCCATGGCGGTGGCGAGTGTGGCTGGTAAGGCCAATTCTTGCTGCAAATGTTTGCCCACAGTAGGTGCATGTGAAAACATGGTCATTTCCACCATTTTGCACCATCTTACGTCTCTAACGCTCTGTGTGTGCTTTATCTGCAATCATTTTCTCCTTTGTCTTTATTCCATTTCTGATAGTTGCCCTCCATGCAACACGTTCAGCGGCGACGTGCTCCCATTGTGCATTATCAATGCCTGTATCAATCATGTCCCGCTTACACACATCTTTGTATCGTAGTAGAGGCCGACCCTGAGATCTCCTACCCGTCTGTAATTCACCAAAAAAGATGTCCTTTGGTATTCTACCATCATCCATCCTCCTAACGTGTCCTATCCATCTAAGTCTACGAAGACTGAGCATGGAATACACCGTCACACAACCTGATCTTTCCAATACTTCAGCATTTGTGATTTTGTCTTGCCACTTAATACCAAGTATTCTTCGCAGACACCGCATATGAAAGCTGTTTAAACGTTTCTCTTGGCGTGAGTAAGTTGTCCAGGTTTCACTGCCATAAAGAAGAGTACTAAGGACACAGGCTTGGTAGACGAGGACTTTTGTTTTGGCAGTAAGCTTCCTGTTCTCCCAGACTCTTTTTGCTAACATGTTCATTGTTGTTGCTGCCTTGCCAATCCTGATGTTGATTTCCTGATCGAGGGATAATTTGCTATTTACCTCTGATCCAAGATATGTAAAATGGTCTACTATCTCCAGTTCGGCGTCGTCAATAAAGATTGATGGTACACCATGTGCACCTTGTGACATAATCTGTGTCTTCTTTTTGTTAATTGTTAAACCAAATTCAGAACAAGCATTGGAGAATGCAGATAGTAGATGGTGTAATTCTTCCTCAGAGTGGGTCGTAATCGCAGCATCATCCGCAAAAAGCAACTCTCTGATTAGTACCCTGCTAATTTTGGTCTTGGCCTTCAATCTCTGAGCATTATAGAGGCCACCATCTGAGCGTGAGTGAATGTATATACCGTCATCCTGATCACGAAAGGCATATTTCAGTAGAAGTGAAAAGTATATCCCAAAGAGGGTGGGGGATAGTACACAACCTTGCTTAACTCCACTCTTGATTTCAAACTGTTCTGAAGTTGAGCCATCAAACTTGATTATACCCTTCATGCCTGTGTGGAACGATTCCACAATGGACAGAAGAGTTGGTGGACAGCCAATCTTCTTTAGTGCTTTGAACAGACCCTTACGACTGACCAAATCGAATGCCTTTGTGAGGTCGATGAAGGCAATAAACAGTGGCTGATTTTGTTCCCGGCATTTTTCTTGCATCTGTCGCAATGAGAATATCATATCAATGGTAGACCGGTTCTGACGGAAGCCGCACTGTGATTCGGGGTAGACTTGATCTCCCAGGACTTGAAGTCTGCGCAGGACAATTCTGGCAAATACTTTCCCAACAATACACAGAAGTGAGATACCCCTATAGTTGTTGCAGTCGCTCCGATCTCCCTTGTTCTTGTACAGCGTTATGATGTTTGAATCTTTGAAATCCTGTGGGACTTGTCCTTCTCGCCAGCATAGCTCTATTAGCTGGTGGATCTGCAGAGCGAGGGTGTCTTGCCCACTCCTGATAACCTCTATTGGAATCCCATCCTTACCTGGAGCCTTGCCAGATGCAAGCTCATTTATAGAACACTTAACTTCTGTTATAGTGGGAAGTGTGTCCAGGTGGTCAAGAGTTGGCAGGGCCTCTATGGCGTTGAGGGCATCATCCGCCAGCTTGGTCTCACTTGAGTAAAGCTCTAAATAGTGCTCGACCCATCTATCCATCTGCTGTTTCTTATCAGTGATGATTTCTCCAGTCAACGTTTTCAGCGGTGCACTTCTTTTGATCATTGGACCACAGGCTTTCTTTATCCCTTCATACATGCTTCTGATGTTTCCCTTATCACTTGCGATTTGAATGGACTCACATAACTTGATCCAATAGTCATTCGCACACTGCCTGGCAGCCTTTTGTACATCCTTCCTCGCTTGCTTCAGCTCACTCAGAGTGTTACGCGTTGGTCTTTCCTTGTTTCTTAAGTGAGCTATCTTCTTTTTATCAATCAAGGGCTGCAGTATCTGGCTGTTTGCCGCAAACCAGTCCTGCCTCTTATGATCCACAGTGCCGTAAACCCCTACCGCTGTTTTATAAATAGTTTCCTTAAGTTTACTCCATTTATCATTTACTATACAATTTTCTGATGTATCATTGAAAGTGTCCTCAAGTTGCTGTTGAAATTCAAAGCACTTTCCAGGATCGTGAGTGTTAATAATATTAATCCTGGGGCTAGACTTGTGTTTAGCTGTGTAGATTCTCTTTGGTCTCAGTCTAACCCTTGCAACAACCAAAGAATGATCTGTATCACAGTCAGCACTGTGGTAACTTCGAGTTAATGATGTATGGTTCAGATGTTGTCTCCGTGTGATAATGAAGTCCAGCTGATGCCAATGGCCGGATCTTGGATGTTTCCATGTGACCTTATGCATCTCTTTTGTTTTAAAAAAGGAGTTTGTAATACATAGGTCATTTTTAGTGCAATGCTCCAGCAGCCTTTGTCCATTATCATTCATGCGACCGATGTTGTATTTTCCAAGGCACACTGGCCATGAACTCGAGTCCTTGCCCACACGAGCATTGAAATCACCGAGCATATAAATGTAGTCGGATTTTGGAACTGCCTTGATCGCAGAGTCTAGCTGCTCATAGAACGTATCTTTCACATCATCAGAGGAAGTGAGTGTCGGTGCATATGCAGTGAGAATGGTGGCAAATCCACAAGAGGTTGCCAAGCGCAGTGATAATAATCTTTCATTGCCTCTAGCTGGGATATCTATCATTCCCAGTAGCGAATTCTTCACTGCAAAGCCCACACCGTGATGCCTTTTTTCTGCCTGCCCTCTTCCCTTCCAAAAAAATGTGTAATTGTTTTCCCTGAGTGACCCTTCCTCAGCGAGGCGAGTCTCCTGCAGGCCAGCAATATCAATGTTAAGATGATTGAGTTCAGCATCAATCACAGCCGTTTTTCTCACATCGTCAATATTTGTCAAGTCAGTGGAAAATCCTGGACACATGGTTCTCACGTTCCAGGTTGCAAGCCGTAGCTTGAGGTTTCTATTATTCTTTTTATTAGTGCCTGGTGCATTGGTTTTACAGCCTGCGATTCAGATTTTGTCCTAGCCCCAAGCACCCATTGAAGCAGGCAGGCTGTGGCGGATCAGCACCCAATTGGCCGGGGGCTGCCCAGCTTGAGGCGGGCGGTAGCTGATCAGTGACACCTGTAGGTGTCTCCCACCGTCAGAGGCAACGCGTGGCGCCCCATGTCTACGCCAACTGACAAGGACTTATAACCCGTAACAGTTGCCTCTCGCTTTGATTCCGAGACCGGTTAAGACCAGGGATGGAGTTATTGCCTCTCCATAGCACAAAGCCTGGGCTAAAATAAAGAAACCATGTGTTGCCCATGCAGCACGATCCCTCTCTCGGCCTGCCTAGTTCACTCCAGAGGAAAGTTAACACCTATACATCTGGAACAAGACAAGGTGCAGAAGCTGCCGGATCAGCAAAGCAATGCTCTAACTGTCCGCCTGTCGGAGCTTCGATCCTAGACCAGCTGCCAACCAAGGGCTTAGGGCCTGGTCTGCCCTGCCATGACTTATTTTGTCTTTGGGTTGCATTTCCTCGCACCAGGATAAGGCTAGTACCCTCCCAATTGCGCTCTTCTGCCCGAAGCCGTTGGCACAATGTGGGGTGTCGGGTTTGGTAAGCGCCGCCCAACATTCGGCGCTGACAGAAAGCAGGTAGTAACGTCTACTGTAATACGGTAGCTCAGTCATATCTGACTAAGACCTGACACCTGATAGCAATATGGTCACTATTACTACAAGATTTCAGTTTTGAAGTCAGGCATATCAGCGGCACACAGAATACTATTTCCGACCTTCTTTCCAGATGTCCGTACGACACATCCGAAAGCCTAAGTTTGCCTGAGCGCACACAGCAGACCATTAAGTAATCTGCAGATTATTATAGCGCTCATCAACACGGCGAATATTGAATATTTAAGAAACGCTGTGTAGTAATTGTGATAGGGACAATGTCCCAATGTAAATATAGTATATGTATATATCTTATAATTATTATAGTAAATGTGATGAATATTTGTGTGTTACGTGAACAAAAGGTAATTTTATTTTTAATATTTATGAACATTGTAACGAACAGTGCTACGAGGTATTCAAGACTTACTTTACTTGAACTGTTCGAGTATCCGTAGAACCTGCTGAGTAGAGTGTTCCAACTTTTTAATCTGTGCGAGAGGGACAGTGACATCTGAATTCTACAGAACACTTTAATCCGTACTTCGAAAGAAATATTTAATCCAGCAGCTGTGCTTATGAACTGTGTACTCCGTTCATTGATACAACAACCCGACGGAAGAACATTGTGTTACCTACATCTTAACACACCAGCTGTGTACTTCCGGTGTTTTTGTAATTAATTTTGAAACTAGCAGATTATATTGTAATTCTCACAAAGAATTGACGTTTTACATAAACTTTGTGAGCTGAAATTTTGCATATACACATTGTATGTAAGGATTTTTGATAGGTGTGATCTGAGAATCATAAGTTGATTACCTTGTTCTCAATAGTACCATTTGGTTCACTATTGACAATAAGCATCAAACTATGACGCTTAGAACTTGATTTATCAATGTAATTTATTTTCTTTGAAAGCATGTGGAAATTATCGCCCATAGATTTTTGTATTGTTTCACGTATTACAACCAAGGGAAACAATTGAAATTATCGGTAATGTGTAACAGGTATAGAAACCGTCCTCAAGATGACATCAACTATGCATGGAAGTAATTACCGAAGTTGTAGACCTACATGAGACTTTCTGACCATATGAGGTTGAGGTCAAGTGTTGGAGTCATCTTATAGGGAGAGGACTTGCGGCCTGACATGTCGTGTTTGTAATTTTTGTTTATTTGTCGACAGGTGGTTGCGTGGCTTGAGAGTACAGCATAAATCGCTGATAGCTACCGGACTAGCTGTGTCAAATTACAACTAACGTAAGAATCCATCTAGTGGATTGTACTTGAGTAGTGTGGCTTGACAGCATCATTGAAGAGTCTGTGTATATATCATACAATTATCTACATATTTCAATATAAACCAAAGTGTCACGTCAGTTGACAAACAATGGGTCGATTCTGACAGGTTTACTAAATAAACCCAAATGTATATTCATGAAAAGGGGGGTGGGAGAATGTCATAATCTCCCCTCCAGTTCCACCGCGTCTTCATCAACGACGCCTGGCAATTACGGCCAGGTTCGCCTGTGAGCGACACTAACCACGCTGTGACAGGAATGGTCAGCCGGTGCATGCGTGGGACATGAAGTCCATTCAGGGACACAACCCCGACTAGCGAGGACTCACGGCGGTTAGGGATCAGACGGCGTCGGACTGGAGTACTGGGCAGACGGATTGATGGTGCTCGTATGGCTTGTGTGTAAGAACGCTAATAGAGAGAACGCCTGTGTGAGTATAGAAGACTGTGCGCCTGGTATGTAGGATTGTGAGTTGTGTGTTGATTTATTGCATCTATATATCTATTGATTGTATTATGGCTATTGTGATTGCGCGATGCATGTAATGTTTGTGGCGAGTGAGAAGTGCGAATAAAGTGTTTGAATTGTATTCGCAGTGTGTCACGTAAAGTCATTTTTTGACAGTGTTTGTATCACATCTGTTAGTTATTACGAGCCTGTGTTATTGCTGAATGCAAGATTCTGACAAGTGAGGGGGAGAATTTGTGAGAATGTGTGTATGAGCGTGTGTGAGTGAGTGTGAAAGCGAGTGAGTGTGCAAGAGACAGACAGTGGGTGAGTGAGAGAGTGCATGAGAAGTTAATGAGTGAGAGAGAGAGAGTGGGTGAGTGTGTGTGTGTGTTCTTGTCTGCGCGAGTAAGAGAGTGAGTTAGTGGGGTTTAGAGAGTAAATGAGTGAGTGAGAGGGTGAGATTATGTGAGGCAGCGTGTATGTGTGAGTAAGTGTGTGGGTGGATGGGTTGGTGTGTACATGTGTCCATATGTGTATACGTGTGTTTATGTGTGTGTATATGGATGTATGTGTGCGCGTCTGAATTTGCGTTTGGGTGTGTATATGTAAGTGTGTGTAAATGTGTGTTTGTATGTGTGCTTGTGTGTGTAAGTATGTTTATATGTGTGTTTATGTGTGCGTACATGGGTGCATGTATTTATATGTATATGCGTATATATATATATATATATATATATATATATATATATATATATATATATATATATATATATATATATATATATATATTGTCGTGGAATACTGAGAGTTAATGATTCCCAGATAGACGACTTTATACACCGACTAACCAGGTAGGAGAAGGGTTAACAAACAAAACAGTAAGGATAACCAACAACGGTGTGACCGGAGTCAATGACCCCTAATGTTAACGGGTTGAAGTGTTAACGTAGAAATTACAGCGGCACAGGTCAACGAGAGTGTAGGATGACGAGGTTAATTCACTGGTCAAAAACATCACGAAATGTCGGGTTGAGTGACCAGGCGCATGTGTTTATAGGTCAAGACACGGAAGTGCCCGCCGACAGCACAGGTAACCTGTCGCGTGGACAAATAGGTTTGCGACAAAGGCAGACAGCACTATTGGACAGGATCGCGGTCAGGTGATAAAGACAGGATTGAAAAACCCAGATAGTGTCAGGTGTGTGTGGAGAGGGAGTCAGCGCTGATTACGCGGGTGGTGAACGACCGGGAACAGAGTTAAAAGAGCCGCCAGAGTTGGGGCTGAGAAGGAGGGGGAGAGATGGGTTACTGAGGAAAATTTCCACAGCATATTGCGGTCTAGATGACTCAGAGGGAAGGAACAAAACAATGAGGGTTTTATAAAATAACGGAAAAGTTTCAGATCAGTAATTTTCCACTAACGGTGATAATGAAGTATTGACTTGAGGTGTCAAGCAAGGTCAAGGACTATGCGGCAAAAATGACCTATGAAGAGTGGCCACTTCTTTGTGGAAGTTGAGTGTGATTCTTGGTTTCCATGAGACAAGGGAGTATGAAAAGGGTGGTGCTGCGTTCGGAGGAACGTTTGTGTATCTATTGTGCATTAGTACTCCCAATTCAGACAAGGATAATTATAAGGTTCCAATACCAGTGTGGGACTTATCAACGAAGATATAACACAGATGGCTGTGGTAAAGATCACTCAGTGTTGATAACCCAAAAGAAAGCACTTTCAAATAATCAAGCCCGACACTTGTGCATAAGAAAGGAAAGAAAAGAAGTGTCATCGTAAAAAGAAAAGAGGACAGAGAACGGAAAATAGAGATCCTATACCATAATAGAAAGACTCAAATGACTCAGTATCGAAGAGTTGCAAGGCGCATACCAAGTGTCTATACCAATTAAGAACTATCCAGTGTAGAACTTTTACTGGTCTAAAATAGAAAATACTAGAAACTCGATGTGTTTTCCAGGATGGAATTAAGAACGCTATAAAAAAAAAAAAAAAGCAAAGAACATTCAGTCTAAGCTAACAGCATATAGTGATCGGTTTAAGTACATTGATACAGTGGTGAACATTTTTCCTTACAAAAAACGGATATATCTACAGACTCAAGCAGACGGAGCATTCAGGGTGAGACCGTTCCGTTGTATCTATGTAATGTCCTGTACTTTAGCCGAGAGAAGAGACGAGAGAAGACACGGAGACTATCTATCAACATCTTATCTGGCATCCAGACTAGAAGAACATACCAACTACATAGACAATATCCATACATACACCAGACATAGTTTTTATTAATAAATCTTTTATTTATCGTTGAAAGGAACTGTTGTCGGAGTATGTGTTGAGGGAATAACAGAGAGAGTGAAAGAAATAGATATATGGAAAGGAAGACAGAAGGGAGGAGTGTAGACCAAAGTCAGGCAATAATCCCAACAGATAATAAGTTTGAAGATGTGCTTGTTGATTCCAACTTCCTCTCGGGAAAGCAAGTGACATATATATATATATATATATATATATATATATATCATCTCTCATCTCATCTCATCATGTTCCTCTTGTACTTTGCGGTGTCGAGGTGAAGTATAAACTTCGTGAGAGTGCCCGGTTATGGGCTTCGTATATCGACATTCCCATGGATTCTGTTATTCCCTCCATCCAACGTTTACGTGGTCGGCCTCTTCCTCTGTTTCCATCTGGTCTGTACATCATTGCTTGTTGTGGCATGCTGTTGACTGGTAGCCTACTTGCATGGCCAAACCATTTGACTTGCTGCTTTCTAATAAAATCTAGAGTAGCTTTAACCCCTACTTTAGTCCTGATTTCTTCATTTCTGATCTTATCTCTTCTTGATACGTTGAGTATTCTTCTCAGAAACCTCATTCCTGTTGTTGTGATTTTTCTTTTCTCTTTTTCTGTCATTGTCCAGGTTTGGCATTGGTAGCACAGAGTTGGTAATAAGATTGTGTTGTAAAGTGCCTTCTTAGTAGTTATTGATACATGCTTGTTCTTTAGTATTGGTGCCATTTGTCCAATGAGTTGATTTGCCTTATTGCACCTATTTTCGATCTCGTCTTCTGATCTGCCATTTGATGATATTATACTTCCTAGGTACTTGAAGCTCTTTACTTGTTTCAAGGGATGTTTGTTTAGGTGAATTGTTGCTGTTTGTTCTTCTTTAGTTATAGTCATTACCTCTGTTTTGCTTGTGCTAATTTTCATGTTATGTTCCCTACACATTTCGTTTAGACTATTCATGTGGTCTTGTAATTCAGCTTCTGATTTTGCTATTAGTGCTTGGTGGTCCGCAAACAGGAGTTCTCTAATGGTTAGATTTGCAGATGGTTCTTCTTCTGTGTTCTCGTCATGCGGTATACTTGCTGTCTCTGCTTGGCTGGTTTCTTTACATATGTTGTCTATATATGTTATGAACAAGAGAAGGGACAGGACACAACCTTGTCGTACTCCAGATCTTATGGTGAAGGGTTCTGAGTGTTCTCCAGTTGCTCTCACTATGCATTCACTGTTGTTGTATAAACTTCTACATAGGTTTGTTAGATGTGTAC